>JAMWBK010000008.1:0-705000 GCA_029953675.1 Rhodosorus marinus
CCCCAGACTAACGTAACCCCAGACTAACGTAACCCCAGACTAACGTAACCCCAGACTAACGTAACCCCAGACTAACGTAACCCCAGACTAACGTAACCCCAGACTAACGTAACCCCAGACTAACGTAACCCCAGACTAACGTAACCCCAGACTAACGTAACCCCAGACTAACGTAACCCCAGACTAACGTAACCCCAGACTAACGTAACCCCAGACTAACGTAACCCCAGACTAACGTAACCCCAGACTAACGTAACCCCAGACTAACGTAACCCCAGACTAACGTAACCCCAGACTAACGTAACCCCAGACTAACGTAACCCCAGACTAACGTAACCGCGTACACTTTACTGAAGAACTCCCTATTGGAGCCCATTAAGAAGCAATAAGGATCCTATTGGTCAGCAAAGAAACCCCTAATGGGTTGTGTGGCTACGTTCTAAGATAGGGACGATGTCATAGTCTGCTTCGTCGACACGACGTGCCTGGGTGGCAAGGATAGCGTTTCCTTTCCACAAAGTGCGGTTCAAGATCGCCCGAGCCTCACTTACTTGCGTTGCCCGCTGATCCAGGTGTATAGTCGCTTCCTTGAGGAACTCACTCGCTTGTTGTCCCATCTGCCCAAATGTTTCCAGGCAGAAGGGGACGAAGATGTCGTCGTTATGTTCTCCGATACTGTCACGGTATTTGGACTCTTTAAACTTTTCCGCTTTCCGTGCCGCATACCCGGTCTCCCAAGACGCTTTGTGGAGGTGTGTTCTTTGCAAAGGCGAGGTCACCTTCACATCGATCACGTAGAGCTTGCCTGTTCGTGGGTGTCGGGCTAGAATGTCAGGCCGAAGCCGACTGCCTTGGTAGTGTCCGGTCGGTTCTATTGTCACTTCTAGTCGCCATTGTCTCAGCACTGTCGCCAGGGCGTCCCTGACCATGTTATGCCGAATTGTCCAACTGCCGGTAGAGCTGGTGCAGTGGTGAAGGCGTTGAATGCCTGCAGCGTCGTGTGGTTGGGAACATATCGTACACGTACTAAGTATTCGTACACCCGGCAGGGGTAATCCCAACAGTTGTCGAAGGCTCAGGTTCAGTTCTCCGCTACTTAGGCCTCGTCCGTGTTTCCTTGGCAAGTCTCGCAGCCAAGTACCCCCTCCTGATCCCTTGCAGGAGCGTATTCGCGCACGTGCCGTCTCGCTGATCTCCGCGTTCTCCACCATTTCCTCGAATGCCCGTCGGTGACTCCAGTTGGAGAGGAGTTTTTGGGTTGAACCGATCAAGGGCCTGTCGGGTGGTGTGTGCGGGTTCTCTGCTTGTTCTTGGCTCTCCAACGATTGCCATTCTGTTAGGCGAAGTATGGGGGCCGGTGTTCCTCGTGCCAGGCAGCGTTTTGAGTGGAGGCTCGCTTCGATTAGTTGTGCTCCAAGTTGATCCGTCGAGTGGAGCAGGGGTCGAATGTGATGGTGCTCGGTCAGGTTCGTCGACGTGCAGGCATCGAGTAGCGCTCCTAGGTGGCTAGATCCAGTCCAATTGAGCTTCAGAGTCTGTCGCCAACTGCTGAAGAAGGCGAGGGGTTGTATTCGTGTTCTCATCGCTAGGCCTGCGCCACCCCATCGGCAAGGGAGCTGGATCTGCGCTTCGACCACGTCTTTTGCGGGTCCTGTGAGGCCCTGGCCTTCGAGGAGCGAGCCGCACAGTTTGTCGAGTTCCAGGAGCGAGATGCGATCGGCTTCGCGTGCGAGATTGGCTCCGTATTGTAGGGCGAGCGTGCGTAGAGCAAAGTCTAGACGCGGTCCTGCGCAGTAGCGGAATAGGCACAGTTTAATTGGTAGCTCAGTGGTCGGTAGACGGATGACCTCTTGGACGAGTTTTCATGTTCTCGTTGTAGCTTCCTGTTCGCGTCTTGGACGTAGGTCCGTGTGCCAATAGGGATGGAATAAAGTTGGATTCCGTCCCGGGTGACATGTACGTCGGGAATTTCCCTGTTGACGAGTCTGGTCGTCGGCAGTTGGAGTCCAAAAAGCTCGCATTTCGTCCTTTGAAGTTGTGCGCCTATTTCGGGGAGGTGGTGCTCGCTCCAGTGTAGCGCTTCTTTCACGTCCTTCAGAGGGCCAAGTAAGGTGAGGTCGTCGTGGATTGCGCTAAGGGTGATCCTCGGAAACCGGTCTCGTAGTGCTCGTAGGAGTGGGGAAAGGGCGAGCGCGTGTAAAGCAGGTCCCAACGGATCGCCTTGTTGGACTCCAGTCCAGGCTCGGAGCTGGAGCCAGTCATCGACATCGCTGTCTCGCCATCCGAATTGGCGTGGGGCGCTCTCGCCTCGTGGTCCGTAGCTCATTGTCATAAGCGACTTCAATTCGGGGAAAGCTAGCTCGATGATACGGTTTGCGAGGCGTCGGTCGATTCTGTTGAACGCGTTTGCGAGATCAAGTTTGAGGAGCACGTCATTTGGGCGCGCTGCGAGGTGGGCTTCCGCGAGGTGGATGGCGTGTTCGCAGCCGCCGCTGACCGAGATGCCGAGTTGTTCCGGGAGCAGAAAGTCGCGAAGGGGCGTGGCGACAGCGCGAAGTGTCCATTGGGTGACGGCCTTCCGCAGTACCTCAGGAATCCCTAGCGGGCGTAGGCGAAGAGGGTACCCTTGTCTAGCTTCGGCAGACGTTCGCTTGTCTTTCGCGAGGAGTCGGTTGCTGCGCATGGCTTCGAGAAACACGTCAGGGAAGCTCTCCGGAGTGGTGGCAAGCTTGCGAAGGAAGCGTACAAGTACCGGTTGCGTTGTCATGGTGAGACTTCGCAGATGTTCGGCTTTGAGTCCACTCGGCCCGGGGGCTGTGGCGTACGGTAGGTGTTCCAGCGTTGACAGGAGGCTCTCGTCAGAGGCCAAAGTCGGGTCCCATATATTGCGTTGCAGTCCGTTGAGCTTTGCCTGTAGGGCGTCTTCAAGCTCCGAGGAGAGCGTTGCGGCCTCGTACTCAGGGAAGAGCGTAGTCAGAACGCGCCAGGTGGCAGGAGTCTTCGAGGCAAGATCGGTGGCCAGTAGGAGTTGGCTAGACTGGGACATGCGTTGAGCTTTGGCGAGTTGTAGGGCTCGTTTCTGTCGGTGGCGGGTCTGAGGCGGCGAAGGTACGATACAGTTGGTGTCAAGGGTTTTGCTGTGAGCAGTAAGGTGTTCCCACACCGTGGAGAACCTTCCGTCCATAACGGCGAGCATCTGCGCAGAAGGGGCCAGGTCGCCTGTGTAGCCGAGTGCGAGACTGGGGAGAGCGAAGATGAACAGGCGTGACAGGTTCGGCGCTGACGTATCAAGGGCAAGTTCCAGGGCTTTCGACATGAGATGGTTCCAGCGTGTTTTCAGGTTATCGGGGACGAATTGGCGAGTAGGCGTCGGAGCCTGAGTCAGCTGCCACCAGCGGTTGCCATTATCGGTTACGTTGAGAGTGAAGTCGTGCAGAGACGAGAGCCAGGCGTTCGAGTCGGTCTCGAAGAGTGACTGCGTCGAAGTGGGAGGTCGTTGGCGACGAGCACGAGCACGGCGGGATGAGCGAGAGCGGTTCGGAGTATATTCGTCTGAGGAGCTGCTCATGATTGAGTCGACGAGAGGGAGTCGGGCGTGAGGTCGTCGACGGCGTTGGCAGGCTTAGGGCGCTTAGTGGGTGGAGCCACTTGTCTCTTGTCTTGGGCCGTCGAAAGTCCTTGCATCGGCTCTGCAGGGGTCACTGGTTGATCGCTAGTGGTGGAGGGGTCAGGCTCCGAGTCTAGTGGATCACGGGCTGTCGCGGCAGGCGTCTCAGGCGTGTTGTCCTCCCGAGCGGCTGGGACTTGGGCAGAATCAGCGCTATGCGTAGTCGCTGCGAGGGGTTCCGCACTCTCCCTCTCCAGTGCCGCCGGTTGAGGGTCAGCTACCCGGGTTCGGTCCAGAGAGCGTGGCTCTCTGCGCTCGGTTGTTGTCGAGTGCTCTGGAAGCTCAGGGTCGGAGAATGGCACGCGCAGGCAACTGTCGGGTGCTCGTTGAGCGTGAGCGTGGAGGCTGGCCAGGGTGCGATCGAGCTCGGCCCTGACGTGGCCCAGGAGTGCCTCTCGGTTGTTGGGTGGGAGACTCCTGCGATTGGTAACAATCCGCTGGATCCGTCGGTAGCGGAGCAGGTTGTGGATCAGTGCAGCGCGGGGATAGTCTGCCGGTTGGTGACGGAGCTTTTCCCTCATGCTCAGGTATTCGTGTGACGTTGGAGAGAGCTTGACAGCTTGGATACGTTGATCAAGAGGCAGGTGTGCTCCTCTGGTGGGTTCGAAGGCCCCTGCGTTGGTAGCGTCGCGGAGTAGTTGGAAGGCGGTATGATGAGCGATGACGTGTACATGATGATCAAAGTAGTCCAGCTGGAGCAGCGAATTTTTCTGAAGGCCGGCTAGGCGCTCGATATCCCAAGCATGATGGGCCTTGCTTCTGGTGGAGTCCCGAGGTCGAGCATTGAGTAGCACAAATGCATCAACGTCCTTCTGGCTCTGGTACTGCAGCCCATGAATGCTCGCGAAAAACGAGCGATTGGCAGCTGCTGGGGTCTGGTTGGCGCGGACACGTGTCGTCCAGCTCATTGGTTGAGGTTGAGCTCGAGTCCTTGTCCGTGCTTGCTCATTGGCCGTTGCGAGATCTGGGAATGCATTGGAATCGAGATCACGTGTCTCGGGAGATCGCGGGCGGGCTGCTGCAGTGGCGTAGTTTGCTGGTTCGTAGACAGGGAGGGGGCGTTGTGCCCTCGGGGCAGCTTTTTGTGGCGTCGTAGTCAGATTGTGAAGGAGTTGAGCCTCGGTGCCATTGGCGTGTGCCTGGGCTAAGAGACCCATAAACCGCAGCATAAGCCCATTGTAGAGCGGGGTCTTATGCTTGGGCGCGTCGAGATGCAGCTTCAGCGCTCCGCAGCTCAGGTCAATAGCCAAGGGAGTAGGTACGTCGTTGTCTAGTGCAGATGCAGTTGTAGGCTCAGAAACAGGTACGGGCAGAGGCTCGGGTCCGTCTGCCCTCAGGCTAACGGCCGGGAGGTCTTCCATCGTTGCGTCTGTGCAAAAGCCCCCCCCATCCGGAGGCACGGGCTCGAGAGTAGTCATATCACTCGATAAGCGTTCGTAGAAAGAATGAAAGTGTAACTTTATCACCACGATAAACTCCAAAGTCCAACCCCAAATCCCAGACTTTTTACGCCAGACTAACCCCAGACTCCCACTGTGGCGTGTAACTGCTTCAGGGCGGCATGTTGCGTCTGCGGCCCAGGCCTTCGCATGGTGCGGATGGGTGTCTCTACACCGTTCTCTGGTACTTCTACTGCCGAAACCGCCGCGTAGGTGGGTCTGGGGGTGTCATTCCCAAGGGCCGGGAAAGCCGTCTCAAACCGGACACCCGCAGGGACACCTGTCCCGACCGGAACTTGATTGAAGCCCGTTCCGGCCGCAAGTTGATTGACCACCGCCGTCGGCCGGTGATGCGCCGAAGCTCCCGAGGGATTCGAAGTCTGTGCAGAAGCTTGCCACATGTGGGGCTTCTGTGCAAGTTCCGTGAGGCGGCTGGTGACATTATGTATCTCTGTGGTACTGTTAATTCGCGAGTAGAGATTGAAGACTGCTTTGTAGAAGTTCGCGATGTCCTGCTCCCCAATTCCGAGGGCGTGATAGCACTGATCGTAGCTTCGAAGTTGGTGGAGGAACGTGTTAGCGGGAGAGGATGACGTAGAAGACTCTGTCCGACTCCCCTCCTGGCACGGTTCTTCTGGGCGTAAAGTAGTCGCTTGTAGTCCATCATGTGGCCCATGCCCGTCCTCTCGTTCAGCAATTGGAGAGGCAGGCAGCATTCCGCTCATTGCACCGGTATTCTTCGAATTCCCCTCCCCAAACGAAGGGGAAGTGCCAGTGTTTGGCATATTGTACCCCAGGCGAACCAAACCTACAAACTTAATTGCGAACCTTATCCAATAACCCCAGATAACCCCAGACTAACGTAACCGTGAGCTTTATTGGGCACCCCAGACTAACGTAACCGTGAGCTTTATTGGGCAGTCGCCTAATGCGACGTAACACTAAGCCGATTGCTATCTAGGGAATCACTCACAACAACCCCGCTACCGGGGTCTCATGCTACGTTCAAAAGAAAAAACAGGAACCAGTGGGTTCTCCAACTGGTCCGCACGTAGAGCGCCTAACCCCAGACTAACGTAACCGTGAGCTTTATTGGGCAGTCGCCTAATGCGACGTAACACTAAGCCGATTGCTATCTAGGGAATCACTCACAACAACCCCGCTACCGGGGTCTCATGCTACGTTCAAAAGAAAAAACAGGAACCAGTGGGTTCTCCAACTGGTCCGCACGTAGAGCGCCAAGCGCAATCTCCGCGTTGCCCTGCCATAGGATCCTGTTTAACTGGGATCGTGCATCCCTCAGCTCCTCATCTCGATGCAACAAGTGTTTACAACTGTCCCGCAAAAAGTCTTGCGTCAACCTCCCGCTCCGCCCAAAGGTCTCTATCGCGATCGGGATGAACTTCTCCTCGGGCTTTTCCACACTCATCGCCTCTTTATAGTGCGCGAGCTTGTAGTTCTCCGCCAGTTTCGCTGCATACCCGTTTTTACGGGTATTAACCCCAGACTAACGTAACCGTGAGCTTTATTGGGCAGTCGCCTAATGCGACGTAACACTAAGCCGATTGCTATCTAGGGAATCACTCACAACAACCCCGCTACCGGGGTCTCATGCTACGTTCAAAAGAAAAAACAGGAACCAGTGGGTTCTCCAACTGGTCCGCACGTAGAGCCCAGATTCTCAGGTGCATGATGTTTTTCATGTATCACTATTACGAAAGTTCAATGGACCTGAACCTGAAGGCTCGCGCGTAGTTCCTGTACTACAACCAGTAGTACCAAACCGGGAAGTGAAGTCTGTATTGGGACATCGTCTAGGTGAAAAGGGCCTGAATAAATACTTCGTTTACTTTGAAGGCGAAACAACGGACGATTTGAGATGGTTACCCTACCATCAACTACCGCAGAACCAGAATACCAAGAAACGAATTCGGTATTATACAAACCTCCACAAGGCAGCTTCTTCTTCCACCGGATAGTTCTTTCTTGCAGTGGGGAGGAGTTGTGACGTGCTGACATGACATCTGGCTAAACATATTGGTGAGCTAAAAAAATAACCACCATGCGTACAAAATATAGTGTACGTCTATGATGCGCCCAGTGGACAAGATATTGTACGAGTACGGACGGGGCTAATAATAGTAGTCTAAAAGGGAAGTTGAACTATTTTGGATCACCAACACGCGTTAATACAGAACGTGTCACCTTCTTCCTGCTAGCTCTACAAACCCAAAATCAAAGCTCTTTTCCTTTAGACTCCAATTAAATCTTTCAAATCAAAGTTCCCCGCTGTGCCGGATTCTGTTTGAAAACTAACAACCCCGAGTGGGCGCCCTGGCAGAGGGAAAGGAGAGCCACAACCATGCAACTGCTAGCTACTCACCCCCGACTGTGCTGGATGAACGAAGCGAATGGTTTAATCGGAGGCTGGATGAACGCCAACGCCGCGTTGAAATTGGATCCACAATGTTCACCAATCATAGCTTTTTTCCCTTTCCGGTTTTTTCTTCGAGTCTCGAATTGAAAACAATTGTTCAGGCATTCACTCAGCGCTTTGCTCAATTCGTCTTAAACCATTCATTCATTCATTCATTCATTCGTTCAATATAGAATTGATATTTAAATATGCAATATGAACGCATGAGTCCATTCGCAGAGCGATGCAGAGTGACCCAATAGACACTCGACTTCGGGAACGAACTGAGAAATAATTGGTCAATTTTCTTGACCAATTATTTCTATATTGGGATGGTTTTTGTTTTTAATGAATTCAGTTACATATGAACGGAATCGCTTTGGGGGTGCAGGTTGGACTGACTCTACGAACGAATGGTTTAATCGGAGGCTGAAAAAAAAAAAAAAAAAAAACTCTACGGGGTTCCCGATGGCATAAATTAGCGGCGCTGACGTCTTGGCTATACCCGATTCAATATTCTGTTGCGATTCTTTATGTCCCGCTTGAAGGTGAGGATTCCGGATGGAACATCATTCTGTTGAATGAATGATTTATTCGGAGGCTAAAGGAAAAACTCCGTAGGGAAAAAGACTAAGCACCTCGAAGGTCGCGGGCCTCCAACAACAATGCAGCGTTCACACGCCACAGCAAGAAACTCAAGCGAGAAAACAAATATTGTAGACGGTCCGGGCGCTCGCGCATATATCTCCCAAAGCCAACGAGATCCAGTGTGGTCGACAAACCCAAAGGATTCAATGATGAGAGGCACGAGGCGGTGTGCAAGAGCCAACGCTCGGACCTCGGGGGTAGACGGTGCCCTCGTTTACGTCACCTCCATTTGTTGACACACACTGGCAGCGCCAAAACCACGGCGCTCTCCTGCTGTCGGCAGATAACGACCAAGCTGGGGATTCGGGACAGCCGGGTCAACGCAGGTGGCGCGGCGGCTATCGTCCCAGCTGACCACTAGGTCAGCCACTCGTCGCTCACCATTGTGGCAGGCTGGGACCGTCAGGGGCCTCTCACGTTCAGTTTCGAGACCTGCTTGTCGGACAACAGGCCGAATTTCGCGGTGTAATAGGGTTAAAAGGCGCATACGGCGGCCGGTGCGAGCACCTTGCACCGCTGGGCAACTGATGAGAAGGTGAACGCCATAATCCGCGGTATCTTCCATTTGTGAACATAGCGGACACGGCAAACCCGTCTCGTAGGGCCAGGGGGGTTGACGTAGCCCGAGGTATAAGCGAAGAGAGGTAAGTACTTTGAAATCAGTAGGCGTTAGGGGGGGAAAATCATTCTGTTTACGCGATTGAGTTTGTTGCCGTGCCGTATGAACGCTGCAGCGTTACTGGAGGCCCGCGACCTACATATACGGTGCTTCGTCTTTTTTCCGCTCACGATGTTTTTATTTTGGCCCGCTGAGTAGAAAATTTGTTCGACGTCTAGATATTCACGATTCAATCTTTTGTTGAATTCAATATGTCCCGTTTCAAGGTGAGCGTTCAGTATGGAACATCATTCTGCTTACTCGATTGAGTTTGTTGCTGAGGCTTATGAATGCTGCGGTGTTATTGAAGGCCCACGACGTTGACGGTCCTTAGTCTCTTTTCCCTTGGGCTTTTTGTGTTTTAGCCTCCAATTAGATCATTCGCTCGACGTCTAGCTGTTCGCGGTTTCAATACTCTGCACTGACCCGTTGCTTCCCAGAGCTCTTCGTCTCAGACGCTGCCGCCAGATACTCAGCATTTGTGGACCTCGCCAATACCTGCCCTGTGGCCACCGCCCACCTCACCACTGCTGCTGCCCGAGGGGAAGCGGCTTCTGCCCTTCGATGAGTTAAGGAACGAAGATATGCCGAGAGCATGGCCGGCCTGCTTGTGCTGAAGGTCGCTCTCACCAGTTCCAGCCTTTCATTGTGGAAAGCTTTGATCATGTGGACAAGACGGGTTTGGAGAGGCTTCGGAAATGTTTTGCTGAGCATCGTACTGAATGCTTGGCGCCCTTGCGGGCGTTTGAGTGTCGCCATGTTGCAAAACCCAACCCACATGCTTGCCGAGGCCATCGGCGCCTGGGGTTGCGTACTTTAACTAGTTCTTAGTTCCTCTTCAAACCTTGCGTAGCGCTTCGGGCTATGCCAGTAAAGTCCGGTCTAGTAAAGTCCAGTAAAGTCCGGTTGAACGAAGCAGCCTCGCGTGGCATTGCACGCAGGAAGATCTCCTGTAAAAATAATTTTTTACGGTGTCAGGAAATTTCCTATGGAATTTTCCAACAAATGCGATTTGCTAGTTTTGCCAGAGAAGCTCCATAGCTTCTCTTCCTGGCAGGAGACATGAGCGCAAGTTTTCCAGGCAACCGCGTTCTATTCATTCATAATGCCGGAACAAAATATTTCCTAGTTCCCGGCTGCGCGGGAGAGCCGTGGATCTGCCGCCGCCAGCATGAGACGCCGCAAAGAGATCAAATACGCGGGGGCTTTGTCTTCCCCTGGTGTTCGTGCTTCGGCACTAGCACATCGCTTGGTACCCCTGATCATTGAGTGCTTTGGGTTCATGGACTCTGTTGGTTCTCGCTGGCTTCGGGAGTTGTTCCGCGAACGCCCTGACCGTCTTCAATCGTTGTTTACCCTTTTAAGTTTCCTGCTGTGGCGCATGAATGCCGCTTTGATGTTGGAGGCGCGAGTTCTTCGCCGCATTTAGTCTTTTTTTCCCCTCGGGGTTTTTTTTCAGCCTCCGATTAAACCATTCGTTCATTCGTTGTAATATGGGCGTTCTGTCTGGTGTCAGGAAATTTCGTATAGAATTTTCCAACAAATGCGATTTACTAGTTTTGCCAGAGAAGCTATGGAGCTTCTCTTTCTGAGAGGAGACATGAGCGCAAGTTTTCCAGGCAACCGCGTTCTATTCATTCATAATGCCGGAACAAAATATTTCCTAGTTTGATTGCGCCTGACTGTCGCGGCGCTTAATCGTTTTTCCAAACAGGGTTTATTTAATTTTTCTGAAAGAAATTATTCATTTCTATCACAACTATCTGGGGAAGGCTTCTGGGTGGTGCGCACTACGTATCGCAGAATCTTAGTTGAGAATTTGAGAGTATGTTCCGCCCTTCACATCATCATGGCACTCAGCCTGCGTTGCTCATTTCTCGCGATAAGCGGTGTTTTGGAATCAGAAAGGTTCCAAATGATGTGGTGGTCGACTCCTTGGATGGTCTTTAGTCCTTGGATAGCTGGGCTTTACTGGACTTTACTGGACTTTACTGGGCTTTACTAGCATAGCTAGCACAACCACCACCAAAACACCTCGGTTAGCTCAACGAGGTAGTTGAAGACCTATATAGGTCAAGCAAAAAGTAGCTGGAGGTTTGAAGGGAACAAATCAGAGCGAGCAATGAAAAGGTTACTTGTTGCGATTTGCAAGCGTCCGTCTACGATAATTCGCTGATAATTGAGTGCTTCGGACTACTGGAATCTGTGGGTTCTGGTTCGCTTTTGGATCTGGGAACGCCCTGGCCGTCTTTCCTCGTTCAACCAAGATGAATCGAACTTTTACGGTGATTGGGTGTATAACCCTAGCAATATTTCTCTGCGTCGGAGGAGTGAGAGCTGATGCTGAGAGCGTGTGTGATGGATGGGGATTCTCTAATACGACTTGTTTGATGGTTCAGGATGTGAGTTCTGGTTACGTGGATGGTGTTGAGAACGGAACGTTTGCAATCTATGCACCGTTCTTCTACGTGATGGACTTCACCGCGGATACGACGGACACGACAGAATTGTTTGGAACTGAGCAGGATATCCTATTACACGCGTACTACGTTCTAATCAAGGGCGCGGCTGGGGCAGCTGCTGCAATGCGGGGTACGAACGTGACGATTGTGGCGAATATCATTGAGATCCAGAGCGATGGAGATTTTGAGATCAACCTGAAGGCAACGGAGGTCACGATCCCTCCTCCAAGCGCACCAGCCACACCCGAGACCCTCGATCCGATGCAGAGGACGAAAGACCCCAATACGTTTCGGGGTGGTGACATGGGTACCATGGGAAGTTGGGGAGCCACCGGCAGCCAGGGCAACCAGGGGGGAAGCTTTACCATGGTCGCAAAGTACGTGAACATCGAGAGCCTAGTCGAGGGAGGATATACCATGACCATAAGAACTGATGGAAGCGACGGTGGTACCGGTGGATATGGTGGAGACGGAGGTAACGCGCAGATGCCTATCGATGGAATGGCGTGTGGCAAGAAGAACAGCTGGGTGGGTGGGAAGTGCAAGGATTCTTGGTGTAACGAGTGTCCAACGGGTACCATGAACGGCGATAAGAAGCCATGTCTGTACTATCAGCCGGGTTACCCGCAGCCGGGCGGCCAGGCGGGACATGGAGGAACTGGAGGAGCTGGTGGGCTGGCAGGCACCGTACATATCTACTCGAGCGTTGTTATCGGAGGCGAGGAAGAGAACGGGCTTAGCAATGAGGCGGCGGCTGCATACTTCAATGGGGAATCCAATTCCGGGGGAGGGGGACCAGGCGGGGAGCCAGGAAATCCCGGATTAGGGGGTCAGCTCACGGTGAATTGCTACACGAGAACATGGCAGAAGAACTATATTCTGAACACGAACTACTACGAAACAGTTTCGTCAGGATATCCGCTTGTCGGCGATGTTGGACTGACCAACCACGCCGGAAAAAGTGGAGAGGAGTCTCACGACCCGCTACCGATGTCATTCCGAGCGACAATCGGCGCTGAAGTCGAGGAGTGGGACACCAATGAGTACGACGATCCGCGATCCTTTGCGTTCGAAAACTTTCCGCAGCCGTTGGCGTACATCGACTACGGTCTCAGCCTCTCGAAGAGGATGCTGGATATTATGTTCTTTAACGATGATGCTGAAGAAAACCAAAACGCGTACACCGTAATTCTCTTGTCGGTTTCCGATATGCTCTACAATGCTCAGCTAGTTGCCAATCGGACTTCAGACGAGACGGAGAAAGCCAAGTACACCTCGCTAGCTGGAAAGGCGATTTCTATTATCAAGGCGGCGAATCCGTTGACCACCTCCTCGGGTACGAATGCCAACCAGGTCAGCGTCATGAGCTTTGAGTACCTGCTCGACTACCTTGAAACACAGCGCCAGCTCGGAGAATCCTTGGAGTACTACTACGACGCCTACCGAAGCAGCGTCGAGGATTCGGAAGCTTCCATGGAGCTCCTCTCCAATGCGACGAGCAACGCGCAGACGGGTATCGCCACGCAGTTGGCCAAGCAGCAGGCTCTGATGGAGGAGATCATGGAGGTGAACCGGTCGATGTCGGTAGCTGATCAGAATATTTGGAAGTACCAGAGCACCATGGAGTTGCAGCAGGGTGAGATGGATGAGTGCTGGCGTAAGGTCGAAAAGCGTGCCAAGTTCGAAAAGGTGATGCAGTTTGTGAGCTTCTTTGTTAGCGTCTTTGACGCGGCATTCGCAGTGACCAAGGTGTTGTCCAAGGCCGGCAGTTGGACCAAGAGTGCTTCGCTCTCAGATACAACGAAGTCGGTGTTCTCCGGCATTGAGGGCTGGAGCGGTGCCAAGTTTTCTATGATACCTTCGCTGACGAATGAGATGGTGGACTTCTTCCCTTCGCCTGGAGAAAGCGCCGACTGGTCAGGGTACGAAGTGAGCTACGACGCGATCATGGCCGACATTGGCCTTCTTACGGAGGGAACGGAGACCCTCGCGGATCCGCTGGAGAGCGTCTACAGTGCAGACGACTACGACGAGGCCGTGGCGCTAGCTGCTCAAATTAGCGATGTTCAGACCTCTGCCAGTAGTGCGATGGTGGCACTTGACCGACAAGAGCTTCAAGACTACGTGGGGTACATGAAAACAGAGTGCTACACCTCGGCGACTGCATTCCTTCGGGCATTCGATGGGCTGGAGATGTGGGTCAACCAAAAGAACGACCTCATCGCGCTTTACTCCTCCTACATGAGCTACCTCAAGCAGGTCACGGCAACAAAGCTCTACCTCCAGAACGTCGTGGCTGCACTGGCGGTCGAGATGAAGAACAACATGATAAATCCCGCCGCACCCGCTGTTAAGGTCGCTCACCAGACCAACTACAACCTTCTGATAGCCGATTTTCACCGAGATCTTGAGGCCGTCTTCACCGCGAGGAACTATCTCATGATGGGCTCGATGTCGTCAGTAGATACCATCAGCCTCGCAGACTGCGAGTGGGAAACTTCCCTTCTGGACACATCAGGGAGCCTATACTTCAGCTGTGCATCAGACGCGATCATTCAACTGCGTAAGTCACTCAAGAGTTGGTACGAGACCTCCTATACGAAAAACCAACTGATGGAGTATGGCACCTTCTGGGGCCCTTACAATATCAAGGCGGAGACAGTAGGAGAGGATAACTGGGCGGAGTTTCTGGAGACGGGGTCCATCAATTTCTGCGTTGACCCATCGGATCCAGCTTTCAACAATCTCCCGGGACTAGAAGATCCGCTCTTCTTCCCCATGATTTCGATGAATAGCATGTTTGTCGTTTTCGACGGCGTATCGCATACGAAGAGTCCAGTCGTCGACATCACGCACAAGAGCATGTCCGGGGTCACTCGAGTTGCAGAGGCGGAAGATGATGAGGACTCGATGTACTACGTGAAGAAGTATACGCACGCCAACCGAAAGCGAACGTTTATGTACTTCGGAGGTGCACCTGCAGGTGACGAGCTAAGCGTCAAGGAGTGGATGGCGTCCGACTACATCCGGCAAAACGCCGTCTTCTCAACGGAGGACTTCATCGACATAAGCCCATTCAGCAACTATCAGATCGATGCCAGGCTCCAGGACATCAAGGCCATTACTAACATTCGACTCTACTTCACCGGAAGCTACGTGAGGTCGAACTTTGCCGACGCCCTCAACTCGACAATTCCAATCATGTGCAACTCTTTCGATTCGGATGAGACCCCGACTCCCACTCCAACCCCGACACCGACAACGACTCCGACTCAGACACCCACGCCGACACCGACTTATACTGGGACTCCTACGACGTCCCCGACAACGGCTCCGGCTGAAACATCGTCCGGGCTACCACTTCTGGAAACCGTGGCTCGAGAGCAGGAAGTGGGTTGCGGTTCTTACAAGGTTTCAGTAGAGAAGGTTGCATCCTGGACGAGACTCTCCGGTGAGACGGCTAGCGCCTGTATGATCACTTTCTCGTCGACGGAGGCTTCTGTGAACCTGCCGAAGAGCCTTGAGGTATCCTGGGAATGGCCTCAAAAACCGAAGGGAGTTGCATGGGAGCAAGCAGATGGCGTCGTCATCAGCTCAAACGAGGTTCTCGGCGCATTGAGCATTTCCGCTAAGCGAATTCAGGGCTTGTCCGAGGCTGTCACAGTCGCGATCTCTGAGACCTGTCCAGACAACGTTGAAATCGTCGCAGTTAACCGATCCAAGTGTGGACGGACTTTGGGCTAAGACTATTGCAGTGACACGGCATGAGAAATGATATACATTGTACTTATGGACGAAAAATACAAAAAAGGGCCTTAAAGCTATTCAAAAAACATGAGCAGGGAACGACAGAGTAGGTGCCACGCTCGATGGATTCGTTGCAACCATGCTTTTCACCGCCTATGAACGATAGACACCCCACATTGTGACGTATCCAAGCGTTATTCGTGTTTGCCTTGGCCATGTCCTTTGTGACTGTGTACCGAAAGAGGCTTGCCAGTGTGTCCCTGGTGAGACGTGCGAGTATACCGGTATGTTTCCGGGGGATTCGTGTGAGACCGAGTTTGGCACTGGGGTAGGGCGCGAAAGAGATGTAAAAAGGAGCCGAATTTGGCGTTTCAATTGGGAGTTCTTACCATTTCACATCTCTGCCATAGCTCGTAGCACAGAGATCGGACAGTATTGGGTGCAATTGCAGAATCAATTGTACCCTTTCGCCTTGTGACGGCGACCCCGAAAACTGCGAAGACTACACCTTCGGCACATGTGATTTGGAGGATGGCGAGAGAGGGGTAGGCAGTGAACCCGCTCGGAGACCTTGCCCATAAACGTGTTTCTCACTGAATACTTTTTTTTCTATATTACCCCTGGAGTTAGATCGTAGTACCAACTTCAGTGCCTGGCACATGTACGTGTCAGCGTTGTGATCCGGGCAAGTGTGCACACCCTGACGCTGGATGCATTGTCGAAGGAAAGTCGTGCAGTAATCTTAACGGGCTAATGGACGTGAGTTCAATATCTAGAAGTAGAATCGCTTGGCTAGCCCGAGAAGCTCACGTACGCATGCGATCTGTTTCTGCACCATTTCAAAACCTTTACAAAGGTCTTCTTCACGGACGACACGACGAAATGTAACTGTGGTTGTGATTTAAATATCCCAGACCAAGCCGGTAGGTCGGCAAGTTCAGGAGGCGTTTGTCTTCAAGGTTTAGCCCGTGGCGTGGTATGTGGGAAATATCGAATTGAACGTGCCGTAGAGATGGATCCAGGTGTCGTGCTTACATATCTCGCGCTCTCTGTCCACACGCGCAACGCAGGTCGTGACTGGAAACGAGGAGGGCGAGTGTGGTTGCCAAGTGCAAAACTGCACCTCTTCAAGCTGTGAAGGCCCCGATTGTGAAACGTTCGATGGCGTCCTAGGAGAGACATGCGACTCGGACACTGGCGTGAGTCTAGAACCTTCAAGTCAAGATATGCGATATCGGAACTCACCGTCCTCTTTGACTCTTGTCCTGTTCCTTCCCCCGAGTGCAGATCGTCGAGATTCTCCAAGACGGCAGTTGCAAATGCCAACCGATTTGTCAGACTGTCAACTGCGACGACGAACCGGAAATTTGCACTGATCCAGACGGGACACCAAAAGTTGGAGATGTGTGCGTCCTTGAATTCGATAGTCTTGGGGTTAGTAAATTTCTGGATGAGCGGACAAAACTTCTTGAGGAATGTGACCCCCCAACTTTTCTCCATGGACTGTCCCACCAGGTTCTAGAAGCCTCTTCAGATGTCGCTGGTGAATGTGACTGCGTTGCTCCAACCTGCGTTTACACGTATCAAATAAGAATTGGCCGTAACAGTATTGGGACAGGTTTTGGTAATCCCGGCGACGCATGTACTACTAGTGAGGCCCCCGGGGTAGGGAGGAAATACGCCAAGATCAAAACTCGTCAGCCTTTCGAAATGTTCTCACCTGCATCGTACGATTCTTGCCGACCAGGTGGTCAGCGACGAATGCGAGTGCGAGCCGTTGTGCGATGTGGAATGTATTCCAGTAGGTTGTCAGACGGATACCGGTCGATGCAGAGAGGAAATACCTCCAGTAATTGTCAATGGACAATGTCTCACGAGCTCCGAAGTAGCTGGGGTAAGTGGATGTTTTTTTGTATATGACGATGGGCGGGGCGGAGTATAATAGTTTTACCAAATTATTGCTTTCGACCACAGCGCTCTTTTGCTACACACATTGAGAAGTTAGGTTTTCTCCGGCTCACGTTCTCGTATGTCCGATTCATTTGTGCTTTAGACCTACCAGCTTGTGTCAGGATCCGACCAATTCTGCGAGTGCGTTGCATCGCGCTAGTATCCGGAAGACCGACCGCGAGGATGACGGCGGACGATGGTGCAAGAGTCCAGCACCTCAGAAGGTACAGAGGTAACGATAACCATAAATGTGGCCCCTGTGTTCTACGAAGAAACTGGACTAGTTGTTTAGCAATGCGCCGACCGATGCGATTGAACACATTGCGAGGTCGACTCAATAAGCATTGTCGATTATGGTTCGTCACAGCAAAGATGAACCGCGCTGGCGCGCTAGCTCTGGGGAAACATCGTTAGCTGTCCACTTTGACTCCGTCTGGAATGCTCTAGAAGCCCACGGGGCATATTAGGTAGCCGCCGAATAAAGGTTACTTTAGTCGGGGGTTAGTCTGGGGATTTTGGACGGCTTTGTTTGTGGAAAACAACGGTAAAAGGTTATAAGTAGTTACACGTGATTGTGAAGGAGGTACGCGGGCCGTACCCCGAGCCTCTTGTGATCCCGGGGGCCCACACACCTCGGGTACCCGGAAAATAGAGAGGGAGAAAGAGCTGCTGCAACAGCACCAGCAGCACCAGCACCAGCAGCACCAGCAGCACCAGCAGCACCAGCATACAGGAGCAGAACAGGACGCAGAGATGCATGCAGAACACCGTGCAGCGGAGCCGGCTACAGCAGACCCAGCTGTCGCCTTTCTCCACCAGCTGCAGAGCTACGACCAGTGCTACCAAGCACTGGGAATCGGCCAGTCTGACATCGTCGACTTCTACCAGGCCGTCTTCAACCTCTATTCGAGGATCAATTGTACGCAAGAACTTCAGGGAGTGACAGGACGTCTGAATGAGCTCGCCAAAAAACCGCATATGTTGCAAGACGGACGAGCCACCACGACCCCGCCTCAACCCCCGCAGCAGCACCCGCGGACGGCGGCAGTCAATCAACATGCACCGGAACCGATCAACAATCAACTTCCGGAGGGACAGGTGTCCCAGTCTCACTGGACTATGCCACGGCCTTCCCTGTTGTCGGGACCAGCAGCACACGGCCAACGTACGCTCAGCGCACTGTCCAAAATACTCCAGCTCGAGAATCAGAGGCTCAAATCCGACCAGCCGGACGCCCGGGCCCACAGAGCCAGCAGGCAGCGCTGCGACAGCTGCACGCCACCGTGGGCGGGTCCTCCTGGGGACTTGAGACCAAGCCGATCCTAGCCACCCTTCGAAACGTCCGCCCCCCAAGGCAGGATGATGTGGCACCTTCGGACTTCACCATCGTCCTCTGCCGCGCGCTGGGAATCCCAGCCTCTCACATCGCGCATGTGGACTTCATCTCTTCACATTTAAGCTGGACTTTACTAGCATAGCCTGAAGCGCTACGCAAGGCGTGAAGATGAACTAAATTAAGCTTGCTCTGCCATCCGGATGCAATCCCAATTGTGCAGAGCGCTATCGCCCGAGGTGTTTTCAGAACAGGGATCTTTGGATCGTTCACACTGAGGCATCCTGACCAGCAAGTGACTCTGCACACAGGACAGGGACTGGAGGCTGGCAATCTGTTGGGCTACAACGAAAGGCAAAGGATCGCCCAAGAGGATATCCCAGCCCAGACGCTGCAACGGGCCATACAACAGATCATCAGGATTCGTGCGAGGCTCGGAAAGAGGCATCTGTCGTTCTCTACTCTAGCAGCCATCCATGAAACGCTGGAAGAGGGTCTACGAGCGTTGCGAGACCTACAACATCCACCAGAAGTCGTCGGGGAGAGTGTGGAACCCCTTGAGACTGCAGCAGCTACAAACGCAGCCCCAGAAGCCTCGGCCCCACACGGAGCCGCACAGGCAGCCCACGGGACCGTTGACGCTTCGGGTGACTCCAGGGCAACGTCTCAACTACCACGGGAGGATGCCGAAGAGGAAAATCCACACGCCGAGCTCCCACACAACCTTCCGGAGCCTCCCCAACAAAACCGCACACGTGTGACATGTGAAAGCGGCAGGCACATGCCATGACACCGAGATGATTCTCGCAGCCCCAGAAGCACCTCAGCGTGATACCCATGCCCAGACCCACTCCGTAGCCCACGATAATGCGATGGACATCCAGACCAGTCAGGAAGACACAACCCAATAATGCCGAGCCGACGTAGGGGAATCAAACGCAGACGGGAAGAGCCTCTTTTCTTCTCCAAGCGACAGGACTGGATTGTGCTTGCGTTGATCTCCACATCTCGAGTTGTTATTGTCAGATTGCGGAAAGGGCTTGTCTGGGCATGTCCAATAGATAGTATACATGAACTGAAAAAGTCAGAAGAAGAAGAAGACGTACTGCTTATCGGAGTACGTCCGTCACGGTCATCGCAGAAAACCTTTTGGCCGGCTATTGTGTGTGGTTCCGTTGCGTCTCGGGAGCTGTTTTTGGAGCTGCTATCCAGCGTGAAGAGAATGAGGAATCAGTGGCAAGATGATGTAATGCTCGGACCAGTCAACAGGGACAACAGAAGCCCGAGCGCGGGCGGTGCGCCAGCATTCGAGAACAGGCGGCTTGAGGAAATCCTCTATGTGGCTCAGAACTCACCGCAACGAGATGCATCCTCGCATCGCAGTGTACAATTTGTTATTGCAAACAACGTAGAAGAAGACTTAACGCTGAACGGTTCAGAGCTGAAGAGCGGTATATGGAGGAGGGAACCACCTCTGAGGATTGAAGCAAACTCGGCCGGTTTTTTTGAAAGCGATGGTGGCCGTGAACTGACAGCAGATGTGCACGGGAGTGTCTCTTACAGAGCAACGTCGACTATGGCAGAACCCCAGACTAACGTAACCCCGGTTTACTTTTGTCAACCTGTTCCTTGCGCCCAACAGCTTCTTCTCTAGGTGCTCACCTTCAATCTCAATCATGAGCGGGGATCATAGTCATACAAATGATCACGTTCTGAAAGTATTCTACGTCAGCGTTGACGCCGCGGTTGATTCCCCATTAAGGCGGTAGAACGGAAGCTCTTCGGAAAATGCGGAGTCGAGAAATATAGTGCTCACAGGGCCGCCGAGTTGGAACCAAGGAAGGAATCGTCTTTTTAAGCGTTTTCATCCACTTGCAAACTAGCTGATCGATATATTATCTAACTTTTGACAGGTGAACCTATATAAAAACAAGCTTTCAGTACACTCAGTGATACTGAGCCTTTACGGCATAAGTTATACAGTAAAGGCTTGCTACTTACACCTTTACCGGACTTTACTAGCATAGCCTGAAGCGCTACGCAAAGCGTGAAGATGAACTAATAACTAGGGAGGGAAGCATGCAACACCAGGCGCCGATGGCGCGCCTCGGAAAGCATGTCGCTGGAATATCGCCAAAGGGAGACACTTAAACGCCTCAAGACCGCCAAATATTCAGTAGGATGCTCAGCAAAACATTTCCGCAACCACTCTAAACCCGACTTATCCACGTGACCAAAGCTTTCCACAATGGATGGCTGGAACCGGTGAGAGCGACCCTCAGCGCAAGGCAGACTGGCCATGCTCTCAGCATACCTTCGTTCCTTAACTCTTCGAAGGGCTGAAGCCGCGGCCCCCCGGCGGCGGGCGGCTGCGGTGAGGTGGGCGCTGGCCACGGGGCAGGTAATCGCAAGGTCCACATATGTTGAGCGTCTGGCAGCAGCGTCAGAGACGAGGAGATCGGCTATACAACGGGGCGGTGCAGAGTCCGAGCTTGATCTGGGCAGTTCCGACTCAACCTCAACCGTATGCCCTATCCGAGTCAAAAATTCGCTGAGGATGTACTTGAGGCGAGTGTGACGCCTCGTACGGAGACCTCGCAACAGTCCGCAGGAACCCAGGAAGTGGTAGCCACAAGCGTCAATCCGGCTCTCACATCCCTGACAGAAAGACGGCCGATTAGAGTGGCACGGAGCCTGTGGCAAACCGAGATAGATGCGTGCGGCAGAACGGAACTGGAAAGCATCGAGACGATGACTCAATGACGACGGTAGAGTGGTTAACCACAAGTGCGAGAGGTGGCCTCCCATGGCGCGGAGACGAGCGGCAGTGGTAGGCGGCGTGAGAGGAGAATTGAGCATGACTGTGGGAGCGGCACTGTGTTGGCCCCAGGTGAGGCTATGTTGAATCACATCAGTGCGGGAGCTCCACAATCGGCTCAAACCCGGGTAGTCTGCAACAGGGGACCCGGGGCTAGCCTCTCCGTCATCGGCAAGAACTCGGTCGAGGGGACAATCCTCAATCGCTTCAGCTAGTCCCCATAACAGGTCCCTCCAGGAACGAAAGCGGCACCGATTTGCGTCCGGCACGGCGTTGCACCTCCTGAACGCGTGTTGAAGACCATCATAAATTGTCAAAAGCGGGGGCGGCAGGGTCACTGGATCCTCGTTGGTCAAAGCTCGAGCCAAGAGGCAGGCACTTCGCATCTGGAAGGTCACCAACGTTCGCAGCGCGGTAGCCCAGGAGGCAACCGCCGCTGGCGAGCATACCAGCCCACGGTCTGCGACGCCGAATCCCCCTAATCGCAACGGTAGAGCGATCTGTGCACGGATAAAGTCCCTGTCGGGAGCAGCTTCAAGATCGAGGGGCTCATCCAAGAGCGTTCCCCAGTGTTGCAGGGTCATTTCGTCGGCTTTAGCCGCGATCCACGAGCCCCAAGCTGGAGGCAGGCTGCGCAACCAGTAGTTGAGTCTGGGACCGGCACAAAAGCGGGAAAGCAAGCAGGCCGATTGCAAAATGCTGCAAACGGGTAAGCGAGTTAATGAGTTGTTGTCGAGGATTGGGGTTTTGTTTCTTTTTCGGTCGCGAGCGTGTTCGTTTACGGGAAGCGCTTCCTGTGGTACGCCTTCCCCTCGATTTTCCGCGGGGCGTCGTTTGCATTTGCAACTACTTCTGTCTTCCGGGTGGGTGTGTTGCGGGGCCTTTCCTATTTGGGTTGGGTTTGGTCGATTATTCTCTCGGTGCGGTTTCATATTGGTGGTGCAACGTTTCCTTTGCGGATTCCCTCAGGATGGTAGGGATATCTCCGCGCTCGGCGGAGCCTCCTCCCAAGGAGGCACTGCCAGGTGGAGGACTCCGTGTTCGCCTCAGCTGCGGCACCTTTTCTTCCGAGGTTGACTTGGAAGGCGCTTCTGGCACCCAGGCGCGTGCACTTATCTCCGCTGTCACCAGCCTGATCACGGCTGCGAGTGATCGTGGAGTGCTCCCTCAGCTCACCCAGAAGCTAGGTGGGCTGGAATCGGGATTGCTGGCCAGGTCAAATTCAAATTCGGACGAGAATTTGAATTGCCCCAGAGTGGCAGCGTTGGCTGAAGGCAGTCAACATCCGGTCAATCAACATGAACCTGTCCCGGGACAGGCGAGGGCTGTTGCTTCTGCGCGGGACAGTACGACGTTGGGGAGCGGCAGGCCGGGCCAAAACGCGCTTCAGCGCTCGGGGACTCGAGGCAATGGTGGTGGTGACTGTGCGGCAACCGGTGTGGAGGAGAGTGCAGCTGTGGACTTCCCTATCTTGGACCAGCCCTCGCACTTGTGGTTAACCACTCCGCATCTATCTCGGTTTGCCACAGGCTCCGTGGCACTCTAATCGGCCGTCTTTCTGTCAGGGATGTGAGAGCCGGATTGACGCTTGTGGCTACCACTTCCTGGGTTCCTGCGGACTGTTGCGAGGTCTCCGTACGAGGCGTCACACTCGCCTCAAGTACATCCTCAGCGAATTTTTGACTCGGATAGGGCATACGGTTGAGGTTGAGTCGGAACTGCCCAGATCAAGCTCGGACTCTGCACCGCCCCGTTGTTAGCCGATCTCCTCGTCTCTGACGCTGCTGCCAGACGCTCAACATATGTGGACCTTGCGATTACCTGCCCCGTGGCCAGCGCCCACCTCACCGCAGCCGCCCGCCGCCGGGGGGCCGCGGCTTCAGCCCTTCGAAGAGTTACGGAACGAAGGTATGCTGAGAGCATGGCCAGTCTGCCTTGCGCTGAGGGTCGCTCTCACCGGTTCCAGCCATCCATTGTGGAAAGCTTTGGTCACGTGGATAAGTCGGGTTTAGAGTGGTTGCGGAAATGTTTTGCTGAGCATCCTACTGAATATTTGGCGGTCTTGAGGCGTTTAAGTGTCTCCCTTTGGCGATATTCCAGCGACATGCTTTCCGAGGCGCGCCATCGGCGCCTGGGGTTGCATGCTTCCCTCCCTAGTTATTAGTTCATCTTCACACCTTGCGTAGCGCTTCAGGCTATGCTAGTAAAGTCCAGTAAAGTTTACAGTTACGTTAGTCTGGGGCCATTGGGGCGGAACTACAGCCTCAAAAGTGCACCCTATTCGGCTACCACATAGCATCCCCTCGACTGGTTACCAGATACATGCCGGACCTCAATGTTTCTCGCGAAGGAGTAACCATACACTCCATTCCCATTGGGACGAGAAAATATGTGGAAGAAGCTTTGAGAACACTACAAAACAAGCATGAAACACTGGGCAAAGAGATAGCCCATCTGCCTCCTGAAGAGCTCAACACACAACTGGCGCTGTTCCGATACTGCTCGGAAACGAGACTTGACTACACCCTAAGGACAGTGGCTTACCACTACGGCAGAAGTTTAGCACGAGAAGCGGACTACAACACACGACTACAGTTGGAAAGGCTACTAGGCTGTCTGCAAACAGCCCATGCGGACGACCCTGACGGAACGCACCCGGCTTGGAAGCAGGTAGCACTCCCCTGCCGATGGGGGGGACTGGGATTCTGCACTAGAAGGCGCATCCAACCTATTTATTTCTACACAGGTTGGATGCAAAGCTTTGCAGCTAACAAGGGCTATTGGCCCCACCTACAAAAATTGTTAGAACGCACCCAGGAAGCTACACCACAGCTGCTCAACCCCCCGAGGACACTACACCGCTCTACTGACGACCTCCCCTCCCAAATCCTAGTGGCAACTACAGCCATTAGGGGGAGACTGAGACCGGAAACCAGCCCCCGAATAAGGCAGCTCCTCAACCCCACGTACCTGACTGCTGCCCCTGCAGCAAATTCCCCCCCTGACCAGTCTGCGGTGAAGCAAGGTTCCTTACAACAGACCCTCTCAAGAGAGGCACACCTTGCTGCTTTCACCCGACTGGTCACGGATCCCTTACTCGACCCGGAACATCGTGCCCGAATCCGTTCCGCTGCAGGAGCAGGTTCAGGCGTCTGGCTAAGAGATTTGCCGCAATTCGGACCCCGAAAATTGAGTGGGAGAGGCATGCACCTGAATATCCGACAATTGCTGGGTCTCCCGATTCCGGGACTAGATCAAATACGCGGGGGCTTTGTCTTCCCCTGGTGTCCGTGCTTCGGCACTAGCACATCGCTTGGTACCCCTGATCATTGAGTGCTTTGGGTTCATGGACTCTGTTGGTTCTCGCTGGCTTCGGGAGTTGTTCCGCGAACGCCCTGACCGTCTTCAATCGTTGTTTACCCGCTTAAGTTTCCTGCTGTGGCGCATGAATGCCGCTTTGATGTTGGAGGCGCGAGTACTTCGCCGCGCTTAGTCTTTTTTTCCCCTCGGGGTTTTTTTTTCAGCCTCCGATTAAACCATTCGTTCGATTCCGGGACTGCGCACGACGGAGAGGTGTACTACGTGTAATAGTACACACCGTACGAACGGTGTACAAAGATTCCATCATTGTCAGACCTCGACTGGGCTCTGGCAACGGCGACATGATGAGCTCTGCACTGAGCTGGCGCGTTGGCTTAACAGATGGCAGTTCAGAGATGTTCAGCAAGCACCTACAGACTACTTCACGAACTCGAATCTACGTCCGGACTTGGTAGCTATACACCCTCGAACCTGGCAACGATTTGCGACCGATGTGACGGTGGTGTCACCCCTACAGGCGAGACACCTAGCCAACAGCAAAGACAACAATGGTTATGCAGCAAAACAGGCGGAGCGTTGGAAACTTGCACACTACAAGGAGGCGATGGCGACAGAGCATCCAGATGACAAACTGATTCCGACTGCGATAGAAACCTTCGGCAGAACAGGGCAGATGACCGGGGGCTGTGGGCACATGCTAACTAAGCAGTACGAGTTGAGCAACGTGCGGGCTCAACTAAACAGAACACTCTGGGCAGGGAACGCAGAGCTCGCGTTAGGGGCTTTGCGCGTGGATCAGTCGGACCAGCCACTGATCCCTTATTTTTCTTTTTTATCGTAGCTAGAGACCCCGGGAGTCGGGGTTAAACACACACATTTTCCCTAGATATTGATAGAATTAGTGTTGCGCTGCATTAGGCAGTTGCCGAGTAAAGTTTACAGTTACGTTAGTCTGGGGTACCTCCCCGATGCTGAACTCCAAGTCAAGCTGGCCCTCTTTCGATACTGCGCAGGCACAAGGCTCGATTATCATACACGTGGGCTGGCGTACCCCCTTGGACGTACCGTTGCCCGCGAGGCGGACGCGATCACCCTCTCGGAGCTTGAAGGCTTGTGTGGAGGCCTATGTCAACACCAGGATATCACCGCACGTGAGGCTGCAGCGGTTGAGAAACAGATTCGACTCCCATGTCGATGGGGAGGACTTGGCTTTGCCACGCGCACGAGAATTCAACCAGTTGCCTTCCATGCAGGGTGGAAACAAAGCCTGCAAGAGAACACCACTGAATCACGCTACCTCGAACGGCTTTCCCAGGAGTGTATTGCGGCAGCACAAGGAGAATCGCTGCGACGGGTGCGACTTGGATGGACAACTGATGGACTTGCTTGGCAACTGGTGGAGGCAAGTCGCGCAATTAGACGACGTTTGCCAGCGACGACCAGTGCACGGATCCAGAGGCTGGCCGATTGGCAACCGCTGGAGGACTCGGCGGAAGGCACAGTGGAAGACACAGGAGGTACCCAAAGGTTTGACGGTCCGATCCAAAAACGCTCTCTCGAGAGTGTCACCGACAAGCCTTTGAGGAGCTTACTGGAGATTCAACACTGGACGACCTAGGCCGGGCGAGGATCCGATCGGCATCTGGAACGGGGTGCGGGGTCTGGCTACGCGACTGTCCTAGTACAGGGCCGCGGCAGTTGACGCGAAATGAGATGTTGTGGAGCATGCGGATGCTTCTAGGGCTACCACTACAAGGACTAGGGCGGTCACACACGTGCACAGTCTGCGAGCAACCACACGATGTGCGTGGGATCCAGCGGCTGCACCACTGCAGGACCTCATCAGGGATGCGCACCAAGAGGCACGACGAGCTAAAGGTGGAACTGAGCCGATGGTTACACCTCTGGAGTTTCACGGAGATACAAGTAGAGCCTGAGGGGTTCTTTGCTGGGTCTGGAATTCGCCCAGACATCGTTGCACGACACCCGACGAGCGGATGCGTGTACGTGGTGGATGTGATGGTGACGTCGCCACTTCAAAGACATCAGTTGAGACATACGAGCTGGAACTGCGGGTATGCTGCTAAACAGGCCGAACAAGCGAAGGCGTTGCATTATAAGGAAGTGCTGAGGGGGCAAAACCGAGATGTTGTTCTTGTGCCGTTCATTTTTGAGACATTTGGTCGAATGGGCCAGGCAAGCCTTGAATTTCTTCGAACGGCGAGCGCGCACCTGCATGATCGTGACTCCCATCTATCGTCGGTGAGGGGTCAACTAAACCGCATTTTGTGGCAGCACAATGCTGCGCTAGTTGAGCACGCGATCGAGAAAGATCGCGCAGATAGACCGATATTTCCCCTACGTAGAATTTAGATGAGACTCCTGGACAGGGAGTCCAGGTTTGGTTAGTGCGTACGTAGTGATCGTGTGATGCGCTACATTAGGTAGCTGCCCAATAAAGGCTACGGGGTTACGTTAGTCTGTGGGATTGCCGATCCCTGGATTAAGGACGACGGAGAAGTGTAGCAGTTGTCGGCGTCCCCACGGTGCCAATGGGGTACAACGCTTTCAACACTGCCCTACGTCAACTGGGCTATGGCAGAGGAGACACGATGAGATCTGCACGGAATTGGCGAGATGGCTGAACCGTTGGAACTTTTTAGACATACAACAGGAGCCTACATCCTATTTCGAGAACTACCAGCTACGACCCGATATTATCGCGACCCACCCGAAGACGTTCCAGAGGTACGCTCTGGACGTGACGGTGACTTCACCGCTCCAGGATAAGTACTTGAGGCGCGGGAGTGGGGAGAGCGGGTATGCAGCGAAGATGGCGGAGAATTATAAATTGGCACACTACAAGGAAGCGATGGCGGTGGAGAAACCCAGCGACAAATTCGTCCCGATTGCGATTGAGACGTTTGGGCGGACAGGGAAGTTGGCGCAAGACTTTTTACGGGATGGCTGCAAGCACCTCCTACATCGTAGCGAGGAGTTGAGCGACGTACGCGCTCAGCTAAACAGGCACCTTTGGCAGGGGAACGCAGAAGTCGCACTAGGCGCTCTGCGTGTGGACCAGCTGGACAATCCAGTGGTCCCTGTTTTTTCTTTAGAACGTAGCATGCGACCCCGGTAGCGGGGTTATTGTAAGTAATTCTCTAGTTAGTGATAGACTCAGTGTTACGCCGCATTAGGCGGCTGCCCAATAAAGCTTACAGTTACGTTAGTCTGGGTTCAGACCACAACCCATTAGGGGTTTCTTTGCTGACCAATAGGATCCTTATTGCTTCTTAATGGGCTCCAATAGGGAGTTCTTCAGTAAAGTGTACGCGGTTACGTTAGTCTGGTCTGGGGTTAGTCTGGGGCATTTGGGGTTGGACTTTGGAGTTTATCGTGGTGATAAAGTTACACTTTCATTCTTTCTACGAACGCTTATCGAGTGATATGACTACTCTCGAGCCCTTGCCTCCGGATGGGGGGGGCTTTTGCACAGACGCAACGATGGAAGACCTCCCGGCCGTTAGCCTGAGAGCAGACGGACCCGAGCCTCTGCCAGTACCTGTTTCTGAGCCTACAACTGCATCTGCACTTGACAACGACGTACCTACTCCCTTGGCAATTGACCTGAGCTGCGGAGCGCTGAAGCTGCATCTCGACGCGCCCAAGCATAAGACCCCGCTCTACAATGGGCTTATGCTGCGGTTTATGGGTCTCTTAGCCCAGGCACACGCCAATGGCACCGAGGCTCAACTCCTTCACAATCTGACTACGACGCCACAACAAGCTGCCCCGAGGGCACAACGCCCCCTCCCTGTCTACGAACCAGCAAACTACGCCACTGCAGCAGCCCGCCCGCGATCTCCCGAGACACGTGATCTCGATTCCAATGCATTCCCAGATCTCGCAACGGCCAATGAGCAAGCACGGACAAGGACTCGAGCTCAACCTCAACCAATGAGCTGGACGACACGTGTCCGCGCCAACCAGACCCCAGCAGCTGCCAATCGCTCGTTTTTCGCGAGCATTCATGGGCTGCAGTACCAGAGCCAGAAGGACGTTGATGCATTTGTGCTACTCAATGCTCGACCTCGGGACTCCACCAGAAGCAAGGCCCATCATGCTTGGGATATCGAGCGCCTAGCCGGCCTTCAGAAAAATTCGCTGCTCCAGCTGGACTACTTTGATCATCATGTACACGTCATCGCTCATCATACCGCCTTCCAACTACTCCGCGACGCTACCAACGCAGGGGCCTTCGAACCCACCAGAGGAGCACACCTGCCTCTTGATCAACGTATCCAAGCTGTCAAGCTCTCTCCAACGTCACACGAATACCTGAACATGAGGGAAAAGCTCCGTCACCAACCGGCAGACTATCCCCGCGCTGCACTGATCCACAACCTGCTCCGCTACCGACGGATCCAGCGGATTGTTACAAATCGCAGGAGTCTCCCACCCAACAACCGAGAGGCACTCCTGGGCCACGTCAGGGCCGAGCTCGATCGCACCCTGGCCAGCCTCCACGCTCAAGCTCAACGAGCACCCGACAGTTGCCTGCGCGTGCCATTCTCCGACCCTGAGCTTCCAGAGCACACGACAACAACCGAGCGCAGAGAGCCACGCTCTCTGGACCGAACCCGGGTAGCTGACCCTCAACCGGCGGCACTGGAGAGGGAGAGTGCGGAACCCCTCGCAGCGACTACGCATAGCGCTGATTCTGCCCAAGTCCCAGCCGCTCGGGAGGACAACACGCCTGAGACGCCTGCCGCGACAGCCCGTGATCCACTAGACTCGGAGCCTGACCCCTCCACCACTAGCGATCAACCAGTGACCCCTGCAGAGCCGATGCAAGGACTTTCGACGGCCCAAGACAAGAGACAAGTGGCTCCACCCACTAAGCGCCCAAAGCCTGCCAACGCCGTCGACGACCTCATGCCCGACTCCCTCTCGTCGACTCAATCATGAGCAGCTCCTCAGACGAATATACTCCAAACCGCTCTCGCTCATCCCGCCGTGCTCGTGCTCGTCGCCAACGACCTCCCACTTCGACGCAGTCACTCTTCGAGACGGACTCGAACGCCTGGCTCTCGTCTCTGCACGACTTCATTCTCAACGTAACCGATAATGGCAACCGCTGGTGGCAGCTGACTCAGGCTCCGACGCCTACTCGCCCCCAGACCAACGCAACCCCAGACTAACGTAACCCCAGACATCACTGTTGGGAGGCGGGGGGGCAGGCTTGTAGGTCCATGGCATTGGAGCTTGAAGAGTAGCCAGTGAGTCCGGCAGCAGTGGTTGTAGCCGCCTCGTGGTTGGCTGGGGTCATCTCCAAGTCGGGGCTGGTGCCAGCTGCAGTCGTTCGCGTGCGTTTCTGTTGGGGCGGCTCCGGGAGGTTAGAGAGGAGCTCCGCGTGCGGGTTGTCCTCTGCAGCGTCCTCCGGTGGTAGTGGAGGTGTCGCGCTGGAATCACCCGAAGCGGCGACTGCCTCACGGTCTGCCTGTACGGCCTCATCAGGGGTCGAGGCTTGGTGGTCTGCTTGTGATGCGGCTGCAGACGCGGGGGGTTCCGCGCTCTCCCCGGCTACCACTGGTGGCTGGTGTGCAGTACTTACACGCGCCGGAGCCCGTGCTACCTGTCGGTTGGTGGTGGTCGAGAGCTGGGGTAGTTCAGGGTCCTCGAAAGGTACCCTGGTGCCGGTGTCAGGTGTCTTCTGGGCGTGGGCATGGATACTGGCCAGAGTTCGGTCGAGTTCTGCCCGAACGTGGCCGAGCAGGGCCTCCCGAGCGTTGGGGGAGAGGCCCCTACGGCGCTCAACGATCCGCTGGATACGGCGATAGCGCCGCAGGTTGTGGATCAGGGCCACTCGCGGGTAGTCCTCGGGCCGATGGCGGAGTTTCTCGCGCATACTCAGGTAGTCCATGGAGCTCGCAGAGAGCTTGACTGCCTGAATGCGTTCGGCTGGGTGGAGGTTGCCGGTAGTGGGGTAGAAGGCGCCTGCGTTCACTGCGTCGCGGACCCGTGGTAGGGCAGTCCGGTGTGCAATGATGTGCACGTGGTGATCGAAATAATCGAGTTGCAGCAGCGTGTTCTTCTGCAGGCCGGCAAGGCGCTCGATATCCCAGGCGTGGTGGGCCTTGCTCTTGGTTCCGTCGCGAGGTCGTGCATTGAGTAGCACAAATGCGTCAATATCTTCCTTGCTCTCGAACTCCAGACCTTGAATGCTCGCGAAAAATGATCGATTCGCGGCTGCCGGGGTCTGGTTACCTCGGACACGTGTCGACCAACTCATTGGCCGGCTGCTAGGTCGAGGTGTCGGGCGTGTGCGGTCATTGGCTGCTGCGAGATCGGGATATGCATCAGCATCGAGATCGCGCGCGTCGGGAGATCTGGGGCGGGCTGCTGTGCTGGCGTAGGATGCCGGTTCGTAGACAGGTAGGGGGCGCGGTGTCTGGGTAGGTCGTTGGGGCGTTGTAGTCAGAGTGTGAAGGAGCTGAGCCTCGTTGCCACTGGCATGGGCTTGTGCAGCAAGTTCCATGAATTTCAGCATCAGGGCGTTGTACTTCGTGGCTTTGGCTTGGGGAACGTCGAGGTGTAGTTGCAGCGGTCCACAGCTCATTGAGATCTTCAGATGGTGAGTGCTGGTGTCCGGCGCCGCAGTAGCAGGTGCAGTTGGGAGAGTAGCAGCAGGATCAGGTTCTCGCCCGGTACAATTTTGGGTAGAAGCATCGTGCATAGGTTCGTCCGATTGTAGGGGGTTTATGCCACTTCCGTCCGGAGGCAGCGCCTCGGGAAACGTCATTTCCAAATCAACTCCTTGTAAAACACTCCAAGCTCGCGTCAATGAACTTAAATTTCAAAGTCCGAAAGCCCTCACCCCAGACTAACCCCAGACTAACGTAACCCCTACTGAATATTTGGCGCTCTTGACCATTCATTCATTCTTGAGGGGTTTAAGTGTCTCCCTTTGGCGATATTCCAGCGACATGCTTTCCGAGGCGCGCCATCGGCGCCTGGGGTTGCATACTTCCCTCCCTAGTTATTAGTTCATCTTCACGCCTTGCGTAGCGCTTCAGGCTATGCTAGTAAAGTCCAGTAAAGTCCAGTCCAGTTCAGTCAGGTATGGCCATTCATCTTCATTGTTCCGGAAGGTGTTTCTCCATGACGAGTAAAACGCGATGGGTTGGACGCGCTTTCGAGTAGCGAAACCCAAACCTCCCCAGCGGCAGGGCAGAGCGATTTGGTCCGAGATCAGCTCTGCGTACTCATCGTCCTCTACAGCTGTCGTAGCGAGGCCTCCGGTTAGAATTTCCAGGTGATATCTGGTCATCACGTCGGCCTCGCGTGCCAGATTTCTTCCAAACTCGTATGCGAGGCATCGTAGCACATAGTATAGTCGCGTTTCTGCACAGAACCTGAAGAGGGCAATTTGCGTCGTAAGCTCCGGTTGTGGGAGCTTGGCGATTTCCGCAAAGAGTTTCTCATGCTTATTTTGCAACCCCCGGCACTCCTGTTCGATATATAACCCCAGACTAACGTAACCCCAGACTAACGTAACTGTAAGCTTTATTGGGCAGCCGCCTAATGCGGCGTAACACTGAGTCTATCACTAACTAGAGAATTACTTACAATAACCCCGCTACCGGGGTCGCATGCTACGTTCTAAAGAAAAAACAGGGACCACTGGATTGTCCAGCTGGTCCACACGCAGAGCGCCTAGTGCGACTTCTGCGTTCCCCTGCCAAAGGTGCCTGTTTAGCTGAGCGCGTACGTCGCTCAACTCCTCGCTACGATGTAGGAGGTGCCCCGGAAGACGTGCCACAATCGACAGGAGGCCCTCATCAGCGGCTTTCCTGGGATCCCATCGGCGCTTAAGAGTGGTTTTGTTAGTGTTGCGCAGTGATTCCAGGGCCTCCACCAACTCGTCTGGTAAGTCACCTGCCGCAGGTTCTCGGAAGATTCCTTGGAGTTGGCGCCAGGTAGCCTCGGTGAAAGGAGCCATTTCCGTTGCCTGTAGTCGACGAGCAGCGTCCGAGAGGCGACCGAGATGTGCCAGTTTCAGGGCTTGTTTCTTGCGTCCTAAAGCTTGGCGGCGAGTCGCTTCGGTTCCCGGTGGGGCAGTATTCTGCTGCAGTAGGGACGCCCTGTCTTCAAGCGCGGTCCAGACAGTATGGAATTCTCCTTCAAGCACATGTGTGACCTGAATACCGATGTCAAGTGCAGAACGTCCTAGCACCAGGTCTGGAGGTCCGACAAGAAGCAGACTGGCGTTGGCGGGTGCAGCTGTGTCCATGGAAATCTCAAGAGCTGCGCGAAGATGGCGGCTCCAGGTATTGACGTGGGCACGGGGCACAAAGCGCCGGGTGGGTACCGGGCAGTGTGTTAGGCGCGTCCAGTGCCTTCCTCCTGTCGTAACCTCGTCAACGAAGTCGGTCCAACGTTTGATCCAGGCTTGTCGCTCCGAGAAGAACAGAGGCTCGTCGCGTCTTCGTTTGATTCCCCATTGTCGTCTGGGCATTATTGCGTAGGTGCTTCCTGGCTGTCCTGTGTGTCCATCGCGTGAGGGGTGGCAGTGTGGTCGGTCTGTGGTGCAGTGTTGCCCTGTGGAACCTCTACGGCTGCCGGAGTCATCTCGGTATCCTGGCCTGTGCCATCAGTGGATACTCGCGACCGCTTGTGTTGAGGAGGCTCGGGCAGGTTGTAGGGGAGCTCTGTGTGAGGGTTATCCACGGGTGCATCTTCTTCAGGTACTTAGGCTAGGGGACTACCCGGAGCGTGACTGTCCCACGGGCTGCCTGTGCGTCCCCTGTAAGGGACGAGGCTTCAGAGTCTACGTTCGTGGCGGCTGCAGACGCTGGGGGTTCCGCACTCTCCCCGGGTACCGTTGGAGTACGTTGTCTGGCTTGTAGGGCTCCTAGTCTGCTCTCCAGGTACTCGTGTATCGCTGCGAGAGTGTTGAATGAGAGTTGCCTCCTGCGAAGCCTCGCGCGAATCCGGATAGTCTGTTCAATTGCCCGTTTCAGGGTCTGGGGCCCGATGTTCGCTGGGGCAATAAGCTGACGTTCGTTATAGCCCAACAGGTTGTCTGTATCCAGTGCCTGGCCGGCAGTGTAGAGAGTCACTTGCCGATCGGGGTGTCTCTGGGTCAACGATCCGAAAATCCCTGTCCTGAAAACGCCCCTAGAGATGGCGCTCTGCAGAATCGGAATCGCGTCCGGATGGCATAGTAAGCACGCGTGGGAAGCGATGAAGTCCACGTGCGCCACATTAGAGCTCGGAATCCCCAAGACTCTGCAAAGAACCGTCGTGAAGTGCGATGGGGCTACCTCGTCCATCCGTGGCGGTCTTACATTCCTCAGGGTCGCCAGTACCGGTTTGGTCTCAGGTCCCCAGGAGGACCCTCCCACTGTGGCCTGCAGCTGTCGCAGCGCGGCCTGATGGGACTGTGCGCCCGGGCATCGTCCTGCTGGTCGGATTGAGCCTCTGATTCTCGAGCGGGAGCATGTTGGACAGTGCGCTGAGCGTACGTAACCGTAAGCTTTACTGGGCAGCTGCCTACTGCAGCGCAACACTACGTCTAATCCTATCTAGGGGGAAACTTACTGGAACCCCGCTACCGGGGTCTCATGCTACGTTCAAAAGAAAAACAGGCACCAGCGGATTCTCCGTAACCCCGTAGCCTTTATTCGGCAGCTACCTACCGCAGCGCAACACCACTACTCTATGTTCGCTCTAAACTCACTTAGACCCCCTCGCCAGGGGTCTCATCTAGTTCTACTCAAGGGAAACATTGTTCTATCTGCGCGATCTTTCTCGATCGCATGCTCAACTAGCCTAGCATTATGCTGCCACAGGATCCGGTTTAATTGACCCCTCACCGACGACAGATGGGAGTCACGATCATGCAGATGCGCCGTCCCTATGCGAAGAAATTCAAGGCTTGCCTGGCCCATTCGACCAAAAGTTTCAAAAATGAACGGCACAAAAACCACGTCTCGGTTTTCCACCGTCATCACTTCCTTATAATGCAACGCCTTCGCTTGTCCTGCTTGCTTCACGGCATGCCCGCAACTCCAGCTCGTATGTCTCAACTGATGCCTTTGAAGTGGCGATGTTACCATCACGTCCACCACGTACACGCAACCGCTCGTCGGGTACCGTGCTAGATACATATCGGGTCGAATTCCGCACCCAGCAAAGAACCCCTGAGGCTCTACTACTATCTCTGTGAAACTGCATAAGTGTAGCCATCGACTCAGTTCGACTTTCAGCTCATCGTGCCTCTTTGTTCGCATCCCCGATGACGTCCTGCAGTGGTGCAGCCGCTGGATCCCACGCACATCGTGTGGTTGCTCGCAGACCCCAGACTGACATAACCGTAAAATTTACTGGGCAGCTGCCTACTGCAGCGTATCACTAGTGCAAGTACTATCTAGGGAAAAACCTACGCTAACCCCGCTACCGGGGTCTCATGCTAATTTCGAAAAATAAAAAAAGGGTCAGAAGGGGCGCTGTTATTAGGAAAGTAGATGGTTATCGTAGTGCTGAGAGCAGCTCCCGGCTCCGCATTCTGAACGACCGTTGCCGGCTCCGCACCCTGAACGACCGTTGCCGGCTCCGCACCCTGAACGACCGTTGCCGGCTCCGCACCCTGAACGACCGTTGCCGGCTCCGCACCCTGAACGACCGTTGCCGGCTCCGCACCCTGAACGACCGTTGCTGGCTCCGCACCCTGAACGACCGTTGCCGGCTCCGTACCCTGAACGACCGTTGCCGGCTCCGCACCCTGAACGACCGTTGCCGGGCCAGCACTCGGAACGAATTTGTGACTGGCAACCTGAACGCCCGCCTGATTTTTCTCCGCAAGATGAACTTTCTCGATCAGCGGAACCGCCATCGTGAACCCTAGCACGGCGACAAGAATTAATGCGCTCAACTTCATCATGTTCAATCCGCTCTCTCTGCAAGGATTAGACAACTTCGGCCGACCTTCTACAAGCTCGTTTACTCCCGTCGAAATTCAACCTGAGCTCTTATCACAATCCCCGCTTCTGGCAATGTACGACTTGTCACATATCCCTCGACCAACACATCCCAATCCTCAGCAAGCATCGCTTTACTTATAACAAAAACAAAAACCCCAGATCACATATCCTCGCAAAGACCGTGGACGTTGTGAGCGGGCATTCCTGCAAGATGGCGAGAGCACTATGTGTACCTCGTTCCGTCAATAACAATGACCTGAGTGACTACAACCTCCACGCGGTCAAAATCTATTGACTATAACCATCAGTGCTCACCGGGTGGAGAGTTTGGTCTCGCATTTGGAGTTTCTGATTTGTTCGGAAATGCGAGTAATTCTCGAATCATGAGGCTAGTGGTTATTTACCGTCTGCGGGAGAGCGCAGTGGAACTACCGCGGCAACGATGAGACGTCGCAAAGAAGTGAAATATGCGGGGGCCTGATCTTCCGCTGGAATACGAGCTTCGGCTTTTCATCATACCTTGATACCTGTTTTGGTCATTGAGTGTTTTGGGTTTATTAACTCCGTTGGTTCTCGTTGGATTCGGGATTTGTTCCACGAGTGCCGTGACCGTGTCTCCTCGTTGTTTACCCGTCCAAGTTTCCTGCAATAACCTGAGTGACTGCAACCTCCGCGCTGCCAAAAACTCCTGACTGTAACCATCAGTGCTCACCGGGTGGAGAGTTTGGTTCTCCCACTTGGAGTTTCTGATTTGCTCTAATTCTCGAATCGTCAGGCTAGTCGTTATTTACCGGCTGCGGGAGAGCGCAGTGGAACCACCGCGACAACGATGAGACGTCGCAAAGAAGTGAAATATGCTGCGGCCTGATCTTCCGCTGGAATACGAGCTTCGGCTTTTCCTCATGCCCCGATACCTGTTTTGGTCATTGAATGTTTTGGGTTTATTGATTCCGCTGGTTCTCGTTGGATTCGGGAGTTGTTCCGCGAACGCCGTGACCGTTTCCCCTCGTTTTGTTCACCCGTCGAAGTTTCCTGCTGTGTCGCTGTTTCGCTGTTAGATCCTGGCAATCTTCACGGGATCTAGTCTTTTTTTACCGCGGGGCTTTTTTTTCTGTCCCAGATTATACAAATTACTCAATTTCCTGGCGCGATGTATTGTTTTTAATGAACTTATCCATAGCCTTGCGTCACTATGCCTTCTGCCATCGTATGCTGAGTGCTCCTTGGGGCATAGGGTTTACTGAAGTTTTGTAAAAACTGCAACACAAAGTGCAAAAATAAAGCTGAGATCAGCTGATGTGATTATGAGAAAACGCTGAGGCATTTAGGCTCGCGTTAAGAACGAATGGTTTTATCGTTAAGAAACGCATAATCAGTCATCACATACGGGAACTATAAGGAGTTCGCTAGGAAAAAGGAAAAGTACCTCATACTAAAGCAAATCTGTTCATCCCTCCCCGCCCCAAACAAAAAAACTGGTGGTTTTACTTCCATCCACTAAATTTCTGTTTCTAGCGCGGCCACGGACAAATAAGTCTATTAATAGACTTCGAGTCACGGTAGAAAATTAGCGCGTTTGGACGCCGTAGAATCTCTTTATTATTAACTAGTATGAAAGTCTCCGAAGCGTGGAGCCTACAGTCCCTCAGGTCATTTGCTATTGGCGGAACGAGGTACATTTCTGAAAGACGCACCTACTTAATTTCAATAGAAAATAAAATGAGTGGCAAAAAACTACGCTTTTACGTGCGTTAAGATCGCTCACCTCCAGCACCCAGTGTTCATACGTCTTACTCAGAAACCAGTCGGTGCTTCCTTGGCGGAGAAATATACCCCGTTCCGCCAATAGCAATGACCAAAGTAACTACAACCTCCACGCTGCCTAAACGCACTTTCTGATGGTAAATAGACTCATTTGTGTAGGGAATGAATGAATGAATGGTTTAATCGAACCCCATTTTCAAAGGTCGCCGATCTTTGCGAGGATACGTGGTATGGGGTTAAAGTAAAGCGATGCTTTCCGAAGACTGGGATGCGTTGGACGAGGGATATCTGACAAGTCGGACATTGGAATCACGCTAGAAAATTTGGGCGTTTGAACGCCGCAGAATCTTCTTATTATTAACCAGTATATCACTCAGGTCATTTGCTATTGGCGGAACGAGGTACATCTCTGGAATGGAAGGAAAGGCGCGTCTGCTTAATGTCAATAGAAAACAAAAGGAGGAGCAAAAACCGCCCTTTCTGATTGTAAATAGACTCATTCGGGTACGGCGTAGCGAGAAAAACATTTTCATTGGTGCTGGTGATGAGAACAGAATTAGCGCTTGGAAGCTCAAAGGTTCTTCAATGGAGGTTATCTCAGCTTCTTACCTGGGCAGGTTCCAGAGTGGGTCTTCAGGGAGCAACTTTGGAGCTGTCATATTTAGTAAGGGTCTAGTGTGCGTGAGTGCCACTCTTGCTGAACGTGTCCAGGTTGTATTCTATCCTGGAGATATTTTTGGGTGAAAATGTTTTTTGTACCGGAGACCCCTGGACAGGGGGTCTAAGTGAGTTTAGCGCGACACAGAGTAGTGGTATTGCCCTGCAGTAGGTAGCTGCCTAATAAAGTCTATGGTGACAAGATGGGGAAGCAGTTCTGTGGAGATGGTGAAGCATCTATAGAAGCGTCTAGAAAGCTCTAGCCCCTATCCCTCCGCTTATCGTTAAACCTGAGAGTTCCAGCAGTATTTCGAACAGGACAAGGGATAGAAGAGCTAGTTAAGCTCGACCCTTGCGGACCTCTTCTTCATGCCTGTGCCCTACAGCTCGTACTTTTACGTCTTTCGACTGAGGTCTCGGATCTTCGAATCTGCGCGTACCACGATGACGTAACATTGCTGGGCACCCCTGACACCCTGGCTCGGGGGCTGACCGCGATCGAAGCGATTGCACGTCGCGTCGGTTTGACTGTGGAAACAGAAAAATGTCGCTTTCTCCCCCCGAGGGACGTGTCGCTGGCCTCTCTGCCACCCACTCTGCGACTAATCAGCGAACGTGAAGGGTTCGAACACCACGGCGTCGGATTGGGGACTGACAACTTTGTCCAAGCTTCCTGCGAGCGAGTTTTGGCACGGCACAAGCAACTTACCGACGCCATTGAGCACCTACCCGACAGCATACTGGAATCGGCCTGCTTGCTTTCCCACTTTTGTGCCGGTCCCAGACTCAACTACTGGTGGCGCAGCCTGCCTCCAGCTTGGGGCTCGTGGATCACGGGCTCGCCAGCCACAGAGCGTCGGTGAGTCCGCGTTGTCGCTTCCATATCCAAGTCTATACACTGGTGCGAGCTCCGGCAAGTGTTCGTCCACCAGTTGCTTGGCAAGGCGTCGGTCGATGCGATTAAAGGCATTCTCAAGGTCTAGGCGAAGGACCACCGAATCGGCTTCGCATGACAAATGGGCCTGGATCGCGTGAAGGGAGCGTTCGCACCCGCCACTTACTCCAATACCCAGTTGTATGGGCACCCAGGAGCTCACGCACCCTGTCCATAACCGCGTGAAGAGTCCATTGCGTTGCTACCTTGCGCAAAACTTCTGGTACTCCGATAGGGCGAACTCCGGGATGCTCCTGCGGCACTGAACCCTTGTTAGGCTTCGTGAACGGCAGGAGTCGACTACTGCGAAGGGCGCGGGTCAGAGCCGGTAACCCCAGACTAACGTAACCCCGTAGCCTTTATTGGGCAGCTACCTAATGTAGCGCATCACACGATCACTACGTACGCACTAACCAAACCTGGACTCCCTGTCCAGGAGTCTCATCTAAATTCTACTTAGGGGGAAATATCGGTCTATCTGCGCGATCTTTCTCGATCGCGTGTTCAACAAGCGCAGCATTGTGCTGCCACAAAATGCGGTTTAGTTGACCCCTCACCGACGATAGATGGGACTCACGATCATGCAGGTGCGCGCTCGCCGTTCGAAGAAATTCAAGGCTTGCCTGGCCCATTCGACCAAATGTCTCAAAAATGAACGGCACAAGAACCACATCTCGGTTTTGCCCCCTCAGCACTTCCTTATAATGCAACGCCTTCGCTTGTTCGGCCTGTTTCGCAGCATACCCGCAGTTCCAGCTCGTATGTCTCAACTGATGCCTTTGAAGTGGCGATGTCACCATCACATCCACCACGTACACGCATCCGCTCGTCGGGTGTCGTGCAACGATGTCTGGGCGAATTCCAGACCCGGCAAAGAACCCCTCAGGCTCTACTTGTATCTCCGTGAAACTCCATAGGTGTAACCATCGACTCAGTTCTACCTTTAGCTCGTCGTGCCTCTTGGTTCGCATCCCTGATGAGGTCCTGCAGTGGTGCAGCCGCTGGATCCCACGCACATCGTGTGGTTGCTCGCAGACCGTGCATGTGTGTGACCGCCCTAGTCCTTGCAGTGGTAGCCCTAGAAGCATCCGCATGCTCCACAACATCTCATTTCGCGTCAACTGCCGCGGCCCTGTACTAGGACAGTCGCGTAGCCAGACCCCGCACCCCGTTCCAGATGCCGATCGGATCCTCGCCCGGTCTAGGTCGTCCAGTGTTGAATCTCCAGTAAGCTCCTCAAAGGCTTGTCGGTGACACTCTCGAGAGAGCGTTTTTTGGATCGGACCGTCAAACCTTTGGGTACCTCCTGTGTCTTCCGCTGTGCCTTCCGCCGAGTCCTCCAGCGGTTGCCAATCGGCCAGCCTCTGGATCGGTGCACTGGTCGTCGCTGGCAAACGTCGTCTAATTGCGCGACTTGCCTCCACCAGTTGCCAAGCAAGTCCATCAGTTGTCCATCCAAGTCGCACCCGTCGCAGCGATTCTCCTTGTGCTGCCGCAATACACTCCTGGGAAAGCCGTTCGAGGTAGCGTGATTCAGTGGTGTTCTCTTACAGGCTTTGTTTCCACCCTGCATGGAAGGCAACTGGTTGAATTCTCGTGCGCGTGGCAAAGCCAAGTCCTCCCCATCGACATGGGAGTCGAATCTGTTTCTCAACCGCTGCAGCCTTACGTGCGGTGATATCCTGGTGTTGACATAGGCCTCCACACAAGCCTTCAAGCTCCGAGAGGGTGATCGCGTCCGCCTCGCGGGCAACGGTACGTCCAAGGGGGTACGCCAGCCCACGTGTATGATAATCGAGCCTTGTGCCTGCGCAGTACCGAAAGAGGGCCAGCTTGACTTGGAGTTCAGCATCGGGGAGTCGCTGAATCGATTTGACCAGGTTCGCATGTCGCGTTTGAATAGCTCGACATTCTTCTTCCGCAAACACCCGAGTTCCAATTGGTATGGAGTACAACGTAGTCCCGGCGCGAGTCACTTGAATCTCAGGGATATCCAGGTTAATCACCCTCGGCGTGTCCAGTCGTGGTGCGTATAGTCTGGGGTAACCCCAGACTAACGTAACCCCTGGAGCTTCAAAAATGTATGGACCGAACATTATGAACATGGGAAACACACGAGCAGGAAAGATCGCAAGCAAGGATGTGACTGCCACCAACAACAAGATCCTGTGGGAGAAGACCCAGGAACTTGTGGGTGTATAGGCCTCTGTGAATTTTCCGTTGTCTTGTGGGGTTCTTTGTTAATATTCCGTGCAAATTAAATACAGTATCGACAAGTAAACGGTTTGCAAGCAGCAACTTCACCGAGGGGTGAACCTGTTCCGTCTCCACGCCGGCAGTGCTATGTGCTACGATGCTTCTAGTCACAGAGAACCTCGGCCCCACTTCGAGGAAATGATCGCCAGGTGTAGAATATAACTATCCTATGCACGTATCTTAGATTTAACGTGGAGATCCATCACCGTCAACCTTGAAGACCTTCCGCTCTTGGAGAGGATGATTTGCCCTATCGAAAAGGTACTGGGGATCGTGAAGCGATGCCGTGTGACCACACTTACTAAGCTGTTTCCTATTCGAAATTGATCGACGATGACGGACAGTCCTACATTTTAATGGAATGCAATGAACTCGGGAAACTTAAGCTTCAAGGACCTTGCCTTCGGACCTTCTCCTGAACGTCGTCATTGGCCATGCGAAAAGAGTTCGAACTGACACAACCGACGAACCAATGTAACTTTATTTCCTGTACTAGGTGTCACTACTGACCCTACCGAAAAATAAAAGCATATACATTTGCCCCGCCAGCACACAGTAGACAGAAAACTCACAAAAATACAAATTGCAATTTCGGAAGAAAATCGGAGAAAACTACAGAGATTTCGGCTCATAGCAACGGCATGAAGGAATTTATTACAAATATGATTTCTTACAAAAGAGCAGAACTTTCGTCGTCTGAGCAAGGTCAGCTTAATTCCTTCTTCTAATTCCATAAAGCTAATCCCGGGTCACCCGTTGCAGATTACCCGGGTCTGAGCCGATTGTGGAGCTCACGCACTGATGTGATTAAACATAGCCTCACCTGGGGCCAGCACAGTGCCGTTCACCCAATCTTGCTCAACTCTCCCCTCACACCGCCTACCACCACTGCTCGCCTCCGCGGCATGGGAGGCCATCTATCGCACTTGTGGTTAACCACGCTGCCATCGTCACTGGGTCACCGTCTCGATGCCTTCCAGTTCCGCTCTGCCGCACGGATCTACCTCGGTTTGCCACAAGCTCCGTGGAACTCTAATCGGCCGTCTTTCTGTCAGGGATGTGAGAGTCGGATTGATGCTTGTGGTTACTTGGAACTTTTGCGGGGTTTAAGCGTCTCTCTGTGGCCCTACTTGAGCAGCATGCTTGCTCAGGCGCGCCATAGGCGCCTGGGTTTGCACGCTTCCCTAGCTAGTTCTTAGACCCTTTTCACGCCTTGCGTAGCGCTTCAGGCTATATGCTAATAAAGCCAGCCATTTAAACCTCTAATTCTATTAGCAAAGAATGTTGTACCCCCTTACGAACGGATACCCAATTCTTAATATATATAGAAAAGAAAGGTTAAATTCGAGTTTACGCAAGTTTTACCACCGATCCCCCACCCCACCGTCCGAAAATTGTCGCGAAGAAAGATCCGACGGATTTTTAGAGAAGCATTTAAAAATGAAACATATTCTATAGCTCCATGTATTTTGTATTGGAGAAACTTTTTCTTCGTAAACGAGATTCGTCTTCGGAACGTTCCACTTGCATTTTGTTTTGTGTGATGGGGATCGTACTCCTGTGGGATTAAATTAAATAGGAAGGCTCTTGAGAAGGGTTTGTAACCTGAGAGAATCCTGTTTATTAAAAAAAACAATCTTCATGTTGATTGCGCGTCCGGTCCTGCAAATGTTGCTTATGAAAGCTCCTCATTCCGAAAACCTATACAAAACGACAGGATTAAATGAATATCAAGGGAGAAATAGTGTCTATATATGTACTGAATTTCCATTACTTTCCCGCTCATCGTCTGATGAGCAGGAAAGCTACTTTCATAATCAACAATTGCAGGACCGGAAGCGCAATCGAACATGAAGATTGTTTTTGCTCTTTTATCAGGATCGAGATGGTGCTGAAGTATCGAACTCACCAACATCTTCTGGTACGACAGAATTTGTCTTCCTTTCCTGCTTCCGTTCTGGGAACTGGTGAAACCGTTGATTTGCCCAGTTCCTATTGAATCTAATCATTCATGTTGATCGCGCTTCCGGTCCTGCAAATGTTGCTTATGAAAGCTCCTCATGCCGAAAACCCATACAAAACGACAGGATTAAATGAATATCAAGGGAGAAATCGTGTCCATATATGAAAAGAATTTCCATTACTTTCCCGTTCATCATCTGATGAACAGGAAGGCTACTTTCATAATCAACAATTGCAGGACCGGAAGCGCAATCAACATGAAGATTGTTTTTGCTCTTTTGCACAAAAAGAGCAAAAACAATCTTCATGTCTATGAGCACATACCTGAAGGGTATAAATGCTCAAGATGTGGAGTGCTTTTCGTGGGCTTGGCGAGGGGACAACGTATCGGACAAGAGCAATACAGAGTACGGATCAACTGTATTAAAGTTTTTGGGGAAATTGTGATATATGGGAGAAGATGGGTTTCGATTTCAACAAGATACCGGATCAGAGCGGGAAAGTCGCGATTGTTACCGGATCGAATATCGGCATTGGGTTCTCTACCGCAAAGTACCTCGTGCTTAACAACGCACACGTTATCATCGCGTCGCGAACCCCGAAGAAGGGACTTGATGCAGTAGCGGAGCTCAAGAAGATGAAGCCTGATGCCAAGGTGGAGTTCATGCAGCTGGATTTAGCGAATTCGGATAGCATAAGATCGTTTGCAAACGCGTTTATCGAGAAAGGACTGCCGCTTCACCTTCTCGTCAACAACGCCGGTGTAGGGGGGGTCCCACATTCCAAGACCGTGGATGGCTATGAAGTAACGCTAGGGACAAACCATTTGGGGACGTACCTACTAACGATTCTACTGTTAGACACGCTGAAGAAGTCGGCTCCTGCAAGGGTGGTCACAGTGTCGTCACTGATGGCGAACATGTCAAAGGCCGACCTAGATGATGTGGCGGGAAGGAGCTACGAGAAGAGCGGTCTTGATGTGTATGGGACTAGCAAGCTGTACAACGTTATGTTCGCGCAAGAGCTTGATAATCGCGTGCGGGCGGACGGAGTAAGGTCGTTTGTGGTACAACCCGGTGTTGCAAAATCGGATTTGCTGAGAAAGGCAGAAACGAGCGCGGTGACAAGGATTACGAAGGGGATGAAGTTCATGATGCAGGCTCCTGACAAAGGTGCAATTTCCACCCTGTACGCAGCAACATCGGACGAGGTGCTCGCTACTGGAGCTTCAAAAATGTATGGACCGAACATTATGAACATGGGAAACACACGAGCAGGAAAGATCGCAAGCAAGGATGTGACTGCCACCAACAACAAGATCCTGTGGGAGAAGACCCAGGAACTTGTGGGTGTATAGGCCTCTGTGAATTTTCCGTTGTCTTGTGGGGTTCTTTGTTAATATTCCGTGCAAATTAAATACAGTATCGACAAGTAAACGGTTTGCAAGCAGCAACTTCACCGAGGGGTGAACCTGTTCCGTCTCCACGCCGGCAGTGCTATGTGCCACGATGCCTCGCATACGAGTTTGGAAGAAATCTGGCACGCGAGGCCGACGTGATGACCAGATATCACCTGGAAATTCTCTTCGGAGGTCTCGCTACGACAGCTGTAGAGGACAATGAGTACGCAGAGCTGATCTCGGACCAAATCGCTCTGCCCTGCCGCTGGGGAGGTTTGGGTTTCGCTACTCGAAAGCGCGTCCAACCCATCGCGTTTTACTCGTCATGGAGAAACACCTTCCGGAACAATGAAGATGAATGGCCATACCTGACTGAACTAGAGCGGGAGGTTACGGCAGAACGCTCACAAGACACATACGAGCCGATGGATCAACGATGGTCGACTGCACAGCTGCCGGACCAGATCTGTGCATCGTCGCGAGCAATACAACGGAGGCTCGGACCAGAAACCCCGCCGCGGATCTTGGCACTGACTACCCTGCAACAACCGCGAGAAACATGTCTTCGAAGCGCACCGGGCGAGACTGCAGCTTGGAATAATGGTTCAATACAACAAACCCTCTCTCGAGAGGCACACCATTGTGCATTCCAAAAGCTGGTCACCAACCCACGAATCTCCCCTGAAAACCGAGCTCGAATACGGTCTGCCGCGGGATCCGGGTCGGGAGTCTGGCTACGTGAAATACCAACGCTGACACCGAAAAAATTGAGTGCGGTTGAGATGCAGGAAAACGTTCGACAACTGCTGGGTCTGCCAATTCCGGGATTGCGGACCACCGAGAAGTGCACTAGTTGCCGGAGTAAACACGGAAGGACTGGGGTACAACGGTTGCATCACTGCCCAACATCAACTGGACTGTGGCAACGTAGGCATGACGAAATCTGCAGAGAGCTGGCACGGTGGCTAAGGCGATGGAACTTCATGGACGTAGAGCAAGAACCTGAGGGGTACTTCGAGAACTACGGACTGAGACCTGATATCGTTGCTAGACATCCGAGGACCAAACAAAGGTATGCGCTGGATGTGACGGTGGTGTCACCATTACGAACGAATGGTTTAATCGGAGGCTGAAAAAAACCCCCGAGGGGAAAAAAAGACTAAGCGCGGCGAAGTACTCGCGCCTCCAACATCAAAGCGGCATTCATGCGCCACAGCAGGAAACTTAAGCGGGTAAACAACGATTGAAGACGGTCAGGGCGTTCGCGGAACAACTCCCGAAGCCAGCGAGAACCAACAGAGTCCATGAACCCAAAGCACTCAATGATCAGGGGTACCAAGCGATGTGCTAGTGCCGAAGCACGAACACCAGGGGAAGACAAAGCCCCCGCGTATTTGATCTCTTTGCGGCGTCTCATGCTGGCGGCGGCAGATCCACGGCGCTCCCCTGCAGCCGGGAGATAACGACTAGCTTGAGGGTTAGGAACAGCAAGATCAACGTATGTGGTACGGCGGCTGTCGTCACAGGTGATCACCAGGTCGGCTACACGGCGTTCATCATTTTGAAAGTCCGCGACGGGTAAAGGTTTCTCACGTTCGATTTCCAGACCGGCTTGCCGGACTATAGGCCGAAGTTCCCGGTATAACAGGTTCAAGATCCGTGTATGGCGGCGGGTTCGAGCACCTTTCACCGCCGGGCAACTAGCGAGCAGGTGGGCGCCAAAATCTGCGTTGTCGTCAGTCTGAGAGCAGAGAGGGCACGACGAACCCATCTCGTACGGCCAAGGGGGCTGATGTAAGCCGAGGTATAAGCGCAGTGAAGTACGCACTTCGAAATCCGACAGTGTGAGTGGCGGAAAGGCTGGTACGGTCATGAGCCACTGAGAGCTAATAACCCCTCCAAGACTACGTAGGCGGGCGCGAGCGCGAGAAGATGAGACCATCTGCGCGAGGAGTCGGCCATATGCAGCACGGTGCAAGTCCCAAGAAAGGATACTTTGCAGCGCATCCGTGCGTGCTTGAGCTCGGCTCCCAGCGCGCTGGGAATCATCAGGAGGATCAACTGGAACTTCTTCTTCTGCGGCAACCACTGGGTCAATCTCCCCTAGAACAGGTTCAGGCGCAGGACGAATCCCCGGGGTGGAGCCTCGAGAGCGGTCAAATACAGCTCGCCAGTCAGGAAGACGGGGTTGAACGGTTTAGGGGAGACTAGTACAGGAATTCAGGGCGGTTTGGAGCTCCAGAAACAAGTCTTGGGCGCTTTCCGGTACGCTGGGAAGCAAGACACCCCGCGAGAGGCTCGCCATCAAATTGCGGAACCTCGAGATACCCAAGCTGCTCAAAGTGGGAAGTGCGGTTCCCCAGGCCCCTACTGCGGCTGCAGGTTGGACCACAACACGATTGCAGAGGCCCAGTCCCCCCAATCGCAATGGGAGGCCTACCTGGGCGCGCACAACATCACAGGTGGGTCGCGGCAGAGCGCTCAGCTCGTCGTCGAGAAAATACCCCAGGTCACGGAAACTTTCAGCATCCGCACGAGTGGCCAACCACCGGCCCCAATGAGTTGGAAGTGAGCGAAGCCAATAGGTTACCCGCTGACTGCAACAATACCGAAACAGCAACAACGAGCACTGGAGAAAGCCCAGAGGTAGCCGTCGAAGCTCTGCAACCAGCTGTCTGTGCTTACCGAGGAGCTGCAGCAACTCGCCTTCAACGAAGGACGGCGACCCGTAGGGGATGCCTAAGTGGACAAAACCATCCGGTCTCCAAATATCCTGGAACGACGCAGGTACCTGCTGCTCTTGTGCAGCTACACCTCCCCAGTAGAACGATTTGTGATGATTAACCTCCAAGTCAACCCGCGAAGCCAAGGAGCGGAGACGATCATAAGCGAGCGCTAGAGTATCGGGGGGCCCCAGGAGGCACACGTCGTCGTGGTATGCAACCGTACGAACCTGCGGGAATTCGGAGCGAAGACAAAGCAAGACGAGTTGTAGTCCACAGGCATGTAGGAAAGGGGACAAGGGATCACCCTGTTGTACCCCTGTGCGCGCCGCAAACGTGTGTGAGGAAGCGCCAAGGGTGTCATAGGTAGCCCCACGACCAAGCGGAGAATAAAGTCTACTAACAAAGGGAAAGCCTACGGGGAAGACTTCGCGCACCACGTGCATGAGAGCCGGACGAGAGACGCGGTTGAACGCATTGATAAAATCTACAGAGAGGAGCCCAGAATCTGGGGAGTACGCCATTTCCGAACGGAGTAAAACAGACAACAACTCACAGCCACCACGATAGCCCACGCCTAACTGCACGTGCCCAAAGAAACGGCGGGATTCGGGAACCAGGATTTTCACTAACCATCGCGCCGCCAATTTGCGGACCACCTCAACCAGGCCAATAGGGCGAATAGCAGGGCTCGAGGCCGTGTGACCGGGCTTCGAAAGCAGACACAACTGCGAACGCCCGGCCAAGAACCACGCACACTCACACAGGGGATCACCATTCACAAGCGCTTCGACCACCAACGCCAACGCCTTCAAACCTTCATCACTTAAGAAACGGAGATATTCCACCCCCAGCCCCGAGGGCCCTGGGGAACGGCCCTTCGGAGCATCATGAACCAACTCACGCACCGCCTCCAGATTGACCACTAACCGCGCACTGGGATGTGGCGCGGCGCGGTACTCTTCCAACACTGATTCAAACGAAGAGCTGAGCGCTCTGCCGCGACCCACCTGTGATGTTGTGCGCGCCCAGGTAGGCCTCCCATTGCGATTGGGGGGACTGGGCCTCTGCAATCGTGTTGTGGTCCAACCTGCAGCCGCAGTAGGGGCCTGGGGAACCGCACTTCCCACTTTGAGCAGCTTGGGTATCTCGAAGTTCCGCAATTTGATGGCGAGCCTCTCGCGGGGTGTCTTGCTTCCCAGCGTACCGGAAAGCGCCCAAGAGTTGTTTCTGGAGCTCCAAACCGCCCTGAATTCCTGTACTAGTTTCCCCGAAACCGTTCAACCCCGTCTTCCTGACTGGCGAGCTGTATTTGACCGCTCTCGAGGCTCCGCCCCGAGGATTCGTCCTGCGCCTGAACCTGTTCTAGGGGAGATTGACCCAGTGGTTGCCGCAGAAGAAGAAGTTCCAGTTGATCCTCCTGATGATTCCCAGCGCGCTGGGAGCCGAGCTCAAGCACGCACGGATGCGCTGCAAAATATCCTTTCTTGGGACTTGCACCGTGCTGCATATGGCCGACTCCTCGCGCAGATGGTCTCATCTTCTCGCGCTCGCGCCCGCCTACGTAGTCTTGGAGGGGTTATTAGCTCTCAGTGGCTCATGACCGTACCAGCCTTTCCGCCACTCACACTGTCGGATTTCGAAGTGCGTACTTCACTGCGCTTATACCTCGGCTTACATCAGCCCTCTTGGCCGTACGAGATGGGTTCGTCGTGCCCTCTCTGCTCTCAGACTGACGACAACGCAGATTTTGGCGCCCACCTGCTCGCTAGTTGCCCGGCGGTGAAAGGTGCTCGAACCCGCTACACGGATCTTGAACCTGTTATACCGGAAACTTCGGCCTATAGTCCGGCAAGCCGGTCTGGAAATCGAACGTGAGAAACCTTTACCCGTCGCGGACTTTCAAAATGATGAACGCCGTGTAGCCGACCTGGTGATCACCTGTGACGACAGCCGCCGTACCACATACGTTGATCTTGCTGTTCCTAACCCTCAAGCTAGTCGTTATCTCCCGGCTGCGGGGGAGCGCCGTGGATCTGCCGCCGCCAGCATGAGACGCTGCAAAGAGATCAAATACGCGGGGGCTTTGTCTTCCCCTGGTGTTCGTGCTTCGGCACTAGCATATCGCTTGGTACCCCTGATCATTGAGTGCTTTGGGTTCATGGACTCTGTTGGTTCTCGCTGGCTTCGGGAGTTGTTCCGCGAACGCCCTGACCGTCTTCAATCGTTGTTTACCCGCTTAAGTTTCCTGCTGTGGCGCATGAATGCCGCTTTGATGTTGGAGGCGCGAGTACTTCGCCGCGCTTAGTCTTTTTTTCCCCTCGGGTTTTTTTTTTTCAGCCTCCGATTAAACCATTCGTTCGTTCGATTCAAACGAGGAGTCCCAAGGGGAGCCTCCCAAGGGGAGCCTTCCGAGGGAAAGAGCAAACGGAGCGGTGAAGAAAGATCATCGGAGTATGGAACCACAGGTTGCCGCTGCTGGAGGATCCCGGCTGCCCGCCGCAGATCACCGCCTGCCACCGCGTGACGCGCCCAATTCTGTCGAGAAGACCTAAAAGCTGAGCGAGCACTAGGAGAAAAGGAAGAGAGAGAAGCGAAATGAAGACGTTCGAGGTCCTCAAAGTCGCCGGAAAGGAACATTTGCAGTTTTCGGCGAGGGTGGACCCGGCGAGGATGTGGGTTGAGGGGGACGGTAGAGGAGGTGAGCACGAGGCGGGGAAAAATGAACAAGAGTTCCCAGCGAAGAGAGCAGTGAGGGTTCGCGGCGACCTGCTGCCAGAGAAAATCCAACACCAATCCTAGGGGCTTATGAAGTCGACGAGGGAGCCGTACGGCCGTGCTCTGACGACAAAGGGGAAGGGAACCGTCCGGGTAGGAGGCGACAAGGTGCGAAAACCACGAGAGAACACGCTCATGCCAGGATAAGCGGTCACTGGTAAACAGGGGTAACCGGGACGACACGCACGCGGAGGAGGAAGACTCAGACATCGGGCCTCCCCTCAGTCGGGAAGGCAGATCGAATATCCGGAGGAGGTGCCTCGGAGGGAGGCTCAGGAGCCGCACGACGCTTACGTGGGGGGCGCACGAAGGAACAAAAAGACCTGAAGAACGTAGACACAGGGTTTTCAGCAGCGGAGTCTTGACTGAGGGTGTCCAGAGCCAGCGGATTCGGAGAGGCCGATGGTGCTTCTGCCATGTCGGTGGAACGAGCCTCGGAGACAGGGCGAGGGGAGGAAGGGTGCTCAAGAGTCAGCGGTAGAAGGTCAAACGCAGGGTGGGCTTCCAGCAGGGTGGCCTCAGTGGAGAGGAAGGCCTCTAGCGCGGTGCGGAGGACCCCGCGAGGAGGAAAACGCGCGAAGAGGCTCGCCTGTATGCGCGAGTGCCGCGCCGCATGAGTGTGTAGCGCGACAACCGAAGCCTGCGAGGCATTCAGGTTTTGCAAGGCCGACGGAGGAACCCATCCGGCGTCAAAACGATCGAACTCGACAAACAAAGAGACATGAGGACGAATCAGTATCATGTTGGCCAGAGCAGAGCGCTGGGGCGCGGGGGTGCTTACAAGCGATTGAAGGAACTGGTAAGCCGAGTCAGTAACAAGAAAACAGGCATGAGGGCCCGTGAAGTCCACATATAGGAATTCAGACGGGGCGACCCCAAGGGAGGAAGCCATGGTGTCGCGAAAATCGCGGTAGTGGACGGGGGCGCGGCCCGGACCACGAGAGGGGGTCTGGGGACGCACGTTCGTCATCCAAACAAAGTGGAACGGAGATAGTTGGCGAGAAGAGTCAATAGGGATGTGTTGTGGCATCATACGCACCATTGCCGTCGTGCGTTGTTCAGAAGAGCCCCTGCGCAGGACCTGCGAATAGGTCGCACGTGGGGCACTGGAGGGAGCAGGAGTCGGGCCCGACGCGGGCCTAGGAGGCGTCTGTCCTTCAATAGGGGTAGGCCAGTCGGAATCAGGAATGACCGGAGCGGAGCGCTCGGGTCGGGTGGAGGCATGCCCCGCTGTACCGTGCGGATCCGCGGGGACGGGCACCGGGGGGTATGGGGCAGGCGCGGAGGCGGAGAAGCGCTCCAAATAGGCGATCAGCAGGGGCAGGCGGTGTTTCTGGGAAGCATTCACAAGAAGACTCGTCAGTTTCGAGCAGATCACATGGGCCAACTCGTCAGCGCAGTCCGTGAGGGTGGCCGCGGTACTAAACCCGCCCACGCTGAGCTCCACGCGCGCTGAGAGAACGGCTCCGTCCGCCGGAATGGGTGGGGAAACCCCAACCATAACGATTGGAAGGTGTGAAAAACCGATTCTCCCACGAAACCCCCAAAAAGAGAACTTGTTCCCAACGTTTGCAACCAAAGAAAAACCACCACGACCTCCAAGGGGCGCTAGCAACCCCCAGCACGCACCACACCACTAGAAGATGCGGGGGAAAGGCTGCAGAAAGAAGCACCTCCCACCGAAGAACACAATTGCGACTCAAAACCACCAAAAGCCAGCACCATACACGCTCACGAAACCAAAAACAAAGTTCATTCAATTCCCAGCGCTTGGTAGCACTGGTCGTAGCTCTGCAGCTGGTGGAGAAAGGCGACAGCTGGGTCTGCTGTGGCCTGCTCCGCTGCAAGGTGTTCCCCATTCCTCTCTCCCTCTTGTGCTGCTCCCCTGTGCTGGTCCTGTTGCTGCTGCTGCTGCTGCTGCTGCTGCTGCTCTTGTAGCAGTTCTTTCTCCCTCTCCATCTCGCGGGTACCCGAGGTGTGTGGGCCCGCGATCACAAGCGGCTCGGGGTACGGCCCGCGAACCTCCTTCACAATCATACTTGTAACTGTTAATCAGCTTTTACCGTCGTTTACCACAAACAAAGCCGTCCAAAAACCAAAACCCCAGACCCCAGACTAACGTAACCGTAAGCTTACCCCTGTCCAGGGAGACTAACGTAACCCCAGTAGTACTGCTACGGTCCAAACGGTCCATACGAGACTAAACCACCGAGGTGTGTCGTCAAGGGACTTTCTAAGGAGCCATGTCGCATTATTGCCCTTTAGGGGATCGATTGGTAGAATCTATACCCGACCCAAGCTTGCTCGCAAACCGTAAGAATCGATGCCAATGAATCCTGCCATAGAGTCCAAAAAACCCGAACCGCGGAAAACCTACACGTGAGTAACCAGCCGCAGGGCTTCAGACGATATTAGTAGAAACCATTCACAGGTCATCATCACATACCTTGTCATCTACCCGTCAGAATCGAACGAATGGTTTAATCAGAATCCGCGGAATGATGGAATTTCCCGAACGCTGGTTGCGTTCAGAAATGGTAGTTCTCCGTGATGTGGATTGTACTACTTGTGGTATCAGCTTTGCAGACTGAGAAACTCCTGATCGGAGATGCCATGGACAGAGGTTTTAGAGTACTGGCTTGGTCTGCGAAAGGCCCTTGACAAAAGCTTCCCAAACCGACTCCGCTGAAACCTCATGATCGTTCATAAACAGCTCCGAAAGCAGAATAATCCAGTTTGCACTTTCGCTAAACTGTGCACTCATTATTTGCAACTCTTTCGTCCCCCGGCAGCTAGGGGGCACAGTGGGCACTGTCAATAAGAGCTAAGTACCGAATGAAAACGGACAACGTAGAATCGGATCGACTTTCAGGTCACCTGCTACCATTCGAAATATATGGTTTATTCGACCGTGTGCTGTACTGCAAGAGATATCGGAGCATGAAACGTTTCGTTCAGCTTTGCCTTTGGCTCCTTCAATTAGACCGCACTCGCATAGAAACAAGTGAAGAGCGGAAGTGTGTCCGCGGAGATGCTGGCACTGAGTTCGGAGGTACAGATCAGATTAGTATGCCCAGATAGTTTCGCTCAAACAAAATCCGCGCGGGAAAACCAGCTTTCGGCGCTCGCGGATCAGCGCATACTCTGCGTCTAGATCCACTTCTTATGATGCTATGGAGGAGTTGCATGCACACCAAAAAAGAAAAGCAGTTGTCATGAGTAGAATTCCCTCGTCCTAAACGTCATCGCAAAACGTACCGTAGTCAATCCTGCAAAAGCGTGATGGGATCTGTATTTGGAGCCGCGCGGACTTGCAACCAAAAGGACTCGAGGCTCTCGTTAGCTTCCAAGCGCTTCTGAATCCAAACTTAAAGGCGACGATGCAAGGTGTCTATGTATCTGTCGTTCGTTGCCTCTCATCCACTCATGTGCGAGTTCACTACTCGTGGGATAGAGCTCTCCAGGATGCTTCCACTTTCCAATATGTTCCCATCAAAGTTCACCTCCATGAATCTAGCATCCAGATCACCCTCTCGAGTAGCCCTAGAGCTTAGCAACCACACCCTAGCGCTACTTGAGAGGGGAATGCAACTCTGACTGATCATCATTATCCCTCCTTCCCAAGAGTCCTATGCCCAAACAAAATTCAGAGAAATTCAACCCCTCCAAAAATCATCTAATTCAAAAAAAACTTACTGGCAATATTTTATAACGAAATAAACTTATGGAAGTCCATCTTTTTATTATAAACAAATATGAAAAAGGAGAAACCCAAAATTCAAAATATTTCCTTGACCTGAATATTATCTTACTATTTTTAGATAAATATATCAATAATAAATATTCTATGAAATTCAATATATATATTTCATCCAAGCCATAAAATATACAATAATCGAATCATTGATTTCTTAGGTTGAAGGGGAAATATTACTGAAATGGTTGCTGTAAACGAGAAAGTCTCCCAAATTAGAGATTTGTTCGCGCGGTCTGTTTTCGTGGTAGACGACAAGCTTTGGCTGGCTTTCGTGTTTTGGAAGGGGCTTGGGAATCCGCTCGCGTGAGTTGGGGTGAGAACTACGGATTTCGATGAATCCAGATGTGAGACTGCTACTTGGGAAAGACGCCCGTGGCCTCTTTTCTCGAGCCTATATAATGAGAGGCTTGGGCACAGTCGCGAGAGTTGTATGGATGTACGGGTATTGTGGCTTAGGAGCTAGAGGAAGTTGAAGATGATAGCTGTGGACCTTGGCGTTGATGGCCATGGCGGCAGGTCGAGTTTGGACGGATTGCGGATCGCTGTACTCGGCACGGGACAGTATGGATCTGCCTTTGCAGAGCGGCTTGGACGGAACAACGCTGGAATAAGTGTCGTTTTGGGATCGAGGAGAGAGCTTATAGACCCAAACGGATTTCCACTTCCGTGCTCGGTTCTTTCTTATGAGCAGGCTGCGGAAGAATCAGATGTTATTGTTTTTGCATTCAAAGTCGACGACCATGCGGACGTCGTGGCAAGCTTGGGAAACCGGCTGGAAGGTAAAGTGATTGTCGATGTCTCGAATTCGGCACATAGAAGCTACCTACAGAGAATCAGGGAGAGACTATCCAGAACCCAAAACATCGACCAAAGCGCTGGTGGGTCAAATACAATACGTCTCCACCGCCTTCTAGAAAAAGAGCTGGTACACGCTGACGTTGTTAAGGCATTCAACAACATCTCGGCCTACTCGCTCTCCCTTCCCAGTAGAAGCCCAGGCGCCAGCAGGAACGCCTGTATGATATCTGGCGACAGTGACGATGCTAAACAGCTCGTCGCAAGAATTGCCCGGACCATGGGATTCGAAGTCGTTCACATGGGAGGTCTGGACGCATCGGCCGGACAGGAGGGAGCAGTCCATAGTTTCTTTGAGGGGTGGAAGATTGCTTGTGGCATTGGTTTTGCGCTTACCGTCGCCTTCCTGCTGTATGTAACGATAGCCTACTGGGCAATAAGCTCGTTGGAATGGATTACCTACCCAACCAGGTCGTTTCTAATCGTAACTGGAGACGTATCGGCTGGACTGTTGGCCATGACCTTTCTGCCCGGACCGATTGCCGCGTTCTGGCAGCTGTTTCGAGGTACGGCGACGCGTCCATTCCCGGCGTGGTTTGGGACTTGGCTGACGATTCGGAAACAGCTTGGACTGCTCTCATTCGCAATCTCAATCCCTCACGTGATCATGGCATGCAAGGGAGACGAACCGACGGAGTTGAGAATCTCAAGTCAGCTTGCACCAGTATTCGGGACAGTGGCGTTTCTTCTGTTCTTCGTCATGTCCTCCTGCTCGAGGGGCACGGCATCCGCGCACTTCACGTGGTCTGAGTTCCGATTCATTTTTGTCCACATCGGATACGGCGTTGTAGGCTTCACCCTAGCCCACGTGGTGTGTATTGGAGTGGGGCATGTTGAGGACTTTCACAGCTCGGCAGACAGCACTTCACCGTTCTCGGGTGAAACCGCGCTGAGCGCAATGTTCCTAGTAGGTGTGCTCGGACTTTCGATTCTACTCAAGCTCATCGTATCAGTACCACCGATGCGCACCTGGGTAGGGAGGATCAGATCTCACCAGAAGCTTGACTTATTTCCAGTTTGGCTGCGACTCAGCACCTCACCGAGCGACGCGGATGTTAACGCCAGTTTGGATCCCGATCGGACTGTTCCAGTTTCTCAAGATTCCGTTCCCGAAGATTAGCTGTATATTCCCAAAACCAAACTAAAAAGCAAATACATACAACGCACGTTCGTGCATCACCTCCGTCCCCTTGCGCCCACTGTCTCTCAGTTCCTGGGGGGAAGACCGCTTTATGTCTTCTCCAACGGACACTTTCAACTGGCATCTACTCGAGTAGCCTGAAGCGCTGCGCAGGGTGTGAAGGGGAACTCAGAAGGTCTAGGCGGCGATGGGGCGGCTTGGCAAGCACTTTCAACTAAACGTTGCCTATTCCAGGGTGGGCTCACCGAGACGGGAGGGGCGCTTGGCAGCCATGCCCGTCAGTCTTCAGAGTCTAAGTAGCTCAAATGCTTACTCCACCGTAGCTTTGTACGTTGGAATTTGTCTGAATTTGCCGCTCATTTCAAAAGCGTGTGCAAACCGGAGGAGTTGTCCCTCCGAGAACGCAGAAGCGTACATCGATATACCCCGAACGAATGGTTTAATCGGAGGCTGAAAAAAAAAATCCCGAGGGGAAAAAAAGACTAAGCGCGGCGAAGTACTCGCGCCTCCAACATCAAAGCGGCATTCATGCGCCACAGCAGGAAACTTAAACGGGTAAACAACGATTGAAGACGGTCAGGGCGTTCGCGGAACAACTCCCGAAGCCAGCGAGAACCAACAGAGTCCATGAACCCAAAGCACTCAATGATCAGGGGTACCAAGCGATGTGCTAGTGCCGAAGCACGAACACCAGGGGAAGACAAAGCCCCCGCGTATTTGATCTCTTTGCGGCGTCTCATGCTGGCGGCGGCAGATCCACGGCGCTCCCCCGCAGCCGGGAGATAACGACTAGCTTGAGGGTTAGGAACAGCAAGATCAACGTATGTGGTACGGCGGCTGTCGTCACAGGTGATCACCAGGTCGGCTACACGGCGTTCATCATGGGATATACCCCAAGGCAGGCCTTTGTGCAACGGTCCAGGGAAGCTACGGTGCGAGATCGGCGGGCGAAAATGTTCAGATAATCAAACTGGACTCAACTTCAGTTTTTCGGGGCTCTTCTTCACCAACCTTATATGGGGGTAGCCAGCCATTGCCGGTGTCGTAGAACAACCTCCAACATTCGAGAGATTGTCCCCAACCAAAGGATCGATAACATAGGGCGCACAAGAATTCGTCAGGGCGACAATAGGGTCCAGATTGTGAGTCTCAAGAAGATTGTCAATCTTAGCCTGAGCTCCCTCCACGTTTGCTTTCCTGGCCGCCAAGTACGACTCATCTCCCCTCCCAGGAAAGCCTGCGGTCTTCTCCAAAACGTCTTGCCCAAAGAATGGCATCACTCTGTCCGCGTGTTTTCGATTGTATTCGATCAGATCAAGGATACCATCTAGTCTGCCAGTCTTCGGCAGACTGGTGTCCAAGGAATCCTTGAGTTCAGTCAACAAAACCTTCTCTTCATTCTCGTTGAACAGGTCATACCCGTCCGCGTGAATTTCAACTATTTCGGCGCCAAGGCTTTCTAAATTGGTGATCGCCGCGATCATAGCAGCGTCAGAACCTTGATGCGTGGACACTGTATCAACATCACAAATCCAAGGCGGATATCCTTCAGCATACTGTCGGTGGTGCCCGCCTCGTCAACAAGAAACTTTGTGTAATCGGCACCGACGTAGTCTTTGCTCCATTCCGTAACAGGATCGTCTGCATCCACACCGGTCAGCACAGTTAGCAGCATAGCAACGTCATGAACACACCGCCCCATCGGCCCGAGCGTGTCCTGAGTGGGGCTGAACGGCATGACCCCAGTTCGACTCAAAAGTCCAACAGTAGGTTTCAAACCGACGATACCGGTCATAGCAGCGGGTCTAGTGATGCTTCCGTCTGTTTCCGCGCCAATTGCCACGGTGCATAAGCTTGCGGAGACAGCGGTCCCACTCCCAGAGCTGGATCCAAAAGGAGTTCGGTCAAGAACGTATGGGCTCCTCGTCTGCCCTCCCAGAGTGCTCCATCCTGAACATCCGTTCTCTGAGCGAAGGAACCCCATTCACTCATATTCGTTTTACCGAGGATCACCGCACCCGCCTCGCGCAATTTTTGGACGATAAACGCATCTTTGGGAGCCACATATCCTTCCAACGCAAGGCAACCACAGTTTGTGGACATTTTGTCGGCAGTTCCAATACATTGCTTCAAGAGAACTGGAATCCCATGCAGCGGCCCACGGGGACCATTCTCAGCACGCTCCTCATCTAGCTTACGGGCAATTTCCACCGCATCCGGATTTACCTCGATCACGCTTCGCAAAGTTGGACCGGATTGATCCAAGTCCTCGATTCTCTTCACGTAGCCCTCAACTGCTTCTACTGAAGTCAAAACACGGGTTTCAAACCTCTCCTGCAGATCCGTAACGCTGGCTTCTACCAGTTCCCCATGACCTGTTTTGTCTTTGACGAACATGATAGGAAGCAACGACTGAACTCAGCAAAGTACCAAAGAAGTCTGGAGACGAAAACAAATACCACCGGAACCTTCGGCTCCCCCTCCCTCCCCCCTTTGGCGACGATGAGCCAAGTCCGAACCTCGAAATTCCTGGAGACGAAAACAAACACCACCGGAACCTTCTGCTCCTCCTCCCTCCCCCCCCTTCTTTACCTTGACCCGCGATCGACCAACACGAACAGATTTTATTATCTCCCACGGCTTTAACGGATTTTTTCTCCCCAACGGCTTTTTTCTCCCCGACGGCTTTTTTCTTCCCAACGCCTTTTTTTCAGGCCAACGTACTGTATGTTTTTTTCCCTTTTTTTGGAGAACGATAGTGCTGTGCTTCCCATCGTACGCCGGCAATCTGGTCTTGAAATTGGATTGGATTTATTGGATGGATTTATTAGCACTACGCAAGGCGTGAAAAGGGACTAAGAACTAGGTAGGGAAGCGTGCAAACCCAGGCACCTATGGCGCGCCTGAGCCAGCATGCTGCTCGAGTAGCGCCACAGAGACGCTTAAACGCCGCAAAAGTTCCAAGTATTCAATAGGATGCTCAGCGAAACATTTCCGCGACCACTCCAAACCCGACTTCTCCACGTGGCCAAAGCTTTCCACAATGAAAGGCTGGAACCGGTGTGAGCGACCCTCTAGACGACGTTACGGAAGGGGGTATACAGTGGACACGCCTTACACACTGCCCGGTTCCCACACGGCGCTTTGTGCCCCGCGTACACGTCCATACCTGGAGCCGCCTCCTCCGTGCTGCACTTGAACTTTCCATGGACAGAACCGCACCAACAAACGCCAGTCTGCTGCTTGGGGTTACGTTAGTCTGGGGTTTCTTAACGCATAGATAGATTGCTTCTTCCTTCCTTACGGGCTCCACTAGGGAGTCCTCTAGTAAAGCGTTCACGGTTACGTAGTCTGAGGTAACCCTTGTTGGAGCGGTTCTGTCCATGGAAAGTTCAAGTTAGTCTGGGGTAACCGTAAACTTTACTGGGCAGCTGCCTACTGCAGCGTATCACTATTTCTACTGCTATCTAGGGAAGTGTTTACTCTAACCATGCTACCGGGGTCTCATGCTACGTTCTGAAGAAAAAAAAGGAACCAGTGGATTCTCGAACTGGTCCACTCGCAGAGCGCCTACCGCTATCTCTGCGTTACCTTGCCAAAGTTTCCGGTTCATCTGAGCCCTGACATCGCTCAGCTCCGCAGTCCGGTGCAATAGGTATTTGCAGCTATCTCGTAGAAATTCCTGTGCTATGGGGCCTGTCCGCGCAAAGCTTTCGATCGCGATTGGAATGAACTTGTCGTCTGGCCTCTCAACCGACGTCGCCTCTTTGTAATGTGCTATTTTCCACCTCTCCGCTCGCTTCGCTGCGTACCAATTCTCTGAGCTACTACCCTTCACGTATTTCTCCTGCAGTGGCGAGGTAACCGTCACATCCAGCGCATACCGTTGGAAAGTCCTCGGGTGAGTGGCGATGATATCTGGTCTTAGCCCGTAATTCTCAAAGTATTTCTCAGGTTCTTGCTGTATGCCCAGGAAATTCCATCTATTCAGCCAGAGCACGAGCTCCGTGCAGATTTCGTCATGCCTCCGCTGCCAGAGTCCCGTCGAGGTTGGGCAGTGGTGAAATCTTTGTACACCTGTAGTACTATGTGTACTATTGCAACTAGTACACTTCTCCGTCGTCCTCAGTCCCGGGATCGGCAGGCCCAACAGTTGTCTAACGCTCACCTGCAGTTCCGTCGAGTCCAGTTTTTTTTAGCGCCAAAGTCGGCATTTCTCGCAGCCACACTCCCGATCCCGAACCGGCCGCAGACCGGATTCGAGCACGGTTTTCGCGGGAACCCCAGACTAACGTAACCGTGAACGCTTTACTAGAGGACTCCCTAGTGGAGCCCGTAAGGAAGGAAGAAGCAATCTATCTATGCGTTAAGAAACCCCTAGTGGGTAACCCCATACTGCGACAACTCGCGACTGCTCCAGAGAATTTTTCATCTCCTCTGACCCGTGCCCTGCGCAGCAGCAGACTCTTGCCGTTCGTGAAGCCTACCAAGGACGCAGCTCCCCAGGAACGCCCAGGAGTTCGACTCATCGGAGTACCAGAAGTTCTGCGTAAGGTGGCAACCCAGTGGATCCTCCGACAGGTTACAGACCGAATCCGCGAACTGCTCGTCCCCTTACAACTAGGCATTGGAGTAAGCGGAGGATGCGAACGCTCACTCCATGCGATTCAGGCCCATCTCGCCTGCGAACCTGAAGCAGTGGTCCTTCGACTCGACCTTGAGAACGCCTTCAACCGCATAGACCGCCGGATTGCTAAGCAACTGCTGGACCACCATTTTCCCGAGCTGAAAGCGATATACCGGCTTGGCTACGGCACTGACAGCTCGGACTCCCCTAAGCTCTTCGGCTGGCGCGCTACTCACGGACCAGACCAGGTCAATACGAGTCGACTGACGCTGCAGGCCACAACCGGTGTACAACAAGGCGATGCCCTCGGACCGGTCCTACATGCGCTATCCTTGGCCCCCTTCTTGGAAGCACTGCACCGAAAAGCGCCTGATCTAACGACCGTAGCCATCCACGACGACATCACCATCGTGGGACCCCTGCAGCCGCTGAAGGATATACTCCACTGGGGGCAGACTATGCTCCCTGCCCTCGGTGCCAGACCGCAGCTAAGCAAGTGGACTCTCTACGGACGCACCCTGACGACAAGTAGACTAATTAATCGGGACATCCCTGGCGTACATGTCAACAGAGACGGCGTGACGATACACTCGATCCCGCTAGGCAACCGGGAATACCTTCAGGAAGAGTGCCGTGCAATGCAAAACAACCACAACAAACTTTTTAAGGAAATAGCACGACTTCCTGACAACGAACTTACGACACAGCTCGCCCTCTTCAGGTACTGCACTGAAACCAGGCTCGACTACATTCTACGCTGCCTAGCGTACCCGTTTGGCAGAACTTTGGCACGCGAGGCGGATGCCATGACCAGATATCACCTGGACATCCTATTCGGAGGCCTCGCTCCCGCAGCAATCGAGGACGAGGAGTACCTACAACCGGTTTCGGATCAGATCGCGCTCCCTTGCCGCTGGGGCTGGGGGGGACTGGGGTTCGCTACTCGCACCCGTATACAGCCAATCGCCTTCTACTCGGCGTGGACAAACACTTTCAGAAGCAATCAAGGGGACTGGCCGTACGTCACTGCACTACAGAGGGAGGTTGCTACAGGCGGAACTCCAGACGAGCACACACCCACGGGACTACAATGGTCAACCGCACAACTAGCGGATCAGATCCGTGCATCTACCCGAGCAATTCTACGGCGATTCCGCCCAGAAACCCCGCCCCGGATCAGGAGACTAGTCACCCTGCAGCAAACGAGGGAACCCCCCCAAGGAGGCGCACCAGAAGACCCAGCAGCTTGGAATATTGGTTCAATACAACAGACCCTCTCTCGAGAGGCACACCATACGGCATTCCAAGAGCTGGTCACGAATTCACGAATTTCCCGCGAAAACCGTGCTCGAATCCGGTCTGCGGCCGGTTCGGGATCGGGAGTGTGGCTGCGAAAAATGCCGACTTTGGCGCTAAAAAAAACTGGACTCGACGGAACTGCAGGTGAGCGTTAGACAACTGTTGGGCCTGCCGATCCCGGGACTGAGGACGACGGAGAAGTGTACTAGTTGCAATAGTACACATAGTACTACAGGTGTACAAAGATTTCACCACTGCCCAACCTCGACGGGACTCTGGCAGCGGAGGCATGACGAAATCTGCACGGAGCTCGCGCGCTGGCTGAATAGATGGAATTTCCTGGGCATACAGCAAGAACCTGAGAAATACTTTGAGAGTTACGGGCTAAGACCAGATATCATCGCCACTCACCCGAGGACTTTCCAACGGTATGCGCTGGATGTGACGGTTACCTCGCCTGGGGTTACGTTAGTCTGGGGGTAGCTCTGCACTGAGCTGGCGCGTTGGCTTAACAGATGGCAGTTCAGAGATGTTCAACAAGAACCTACAGACTACTTCACGAACTCGAATCTACGACCTGATTTGGTAGCTATACACCCTAGAACATGGCAAAGATATGCGATTGATGTGACGGTGGTGTCACCCCTACAGGCGAGACACCTACCCAACAGCAAAGACAACAATGGTTATGCAGCAAAACAGGCGGAGCGTTGGAAACTTGCACAATATAAGGAGGCGATGATGACAGAGCATCCAGATGACAAACTGATTCCGATTGCGATAGAAACCTTCGGCAGAACAGGGCAGATGACTCAAGACTTTCTCCGTGATGGCTGTGGGCACATGCTCACTAAGCAGTACGAGTTGAGCAACGTGCGGGCTCAACTAAACAGAACACTTTGGGCGGGGAATGCAGAGCTCGCGTCAGGGGCTTTGCGCGTGGATCAGTCGGACCAGCCACGGATCCCTTATTTTTCTTTTTTATCGTAGCTAGAGACCCCGGGAGACGGGGTTAAACTCCCACATTTCTCTAGATAGTGATAGAATTAGTGTTGCGCTGCGTTAGGCAGTTGCCGAGTAAAGTTTACAGTTGCGTTAGTCTGGGGTTACGTTAGTCGAATGAATGGTTTAATCGGAGGCTGAAAAAAAAACCCCGAGGGGAAAAAAAGACTAAGCGCGGCGAAGTACTCGCGCCTCCAACATCAAAGCGGCATTCATGCGCCACAGCAGGAAACTTAAGCGGGTAAACAACGATTGAAGACGGTCAGGGCGTTCGCGGAACAACTCCCGAAGCCAGCGAGAACCAACAGAGTCCATGAACCCAAAGCACTCAATGATCAGGGGTACCAAGCGATGTGCTAGTGCCGAAGCACGAACACCAGGGGAAGACAAAGCCCCCGCGTATTTGATCTCTTTGCGGCGTCTCATGCTGGCGGCGGCAGATCCACGGCGCTCCCCCGCAGCCGGGAGATAACGACTAGCTTGAGGGTTAGGAACAGCAAGATCAACGTATGTGGTACGGCGGCTGTCGTCACAGGTGATCACCAGATCGGCTACACGGCGTTCATCATTTTGAAAGTCCGCGACGGGTAAAGGTTTCTCACGTTCGATTTCCAGACCGGCTTGCCGGACTATAGGCCGAAGTTCCCGGTATAACAGGTTCAAGATCCGTGTGTGGCGGCGGGTTCGAGCACCTTTCACCGCCGGGCAACTAGCGAGCAGGTGGGCGCCAAAATCTGCGTTGTCTTCAGTCTGAGAGCAGAGAGGGCACGACGAACCCATCTCGTACGGCCAAGGGGGCTGATGTAAGCCGAGGTATAAGCGCAGTGAAGTACGCACTTCGAAATCCGACAGTGTGAGTGGCGGAAAGGCTGGTACGGTCATGAGCCACTGAGAGCTAATAACCCCTCCAAGACTACGTAGGCGGGCGCGAGCGCGAGAAGATGAGACCATCTGCGCGAGGAGTCGGCCATATGCAGCACGGTGCAAGTCCCAAGAAAGGATATTTTGCAGCGCATCCGTGCGTGCTTGAGCTCGGCTCCCAGCGCGCTGGGAATCATCAGGAGGATCAACTGGAACTTCTTCTTCTGCGGCAACCACTGGGTCAATCTCCCCTAGAACAGGTTCAGGCGCAGGACGAATCCCCGGGGCGGAGCCTCGAGAGCGGTCAAATACAGCTCGCCAGTCAGGAAGACGGGGTTGAACGGTTTCGGGGAGACTAGTACAGGAATTCAGGGCGGTTTGGAGCTCCAGAAACAAGTCTTGGGCGCTTTCCGGTACGCTGGGAAGCAAGACACCCCGCGAGAGGCTCGCCATCAAATTGCGGAACTTCGAGATACCCAAGCTGCTCAAAGTGGGAAGTGCGGTTCCCCAGGCCCCTACTGCAGCTGCAGGTTGGACCACAACACGATTGCAGAGGCCCAGTCCCCCCAATCGCAATGGGAGGCCTACCTGGGCGCGCACAACATCACAGGTGGGTCGCGGCAGAGCGCTCAGCTCTTCATCGAGAAAATACCCCAGGTCACGGAAACTTTCAGCATCCGCACGAGTGGCCAACCACCGGCCCCAATGAGTTGGAAGTGAGCGAAGCCAATAGGTTAACCGCTGACTGCAACAATACCGAAACAGCAACAACGAGCACTGGAGAAAGCCCGGAGGTAGCCGTCGAAGCTCTGCAACCAGCTGTCTGTGCTTACCGAGGAGCTGCAGCAACTCGCCTTCAACGAAGGACGGCGACCCGTAGGGGATGCCTAAGTGGACAAAACCATCCGGTCTCCAAATATCCTGGAACGACGCAGGTACCTGCTGCTCTTGTGCAGCTACACCTCCCCAGTAGAACGATTTGTGATGATTAACCTCCAGGTCAACCCGCGAAGCCAAGGAGCGGAGACGATCATAAGCGAGTGCTAGAGTATCAGGGGGCCCCAGGAGGCACACGTCGTCGTGGTATGCAACCGTACGAACCTGCGGGAATTCGGAGCGAAGACAAAGCAAGACGAGTTGTAGTCCACAGGCATGTAGGAAAGGGGACAAGGGATCACCCTGTTGTACCCCTGTGCGCGCCGCAAACGTGTGTGAGGAAGCGCCAAGGGTGTCATAGGTAGCCCCACGACCAAGCGGAGAATAAATTCTACTAACAAAGGGAAAGCCTACAGGAAGACTTCGCGCACCACGTGCATGAGAGCCGGACGAGAGACGCGGTTGAACGCATTGGTAAAATCTACAGAGAGGAGCCCAGAATCTGGGGAGTACGCCATTTCCGAACGGAGTAAAACAGACAACAACTCACAGCCACCACGATAGCCCACGCCTAACTGCACGTGCCCAAAGAAACGGCGGGATTCGGGAACCAGGATTTTCACTAACCATCGCGCCGCCAATTTGCGGACCACCTCAACCAGGCCAATAGGGCGAATAGCAGGGCTCGAGGCCGTGTGGCCGGGCTTCGAAAGCAGACACAACTGCGAACGCCCGACCAAGAACCACGCACACTCACACAGGGGATCACCATTCACAAGCGCTTCGACCACCCACGCCAACGCCTTCAAACCTTCATCACTTAAGAAACGGAGATATTCCACCCCCAGCCCCGAGGGCCCTGGGGAACGGCCCTTCGGAGCATCATGAACCAACTCACGCACCGCCTCCAGATTGACCACTAACCGCGCACTGGGATGTGGCGCGGCGCGGTACTCTTCCAACACTGATTCAAACGAGGAGTCCCAAGGGGAGCCTTCCGAGGGAAAGAGCAAACGGAGCGGTGAAGAAATATCATCGGAGTATGGAACCACAGGTTGCCGCTGCTGGAGGATCCCGGCTGCCCGCCGCAGATCACCGCCTGCCACCGCGTGACGCGCCCGATTCTGTCGAGAAGACCTAAAAGCTGAGGAAGCACTAGGAGAAAAGGAAGAGAGAGAAGCGAAATAAAGACGTTCGAGGTCCTCAAAGTCGCCGGAAAGGAACATTTGCAGTTTTCGGCGAGGGTGGACCCGGCGAGGATGTGGGTTGAGGGGGACGGTAGAGGATGTGAGCACGAGGCGGGGAAAAAGAACAAGAGTTCCCAGCGAAGAGAGCAGTGAGGGTTCGCGGCGACCTGCTGCCAGAGAAAATCCAACACCAATCCTAGGGGCTTATGAAGTCGACGAGGGAGCCGTACGGCCGTGCTCTGACGACAAAGGGGAAGGGAACCGTCCGGGTAGGAGGCGACAAGGTGCGAAAACCACGAGAGAACACGCTCATGCCAGGCTGAGCGGTCACTGGTAAACAGGGGTAACCGGGACGACACGCACGCGGAGGAGGAAGACTCAGACATCGGGCCTCCCCTCAGTCGGGAAGGCAGATCGAATATCCGGAGGAGGTGCCTCGGAGGGAGGCTCAGGAGCCGCACGACGCTTACGTGGAGGGCGCACGAAGGAACTAAAAGACCTGAAGAAAGTAGACACAGGGTTTTCAGCAGCGGAGTCTTGACTGAGGGTGTCCAGAGCCAGCGGATTCGGAGAGGCCGATGGTGCTTCTGCCATGTCGGTGTCACGAGCCTCGGAGACAGGGCGAGGGGAGGAAGGGTGCTCAAGAGTCGGCGGCAGAAGGTCAAACGCAGGGTGGGCTTCCAGCAGGGTGGCCTCAGTGGAGAGGAAGGCCTCTAGCGCGGTGCGGAGGACCCCGCGAGGAGGGAAACGCGCGAAGAGGCTCGCCTGTATGCGCGAGAGCCGCGCCGCATGAGTGTGTAGCGCGACAACCGAAGCCTGCGAGGCATCCAGGTTTTGCAAGGCCGACGGTGGAACCCAGCCGACGTCAAAACGATCGAACTCGACAAACAAAGAGACATGAGGACGAGTCAGTATCATGTTGGCCAGAGCAGAGCGCTGGGGCGCGGGGGTGGTTACAAGCGATTGAAGGAACTGGTAAGCCGAGTCAGCAACAATAAAACAGGCATGAGGGCCCGTGAAGTCCACATATAGGAATTCAGACGGGGCGACCCCAAGGAGGAAGCCATGGTGTCGCGAAAATCGCGGTAGTGGACGGGCGCGCGGCCCCGACCACGAGAGGGGGTCTGGGGACGCACGTTCGTCATCCAAACAAAGTGGAACGGAGATAGTTGGCGAGAAGAGTCAATAGGGATGTGTTGTGGCATCATACGCACCATTGCCGTCGTGCGTTGTTCAGAAGAGCCCCTGCGTAGGACCTGCGAATAGGTCGCACGTGGGGCACTGGAGGGAGCAGGATTCGGGCCCGACGCGGGCCCAGGAGGCGTCTGTCCTTGAATAGGGGTAGGCCAGTCGGAATCAGGAATGACCGGAGCGGAGCGCTCGGGTCGGGTGGAGGCAGGCCCCGCTGTACCGTGCGGATCCGCGGGGACGGGCACCGGGGGTATGGGGCAGGCGCGGAGGCGGAGAAGCGCTCCAAATAGGCGATCAGCAGGGGCAGGCGGTGTTCCTGGGAAGCAGTCACAAGAAGACTCGTCAGTTTCGAGCAGATCCCATGGGCTAACTCGTCAGCGCAGTCCGTGAGGGTGGCCGCGGTACTAAACCCGCCCACGCAGAGCTCCACGCGCGCTGAGAGAACGGCTCCGTCCGCCGGAATGGGTGGGGAAACCCCAACCATAACGATTGGAAGGTGTGAAAAACCGATTCCCCCACGAAACCCCCAAAAAGAGAACTTGTTCCCAACGTTTGCAACCAAAGAAAAACCACCACGACCTCCAAGGGGCGCTAGCAACCCCCAGCACGCACCACACCACTAGAAGATGCGGGGGAAAGGCTGCAGAAAGAAGCGCCTCCCACCGAAGAACACAATTGCGACTCAAAACCACCAAAAGCCAGCACCATACACCCTCACGAAACCAAAAACTGCTTCGGTAGTAGCGTAGATTGTGACGTTAGTCTGGGGTTAGTCAGGAGTTTAGTGGGAGAAAATACCAGTATAAATTGAGGTTTAAGAAGGAAGGATATATGATCGAGAAGGAGATGCTGGGGCCGTACCCAGAACCTCTCCGCCGTCCGGGCACCAACGGCCCTGGCCAAGGCGAAGAAGTGATGGTTACCCAGAACCGGAGCACGCCTGACGAACAGAGCCACATACATGAGAGGACACAGAAGTCAGCCCAGGAGCAACCTCAACAAGCTAACAGGATGGAGGTCCAAGCGGCCACGGGACCTGCCGCAGCCCACTTACACCAACTGCTTACCTACGACCGCTGCTATCAAGACTTGGGAATTGGGGAAGCGGTCCTCGAAGACTTCTACCATGCCGTCATCAAATTATACTCCCGGATCCACAGCACCAACGAACTTGAAGGAGTTACCGGACGTCTCTCCGAGCTCGCAGAAAAACCCTACATGTGGCAGGAAGGAGCCGCAGCCCAGCACCCCTTCCAACACGCGCAACCACACCCGCCGGCGGCGGAGGCTATCAATCAACATACGGCAGAAACGAGTCTCAATCAACTTCCCCTCGGGACAGGTGTCACAGTGCCGGTGGATTACGCTGAAAACTTCCCAGTCATCGGTAATGGCAGTAAACAACCTACCTACGCTGAGCTGACGGCTCAGGATGCACCAGTCCGCGGAGAAGTAGCAGTATCCCGCACGGTAGGACGCCCAGGGCCGCAGACTCAGCAAGCTACCCTGAGACAGCTGCACGCTACGGTGGGAGGATCTTCCTGGGGACCAGAGACCACACCGGTCCTCGCCACACTCAGGAACGTCCGAGCGCCGCGGCAGGATGAAGTTGCCCCATCGGACTTCACAACGGTCCTTTCCCGGGCATTGGGGATCCCAAACTCTTATGTGGTGCACGTGGACTTCATTGCCTCCCACGCCAGCTTGCTATGCCACCCGGACGCGATACCGATACTCCAAAGCGCAATTACCCGGGGAGTCTTCAGGACAGGGATTTTCGGATCCTTTACCCAGAGACACCCCGATCGACAAGTGAGCCTCTACACCGGTCAGGCACTGGAGGTCGACAACTTGCTGGGGTACAATGAACGGCAACGCATTGCACACGCAGACATCGCGGCCCAGACGCTGAAGAGGGGCATCGAACAGATCATACGCGTCCGCTCGAGGCTTTGCAGGAGGCAACTGTCTTTTAATACACTCGCGGCGATCCACGAGTATCTCGATGGAAGACTCGCCGCTTTACAAGCAAGGCAACAGCCACCACAGGTACCCGGGGAGAGCGCGGAACCCCCAGCACCTGCAGCAGCTCCGAACGCAAACGCTGAAGCCTCGTCCCATCTAGGTGACGCACAGGCAGACCGTGGGACAGTCGATGCTATGGGTGACCCCAGGGAGACATCCCAAGTAACGCAGGCGGATGCACAAAAAAGGACAACCCCCAGGCGGAGCTCCTCTGCAACCTTCCGGAGCCCTCTCCGCCGAAACGCTCGAGAGCATCTGCTGACGGCACAGCCCCGGATACCGAGATGACTCCGGCCGCTGTAGAGACTACACAAGCTAACAACCCGCCACCAGCTGCCCCAGATGCTAACCATCACCAGATGGACACCGGAGACAGCCAGGATGCAAGAACCCAATAATGCCCAGCAGACGTCGAGGAATCAAACGCCGACGGGACGAGCCTCAGTTCTTCTGGGGTTATCCAACAATGAGCAGCTCCTCCGACGACTATACTCCGAGTCCCTCTCGCTCCTCGCGCCGGGCTCGTGCTCGCCGCCAACGACCTACCACCTCTACTCAGTCGCTTCTGGAGACCGACTCGACAACCTGGCTCTCATCTCTCCACGCCTTTACCGCCAATCTGACTGAAAACGACACCCGTTGGTGGATGCTCACCCAGGCACCGACACCTACCCGCCAGTTCGTCCCCGACAACCTAACAACTCGATGGAACTGCCTCATGTCCACAGCTCTGGACCTCGCTCTCGATACCTCGGCCCCAGACTTGTCACGCCTGTTTATCTTCGCTCTCCCAAGTCTTGCACTGGGTCATACGGAAGAACTTGCCCCTTCTGCGCAGATGAACGAAATCATGAACGGAAGATTTGATACAGTATGGGAGCACCTTACCAACCACAGCGGATCGCGCGACGCCGACACTGCGACAGCTCCGCCGACCCCTGCGCGTCATCGACACAAACGAGATCTTCAACTTGCCAAAGCTCAGCGCCTCTCGCAGTCTAGTCAACTCCTGCTGTCAACTGATCTAGCGCCCAAAACCCTCTCCACCTGGCGAACTCTGACCACGCTTTTCCCAGAGTATGAGGCCGCAAGTCTCTCTCCTGAGCTCGAGGACGCCCTACAAGCAAAACTGTCTAGCACAGACCGAGAAGTTTGGGATCCCACTTTAGCCTCTGACGAGAGCCTACTGTCAACGCTCGAAAAACTACCGTATGCCACTGCCCCCGGGCCGAGTGGTCTTAAAGCCGAGCACCTGCGCTGTCTGACGATGAGGACCCAACCCGTGCTTCTCCGCTATCTCCGCAAACTGGCTACCAATCCGGAGAGCTTTCCGGAACTTTTTCTCCAAGCCATGCGCAGCAACCGCCTCCTCGCGAAAGACAAGAGGACACCTGCCGCGACCTTACAAGGCGAGCCTCTGCGACTACGCCCGCTCGGGATCCCTGAGGTGCTGAGGAAAGCTGTGACCCAGTGGACACTTCGCGCAGTCGCTAAGCCCCTTCGCGACTTTCTCCTCCCCGAGCAACTCGGCATCTCGGTTAGCGGAGGATGCGAGCATGCCCTGCACGTCGCGGAAGCCCACCTTGCCGCCAGACCGGACGACGTAGTCCTGAAAATCGACCTTGGGAATGCCTTTAACCTGATCGACAGACGGATTGCGAACCGGATCATCGCCCAGGCGTTTCCCGAACTGCGACCGCTGATGACACTCAGCTACGGACTGAATGGGGAAAGCGCACCGCACCAATTCGGCTGGTATGAGAAGAATGCCGAGGACTGGCTGCAGCTTCGGGCATGCACTGGTGTCCAGCAAGGCGACCCCCTGGGACCCGCCTTGCACGCGCTGGCCTTGTCCCCGCTTCTGCGAGCGCTGCACGATCGGCACCCAACGCTCACGATCACGGCGATCCACGACGATATAACGCTACTAGGCCCTCTACTTGAGGTCCACGAAGCGCTCAAATGGAGCGAGCAACATCTACCCGAGATAGGAGCAAAACTACAGCGGACGAAATGCCAGCTCTTCGGTCGCCACCTGCAGACAACTCGCCTCGTCAACCGAAAAATCCCCGAAGTGACCGTGACACGAGACGGAGTACATCTCTTCTCTATTCCAATCGGCACAAGGAACTATGTGCAAGCTCACATCAGGAGGCCACAAAGAGAGCACGAGAAGCTAGTGCACGAAATCATACGCCTACCCACACCTGAACTGCAGACTAAACTGTGCTTGTTCCGTTATTGCGCAGGACCGCGCCTGGATTACTTTCTCCGCACTTTGGCCCTGCCATACGGTGCCACTCTAGCACTAGAGGCTGACCGCATCTCGCTGATAGAGCTCGACAAGCTTTGCGGCTCGCTACTGCAAGGCCAAGGACTCTCGGAGGCGGAAAAAGACGCGGTCCAATCGCAGATTCAACTCCCCTGCCGATGGGGTGGAGCAGGCCTCGCAATGCGCTCGAGGATTCAACCGCTTGCCTTTTTCAGCAGTTGGCGACAAACTCTGGAGCACAACTGGACGAACTCTAGCTACATAGACGATCTACGCGTTTCTTGTACAACAACGAACACAGACGAATACCGAAGCCCTAGACCACTACTGCACTCTACTGAACAACTACGTGAGCAGCTCATCGAAGCCAGTCTGCAAGCCAAGCGCAGCCTCGCACGAGGAACACCAGCACCGGTCGTGTGTATCATAGATTGGAAATCGCTGGACATTCAGACAGCAGAAGGGACCCCACCACCTCGCGCCGAAAAGCCCCTGATCGGTTCCAAGCAAAAACTCCTCTCGACGTGGAGTCACCGACGGGCGTTCGAAGAACTGGTAGAGAACGAGGAGATTAGTGAGACCGTACGTGCGCGCAAGCGCTCCTGCACGGGATCCGGAGGCGGTACATGGCTGCGAGACTTTCCCTCGAGGCACCCACGCGGACTGACGACGGACGAAGTGAACCTGAGCCTGAGACAACTACTTGGATTGCCGATGTCGGGAGTACGAACACTTAGTACATGTACTATATGTTCACAACCCCACGACTCTGCAGGTACTCAACGGCTCTACCACTGCACCAGTTCTACAGGGAGCTGGACACTGAGACACAACATGGTTCGAGATGTTCTAGCGACGCAACTGAGACAATGGAGACTCGAGGTGACCGTGGAACCGAGCGGACACTACCCAGGCAGCCACCTCCGCCCAGACATTCTGGCTCGGCATCCCCCGGACCGGGAAACTGTACGTGATCGACGTAAAAGTGACCTCACCTTTGCAAAAGACATACGTACACAAAGCGTCCTGGGAGAAAGGGTACGCTGCGCACAAGGCAGAGAAGTTCAAAGAGTCGAAATACCGTGATGCGATCGGAGCTCACAATGACGACATATTCGTTCCCTGTGGAGACATTCGGGAGGATGGGTACGCAAGCTGATCAATTTTTAAGAGAGGTGACTCTTCACTTGCACCAGCCATCGACACAAGTGAGCGAAGCACGGGCGACGCTGAATCGAGCCCTCTGGAAAGGGAATGCACTACTAGCCACTCAGGCACGGCGTATTGATGAAGGGAACTATGAGATCGTCCCTGTAGTAGAACGTAGCCACACAACCCACTAGGGGTTTCTTAACGCATAGATAGATTGCTTCTTCCTTCCTTACGGGCTCCACTAGGGAGTCCTCTAGTAAAGCGTTCACGGTTACGTTAGTCTGGGGTTTCTGGGGTGGCCGGGTCGGGAGTCTGGCTACGTGAAATACCAACGCTGACACCGAAAAAATTTAGTGCGGTTGAGATGCAGGTAAACGTTCGACAACTGCTGGGTCTGCCAATTCCGGGATTTCGGACCACCGAGAAGTGCACTAGTTGCCGGAGTAAACACTGAAGGACTTGGGTACAACGGTTTCATCACTGCCCAACATCAACTGGACTGTGGCAACATAGACATGACGAAATCTGCAGAGAGCTGGACTTTACTGGACTTTACTAGCATAGCCTGAAGCGCTACGCAAGGCGTGAAGATGAACTAATAACTAGGGAGGGAAGCATGCAACCCCAGGCGCCGATGGCGCGCCTCGGAAAGCATGTCGCTGGAATATCGCCAAAGGGAGACACTTAAACGCCTCAAGAGCGCCAAATATTCAGTAGGATGCTCAGCAAAACATTTCCGCAACCACTCTAAACCCGACTTATCCACGTGACCAAAGCTTTCCACAATGAATGGCTGGAACCGGTGAGAGCGACCCTCAGCGCAAGGCAGACTGGCCATGCTCTCAGCATACCGTCGTTCCTTAACTCTTCGAAGGGCTGAAGCCGCGGCCCCCCGGCGGCGGGCGGCTGCGGTGAGGTGGGCGCTGGCCACGGGGCAGGTAATCGCAAGGTCCACATATGTTGAGCGTCTGGCAGCAGCGTCGGAGACGAGGAGATCGGCTATACAACGGGGCGGTGCAGAGTCCGAGATGGATCTGGGCAGTTCCGACTCAACCTCAACCGTATGCCCTATCCGAGTCAAAGATTCGCTGAGGATGTACTTGAGGCGAGTGTGACGCCTCGTACGGAGACCTCGCAACAGTCCGCAGGAACCCAGGAAGTGGTAGCCACAAGCGTCAATCCGGCTCTCACATCCCTGACAGAAAGACGGCCGATTAGAGTGCCACGGAGCCTGTGGCAAACCGAGATAGATCCGTGCGGCAGAACGGAACTGGAAAGCATCGAGACGATGACTCAATGACGACGGTAGAGTGGTTAACCACAAGTGCGAGAGGTGGCCTCCCATGCCGCGGAGACGAGCGGCAGTGGTAGGCGGCGTGAGAGGAGAATTGAGCATGACTGTGTGAGCGGCACTGTGTTGGCCCCAGGTGAGGCTATGTTGAATCACATCAGTGCGGGAGCTCCACAATCGGCTCAAACCCGGGTAGTCTGCAACAGGGGACCCGGGGCTAGCCTCTCCGTCATCGGCAAGAACTCGGTCGAGGGGAGAATCCTCAATCGCCTCAGCTCGTCCCCATAACAGCTCCCTCCAGGAACGAAAGCGGGACCGATTTGCGTCCGGCACGGCGTTGCACCTCCTGAACGCGTGTTGAAGACCATCATAAATTGTCAAAAGCGGGGGCTGCAGGGTCACTGGATCCTCGTTGGTCAAAGCTCGAGCCAAGAGGCAGGCACTTCGCATCCGGAAGGTCACCAACGTTCGCAGCGCGGTAGCCCAGGAGGCAACCGCCGCTGGCGAGCATACCAGCCCACGGTCTGCGACGCCGAATCCCCCCAATCGCAACGGTAGAGCGATCTGTGCACGAATAAAGTCCCTGTCGGGAGCAGCTTCAAGATCGAGGGGCTCATCCAAGAGCGTTCCACAGTGTTGCAGGGTCATTTCGTCGGCTTTAGCCGCGATCCACGAGCCCCAAGCTGGAGGCAGGCTGCGCAACCAGTAGTTGAGTCTGGGACCGGCACAAAAGCGGGAAAGCAAGCAGGCCGATTGCAGCATGCTGTCGGGTAGGTGCTCAATGGCGTCGGTGAGTTGCTTGTGCCGTGCCAAAACTCGCTCGCAGGATGCTTGGACAAAGTTGTCAGTCCCCAATCCGACGCCGTGGTGTTCGAACCCTTTACGTTCGCTGATTAGTCGCAGAGTGTGTGGCAGAGAGTTCAGCGACACGTCCCTCGGGGGGAGAAAGCGACATTTTTCTGTTTCCACAGTCAAACCGACGCGACGTGCAATCGCTTCGATCGCGGTCAGTCCCCTAGCCAGGGTGTCAGGGGTGCCCAGCAATGTTACGTCATCGTGGTACGCGCAGATTCGAAGATCCGAGACCTCAGTCGAAAGACGTAAAAGTACGAGCTGTAGGGCACAGGCATGAAGAAGAGGTCCGCAAGGGTCGCCTTGTTGGACGCCAGTATGTGCTTGAAAAACAGTGCCCTCCGTTGTCAAGTAGGGGAGGCTCTCCCCTCCGTAAATACCCGATAGAAACGGCCACGCCTCCGGAAACACACGTCGGAGCACCTCAAGCGCATGCGTCCGCGACACGCTGTTGAATGCGTTCCGGAAATCAACCACCAAGACTCCCCACTCCGGCCTACTGGCGCGTTCTAGCTCGATCCCATGGGTGATCAGTTCGCAACCCCCAGAAAATCCCACCCCTACTTGCAAGGGCGCCATAAAAGCTGTGACGCACTGGCGAAGGCGCTGGCATAGCCACCTCCCGGCTAACTTCCGTAGGCTCTCCACCATCCCGATCGGCCGGAGACGCGGGTGGGCCGGCTGGTGGTCAGGTTTCGTGAGCAAGCAAAGCTGTGCCTGCCGGAGATGTTCCCATGGCGCGGACGCACCCGATACGCCCTGGAACAACTTGTTAAGGATCCTCAGAAGCGCGCTCTGGCCAGGCTGGCTCAGGGCCTGCAATAGCTCTGTTCTTAGTCCGGAGGGTCCAGGACAGCGTCCCCGACGCGAGGTACGAAGCAAATCCTCCAGGTCAGACTCACTGAGCGTCAGATCGATGCGAAACCTGGCCAACTCCGGACGGTCCAAGAATACCTCGAATTCAGGGGACAAATCCACGTCGGACTCAGGGAAAAAAGACGACACCGTCTGGGCGAGACTATCATCGTAGGGGAGGACAGGCGCCTGGCCCTCCAAAACCCGCGCCGCTCGACTTAAATCGCCCACTGCTACCAATTTCTGTACTCGAGCTGGCACGGGCGACACTGTGCCATGCCGAGTCCGACGGGCGGATGGTGCTGACGACGCCAAATAGCTGCGCTGTAGCACTTCGAAGTCTCCCTTCAAGAACAGGGCCAGTCGGTCTCGTACTCGCCATCTGCGCTCCGATGTGTGAATGGGGGCCAGAATCAGGCGCGGCATGACCCCCAGAAAAACCCAAATGACTGTGTCCCGAATGTTGCGAGCCAGGCTCGTGAAGATGAAATCGAGAATGGTTCCAGCTACCAGAAGGTCTCCACGAGGAAGGACGACTGGGGGAATGCCCCCACGGAGGGGAAGCGAGCCTCCTTCCAAAGAAATCCACCGCCGGAGCCAACTCCGAAAACGCGTACGCCAAATACCCCAGTCTCCGCCCTCCTTCAGGACATAAGACTGTAGATCCATAGGCTGCGACCTCGCAGCCGTGCCTGGAGCGCTAATCGTGCTTCTCCCCCTTAGACCCGGGGGAGTCGGTCCTCGCTCTCTTACCTCCTATCCGCACCAAAGTCGTGAGCCTCCCACTCCGCGAGGCTCGCGGAACGGATCCCGCGGGCTTCAGCAAAGTAACCTGGGCGTCCTCCACCGCCATGCCCTCAGTCTGCTCCCCTGCCTCACCACTCTCGCTGGAAGTAGTGCTGGAAGCAGAGCCCTCCAAAATCCCCACCCGCTGCAGCTCTGTCTTGTAGCGCGAAGTCAGCACAAGTCGCCTCTCCAGATCGAAGAAGCTGGACACCGCCATGCGCAGGTGACGAGGGCCCGACCGGAACCGCTCCAACAAGATCCTCTCAAGGCGCTGAATCCGTAGCCAATGGATCGCTGCCGCCTTCACGCTGCTCTCATGCTCAGAGAGCCCTGCCGTTTCTCCCGGAGACAGGAAATTGCCCGAGAAACGGTCAAAATCGAAGTGCAAAACCACCTGCGGGTTGCAGCGCAGCCACCGGGCGCTCTCAGGCCACTGCTCGGTAGGCTTCGCCAGCAAGGCCTCCAGGTACTTGGCGGCGGTTGCGGAGACCAAAAACAGCACATCGCGGCCCTCATAGTTTGCGAAGAAGAAATCACCCCGGCTGCACCCTAACGATTCCGCAAAAGTGTCCCGGAAGTCTCGCATAGACGGAACCTGTCCTCGTGTAGTCTGGGGCCGGACATTTCGCACCCACAGAAATTGGAGAGTGGTCTCCACAGGTCCATCCTGAGGCTCGCGAGATGGTATGAAACGGAGCATAGCCGCCGTACGTGTGGCAGTGGTGCCCTTCCGCAAGACTGATGCGTACGAAACGCCCCCCTTGCGGCCACCACGTGCCCCCGAAGTAGCCGGGAGCTGGTGACGACCTGAGGGCTGGTCCAAGAGAGGGAAGTCCACAGCTGCAGTCTCCTCCACACCGGTTGCCGCACAGTTTACTAGCATAGCCTGAAGCGCTACGCAAGGCGTGAAGATGAACTAATAACTAGGGAGGGAAGCATGCAACCCCAGGCGCCGATGGCGCGCCTCGGAAAGCATGTCGCTGGAATATCGCCAAAGGGAGACACTTAAACGCCTCAAGAGCGCCAAATATTCAGTAGGATGCTCAGCAAAACATTTCCGCAACCATTCTAAACCCGACTTATCCACGTGACCAAAGCTTTCCACAATGAATGGCTGGAACCGGTGAGAGCGGCCCTCAGCGCAAGGCAGACTGGCCATGCTCTCAGCATACCGTCGTTCCTTAACTCTTCGAAGGGCTGAAGCCGCGGCCCCCCGGCGGCGGGCGGCTGCGGTGAGGTGGGCGCTGGCCACGGGGCAGGTAATCGCAAGGTCCACATATGTTGAGCGTCTGGCAGCAGCGTCGGAGACGAGGAGACCGGCTATACAACGGGGCGGCGCAGAGTCCGAGATGGATCTGGGCAGTTCCGACTCAACCTCAACCGTATGCCCTATCCGAGTCAAAAATTCGCTGAGGATGTACTTGAGGCGAGTGTTACGCCTCGTACGCAGACCTCTCAACAGTCCGCAGGAACCCAGGAAGTGGTAGCCACAAGCGTCAATCCGGCTCTCACATCCCTGACAGAAAGACGGCCGATTAGAGTGCCACGGAGCCTGTGGCAAACCGAGATAGATCCGTGCGGCAGAACGGAACTGGAAAGCATCGAGACGATGACTCAATGACGACGGTAGTGTGGTTAACCACAAGTGCGAGAGGTGGCCTCCCATGCCGCGGAGACGAGCGGCAGTGGTAGGCGGCGTGAGAGGAGAATTGAGCATGACTGTGTGAGCGGCACTGTGTTGGCCCCAGGTGAGGCTATGTTGAATCACATCAGTGCGGGAGCTCCACAATCGGCTCAAACCCGGGTAGTCTGCAACAGGTGACCCGGCGCTAGCCTCTCCGTGATCGGCAAGAACGCGGTCGAGGGGAGAATCCTCAATCGCTTCAGCTCGTCCCCATAACAGCTCCCTCCAGGAACGAAAGCGGGACCTATTTGCGTCCGGCACGGCGTTGCACCTCCTGAACGCGTGTTGAAGACCTTCATAAATTGTCAAAGCCGGGGGCGGCAGGGTCACTGGATCCTCGTTGGTCAAAGCTCGAGCCAAGAGGCAGGCACTTCGCATCTGGAAGGTCACCAACGTTCGCAGCGCGGTAGCCCAGGAGGCAACCGCCGCTGGCGAGCATACCAGCCCACGGTCTGCGACGCCGAATCCCCCCAATCGCAACGGTAGAACGATCTGTGCACGAATAAAGTCCCTGTCGGGAGCAGCTTCAAGATCGAGAGGCTCATCCAAGAGCGTTCCACAGTGTTGCAGGGTCATTTCGTCGGCTTTAGCCGCGATCCACGAGCCCCAAGCTGGAGGCAGGCTGCGCAACCAGTAGTTGAGTCTGGGACCGGCACAAAAGCGGGAAAGCAAGCAGGCCGATTGCAGCATGCTGTCGGGTAGGTGCTCAATGGCGTCGGTGAGTTGCTTGTGCCGTGCCAAAACGCGCTCGCAGGATGCTTGGACAAAGTTGTCAGTGCCCAATCCGACGCCGTGGTGTTCGAACCCTTCACGTTCGCTGATGAGTCGCAGAATGGGTGGCAGAGAGGTCAGCGACACGTCCCTCGGGGGGAGAAAGCGACATTTTTCTGTTTCCACAGTCAAACCGACGCGACGTGCAATCGCTTCGATCGCGGTCAGCCCCCTAGCCAGGGTGTCAGGGTGCCCAGCAATGTTACGTCATCGTGATATGCGCAGATTCGAAGATCCGAGACCTCAGTCGAAAGACGTAAAAGTACGAGCTGTAGGGCACAGGCATGAAGAAGAGGTCCGCAAGGGTCGCCTTGTTGGACGCCAGTATATGCTTGAAAAACAGTGCCCTCCGTTGTCAAGTAGGGGAGGCTCTCATGGGTGATCAGTTCGCAACCCCCAGAAAATCCCACCCCTACTTGCAATGGCGCCATGAAAGCTGTGACTCTCTGGCGAAGGCGCTGGCATAGCCACCTCCCGGCTAACTTCCGTAGGCTCTCCACCATCCCGATCGGCCGGAGACGCGGGTGAACCGGTTGGTGGTCAGGTTTCGTGAGCAAGCAAAGCTGTGCCTGCCGGAGATGTTCCCATGGCGCAGACGCACCCGATACGCCCTGGAACAACTTGTTAAGGATCCTCAGAAGCGCTCTCTGGCCAGGCTGGCTCAGGGCCTGCAATAGCTCTGTTCTTAGTCCGGAGGGTCCGGGACAGCGCCCCCGACGCGAGGTAAGAAGCAAATCCTCCAGGTCAGACTCACTGAGCGTCAGATCGATGCGAAACCTGGCCAACTCCGGACGGTCCAAGAATACCTCGAATTCAGGGGACAAGTCCACGTCGGACTCAGGGAACAAAGACGACACCGTCTGGGCGAGACTCTCATCGTGGGGGAGGACAGGCGCCTGGCCCTCCAAACCCGCGCCGCTCGACTTAAATCGCCCACTGCTACCAATTTCTGTACTCGAGCTGGCACGGGCGACACTGTGCCATGCCGAGTCCGACGGGCGGATGGTGCTGACGACGCCAAATAGCTGCGCTGTAGTACTTCGAAGTCTCCCTTCAAGAACAGGGCCAGTCGGTCTCGTACTCGCCATCTGCGCTCCGATGTGTGAATGGGGGCCAGAATCAGGCGCGGCATGACCCCCAGAAAAACCCAAATGACTGTGTCCCGAATGTTGCGAGCCAGGCTCGTGAAGATGAAATCGAGAATGGTTCCAGCTACTAGAAGGACTCCACGAGGGAGGACGACTGGGGGAATGCCCCCACGGAGGGGAAGCGAGCCTCCTTCCAAAGAAATCCACCGCCGGAGCCAACTCCGAAAACGCGTACGCCAAATACCCCAGTCTCCGCCCTCCTTCAGGACATAAGACTGTAGATCCATAGGCTGCGAGCTCGCAGCCGTGCCTGGAGCGCTAATCGTGCTTCTCCCCCTTAGACCCGGGGGAGTCGGTCCTCGCTCTCTTACCTCCTATCCGCACCAAAGTCGTGAGCCGCCCACTCCGCGAGGCTCGCGGAACGGATCCCGCGGGCTTCAGCAAAGTAACCTGGGCGTCCTCCACCGCCATGCCCTCAGTCTGTTCCCCTTCCTCACCACTCTCGCTGGAAGTGGTGCTGGAAGCAGAGCCCTCCAAAATCCCCACCCGCTGCAGCTCTGTCTTGTAGCGCGAAGTCAGCACAAGTCGCCTCTCCAGATCGAAGAAGCTGGACACCGCCATGCGCAGGTGACGAGGGCCCGACCGGAACCGCTCCAACAAGATCCTCTCAAGGCGCTGAATCCGTAGCCAATGGATCGCTGCCGCCTTCACGCTGCTCTCATGCTCAGAGAGCCCTGCCGTTTCTCCCGGAGACAGGAAATTGCCCGAGAAACGGTCAAAATCGAAGTGCAAAACCACCTGCGGGTTGCAGCGCAGCCACCGGGCGCTCTCAGGCCACTGCTCGGTAGGCTTCGCCAGCAAGGCCTCCAGGTACTTGGCGGCGGTTGCGGAGACCAAAAACAGCACATCGCGGCCCTCATAGTTTGCGAAGAAGAAATCACCCCGGCTGCACCCTAACGATTCCGCAAAAGTGTCCCGGAAGTCTCGCATAGACGGAACCTGTCCTCGTGTAGTCTGGGGCCGGACATTTCGCACCCACAGAAATTGGAGAGTGGTCTCCACAGGTCCATCCTGAGGCTCGCGAGATTGTAGGAAACGGAGCATAGCCGCCGTACGTGTGGCAGTGGTGCCCTTCCGCAAGACTGATGCGTACGAAACGCCCCCCTTGCGGCCACCACGTGCCCCCGCAGTAGCCGGGAGCTGGTGACGACCTGAGGGCTGGTCCAAGAGAGGGAAGTCCACAGCTGCAGTCTCCTCCACACCGGTTGCCGCACAGTCACCACCACCATTGCCTCGAGTCCCCGAGCGCTGAAGCGCGTTTTGGCCCGGCCTGCCGCTCCCCAACGTCGTACTGTCCCGCGCAGAAGAAACCGCCCTCGCCTGTCCCGGGACAGGTTCATGTTGATTGACATGATGTTGACTGCCTTCAGCCAACGCTGCCACTCTGGGGCAATTCAAATTCTCGTCCGAATTTGAATTTGACCTGGCCAGCAATCCCGATTCCAGCCCACCTAGCTTCTGGATGAGCTGAGGGAGCACTCCACGATCACTCGCAGCCGTGATCAGGCTGGTGACAGCGGAGATAAGTGCACGCGCCTGGGTGCCAGAAGCGCCTTCCAAGTCAACCTCGGAAGACAAGGTGCCGCAGCTGAGGCGAACACGGAGTCCCCCACCTGGCAGTGCCTCCTTGGGATGAGGCTCCGCCGAGCGCGGAGATATCCCTACCATCCTGAGGTAATGCGCAAAGGAAACGTTGCACCACCAATATGAAACCGCACCGAGAGAATAATCGACCAAACCCAACCCAAATAGGAAAGGCCCCGCAACAAACCCACCCGCAAGACAGAAGTAGTTGCAAATGCAAACGACGCCCCGCGGAAAATCGAGGGGAAGGCGTACCAGAGGAAGCGCTTCCCGTAAACGAACACGCTCGCGACCGAAAAAGAAACAAAACTCCAATCCTCGACAACAACTCCTCACTGTACCTTCTTTTGGCTTTACTAGGGCTTTTCTAGTCTGGAACGCTACACAACGCGTGAAACGAAAACAGAGACTTAGAGAAGCGTGCAAACCGTACCAACGAGCTCAGTGACGTGCGAGCTCAGCTGAACAGGACACTTTGTCGAAGAACTGCGGAGCTTGCGCTAGAGCGCTTTCCCTGTGAACCAGTTGGGGAATCCACTGGTCCCTGTTTTTTCTTTTGAAGGTAGCCTGAGACCCTGGCAGCGGGGTTGACTTGACCTTTCTTCTCAGATAGAGGTAACATCTATTTTGCGCTGCCCTAGGCAGCTGCGAAGATAAGTTCACGATTACAAATGGAGTATAAGGATCTTCTCGGCCTTTTGGCTAAGATCAAGTTTTGGCACGGCACAAGCAACTCACCGACGCCATTGAGCACCTACCCGACAGCATGCTGCAATCGGCCTGCTTGCTTTCCCGCTTTTGTGCCGGTCCCAGACTCAACTACTGGTTGCGCAGCCTGCCTCCAGCTTGGGGCTCGTGGATCGCGGCTAAAGCCGACGAAATGACCCTGCAACACTGTGGAACGCTCTTGGATGAGCCCCTCGATCTTGAAGCTGCTCCCGACAGGGACTTTATTCGTGCACAGATCGCTCTACCGTTGCGATTAGGGGGATTCGGCGTCGCAGACCGTGGGCTGGTATGCTCGCCAGCGGCGGTTGCCTCCTGGGCTACCGCGCTGCGAACGTTGGTGACCTTCCGGATGCGAAGTGCCTGCCTCTTGGCTCGAGCTTTGACCAACGAGGATCCAGTGACCCTGCCGCCCCCGGCTTTGACAATTTATGATGGTCTTCAACACGCGTTCAGGAGGTGCAACGCCGTGCCGGACGCAAATAGGTCCCGCTTTCGTTCCTGGAGGGAGCTGTTATGGGGACGAGCTGAAGCGATTGAGAATTGTCCCCTCGACCGAGTTCTTGCCGATGACGGAGAGGCTAGCCCCGGGTCCCCTGTTGCAGACTACCCGGGTTTGAGCCGATTGTGGAGCTCCCGCACTGATGTGATTCAACATAGCCTCACCTGGGGCCAACACAGTGCCGCTCACACAGTCATGCTCAATTCTCCTCTCACGCCGCCTACCACTGCCGCTCGTCTACGCGCCATGGGAGGCCACCTCTCGCACTTGTGGTTAACCACTCTACCGTCGTCATTGAGTCATCGTCTCGATGCTTTCCAGTTCCGTTCTGCCGCACGGATCTATCTCGGTTTGCCACAGGCTCCGTGGCACTCTAATCGGCCGTCTTTCTGTCAGGGATGTGAGAGCCGGATTGACGCTTGTGGCTACCACTTCCTGGGTTCCTGCGAACTGTTGCGAGGTCTCCGTACGAGGCGTCACACTCGCCTCAAGTACATCCTCAGCGAATCTTTGACTCGGATAGGGCATACGGTTGAGGTTGAGTCGGAACTGCCCAGATCCATCTCGGACTCTGCACCGCCCCGTTGTATAGCCGATCTCCTCGTCTCCGACGCTGCTGCCAGACGCTCAACATATGTGGACCTTGCGATTACCTGCCCCGTGGCCAGCGCCCACCTCACCGCAGCCGCCCGCCGCCGGGGGGCCGCGGCTTCAGCCCTTCGAAGAGTTAAGGAACGACGGTATGCTGAGAGCATGGCCAGTCTGCCTCGCGCTGAGGGTCGCTCTCACCGGTTCCAGCCATTCATTGTGGAAAGCTTTGGTCACGTGGATAAGTCGGGTTTAGAGTGGTTGCGGAAATGTTTCGCTGAGCATCCTACTGAATATTTGGCGCTCTTGAGGCGTTTAAGTGTCTCCCTTTGGCGATATTCCAGCGACATGCTTTCCGAGGCGCGCCATCGGCGCCTGGGGTTGCATGCTTCCCTCCCTAGTTATTAGTTCATCTTCACGCCTTGCGTAGCGCTTCAGGCTATGCTAGTAAAGTCCAGTATAGCATCTGTTCTATCAAGTGTAACAACTTGATGCATCTAAATTTTAGATGCTTTCGTTACAAATATTTTTCTGGCTGGGTTTATGTTTGGTTAGTGGCTTGCCACGCCCGTATACCACGCTTTGCTCAGATTTTGCACTGTTTTCTCGATGAAGAGCTGAGCGCTCTGCCGCGACCCACCTGTGATGTTGTGCGCGCCCAGGTAGGCCTCCCATTGCGATTGGGGGGACTGGGCCTCTGCAATCGTGTTGTGGTCCAACCTGCAGCCGCAGTAGGGGCCTGGGGAACCGCACTTCCCACTTTGAGCAGCTTGGGTATCTCGAAGTTCCGCAATTTGATGGCGAGCCTCTCGCGGGGTGTCTTGCTTCCCAGCGTACTGGAAAGCGCCCAAGACTTGTTTCTGGAGCTCCAAACCGCCCTGAATTCCTGTACTAGTCTCCCCGAAACCGTTCAACCCCGTCTTCCTGACTGGCGAGCTGTATTTGACCGCTCTCGAGGCTCCGCCCCGGGGATTCGTCCTGCGCCTGAACCTGTTCTAGGGGAGATTGACCCAGTGGTTGCCGCAGAAGAAGAAGTTCCAGTTGATCCTCCTGATGATTCCCAGCGCGCTGGGAGCCGAGCTCAAGCACGCACGGATGCGCTGCAAAATATCCTTTCTTGGGACTTGCACCGTGCTGCATATGGCCGACTCCTCGCGCAGATGGTCTCATCTTCTCGCGCTCGCGCCCGCCTACGTAGTCTTGGAGGGGTTATTAGCTCTCAGTGGCTCATGACCGTACCAGCCTTTCCGCCACTCATACTGTCGGATTTCGAAGTGCGTACTTCACTGCGCTTATACCTCGGCTTACATCAGCCCCCTTGGCCGTACGAGATGGGTTCGTCGTGCCCTCTCTGCTCTCAGACTGAAGACAACGCAGATTTTGGCGCCCACCTGCTCGCTAGTTGCCCGGCGGTGAAAGGTGCTCGAACCCGCCGCCATACACGGATCTTGAACCTGTATACCGGGAACTTCGGCCTATAGTCCGGCAAGCCGGTCTGGAAATCGAACGTGAGAAACCTTTACCCGTCGCGGACTTTCAAAATGATGAACGCCGTGTAGCCGACCTGGTGATCACCTGTGACGACAGCCGCCGTACCACATACGTTGATCTTGCTGTTCCTAACCCTCAAGCTAGTCGTTATCTCCCGGCTGCGGGGGAGCGCCGTGGATCTGCCGCCGCCAGCATGAGACGCCGCAAAGAGATCAAATACGCGGGGGCTTTGTCTTCCCCTGGTGTTTGTGCTTCGGCACTAGCACATCGCTTGGTACCCCTGATCATTGAGTGCTTTAGGTTCATGGACTCTGTTGGTTCTCGCTGGCTTCGGAAGTTGTTCCGCGAACGCCCTGACCGTCTTCAATCGTTGTTTACCCGCTTAAGTTTCCTGCTGTGGCGCATGAATGCCGCTTTAATGTTGGAGGCGCGAGTACTTCGCCGCGCTTAGTCTTTTTTTCCCCTCGGGATTTTTTTTTTCAGCCTCCGATTAAACAATTCGTTCGTTTCGCTTTCTGTTGCGGAGCACCTCTTTTACTCCCCAAGTCCTAGGCTAAAGCTGGAGAGGAGGATTGGGGTTTTGTTTCTTTTTCGGTCGCGAGCGTGTTCGTTTACGGGAAGCGCTTCCTCTGGTACGCCTTCCCCTCGATTTTCCGCGGTGCGTTGTTTGCAATTGCAACTACTTTTGTCTTCCGGGATGGTAGCGATATCTCCGCGCTCGACGGAGCCTCATCCCAAGGAGGCACTGCCAGGTGTGGGACTCCGTGTTCGCCTCAGCAGCGGCACCCTTTCTTCCGAAGTTGACTTGGAAGGCGCTTCTGGCACCCAGGCGCATGCACTTATCTCCGTCCGGCGGTGAAAGGTGCTCGAACCCGCCGCCATACACGGATCTTGAACCTGTTATACCGGGAACTGCGGCCTATAGTCCGGCAAGCCGGTCTGGAAATCGAACGTGAGAAACCTTTACCCGTCGCGGACTTTCAAAATGATGAACGCCGTGTAGCCGACCTGGTGATCACCTGTGACGACAACCGCCGTACCACATACGTTGATCTTGCTGTTCCTAATCCTCAAGCTAGTCGTTGTCTCCCGGCTGCGGGGGAGCGCCGTGGATCTGCCACCGCAAGTATGAGACGTCACAAAGAGATCAAATACGCGGGGGCTTTGTCTTCCCCTGGTGTTCGTGCTTCGGCACTAGCACATCGCTTGGTACCCCTGATCATTGAGTGCTTTGGGTTCATGGACTCCGTTGGCTCTCGCTGGCTTCGGGAGTTGTTCCGCGAACGCCCTGACCGTCTTCAATCGTTGTTTACCCGCTTGAGTTTCCTACTGTGGCGCATGAATGCCGCTTTGATGTTGGAGGCGCGAGTTCTTCGCCGCACTTAGTCTTTTTTTCCCTCGGGGTTTTTTTTCAGCCTCCGATTAAACCATTCGTTCGTATCTCCGCTGTCACCAGCCTGATCGCTGCTGCGAGTGATCGTGGAGTGCTCCCTCAGCTCACCCAGAAGCTAGGTGTGCTGGATCGGGATTGCTGGCCAGGTCAAATTCAAATTCGGACGAGAATTTGAATTGCACCAGAGTGGCAGCGTTGGCAGACGGCAGTCAACATCAGGTCAATCAACATGAACCTGTCCCGGGACAGGCGAGGGCGGCTGCTTCTGCGCGGGACAGTACGACGTTGGGGAGCAGCAGGCAGGGCCAAAACGCACTTCAGCGCTCTGGGACTCGAGGCAATGGTGGTGGTGACTGTGCGGCAACCGTTGTGGAGGAGACTGCAGCTGTGGACTTCCCTCTCTTTGGCCAGCCCTCGGGTGGTCACCAGCTCCCGGCTACTGCGGGGGCACGTGGTGGCCGCAAGGGGGGCCCTTGGTACGCCTCAGTCTTGCGGAAGGGCACCACTGCCACACGTACGACGGCTATGCTCCGTTTCCTACCATCTCGCGAGCCTCAGGATGGACCTGTGGAGACCACTCTCCAATTTCTGTGGGTGCGAAATGTCCGGCCACAGACTACACGAGGCCAGGTTCCGTCTATGCGAGATTTCCGGGACACTTTTGCGGAATCGTTAGGGTGCAGCCCCAGACGGGGTGATTTCTTGTTCGCAAACTATGAGGGCATGTCGGTGGAGGACGCCCAGGGTACTTTGCTGAAGCCCGCGGGATCCGTTCCGCGAGCCTCGCTTAGTGGGCGGCTCACGACTTTGGTGCGGATAGGAGGTAAGAGAGCGAGGACCGACTCCCCCGGGTCTTAAGGGGGAGAAGCACGATTAGCGCTCCAGGCACGGCTGCGAGCTCGCAGCCTATGGATCTACAGTGTTATGTCCTGAAGGAGGGCGGAGACCGGGGCATTTGGCGTACGCGTTTTCGGAGTTGGCTCCGGCGGTGGATTTCTTTGGAAGGAGGCTCGCTTCCCCTCCGTGGGGGCATTCCCCCAGTCGTCCTCCCTCGTGGAGGCCTTCTAGTGGCTGGAACCATTCTCGATTTCATCTTCACGAGCCTGGCTCGTAACATTCGGGACACAGTCATTTGGGTTTTTCTGGGGGTCATGCCGCGCCTGATTTGGCCCCCATTCAGACATCGGAACGCAGATGGCGAGTACGAGACCGACTGGCCCGGGGCTAGCCTCTCCGTCATCGGCAAGAACTCTGTCGAGGGGAGAATCCTCAATCGCTTCGGCTCGTTCCCATAACTGCTCCCTCTAGTAACCGTAAGCTTTTATTGGGCAGCTGCCTACTGCAGCGCAACACTACGTCTAATCCTATCTAGAGAGAAACTTACTGGAACCCCGCTACCGGGGTCTCATGCTACGTTCAAAAAAAAAAACAGGCACCAGCGGATTCTCCAACTGGTCCATGCGCAAAGCGCCTAGTGCTATCTCTGCGTTACCTCGCCATAGTTGCCGGTTTATCTGCGATCTCACGTCTCTCAGCTCCTCACTCCTGTGCAGTAAGCGTTTGCAGCTGTCCCGGAGGAACTCTTGTGCCATTTGCCCCGTACGCCCAAACGTGTCTATCGCTATCGGGATGAACTTGTCATTCGGTTTCTCGATCACCATCGCTTCCTTGTAGTGAGCGATTTTCCACTTCTCCGCAGCTCTCGCCGCGTATCCGCTATCATCTTGGCTCCGCCGCAAATATTTTCCCTGTAATGGTGACACCACCGTCACATCCACCGCATACCTTTGTTTGGTCCTAGGATGCCTAGCAACGATATCAGGTCGCAGTCCGTAGTTCTCGAAGTACCCCTCAGGTTCTTGCTCTACGTCCATGAAGTTCCATCGCCTTAGCCACCGTGCCAGCTCTCTGCAGATTTCGTCGTGCCTACGTTGCCACAGTCCAGTTGATGTTGGGCAGTGATGAAACCGTTGTACCCCAGTCCTTCCGTGTTTACTCCGGCAACTAGTGCACTTCTCGGTGGTCCGCAATCCCGGAATTGGCATACCCAGCAGTTGTCGAACGTTTACCTGCATCTCAACCGCACTCAATTTTTTCGGTGTCAGCGTTGGTATTTCACGCAGCCAGACTCCCGACCCGGATCCCGCGGCAGACCGTATTCGAGCTCGGTTTTCAGAGGAGATTCGTGGGTTGGTGACCAACTTTTGGAATGCACAATGGTGTGCCACTCGAGAGAGGGTTTTGTTTTATTGAACCATTATTCCAAGCTGCAGTCTCGCCCGGGGGGCTTCGAAGAGATGTTTCTCGCGATTGTTGCAGGGTAGTCAGTGCCAAGATCCGCGGCGGGGTTTCTGGTCCGAGCCTCCGTTGTATTGCTCGCGACGATGCACAGATCTGGTCCGCCAGCTGTGCAGCCGACCATCGTTGCTCCATCGGCTCGTATGTGTCTGGTGAGCGTTCTGCCGAAACCTCCCGCTCTAGTTCAGCCAGGTATGGCCATTCACCTTCATTGTTCCGGAAGGTGTTTCTCCATGACGAGTAAAACGCGATGGGTTGGACGGGCTTTCGAGTAGCGAAACCCAAGCCTCCCCAGCGGCAGGACAGAGCGATTTGGTCCGATATCAGCTCTGCGTACTCATCGTCCTTTACAGCTGTCGTAGCGAGGCCTCCGAATAGAATTTCGAGATGATATCTGGTCATCACGTCGGCCTCGCGTGCCAGAGTTCTTCCAAACTCGTAACCGTAAGCTTTACTGGGCAGCTGCCTACTGCAGCGCAACACTACGTCTAATCCTATCTAGGGAGAAACTTACTGGAACCCCGCTACCGGGGTCTCATGCTACGTTCAAAAGAAAAAACAGGCACCAGCGGATTCTCCAACTGGTCCACGCGCAAAGCGCCTAATGCTATCTCTGCGTTACCTCGCCATAGTTGCCGGTTTATCTGCGATCTCACGTCTCTCAGCTCCTCACTCCTGTGCAGTAAGTGCTTGCAGCTGTCCCGGAGGAACTCCTGTGCCATTTGCCCCGTACGCCCAAAACCCGCCTCTATTGCTATCGGGATGAACTTATCATCCGGCTTCTCGATCACCATCGCTTCCTTGTAGTGAGCGATTTTCCACTTCTCCGCAGCTCTCGCCGCGTATCCGCTATCATCTTGGCTCCGCCGCAAATATTTTCCCTGTAATGGTGACACCACCGTCACATCCAGCGCATACCTTTGTTTGGTCCTCGGATGACTAGCAACGATATCAGGTCGCAGTCCGTAGTTCTCGAAGTACCCCTCAGGTTCTTGCTCTACGTCCATGAAGTTCCATCGCCTTAGCCACCGTGCCTGCTATGCTAGTAAAGTCCAGTAAAGTCCACCAAAGTCCTTCGCAAACTATGAGGGCCGCGATGTGCTGTTTTTGGTCTCCGCAACCGCCGCCAAGTACCTGGAGGCCTTGCTGGCGAAGCCTACCGAGCAGTGGCCTGAGAGCGCCCGGTGGCTGCGCTGCAACCCGCAGGTGGTTTTGCACTTCGATTTTGACCGTTTCTCGGGCAATTTCCTGTCTCCGGGAGAAACGGCAGGGCTCTCTGAGCATGAGAGCAGCGTGAAGGCGGCAGCGATCCATTGGCTACGGATTCAGCGCCTTGAGAGGATCTTGTTGGCGCGGTTCCGGTCGGGCCCTCGTCACCTGCGCATGGCGGTTTCCAGTTTCTTCGATCTGGAGAGGCGACTTGTGCTGACTTCGCGCTACAAGACAGAGCTGCAGCGGGTGGGGATTTTGGAGGGCTCTGCTTCCAGCACTACTTCCAGCGAGAGTGGTGAGGCAGGGGAGCAGACTGAGGGCATGGCGGTGGAGGACGCCCAGGTTACTTTGCTGAAGCCCGCGGGATCCGTTCCGCGAGCCTCGCGGAGTGGGAGGCTCACGACTTTGGTGCGGATAGGAGGTAAGAGAGCGAGGACCGACTCCCCCGGGTCTAAGGGGGAGAAGCACGATTAGCGCTCAGGCACGGCTGCGAGGTCGCAGCCTATGGATCTACAGTCTTATGTCCTGAAGGAGGGCGGAGACTGGGGTATTTGGCGTACGCGTTTTCGGAGTTGGCTCCGGCGGTGGATTTCTTTGGAAGGAGGCTCGCTTCCCCTCCGTGGGGGCATTCCCCCAGTCGTCCTTCCTCGTGGAGACCTTCTGGTAGCTGGAACCATTCTCGATTTCATCTTCACGAGCCTGGCTCGCAACATTCGGGACACAGTCATTTGGGTTTTTCTGGGGGTCATGCCGCGCCTGATTCTGGCCCCCATTCACACATCGGAGCGCAGATGGCGAGTACGAGACCGACTGGCCCTGTTCTTGAAGGGAGACTTCGAAGTACTACAGCGCAGCTATTTGGCGTCGTCAGCACCATCCGCCCGTCGGACTCGGCATGGCACAGTGTCGCCCGTGCCAGCTCGAGTACAGAAATTGGTAGCAGTGAGTGATTTAAGTCGAGCGGCGCGGGTTTTGGAGGGCCAGGCGCCTGTCCTCCCCTACGATGATAGTCTCGCCCAGACGGTGTCGTCTTTGTTCCCTGAGTCCGACGTGGATTTGTCCCCTGAATTCGAGGTATTCTTGGACCGTCCGGAGTTGGCCAGGTTTCGCATCGATCTGACGCTCAGTGAGTCTGACCTGGAGGATTTGCTTCGTACCTCGCGTCGGGGACGCTGTCCTGGACCCTCCGGACTAAGAACAGAGCTATTGCAGGCCCTGAGCCAGCCTGGCCAGAGCGCGCTTCTGAGGATCCTTAACAAGTTGTTCCAGGGCGTATCGGGTGCGTCCGTGCCATGGGAACATCTCCGGCAGGCACAGCTTTGCTTGCTCACGAAACCTGACCACCAGCCGGCCCACCCGCGTCTCCGGCCGATCGGGATGGTGGAGAGCCTACGGAAGTTAGCCGGGAGGTGGCTATGCCAGCGCCTTCGCCAGCGCGTCACAGCTTTTATGGCGCCCTTGCAAGTAGGGGTGGGATTTTCTGGGGGTTGCGAACTGATCACCCATGGGATCGAGCTAGAACGCGCCAGTAGGCCGGAGTGGGGAGTCTTGGTGGTTGATTTCCGGAACGCATTCAACAGCGTGTCGCGGACGCATGCGCTCGAGGTGCTCCGACGTGTGTTTCCGGAGGCGTGGCCGTTTCTATCGGGTATTTACGGAGGGGAGAGCCTCCCCTACTTGACAACGGAGGGCACTGTTTTTCAAGCACATACTGGCGTCCAACAAGGCGACCCTTGCGGACCTCTTCTTCATGCCTGTGCCCTACAGCTCGTACTTTTACGTCTTTCGACTGAGGTCTCGGATCTTCGAATCTGCGCGTACCACGATGACGTAACATTGCTGGGCACCCCTGACACCCTGGCTAGGGGACTGACCGCGATCGAAGCGATTGCACGTCGCGTCGGTTTGACTGTGGAAACAGAAAAATGTCGCTTTCTCCCCCCCGAGGGACGTGTCGCTGAACTCTCTGCCACCCACTCTGCGACTAATCAGCGAACGTGAAGGGTTCGAACACCACGGCGTCGGATTGGGGACTGACAACTTTGTCCAAGCATCCTGCGAGCGAGTTTTGGCACGGCACAAGCAACTCACCGACGCCATTGAGCACCTACCCGACAGCATGCTGCAATCGGCCTGCTTGCTTTCCCGCTTTTGTGCCGGTCCCAGACTCAACTACTGGTTGCGCAGCCTGCCTCCAGCTTGGGGCTCGTGGATCGCGGCTAAAGCCGACGAAATGACCCTGCAACACTGGGGAACGCTCTTGGATGAGCCCCTCGATCTTGAAGCTGCTCCCGACAGGGACTTTATTCGTGCACAGATCGCTCTACCGTTGCGATTAGGGGGATTCGGCGTCGCAGACCGTGGGCTGGTATGCTCGCCAGCGGCGGTTGCCTCCTGGGCTACCGCGCTGCGAACGTTGGTGACCTTCCGGATGCGAAGTGCCTGCCTCTTGGCTCGAGCTTTGACCAACGAGGATCCAGTGACCCTGCAGCCCCCGCTTTTGACAATTTATGATGGTCTTCAACACGCGTTCAGGAGGTGCAACGCCGTGCCGGACGCAAATCGGTCCCGCTTTCGTTCCTGGAGGGAGCTGTTATGGGGACGAGCTGAAGCGATTGAGGATTCTCCCCTCGACCGAGTTCTTGCCGATGACGGAGAGGCTAGCCCCGGGTCCCCTGTTGCAGACTACCCGGGTTTGAGCCGATTGTGGAGCTCCCGCACTGATGTGATTCAACATAGCCTCACCTGGGGCCAACACAGTGCCGCTCACACAGTCATGCTCAATTCTCCTCTCACGCCGCCTACCACTGCCGCTCGTCTCCGCGGCATGGGAGGCCACCTCTCGCACTTGTGGTTAACCACTCTACCGTCGTCATTGAGTCATCGTCTCGATGCTTTCCAGTTCCGTTCTGCCGCACGGATCTATCTCGGTTTGCCACAGGCTCCGTGGCACTCTAATCGGCCGTCTTTCTGTCAGGGATGTGAGAGCCGGATTGACGCTTGTGGCTACCACTTCCTGGGTTCCTGCGGACTGTTGCGAGGTCTCCGTACGAGGCGTCACACTCGCCTCAAGTACATCCTCAGCGAATCTTTGACTCGGATAGGGCATACGGTTGAGGTTGAGTCGGAACTGCCCAGATCCATCTCGGACTCTGCACCGCCCCGTTGTATAGCCGATCTCCTCGTCTCCGACGCTGCTGCCAGACGCTCAACATATGTGGACCTTGCGATTACCTGCCCCGTGGCCAGCGCCCACCTCACCGCAGCCGCCCGCCGCCGGGGGGCCGCGGCTTCAGCCCTTCGAAGAGTTAAGGAACGACGGTATGCTGAGAGCATGGCCAGTCTGCCTTGCGCTGAGGGTCGCTCTCACCGGTTCCAGCCATTCATTGTGGAAAGCTTTGGTCACGTGGATAAGTCGGGTTTAGAGTGGTTGCGGAAATGTTTTGCTGAGCATCCTACTGAATATTTGGCGCTCTTGAGGCGTTTAAGTGTCTCCCTTTGGCGATATTCCAGCGACATGCTTTCCGAGGCGCGCCATCGGCGCCTGGGGTTGCATGCTTCCCTCCCTAGTTATTAGTTCATCTTCACGCCTTGCGTAGCGCTTCAGGCTATGCTAGTAAAGTCCAGTAAAGTCCAGTAAAGTCCAGAAAAGCCCAGTCCAGTTCGAGAGTCGACCGTCTGCATAGGACATAGCCAAGGCAAACACGAATAACGCTTGGATACGTCACAATGTGGGGTGTTTATAGTTCATAGGCGGTGAAAAGCATGGTTGCAACGAATCCATCGAGCGTGGCACCTACTCTGTCGTTCCCTGCTCATGTTTTTTGAATAGCTTTAAGGCCCTTTTTTTGTATTTTTCGTCCATAAGTACAATGTATAACATTTCTCATGCCGTGTCACTGCAATAGTCTTAGCCCAAAGTCCGTCAACACTGGGATCGGTTAACTGCAACGATTTCAACGTTGTCTGGACAGGTCTCAGAGATCGCGACTGTGACAGCCTCGGATAAGCCCTGAATTCGCTTAGAGGAAATGCTCAATGCGCCGAGAACCTCGTTTGAGCTGATGACGACGCCATCTGCTTGCTCCCATGCAACTCCCTTCGGTTTTTGAGGCCATTCCCAGGATACCTCAAGGCTCTTGGGCAGGTTCACAGACGCTTCTGTCGACGAGAAAGTGATCATACAGGCGCTAGCCGTCTCACCGGAGAGTCTCGTCCAGTATGCAACCTTCTCTACTGAAACCTTGTAAGAACCGCAACCCACTTCCTGCTCTCGAGCCACGGTTTCCAGAAGTGGTAGCCCGGTCGATGTTTCAGCCGGAGCCATTGTCGGGGACATCGTAGGAGTCCCAGTATAAGTCGGTGTCGGCGTGGGTGTCTGAGTCGGAGTCGCTGTAGGTGTCGGGGTTGGAGTGGGAGTCGGGGTCTCATCCGAATCGAAAGAGTTGCACATGATTGGAATTGTGGAGTTGAGGGCGTCGGCAAAGTTCGACCTCACGTAGCTTCCGGTGAAGTAGAGTCGAATGTTAGTAATGGCGTTGATGTCCTGGAGCCTGGCATCGATCTGATAGTTGCTGAATGGGCTTATGTCGATGAAGTCCTCTGTTGAGAAGACGGCATTTTGCCGGATGTAGTCGGACGCCATCCACTCCTTGACGCTTAGCTCGTCACTTGCAGGTGCACCCCCGAAGTACATAAACGTTCGCTTTCGGTTGGCGTGCGTATACTTCTTCACGTAGTACATCGAGTCCTTATCATCTTCCGCCTCTGAAACTCGAGTGACCCCGGACATGCTCTTGTGCGTGATGTCGACGACTGGACTCGTCTCATCCGACACGCCGTCGAAAACGACAAACATGCTGTTCATCGAGATCATGGGGAAGAAGAGCGGATCTTCTAGTCCCGGGAGATTGTTGAAAGCTGGATCCGATGGGTCAACGCAGAAATTGATGGACCCCGTCTCCAGAAACTCCGCCCAGTTATCCTCTCCTACTGTCTCCGCCTTGATATTGTAAGGGCCCCAGAAGGTGCCATACTCCATCAGTTGGTTTTTCGTATAGGAGATCTCGTACCAACTCTTGAGTGACTTACGCAGTTGAATGATCGCGTCTGATGCACAGCTGAAGTATAGGCTCCCTGATGTGTCCAGAAGGGAAGTTTCCCACTCGCAGTCTGCGAGGCTGATGGTATCTACTGACGACATCGAGCCCATCATGAGATAGTTCCTCGCGGTGAAGACGGCCTCAAGATCTCGGTGAAAATCGGCTATCAGAAGGTTGTAGTTGGTCTGGTGAGCGACCTTAACAGCGGGTGCGGCGGGATTTATCATGTTGTTCTTCATCTCGACCGCCAATGCAGCCACGACGTTCTGGAGGTAGAGCTTTGTTGCCGTGACCTGCTTGAGGTAGCTCATATAGGAGGAGTAAAGCGCGATGAGGTCGTTCTTTTGGTTGACCCACATCTCCAGCCCATCGAATGCCCGAAGGAATGTAGTCGCCGAGGTGTAGCACTCTGTTTTCATGTACCCCACGTAGTCTTGAAGCTCTTGTCGGTCAAGTGCCACCATCGCACTACTGGCAGAGGTCTGAACATCGCTAATTTGAGCAGCTAGCGCCACGGCCTCGTCGTAGTCGTCCGCACTGTAGACGCTCTCCAGCGGATCCGCGAGGGTCTCTGTTCCCTCCGTAAGAAGTCCAATGTCGGCCATGATCGCGTCGTAGCTCACTTCGTACCCTGACCAGTCGGCGCTTTCTCCAGGCGAAGGGAAGAAGTCCACCATTTCATTCGTCAGCGAAGGTATCATAGAAAACTTGGCACCGCTCCAGCCATCAATGCCGGAGAACACCGCCTTCGTTGTATCTGAGAGCGAATCACTCTTGGTCCAACCGCCGGCCTTCGACAACACTTTGGTCACTGCGAATGCCGCGTCAAAGACGCCAGCAAAGAAGCTCACAAACTGCATCACCTTTTCGAACTTGGCACGCTTTTCGACCTTACGCCAGCACTCATCCATCTCACCTTGCTCCAACTCCATGGTGCTCTGGTACTTCCAAATATTCTGATCAGCTACCGACATCGACCGGTTCACCTCCATGATCTCCTCCATCAGAGCCTGCTGCTTGGCCAACTGCGTGGCGATACCCGTCTGCGCGTTGCTCGTCGCATTGGAGAGGAGCTCCATGGAAGCTTCCGAATCCTCGACGCTGCTTCGGTAGGCGTCGTAGTAGTACTCCAAGGATTCTCCGAGCTGGCGCTGTGTTTCAAGGTAGTCGAGCAGGTACTCAAAGCTCATGACGCTGACCTGGTTGGCATTCGTACCCGAGGAGGTGGTCAACGGATTCGCCGCCTTGATAATAGAAATCGCCTTTCCAGCTAGCGAGGTGTACTTGGCTTTCTCCGTCTCGTCTGAAGTCCGATTGGCAACTAGCTGAGCATTGTAGAGCATATCGGAAACCGACAAGAGAATTACGGTGTACGCGTTTTGGTTTTCTTCAGCATCATCGTTAAAGAACATAATATCCAGCATCCTCTTCGAGAGGCTGAGACCGTAGTCGATGTACGCCAACGGCTGCGGAAAGTTTTCGAACGCAAAGGATCGCGGATCGTCGTACTCATTGGTGTCCCACTCCTCGACTTCAGCGCCGATTGTCGCTCGGAATGACATCGGTAGCGGGTCGTGAGACTCCTCTCCACTTTTTCCGGCGTGGTTGGTCAGTCCAACATCGCCGACAAGCGGATATCCTGACGAAACTGTTTCGTAGTAGTTCGTGTTCAGAATATAGTTCTTCTGCCATGTTCTCGTGTAGCAATTCACCGTGAGCTGACCCCCTAATCCGGGATTTCCTGGCTCCCCGCCTGGTCCCCCTCCCCGGAATTGGATTCCCCATTGAAGTATGCAGCCGCCGCCTCATTGCTAAGCCCGTTCTCTTCCTCGCCTCCGATAACAACGCTCGAGTAGATATGTACGGTGCCTGCCAGCCCACCAGCTCCTCCAGTTCCTCCATGTCCCGCCTGGCCGCCCGGCTGCGGGTAACCCGGCTGATAGTACAGACATGGCTTCTTATCGCCGTTCATGGTACCCGTTGGACACTCGTTACACCAAGAATCCTTGCACTTCCCACCCACCCAGCTGTTCTTCTTGCCACACGCCATTCCATCGATAGGCATCTGCGCGTTACCTCCGTCTCCACCATATCCACCGGTACCACCGTCGCTTCCATCAGTTCTTATGGTCATGGTATATCCTCCCTCGACTAGGCTCTCGATGTTCACGTACTTTGCGACCATGGTAAAGCTTCCCCCCTGGTTGCCCTGGCTGCCGGTGGCTCCCCAACTTCCCATGGTACCCATGTCACCACCCCGAAACGTATTGGGGTCTTTCGTCCTCTGCATCGGATCGAGGGTCTCGGGTGTGGCTGGTGCGCTTGGAGGAGGGATCGTGACCTCCGTTGCCTTCAGGTTGATCTCAAAATCTCCATCGCTCTGGATCTCAATGATATTCGCCACAATCGTCACGTTCGTACCCCGCATTGCAGCAGCTGCCCCAGCCGCGCCCTTGATTAGAACGTAGTACGCGTGTAATAGGATATCCTGCTCAGTTCCAAACAATTCTGTCGTGTCCGTCGTATCCGCGGTGAAGTCCATCACGTAGAAGAACGGTGCATAGATTGCAAACGTTCCGTTCTCAACACCATCCACGTAACCAGAACTCACATCCTGAACCATCAAACAAGTCGTATTAGAGAATCCCCATCCATCACACACGCTCTCAGCATCAGCTCTCACTCCTCCGACGCAGAGAAATATTGCTAGGGTTATACACCCAATCACCGTAAAAGTTCGATTCATCTTGGTTGAACGAGGAAAGACGGCCAGGGCGTTCCCAGATCCAAAAGCGAACCAGAACCCACAGATTCCAGAAGTCCGAAGCACTCAATTATCAGCGAATTATCGTAGACGGACGCTTGCAAATCGCAACAAGTAACCTTTTCATTGCTCGCTCTGACTTGTTCCCTCCAAACCTCCAGCTACTTTTTGCTTGACCTATATAGGTCTTCAACTACCTCGTTGAGCTAACCGAGGTGTTTTGGTGGTGGTTGTGCTAGCTATGCTAGTAAAGCCCAGTAAAGTCCAGTAAAGTCCAGTAAAGCCCAGCTATCCAAGGACTAAAGACCATCCAAGGAGTCGACCACCACATCATTTGGAACCTTTCTGATTCCAAAATCCGCTTATCGCGAGAAATGAGCAACGCAGGCTGAGTGCCATGATGATGTGAAGGGCGGAACATACTCTCAAATTCTCAACTAAGATTCTGCGATACGTAGTGCGCACCACCCAGAAGCCTTCCCCAGATAGTTGTGATAGAAATGAATAATTTCTTTCAGAAAAATTAAATAAACCCTGTTTGGAAAAACGATTAAGCGCCGCGACAGTCAGGCGCAATCAAACTAGGAAATATTTTGTTCCGGCATTATGAATGAATAGAACGCGGTTGCCTGGAAAACTTGCGCTCATGTCTCCTCTCAGAAAGAGAGGCTATGGAGCTTCTCTGGCAAAACTAGTAAATCGCATTTGTTGGAAAATTCTATACGAAATTTCCTGACACCAGACAGAACGCCCATATTACAACGAATGAACGAATGGTTTAATCGGAGGCTGAAACAAAACCCCGAGGGAAAAAAAGACTAAGTGCGGCGAAGAGCTCGCGCCTCCAACATCAAAGCGGCATTCATGCGCCACAGTAGGAAACTCAAGCGGGTAAACAACGATTGAAGACGGTCAGGGCGTTCGCGGAACAACTCCCGAAGCCAGCGAGAGCCAACGGAGTCCATGAACCCAAAGCACTCAATGATCAGGGGTACCAAGCGATGTGCTAGTGCCGAAGCACGAACACCAGGGGAAGACAAAGCCCCCGCGTATTTGATCTCTTTGCGACGTCTCATACTGGCGGCGGCAGATCCACGGCGCTCCCCCGCAGCCGGGAGATAACGACTAGCTTGAGGATTAGGAACAGCAAGATCAACGTATGTGGTACGGCGACTGTCGTCACAGGTGATCACCAGGTCTACACGGCGTTCATCATTTTGAAAGTCCGCGACGGGTAAAGGTTTCTCACGTTCGATTTCCAGACCGGCTTGCCGGACTATAGGCTGTATTACAATAATGCATCATATTGAGCGCCGTGGTTTTGGCGCTGCCAGTGTGCGTCAACACATGAAGGTGACGTTAGTCTGTAGACGGGGTCCGGGCGCTCACGCCCGGACCCCGTCTACAATATTTGTTTTCTCGCTTGAGTTTCTTGCTGTGGCGTGTGAACGCTGCATTGGTTTTGGAGGCCCGCGACCTTCGAGGTGCTTAGTCTTTTTCCCTCGGGGGTTTTTCCTTTAGCCTCCGAATAAAACATTCATTCAACAGAATGATGTTCCATCCGGAATCCTCACCTTCAAGCGGGACATAAAGAATCGCAACAGAATATTGAATCGGGTATAGCCAAGACGTCAGCGCCGCTAATTTATGCCCACCGGGAACCCCGTAGAGTCAGTCCAACCTGCACCCCCAAAGCGATTCCCTTCATTTGTAACTGAATTCATTAAAAACAAAAACCATCCCAATATAGAAATAATTGGTCAAGAAAATTGACCAATTATTTCTCAGTTCGTTCCTGAAGTCGAGTGTCTATTGGGTCACTCTGCATCGCTCTCCGAATGGACTCATGCGTTCATATCGCATATTTAAATATCAATTCTATATTGAACGAATTGAGCAAAGTGCTGAGTGAATGCCTCAACAATTGTTTTCAATTCGAGACTCGAAGAAAAAACCGGAAAGGGAAAAAAGCTATGATTGGTGAACATTGTGGATCCAATTTCAACGCGGCGTCCACCATTCGTTCGTTCATCCAGCACAGTCGGGGGTGAGTAGCTAGCAGTTGCATGGTTGTGGCTCTCCTTTCCCTCTGCCAGCACGCCCACTCTGGGGTTGCTAGTTTTCAAACAGAATCCGGCACAGCGGGGAACTTTGATTTGAAAGATTTAATTGGAGTCTAAAGAAAAAGAGCTTTGATTTTGGGTTTGTAGAGCTAGCAGTAAGAAGGTGACACGTTCTATATTAACGCGTGTTGGTGATCCAAAATAGCTCAAACTCCCTTTTATACTACTATTATTAGCCCCGTCCGTACGATATCTTGTCCACTGGGCGCATCATAGACGTACACTATATTTTGTGTGTGGTACTCATGGCGGTTATTTTTTTAGCTCACTGTTAGAACTCTTCTAACCAACTTGTCTTTACTCCATTCTAGGTCTCAAGATCTAGCAACGCTAGGTCTTTTATAGTCTTGGTTACTGTAAACTAAGACGTACCTAACAGTAAAGTAGAAACTGTTGGATACTAGCACACTAGCGTCTTACCCCAAAGTAGGGATCTTACACTAAAGTAGGGAGTGTCTTACACAGATTACACAGCTGTCAGGGCAAGTTCTAACATTCCTCCCGCCGAGTTTGGGGACAAACTCAAGAAGTTGAAGGTAGCGCGTCAAGCGCCTTGCGATAATTGAGGTAGTGTCGTAAGCGTCGTCGAGATTGTAGATCGGTGGGGTAGTCCGGCTCGGGTATCCAAATCGCATCAGTCCAGGATTCCTTTTCGTGATAACATAGGAACTGTCGGATACCGGTAGCCGCATGGCGGACCCCCAATACCGACAGGATCGGTAACGTTGAATAGAGATCCGATTGGAGAGGGATACTCCGTATCGGAGAATTCGGAGGACACGTAGGGGCACCTTTTAGCAAGGAAATGTGAACCCCCGAGGGAAAAAGACTAAGCACCTCGAAGGTCGCGGGCCTCCAAAAACAATGCAGCGTTTACACGCCACAGCAAGAAACTCAAGCGAGAAAACAAATATTGTAGACGGTCCGGGCGCGAGCGCCCGGACCCCAGACTAACATCACCATTCATTCATTCAGACTAACATCACCTCCATGTGTTGACGCACACTGGCAGCGCCAAAACCACGGCGCTCAACATGATGCATTATTGTAATATGGGCGTTCTGTCTGGTGTCAGGAAATTTCGTATAGAATTTTCCAACAAATGCGATTTACTAGTTTTGCCAGAGAAGCTCCATAGCTTCTCTTTCTGAGAGGAGACATGAGCGCAAGTTTTCCAGGCAACCGCGTTCTATTCATTCATAATGCCGGAACAAAATATTTCCTAGTTTGATTGCGCCTGACTGTCGCGGCGCTTAATCGTTTTTCCAAACAGGGTTTATTTAATTTTTCTGAAAGAAATTATTCATTTCTATGGTAACTGCAGAGTGTATGCCACGTCAGAGTGTTTCTCGATCACGGGAAACAGGCCCAACCATCCATCGAGGTTGGAAGCGGGTTGGGCCCTCCAGTGAGAGATTCCGCGTTGACAACGTTGTCTCCGATATTGAAGATTTTGGCATGACGTCGTGAATTTGCTTGTTCCGTGTATAACTCCTGCGCCACGGCCATAGATTTCCGTGCGTCAGCGAGGATTCGTTTTTGACGTTGCGAAAAGGCAGTAGCAGCATCGGCCAGATTATGAATCGTAGTAGTAGGGGTTGAGGTGTCCAAATTGAGCCGCGGGTGCCCTCCTGTTAACAAGAAATATGGTGAATACCCGGTACTCGCTGAAGTATGATTATTATACGCCAGTTGAAGCATGGGTAAACTCTGTACCCAAGTGTGGCTCGTACAACAGCATCTCAGCATAATCTGGAGGGTCTGATTGACGCGCTCTGTTTGCCCATCGGTTTCAGGGTGATATGCCGTCGACAGTAGGTGGTCAATCCCCATTATTCGCATTAGGTGGCGCCAGAATGTGGCGGTAAAGACCTTATCACGATCAGTGACGAAACTTCGTGGTAGTCCGAACCACGTGATAATATTCTTCACGATTAGCGCTGCCACCTCTTCTGCAGTCACCGTCTTCGTTGTGGGAATGAACACGGCATACTTCGTAAGCTGGCCAACGACCACCAGAATGGCATCATATCCCTCGACGTTGGGAAATGCAGCGATGAAATCCATCGACCAATCAGAGGCCCGCTGTTCCGGTATCGGGAGGGGTTGTAGTTCCCCTTGATGCCGACGCAGCGGTTGTTCTCGTGCACAAACCGAGCATTGTTGGACCCGTGTGAAAATGTCCTTCCTCATGGTAGGCCAGTAAAAGCGTCGTCGCACCACACGACAAGTAGCTTGTGCGCCGAAATGGCCTGCCGTTAGAGACTGGTGGTGCCCATCGATTACCTGATTAACACGGCGTCCGGGTACGCAAAGTCGTGCATGGAGGAATAATAGACCCTTTTTTCGTTGGAAACCCTCAAACTGGTCCGGGCTGCGAAATTGCGTGCAGAATCCTGGATCGGCTTGGTACTCTGGAGTCCAATCGGCTTCCATCGTGACGCGGGTGGCTCGTGGTGCGTCGCGACTCAGTGCATCCGCGACGTTTATCTTGCCGCGTACGTATTGAACCTCAAAGGAGTAGGGTAGTAATATGTTCACGTACCGCGCCTGCCGAAGAGTTAATGTCGTCTGTGTTTGCAAGAAGCGTAGCGGGTTATGGTCCGTACGCACAGCGAACTGTTGCCCATCAAGATACACGGACCACCTGCGGATGGCCAGGACGATGGCGTAGAGTTCTTTCTCGTACGTACTGTAGCGTTTCTCGGTACTATTGAAGGATCGGGACATATACGCCACGGGCACCTTCTGATCCTGGCGGGTTTGGAATAGGCTAGCACCCACCCCGGTGTCGCTTGCGTCCGTCTGCACGATGAAGGGGAGGATCGGATCAACCATGTACAGCATGGTGGTTGCTGATATGGGGGACTTTAACCCATCAAAGGCTTATTGTTCGTCCGCGTGCCAACCCCACTTCTGGTCTTTCTTCGTTAGCCTGTGGAGGGGCGCCGCCACCTGGGCGAAGTGTGGTACAAATGGGCGCAAGAAGTTCGCGAAACCCATGAAGGCCCGTAGCTCCTTAACCGTCGTTGGCGTCTTCCAATTCTGAACTGCTTTGAACTTTTCCGGATCGGGACGTCGAGTGCCCCCCGCCAAGATTTGGCCTAGGTAGCAAACTTGGCGTAATCCAAAACCGCACTTCGAATATTTGACGATCAGCTGATGCTGCTCGAGGCGTCGTAGCACCTTTCGAACATCGTCCTGGTGTTGTATGTCATCTGGGGAATATACCAGAGTGTCGTCAACGTATAACACCACGCATTGGTTGAGAAGATCATATAATACATCCGTCAAGTAGCGGATGAATGCCGACGGCGCATTCTTCAACCCAAACGGCATGACATTCCACTGGTATTGTCCGAAGCACGTGACAAAGGCCGTCTTCTCGCGTGATGCTGTTCAATTGGCAACTGCCAATATCCCGAGCGAAGGTCTAACGTTGTGAAAACCCGAGCGCTGCTCAGGGTATCCAATAGTTCCTCTACTCTAGGCGGGGTCGTTCTTTCTCGCACGGTGATCTGGTTCAACCGGCGATAGTCGATGCAGAGGCGTCGCCCACCGTCTTTTTTCTCCACGTACAACACAGGTGCAGCATACGGACTTCTGCTCCGTGAGATAAATCCTTGCTCTTCCAAGTCGTGCAACTGCCCTTGTAGCCGCTCTCGGTCGACCCGTGACATCGAATATGCGCGTTGAGCGGGTGTACTCGCCCCTGGTTCCAATTCGATTTTGAGTGCATATCGTTGCCGGTTCTTCGGTGGCAACGGCAATGTATCTTGGAAAACTTGGGGAAACTCTTTCCGGATGACCGCGCCAAACCTCTTTCCTGGTCTGCAACCTGGTCCTTTCCGCCTTTCTCTAGGCCTTTCTCTTCCCGGATGACCGCGCCAGACCTCTCCCCTATTTCTTCCTCAGTTTCCATACTTGTTATCCCACGCATGCTGGTGCCTTCCGCTCCCAGTACCAGCTGTGGGGGCTCCGCGCTACAATCGATAGTTATTCGATGTTGCCTCAAGAAATCGAGACCTAAGTATACATCGTGGCTTAGATGCTTGAATATTCGCAGCTTCGTCTTGAATTGTCGTCCCTGGAGTGTGATCGTTGTCTCCGTCACTCCGGGGCTGATCACGGTCTCCTCACCGACAGCCAACCCGTATGTCTGTGGCTCGTCGTACCTCGGTAGGTTTGCGGCTTTCGCAACGTCCTCTCTAATTGCCGTCACCGCACCGGTGTCGATGAGACATTCCACCGGTTCCGCCGCCACCACGCCTATTGCAGTTAGACTTGCATTACCCCGTTGGTGTAACCCAACGGTTGGGATGCTGGTCGTTGGACTCTCGGACGGCATCCCTCGTCCGGAGTCCGTCAGTTTTCCTCCTGCAGGCTCGACAAGCGTGCCACCTCCGCCAGCAAATACGCCAGTCGTTGGGGGCAGTCTCGTTTAAAGTGTCCTATCTCTCGACACTGGTAGCAGGTTGGCGGTGACCCCATGCTGCGCGTCTTGGGGCCGGCGGGGCCGGACCGAAGAGGACGCCGAAGCTGTGGGTGTTCTTTGCGGAGTAGTCTGCGGTGTCGGTGTTGTTGGCATGCCATGTGTTCTAGCCAGGCTCAGAGCTACCTCCTTGGCTTCGGTATAGCTCTGGGGTCGGCTATAGTAGACAAAGTCCCGCTCGCGGCCAGTCAAGCCTGCCTTAAAACGCTCAAGCTTTTCAGAGTCGCTGATAAACTGGACTTTACGAGCATAGCCTGAAGCGCTACGCAAGGCGTGAAGATGAACTAATAACTAGGGAGGGAAGCATGCAACCCCAGGCGCCGATGGCGCGCCTCGGAAAGCATGTCGCTGGAATATCGCCAAAGGGAGACACTTAAACGCCTCAAGAGCGCCAAATATTCAGTAGGATGCTCAGCAAAGCATTTCCGCAACCACTCTAAACCCGACTTATCGACGTGACCAAAGCTTTCCACAATGAGTGGCTGGAACCGGTGAGAGCGACCCTCAGCGCAAGGCAGACTGGCCATGCTCTCAGCATACCGTCGTTCCTTAACTCTTCGAAGGGCTGAAGCCGGGCCCCCCCGGCGGCGGGCGGCTGCGGTGAGGTGGGCGCTGGCCACGGGGCAGGTAATCGCAAGGTCCACATATTTTGAGCGTCTGGCAGCAGCGTCGGAGACGAGGAGATCGGCTATACAACTGGCCCCAGGTGAGGTTATACAACGGGGCGGTGCAGAGTCCGAGATGGATCTGGGCAGTTCCGACTCAACCTCAACCGTATGCCCTATCCGAGTCAAAAATTCGCTGAGGATGTACTTGAGGCGAGTGTGACGCCTCGTACGGAGACCTCGCAACAGTCCGCAGGAACCCAGGAAGTGGTAGCCACAAGCGTCAATCCGGCTCTCACATCCCTAACAGAAAGACGGCCGATTAGAGTGCCACGGAGCCTGTGGCAAACCGAGATAGATCCGTGCGGCAGAACGGAACTGGAAAGCATCGAGACGATGACTCAATGACGACAGTAGAGTGGTTAACCACAAGTGCGAGAGGTGGCCTCCCATGCCGCGGAGACGAGCGGCAGTGGTAGGCGGCGTGAGAGGAGAATTGAGCATGACTGTGTGAGCGGCACTGTGTTGGCCCCAGGTGAGGCTGATAAACTCGCCCAACTGCATGAAAAGTTCATCGAGATAGTCCACATAACGGGTGACATCAGGGCCGCGTTGTCGAGCGCTACGCAGTTTGGCCCGGACTCGCTCGATATGGTCGTGAGGTTCGAACTGTCCTCGCAGGGTCTGTTCGAAATCTTCGAGAGACTCCAGTGCCTCCGGGAGGCCATCCGCCGCCTGCCGAAGACCCTGGTACCATACCTGGGCCTGGGCATTCAAAAACAGTCCAGCGTACTGGACTGACTGGCGGCCGGAGTCTGTACCTGATGGAAGTTCAGGTAGCCACGCAGTGAGGCCATGAACGTCTGAAGCCTGACGAAATCCCGCTTGCCGTCGTAAGCCTCGGGCGGGGGTATAGTAAACGTAGTCATTTGAAGTTGGCTACTCGAGTCCTCCTGCTTCCGAGAGATCGCCCCTCCCTCCGTTCGTATCCTCTTAAACCTTTGGGCGATGAGACCACTGTTAGAACTCTTCTAACCAACTTGTCTTTACTCCATTCTAGGTCTCAAGATCTAGCAACGCTAGGTCTTATATAGTCTTGGTTACTGTAAACTAAGACGTACCTGACAGTAAAGTAGAAACTGTTGGATACTGGACTGGACTTTACTAGCATAGCCTGAAGCGCTACGCAAGGCGTGAAGATGAACTAATAACTAGGGAGGGAAGCATGCAACCCCAGGCGCCGATGGCGCGCCTCGGAAAGCATGTCGCTGGAATATCGCCAAAGGGAGACACGTAAACGCCTCAAGAGCGCCAAATATTCAGTAGGATGCTCAGCAAAACATTTCCGCAACCACTCTAAACCCGACTTATCGACGTGACCAAAGCTTTCCACAATGAATGGCTGGAACCGGTGAGAGCGACCCTCAGCGCAAGGCAGACTGGCCATGCTCTCAGCATACCGTCGTTCCTTAACTCTTCGAAGGGCTGAAGCCGCGGCCCCCCGGCGGCGGGCGGCTGCGGTGAGGTGGGCGCTGGCCACGGGGCAGGTAATCGCAAGGTCCACATATGTTGAGCGTCTGGCAGCAGCGTCGGAGACGAGGAGATCGGCTATACAACGGGGCGGTGCAGAGTCCGAGATGGATCTGGGCAGTTCCGACTCAACCTCAACCGTATGCCCTATCCGAGTCAAAGATTCGCTGAGGATGTACTTGAGGCGAGTGTGACGCCTCGTACGGAGACCTCGCAACAGTCCGCAGGAACCCAGGAAGTGGTAGCCACAAGCGTCAATCCGGCTCTCACATCCCTGACAGAAAGACGGCCGATTAGAGTGCCACGGAGCCTGTGGCAAACCGAGATAGATCCGTGCGGCAGAACGGAACTGGAAAGCATCGAGACGATGACTCAATGACGACGGTAGAGTGGTTAACCACAAGTGCGAGAGGTGGCCTCCCATGCCGCGGAGACGAATGGACTTTACTAGCATAGCCTGAAGCGCTACGCAAGGCGTGAAGATGAACTAATAACTAGGGAGGGAAGCATGCAACCCCAGGCGCCGATGGCGCGCCTCGGAAAGCATGTCCCTGGAATATCGCCAAAGGGAGACACTTAAACGCCTCAAGAGCGCCAAATATTCAGTAGGATGCTCAGCAAAGCATTTCCGCAACCACTCTAAACCCGACTTATCGACGTGACCAAAGCTTTCCACAATGAGTGGCTGGAACCGGTGAGAGCGACCCTCAGCGCAAGGCAGACTGGCCATGCTCTCAGCACGGGAGATTCTCAGGTGCATGATGTTTTTCATATATCACTATTACGAAAGTTCAATGGACCTGAACCTGAAGGCTCGCGCGTAGTTCCTGTACTACAACCAGTAGTACCACAACGGGAAGTGAAGTCTGTATTGGGACATCGTCAAGATGAAAAGGGCCTGAATGAATACTTCGTTTACTTTGAAGGCGAAACAACGGACGATTTGAGATGGTTACCCTACCATCAACTACCGCAGAACCAGAATACCAAGAAACAAATTCGGTATTATACAAACCTCCACAAGGCAGCTTCTTCTTCCACCGGATAGTTCTTTCTTGCAGTGGGGAGGAGTTGTGACGTCCTGACATGACATCTGGCTAAACATATTGGTGAGTGTTAGAACTTGCCCTGACAGCTGTGTAATCTGTGTAAAACACTCCCTACTTTAGTGTAAGATCCCTACTTTAGTGTACAAGGCGACCCTTGCGGACCTCTTCTTCATGCCTGTGCCCTACAGCTCGTACTTTTACGTCTTTCGACTGAGGTCTCGGATCTTCGAATCTGCGCGTACCACGATGACGTAACATTGCTGGGCACCCCTGACACCCTGGCTAGGGGACTGACCGCGATCGAAGCGATTGCACGTCGCGTCGGTTTGACTGTTGAAACAGAAAAATGTCGCTTTCTCCCCCCGAGGGACGTGTCGCTGAACTCTCTGCCACCCACTCTGCGACTAATCAGCGAACGTGAAGGGTTCGAACACCACGGCGTCGGATTGGGGACTGACAACTTTGTCCAAGCATCCTGCGAGCGAGTTTTGGCACGGCACAAGCAACTCACCGACGCCATTGAGCACCTACCCGACAGCATGCTGCAATCGGCCTGCTTGCTTTCCCGCTTTTGTGCCGGTCCCAGACTCAACTACTGGTTGCGCAGCCTGCCTCCAGCTTGGGGCTCGTGGATCGCGGCTAAAGCCGACGAAATGACCCTGCAACACTGGGGAACGCTCTTGGATGAGCCCCTCGATCTTGAAGCTGCTCCCGACAGGGACTTTATTCGTGCACAGATCGCTCTACCGTTGCGATTAGGGGGATTCGGCGTCGCAGACCGTGGGCTGGTATGCTCGCCAGCGGCGGTTGCCTCCTGGGCTACCGCGCTGCGAACGTTGGTGACCTTCCGGATGCGAAGTGCCTGCCTCTTGGCTCGAGCTTTGACCAACGAGGATCCAGTGACCCTGCCGCCCCCGCTTTTGACAATTTATGATGGTCTTCAACACGCGTTCAGGAGGTGCAACGCCGTGCCGGACGCAAATCGGTCCCGCTTTCGTTCCTGGGGGGAGCTGTTATGGGGACGAGCTGAAGCGGTTGAGGATTGTCCCCTCGACCGAGTTCTTGCCGATGACGGAGAGGCTAGCCCCGGGTCCCCTGTTGCAGACTACCCGGGTTTGAGCCGATTGTGGAGCTCCCGCACTGATGTGATTCAACATAGCCTCACCTGGGGCCAACACAGTGCCGCTCACACAGTCATGCTCAGTTCTCCTCTCACGCCGCCTACCACTGCCGCTCGTCTCCGCGGCATGGGAGGCCACCTCTCGCACTTGTGGTTAACCACTCTACCGTCGTCATTGAGTCATCGTCTCGATGCTTTCCAGTTCCGTTCTGCCGCACGGATCTATCTCGGTTTGCCACAGGCTCCGTGGCACTCTAATCGGCCGTCTTTCTGTCAGGGATGTGAGAGCCGGATTGACGCTTGTGGCTACCACTTCCTGGGTTCCTGCGGACTGTTGCGAGGTCTCCGTACGAGGCGTCACACTCGCCTCAAGTACATCCTCAGCGAATCTTTGACTCGGATAGGGCATACGGTTGAGGTTGAGTCGGAACTGCCCAGATCCATCTCGGACTCTGCACCGCCCCGTTGTATAGCCGATCTCCTCGTCTCCGACGCTGCTGCCAGACGCTCAACATATGTGGACCTTGCGATTACCTGCCCCGTGGCCAGCGCCCACCTCACCGCAGCCGCCCGCCGCCGGGGGGCCGCGGCTTCAGCCCTTCGAAGAGTTAAGGAACGACGGTATGCTGAGAGCATGGCCAGTCTGCCTTGCGCTGAGGGTCGCTCTCACCGGTTCCAGCCATTCATTGTGGAAAGCTTTGGTCACGTGGATAAGTCGGGTTTAGAGTGGTTGCGGAAATGTTTTGCTGAGCATCCTACTGAATATTTGGCGCTCTTGAGGCGTTTAAGTGTCTCCCTTTGGCGATATTCCAGCGACATGCTTTCCGAGGCGCGCCATCGGCGCCTGGGGTTGCATACTTCCCTCCCTAGTTATTAGTTCATCTGCAAGCCTTGCGTAGCGCTTCAGGCTATGCTAGTAAAGCCTTTGGCACGGCACAAGCAACTCACCGACGCCATTGAGCACCTACCCGACAGCATGCTGCAATCGGCCTGCTTGCTTTCCCGCTTTTGTGCCGGTCCCAGACTCAACTACTGGTTGCGCAGCCTGCCTCCAGCTTGGGGCTCGTGGATCGCGGCTAAAGCCGACGAAATGACCCTGCAACACTGGGGAACGCTCTTGGATGAGCCCCTCGATCTTGAAGCTGCTCCCGACAGGGACTTTATTCGTGCACAGATCGCTCTACCGTTGCGATTAGGGGGATTCGGCGTCGCAGACCGTGGGCTGGTATGCTCGCCAGCGGCGGTTGCCTCCTGGGCTACCGCGCTGCGAACGTTGGTGACCTTCCGGATGCGAAGTGCCTGCCTCTTGGCTCGAGCTTTGACCAACGAGGATCCAGTGACCCTGCCGCCCCCGCTTTTGACAATTTATGATGGTCTTCAACACGCGTTCAGGAGGTGCAACGCCGTGCCGGACGCAAATCGGTCCCGCTTTCGTTCCTGGAGGGAGCTGTTATGGGGACGAGCTGAAGCGATTGAGGATTGTCCCCTCGACCGAGTTCTTGCCGATGACGGAGAGGCTAGCCCCGGGTCCCCTGTTGCAGACTACCCGGGTTTGAGCCGATTGTGGAGCTCCCGCACTGATGTGATTCAACATAGCCTCACCTGGGGCCAACACAGTGCCGCTCACACAGTCATGCTCAATTCTCCTCTCACGCCGCCTACCACTGCCGCTCGTCTCCGCGGCATGGAAGGCCACCTCTCGCACTTGTGGTTAACCACTCTACCGTCGTCATTGAGTCATCGTCTCGATGCTTTCCAGTTCCGTTCTGCCGCACGCATCTATCTCGGTTTGCCACAGGCTCCGTGGCACTCTAATCGGCCGTCTTTCTGTCAGGGATGTGAGAGCCGGATTGACGCTTGTGGCTACCACTTCCTGGGTTCCTGCGGACTGTTGCGAGGTCTCCGTACGAGGCGTCACACTCGCCTCAAGTACATCCTCAGCGAATTTTTGACTCGGATAGGGCATACGGTTGAGGTTGAGTCGGAACTGCCCAGATCCATCTCGGACTCTGCACCGCCCCGTTGTATAGCCGATCTCCTCGTCTCCGACGCTGCTGCCAGACGCTCAACATATGTGGACCTTGCGATTACCTGCCCCGTGGCCAGCGCCCACCTCACCGCAGCCGCCCGCCGCCGGGGGGCCGCGGCTTCAGCCCTTCGAAGAGTTAAGGAACGACGGTATGCTGAGAGCATGGCCAGTCTGCCTTGCGCTGAGGGTCGCTCTCACCGGTTCCAGCCATTCATTGTGGAAAGCTTTGGTCACGTCGATAAGTCGGGTTTAGAGTGGTTGCGGAAATGTTTTGCTGAGCATCCTACTGAATATTTGGCGCTCTTGAGGCGTTTAAGTGTCTCCCTTTGGCGATATTCCAGCGACATGCTTTCCGAGGCGCGCCATCGGCGCCTGGGGTTGCATGCTTCCCTCCCTAGTTATTAGTTCATCTTCACGCCTTGCGTAGCGCTTCAGGCTATGCTAGTAAAGTCCAGTAAAGTCCAGTAAAGTCCAGTAAAGTCCAGCTTATATGCAACGTTGCCAATTTTTTTGCGTAGAATTTTAAACGGTCCAACATATCTGGGTCGAAAAGCCTTTGAATCTGGTAATTGTAGATTCCGCGTAGATAGTAGCACAAAGTCGCCGGTTTGAAACTGAACGTCTTTCCTGCCTTGATCATAATAGAAGCGTTGGCGTTCTTGGGCATATCGTAGGTTGGCGCGGGCTAGGTCTCGTTGGTCTCGTTGTCGTTGTAACATAATGGTTGCGGCTTCAGGTAAAGACAATGAAGAGCCGCTAGCATCGGGGACTGTAAGATCAGGAGGTAAAGTCGGGTTCCTTCCGTAAAGCAACTCGAAGGGGGGAAACTTTGTAGACTCCGAAACTTGGCAGTTGTAGGCCAGCTCTGCCGTAGGAAGGTCGTCCACCCAAGTTGTGGTTGTTGAATTACATCGCAGCTACGTTTCCAAGGTCTGGTTCGTTCTTCCTGTTTGTCCGTCTCAACGTTACCGATCCTGTCGGTATTGGGGGTCCGCCATGCGGCTACCGGTATCCGACAGTTCCTATGCTATCGCGAAAAGGAATCCTGGACTGATGCGACTTGGATACCCGAGCCGGACTACTCCACCGATCTACAATCTCGACGGCGCTTACGACACTACCTCAATTATCGCAAGGCGCTTGACGCGCTACCTTCAACTTCTTGAGTTTGTCCCCAAACCCGGCGGGAGGAATGTTAGAACTTGCCCTGACAGCTGTGTCAGGTGTTAAACCATTCGTTCGACAGCTGTGTAATCTGTGTAAGACACTCCCTACTTTTTGCTGGCATCAACCACGAACGAATGGTTTAATCGGAGGCTGAAAAAAAAAACCCCGAGGGGAAAAAAAGACTAAGCGCGGCGAAGTACTCGCGCCTCCAACATCAAAGCGGCATTCATGCGCCACAGCAGGAAACTTAAGCGGGTAAACAACGATTGAAGACGGTCAGGGCGTTCGCGGAACAACTCCCGAAGCCAGCGAGAACCAACAGAGTCCATGAACCCAAAGCACTCAATGATCAGGGGTACCAAGCGATGTGCTAGTGCCGAAGCACGAACACCAGGGGAAGACAAAGCCCCCGCGTATTTGATCTCTTTGCGGCGTCTCAACTTTAGTGTAAGACGCTAGTGTGCTCGGATTGGGCACGGACAACTTTGTCCAAGCATCCTGCGAGCGAGTTTTGGCACGGCACAAGCAACTTACCGACGCCATTGAGCACCTACCCGACAGCATGCTGCAATCGGCCTGCTTGCTTTCCCGCTTTTGTGCCGGTCCCCAGACTCAACTACTGGTTGCGCAGCCTGCCTCCAGCTTGGGGCTCGTGGATCGCGGCTAAAGCCGACGAACTGACCCTGCAACACTGGGGAACGCTCTTGGATGAACCCCTCGATCTTGAAGCTGCTCCCGACAGGGACTTTATTCGTGCACAGATCGCTCTACCGTTGCGATTAGGGGGATTCGGCGTCGCAGACCGTGGGCTGGTATGCTCGCCAGCGGCGGTTGCCTCCTGGGCTACCGCGCTGCGAACGTTGGTGACCTTCCGGATGCGAAGTGCCTGCCTCTTGGCTCGAGCTTTGACCAACGAGGATCCAGTGACCCTGCCGCCCCCGGCTTTGACAATTTATGATGGTCTTCAACACGCGTTCAGGAGGTGCAACGCCGTGCCGGACGCAAATAGGTCCCGCTTTCGTTCCTGGAGGGAGCTGTTATGGGGACGAGCTGAAGCGATTGAGAATTGTCCCCTCGACGGAGTTCTTGCCGATGACGGAGAGGCTAGCCCCGGGTCCCCTGTTGCAGACTACCCGGGTTTGAGCCGATTGTGGAGCTCCCGCACTGATGTGATTCAACATAGCCTCACCTGGGGCCAACACAGTGCCGCTCACACAGTCATGCTCAATTCTCCTCTCACGCCGCCTACCACTGCCGCTCGTCTACGCGCCATGGGAGGCCACCTCTCGCACTTGTGGTTAACCACTCTACCGTCGTCATTGAGTCATCGTCTCGATGCTTTCCAGTTCCGTTCTGCCGCACGGATCTATCTCGGTTTGCCACAGGCTCCGTGGCACTCTAATCGGCCGTCTTTCTGTCAGGGATGTGAGAGCCGGATTGACGCTTGTGGCTACCACTTCCTGGGTTCCTGCGAACTGTTGCGAGGTCTCCGTACGAGGCGTCACACTCGCCTCAAGTACATCCTCAGCGAATCTTTGACTCGGATAGGGCATACGGTTGAGGTTGAGTCGGAACTGCCCAGATCCATCTCGGACTCTGCACCGCCCCGTTGTATAGCCGATCTCCTCGTCTCCGACGCTGCTGCCAGACGCTCAACATATGTGGACCTTGCGATTACCTGCCCCGTGGCCAGCGCCCACCTCACCGCAGCCGCCCGCCGCCGGGGGGCCGCGGCTTCAGCCCTTAGAAGAGTTAAGGAACGACGGTATGCTGAGAGCATGGCCAGTCTGCCTCGCGCTGAGGGTCGCTCTCACCGGTTCCAGCCATTCATTGTGGAAAGCTTTGGTCACGTGGATAAGTCGGGTTTAGAGTGGTTGCGGAAATGTTTTGCTGAGCATCCTACTGAATATTTGGCGCTCTTGAGGCGTTTAAGTGTCTACCTTTGGCGATATTCCAGCGACATGCTTTCCGAGGCGCGCCATCGGCGCCTGGGGTTGCATGCTTCCCTCCCTAGTTGTTAGTTCATCTTCACGCCTTGCGTAGCGCTTCAGGCTATGCTAGTAAAGTCCAGTATTGACTGAGGAGATTCCACTGAACCAGTCCGCACTTGGAGCTAGCATGGAAATCTCAGAAACGTAGGAGCGAGCACCATGCACTTCAATCATATATTCTCTCGTTTCGGTTCCGCTCGCAGGGCCGGCCGGATCGACGATTCTTTGGAAAACGTTACGATAGTTTTCAGCTTTCAGTTCAGCAACGATGAGATCTGGATTACCCGTCTCCGCAACAGCCTACACACCGCCTGAGGAATACCCTAGCTTAGACCACAGGGTGTAGTCCTTCCCATGACTCGCCAACACAAAGGGTGACAGCCCACCCCCTTCTGGATATGTGTTTGGATGAGTAGTCGAACTCCAGCTCCAGGCGACTGAGACTTTCTGCGTAACTCTACCTTTGCAGGGGAACATAGAAAATACGCCCATCATATCTGGCTCATCTGGCTCATCTGTCTCGACTGGTTCAACTGGATCTGTCCTTGAACAGATCTTTTCTATCATTTTCAGCTCAGGTTCATTCCGAATGCATGTCCTTGGCGTATCCCCGAGACAAGAAATGAAATCCGAGATCTCACCACAGCATGGGAGGACCTGGGCCTCATCGAGAGAATTGGAAGCATATTGACACTTTCTCGAGACAGGCTGGTGGCATTCGTGGGGAACACTGCAGTCACACTTGATTCCCGCCTCCAGTCCTCCCTGAAGCAGTTTCGGAGGGAGGCATTGTAGAGCGGACTGTTGCAGGTCTCCGTACGAGGCGTCACACTCGCCTCAAGTACATCCTCATCGAATTTTTGACTCGGATAGGGCATACGGTTGAGGTTGAGTCGGAACTGCCCAGATCAATCTCGGACTCTGCACCGCCCCGTTGTATAGCCGATCTCCTCGTCTCTGACGCTGCTGCCAGACGCTCAACATATGTGGACCTTGCGATTACCTGCCCCGTGGCCAGCGCCCACCTCACCGCAGCCGCCCGCCGCCGGGGGGCCGCGGCTTCAGCCCTTCGAAGAGTTAAGGGACGACGGTATGCTGAGAGCATGGCCAGTCTGCCTTGCGCTGAGGGTCGCTCTCACCGGTTCCAGCCATTCATTGTGGAAAGCTTTGGTCACGTCGATAAGTCGGGTTTAGAGTGGTTGCGGAAATGTTTTGCTGAGCATCCTACTGAATACTTGGCGCTCTTGAGGCGTTTAAGTGTCTCCCTTTGGCGATATTCCAGCGACATGCTTTCCGAGGCGCGCCATCGGCGCCTGGGGTTGCATACTTCCCTCCCTAGTTATTAGTTCATCTTCACGCCTTGCGTAGCGCTTCAGGCACTACTTCCAGCGAGAGTGGTGAGGCAGGGGAGCAGACTGAGGGCATGGCGGTGGAGGACGCCCAGGTTACTTTGCTGAAGCCCGCGGGATCCGTTCCGCGAGCCTCGCGGAGTGGGAGGCTCACGACTTTGGTGCGGATGGGAGGTAAGAGAGCGAGGACCGACTCCCCCGGGTCTAAGGGGGAGAAGCACGATTAGCGCTCCAGGCACGGCTGCGAGGTCGCAGCCTATGGATCTACAGTCTTATGTCCTGAAGGAGGGCGGAGACTGGGGCATTTGGCGTACGCGTTTTCGGAGTTGGCTCCGGCGGTGGATTTCTTTGGAAGGAGGCTCGCTTCCCCTCCGTGGGGGCATTCCCCCAGTCGTCCTTCCTCGTGGAGACCTTCTAGTAGCTGGAACCATTCTCGATTTCATCTTCACGAGCCTGGCTCGCAACATTCGGGACACAGTCATTTGGGTTTTTCTGGGGGTCATGCCGCGCCTGATTCTGGCCCCCATTCACACATCGGAGCGCAGATGGCGAGTACGAGACCGACTGGCCCTGTTCTTGAAGGGAGACTTCGAAGTACTACAGCGCAGCTATTTGGCGTCGTCAGCACCATCCGCCCGTCGGACTCGGCATGGCACAGTGTCGCCCGTGCCAGCTCGAGTACAGAAATTGGTAGCAGTGGGCGATTTAAGTCGAGCGGCGCGGGTTTTGGAGGGCCAGGCGCCTGTCCTCCCCTACGATGATAGTCTCGCCCAGACGGTGTCGTCTTTGTTCCCTGAGTCCGACGTGGATTTGTCCCCTGAATTCGAGGTATTCTTGGACCGTCCGGAGTTGGCCAGGTTTCGCATCGATCTGACCCTCAGTGAGTCTGACCTGGAGGATTTGCTTCGTACCTCGCGTCGGGGACGCTGTCCCGGACCCTCCGGACTAAGAACAGAGCTATTGCAGGCCCTGAGCCAGCCTGGCCAGAGCGCGCTTCTGAGGATCCTTAACAAGTTGTTCCAGGGCGTATCGGGTGCGTCCGCGCCATGGGAACATCTCCGGCAGGCACAGCTTTGCTTGCTCACGAAACCTGACCACCAGCCGGCCCACCCGCGTCTCCGGCCGATAGGGATGGTGGAGAGCCTACGGAAGTTAGCCGGGAGGTGGCTATGCCAGCGCCTTTGCCAGCGCGTCACAGCTTTTATGGCGCCCTTGCAAGTAGGGGTGGGATTTTCTGGGGGTTGCGAACTGATCACCCATGGGATCGAGCTAGAACGCGCCAGTAGGCCGGAGTGGGGAGTCTTGGTGGTTGATTTCCGGAACGCATTCAACAGCGTGTCGCGGACGCATGCGCTAGAGGTGCTCCGACGTGTGTTTCCGGAGGCGTGGCCGTTTCTATCGGGTATTTACGGAGGGGAGAGCCTCCCCTACTTGACAACGGAGGGCACTGTTTTTCAAGCACATACTGGCGTCCAACAAGGCGACCCTTGCGGACCTCTTCTTCATGCCTGTGCCCTACAGCTCGTACTTTTACGTCTTTCGACTGAGGTCTCGGATCTTCGAATCTGCGCGTACCACGATGACGTAACATTGCTGGGCACCCCTGACACCCTGGCTAGGGGACTGACCGCGATCGAAGCGATTGCACGTCGCGTCGGTTTGACTGTGGAAACAGAAAAATGTCGCTTTCTCCCCCCCGAGGGACGTGTCGCTGAACTCTCTGCCACCCACTCTGCGACTAACCAGCGAACGTGAAGGGTTCGAACACCACGGCGTCGGATTGGGGACTGACAACTTTGTCCAAGCATCCTGCGAGCGAGTTTTGGCACGGCACAAGCAACTCACCGACGCCATTGAGCACCTACCCGACAGCATGCTGCAATCGGCCTGCTTGCTTTCCCGCTTTTGTGCCGGTCCCAGACTCAACTACTGGTTGCGCAGCCTGCCTCCAGCTTGGGGCTCGTGGATCGCGGCTAAAGCCGACGAAATGACCCTGCAACACTGGGGAACGCTCTTGGATGAGCCCCTCGATCTTGAAGCTGCTCCCGACAGGGACTTTATCCGTGCACAGATCGCTCTACCGTTGCGATTAGGGGGATTCGGCGTCGCAGACCGTGGGCTGGTATGCTCGCCAGCGGCGGTTGCCTCCTGGGCTACCGCGCTGCGAACGTTGGTGACCTTCCGGATGCGAAGTGCCTGCCTCTTGGCTCGAGCTTTGACCAACGAGGATCCAGTGACCCTGCCGCCCCCGCTTTTGACAATTTATGATGGTCTTCAACACGCGTTCAGGAGGTGCAACGCCGTGCCGGACGCAAATCGGTCCCGCTCTCGTTCCTGGAGGGAGCTGTTATGGGGACGAGCTGAAGCGATTGAGGATTGTCCCCTCGACCGAGTTCTTGCCGATGACGGAGAGGCTAGCCCCGGGTCCCCTGTTGCAGACTACCCGGGTTTGAGCCGATTGTGGAGCTCCCGCACTGATGTGATTCAACATAGCCTCACCTGGGGCCAACACAGTGCCGCTCACACAGTCATGCTCAATTCTCCTCTCACGCCGCCTACCACTGCCGCTCGTCTCCGCGGCATGGGAGGCCACCTCTCGCACTTGTGGTTAACCACTCTACCGTCGTCATTGAGTCATCGTCTCGATGCTTTCCAGTTCCGTTCTGCCGCACGGATCTATCTCGGTTTGCCACAGGCTCCGTGGCACTCTAATCGGCCGTCTTTCTGTCAGGGATGTGAGAGCCGGATTGACGCTTGTGGCTACCACTTCCTGGGTTCCTGCGGACTGTTGCGAGGTCTCCGTACGAGGCGTCACACTCGCCTCAAGTACATCCTCAGCGAATTTTTGACTCGAATAGGGCATACGGTTGAGGTTGAGTCGGAACTGCCCAGATCCATCTCGGACTCTGCACCGCCCCGTTGTATAGCCGATCTCCTCGTCTCCGACGCTGCTGCCAGACGCTCAACATATGTGGACCTTGCGATTACCTGCCCCGTGGCCAGCGCCCACCTCACCGCAGCCGCCCGCCGCCGGGGGGCTGCGGCTTCAGCCCTTCGAAGAGTTAAGGAACGACGGTGTGCTGAGAGCATGGCCAGTCTGCCTTGCGCTGAGGGTCGCTCTCACCGGTTCCAGCCATTCATTGTGGAAAGCTTTGGTCACGTGGATAAGTCGGGTTTAGAGTGGTTGCGGAAATGTTTTGCTGAGCATCCTACTGAATATTTGGCGCTCTTGAGGCGTTTAAGTGTCTCCCTTTGGCGATATTCCAGCGACATGCTGTCCGAGGCGCGCCATCGGCGCCTGGGGTTGCATACTTCCCTCCCTAGTTATTAGTTCATCTTCACGCCTTGCGTAGCGCTTCAGGCTATGCTAGTAAAGTCCAGTAAAGTCCAGTCCATTGTAGAGCGACCGCCTCTACACAGCGGCTAAAAAAGCCAAATTCACGGCAACAATCACCCTCATTCGTCTCACCCATGGCAAATGCCTCTATACATGCGGGCCTCACTGTCTGCCCACAGTCGGCGATTATTTCACAGCTCGTTGGCACAGGCGTGGGATTGCTATGACATAACCCGCTAGCATCCTCCATACTATCAAGAGTCCCATCAGCTAGGCAGTTCCTAGCGCCTCTGTCGTCAAGACAGACATATGTCGAATAGATAGCATTGCAACACTTGGTGAGGCCGTCCTCATCATTAGTAAGTGAATGAATGAATGGTTTAATCGGAGGCTGAAAAAAAAAAAAAACCCCGAGGGGAAAAAAAGACTAAGCGCGGCGAAGTACTCGCGCCTCCAACATCAAAGCGGCATTCATGCGCCACAGCAGGAAACTCCTCATCATTAGAAACCCCTCATCATTAGTAAGTAGGGCTAGGCTGCATTCGGGAGTAGTAAAAACTCCGCAGTGCTCCAGCGTCTCCACGCAGAAGGCGCTGGGAGTCGGCTGTGATTTGCAAACTTCAACCCCAGTATTCGCTAGTTCCACGATTTCTTTTGACAGGCATGGTTCGAGATTATCACCAAAACATATCTGAGTGGATAATATTTGACTGCAGCAGGGTTCTAGCAGCTCTGAATCTCCCGAAGCCAAAGCGGTGGCGCAAGATGTTTCCAGCAGAGGGAGGCAGATCTGGACGGTCTCGAAGCAGCTCTGCCTGTGGGCAGTGTTGCTACAAGTAACATCCGCGCTCTCCAGCAAAGCTATGTACTCCGGTGGAATACATTTATCAAAATCGTCACCCACACAAGCGTAGAAGTTTGCCAGCTGATTGCAGCATCCTGCTGCCACCTCTTCTTCATTTCCATTCGCCATGGCAAGAATACAACTCGTAGACGCCATCGAGACACACTGTACAGCGGCCTCACATCCTGGAACAACTTCCTGCCCGTGAACCACCAGTGTAGACAGGGCGATCCCCAACAAAACCAACGAAACGCGTTTCCACATCATTTTATCAACGAAAAGCTCTGAGGAGAACCAAAACCAAAACAAAACCGCAATCCCGCCTATACCCCCCAACCCCACGCACGCTCTCCTCATCCACAGGCCAGCGGTTGGACATCAATGTAAATACCCTTCTCTCCCTACATGAATGAATGACTTAATCGGAGGTCGAGGGGGGGAAACGAAAGGACTAAGCGGAGCGAAGATCACGCCCCTACAACATAGAACAGCGTTCATGCGCTGCAGTAAGGAAGAACCAAGATTGAAGACGGTCGGGAGCAATTATGGAACATCTCTGGAGGCCAGCGAGAGCCAACAGAGTCCATAAACCCAATGAATACAGGTTACCGAGCGATATGCATGGCGGCAAAACGCCAGGTCTGGCTTCAATTGAAATATCCTCTTTGCTCCAGGTTTGCTTTTTTGGTTTTTGTATAGCCTGAAGCGCTACGCAAGGCGTGAAAAGGGACTAAGAACTAGGTAGGGAAGCGTGCAAACCCAGGCGCCTATGGCGCGCCTGAGCAAGCATGCTGCTCGAGTAGCGCCACAGAGAGACGCTTAAACGACGCAAAAGTTCCAAATATTCGACAGGATGCTCAGCAAAACATTTCCGCAGCCACTCCAAACCCGACTTTTCCACGTGGCCAAAGCTTTCCACAATGAAAGGCTGGAACCTGTGTGAGCGACCCTCTACACAAGGCAGACTGGCCATACTCTCAGCGTACCGTCGTTCCTTCACTCGGCGAAGGGCAGAAGCGGCTGCCCCCCGGCGGCAGGCGGCAGCAGTGAGATGGGCGCTGGCAACAGGGCATGTAATCGTGAGGTCCACATATGTTGAGCGTCTGGCCGTAGCGTCGAAGACAAGAAGATCTGCGATACAGCGGGGCGGCACTGTTTCCGAGACCGATCAGCTCCGATTCCACCTCCACCGTGTGCCCTACCCAAGTCAAACTTTCGCTAAGAATGTATTTGAAGCGAGTGTGACGCCTCGTACGAAGACCTCTCAACAATCCGCATGAGCCTAAGAAGTGGTAACCACAAGCATCAATCCGACTCTCACATCCCTGACAGAAAGACGGCCGATTATTTTATTAGAGTTCCACGGAGCTTGTGGCAAACCCAGGTAGATCCGTGCCGCAGAGCGGAACTGGAAGGCATCGAGACGGTGACCCAGTGACGATGGCAGCGTGGTTAACCACAAGTGCGATAGATGGCCTCCCATGCCGCGGAGGCGAGCAGCGGTGGTAGGCGGTGTGAGGGGAGAGTTGAGCAAGATTGCGTGAGCGGCACTGTGTTGGCCCCAGGTTAGGCTATGTTGAATCACATCAGTGCGTGAGCTCCACGATCGGCTCAGACCCGGGTAATCTGCAACCGGTGACCCGGGATCAACTTCCCCCCGTCGGCGAGTACTCTGTCGATGGGAGAGTCCTCGCTCGCCTCCGCTCGTCCCCACAACAGCTCCTTCCAGGAGCGAAATCTGGATCGATTCTCGTCCGGCACGGCGTTGCACTTACTGAACGCCTGTTGCAGACCATCATAGATACTCAAAAGCGGCGGCGGAAGGGTCACCGGGTCTTCGCTAGTCAGTGCTCGAGCCAAAAGGCAGGCACTCCGCATCCGAAAACTCACCAAGGTACGAAGCGCGGTAGCCCAGGAGGCGACCGCCGCAGGCGAGCATACGAGTCCACGGTCTGCAACACCAAATCCACCTAATCGCAAAGGTAGAGCGAGCTGAGCCCGAATTAAATCCCTGTCTGGAGCAGATTCGGGATCCAAGGGTTCATCCAAGAGCGTTCCCCAATGCTTCAGCATCATCGCGTCGGCCTTGCCGGCGATCCACGCTCCCCAATGCGGTGGTAGGCTGTGCAACCAATAGTTGAGCCGGGGACCGGCGCAGAAGCGGGAAAGCAAGCATGCAGATTGCAGCGTGCTTTCAGGCAGACGCTCAATGGCGTCAGTCAACTGTTTGTGTCTGGCCAAGACCCGTTCGCAAGAGGCTTGAACGAAATTGGCACTCCCTAAACCCACTCCATGGTGCTCGAGCCCTTCACGTTCACCGATGAGGCGCAGACGAGGCGGCAAGGAGGCCAGCGAAACTTCACTCGGGCGGAGAAAACGGCATTTTGTAGGTTCGACGATCAGACCTACTCCACGTGCAATCGCTTCGATCTGGGTCAACGCCTGAGCCAGGGTCTCAGGGGTGCCCAGCAACGTGACGTCGTCGTGATAAGCGCAGATACGAAGTTCCGGAACCTCAGTCGCGAGACGCAGGAGAACGAGCTGCAATGCACAGGCGTGAAGGACCGGCCCACAAGGATCGCCTTGTGGCACTCCAGTATGCGCCTCAAAAACAGTGCCCCGCGTTGTCCAGTAAGGGAGGCTTCCCCCTCCGTAAATACCCGATAGAAAAGGCCAGGCCTCCGGGAAGTTCCTGCGAATCACCTCTAGAGCATGCTTCCGCGAAACGCTGTTGAAGGCGTTGCGGAAGTCAACCACAAAAACGCCCCACTCCGGCCTGTTGGCTCTTCCAGCTCAATCGCATGCGTGATCAATTTACAACCCCCAGAGAATCCCACCCCTACTTGCAAAGGCGCCAGAAAAGCTGCTACCCGCTGGCGAAGGTGCTGGCAAATCCACCTCCCAGCTAATTTCCTGAGGCTCTCGACCATACTGATCGGTCGGAGACGCGGATGTGCCGGCTCGTGGTCGGGTTTCGTGAGCAAGCAAAGTTGTGCCCGCCGGAGATGATCCCACGGGGCCGACGCACCTCCTGCGCCCTGAAACAGCGAGTTGAGGATCTTCACCAGTGCGCCCCGGCCAGCGTTGCTCAAGGCCTGCAAGACTTCCGTCCGTAGCCCGGAAGGTCCGGAGTAACTCCTCCAGATCAGACTCCTTGAGCGTCAGGTCAAGGCAAAATCTCGCCAACTCCGGACGGTCCATGAACGACACGAATTCAGGGAGCAATTCCACGTCGGAAGAAGGGAACAAAGCCGACACCGTCGGGTCGAGACTTTCTTCGTAAGGGAGGACAGCCGCCTGGCCCTCCAAAACCCGTGCCGCTCGACTCAAGTCGCCAACCGCCACCAATCTCTGCACTCGAGCCGTCAGAGGCGAGACTGTTCCAGCCCGAGCCCGATCGGCGGCTACCTCGGATGACGCCAAGTAACTTTCTTGCAACGCCTCGAATTCGCCCTTCAGGAATAGTGTCAACCGCTCGCGAACTCTCCATCGGCGCTCTGGTGTGCAAACAGGGGCCAGGATCAACCGCGGCATGACGCCCAGGAGTTCCAACATAACCGCGTCGCGTCGGATGCGCGCGAAACTCAAGAAGATGAAGTCAAGAATGGTCCCAGCCCTGGAGAGCTCTCTGCGAGGGAGGAAGAGAGGCGGAATCCTGCCCCGGAGGGGTAGGGAGCCTCCTTCCAAAGAAATCCACCGCCGGAGCCAACTTCGCAGCCGATCCAGAGGACCTAATCACCTTTCTCCCCCTTAGACCCGGGGGAGTCGGTCCTCGCACGTTTACCTCCTAACCGCACCAAAGAAGTCAACCGTCCACTCCGCGAGGCCCTCGGTATGGCTCCCCGGGGCTTCCACAAAGTAATAGGGGGGTTCTCAACCGACATGCCCTCTGGCTCCCCTTCCTCGCCACTCGCACTGGAAGTGGTGCTGGGAGTAGGGCCCTCTAATACCCCCAACTGGAGCAGCTCGGCCTTGTGACTCGAGGTCAGCACAAGGCGCCTCTCATGGTCGAAACAGGTAGAGACGGCGGCGCGCAGATGGCGTGGACCCGACGCGAAACGCACCAAAAGTATCCGCTCAATGCGATGAATGCGAAGCCAATAGATGGCTGCGGCTTTCATACTAGACTCGAGCTCGGAGAGCCCCGCTGTTTCTCCTGGAGACAGGAAAGTTCCCGAGAAACGGCCGAACTCGAAATGCAGGACGACCTGAGGGTGAGAACGCAACCAGCGGGCGCTCTCAGGCCACTGCTCGGTAGGCTTCGCCAGCAGGGCCTGCAGGTACGTGGCTGCGGTTGCAGCGACCACAAAAAGGACATCGTGGCCCTCATAATTCGCGAAGATAAAGTCTTCACGGCGTAACCCCAAAGACTCCGCAAACGTATTCCGGAAATCGCGCATGGGTGGGACCTGGCCCCGTGTAGTCTGGGGCCGGACGTTGCGCACCCAGAGAAATTGCAAATTCGTCGCTTCAGGTCCGCCTTGCGGCTCGCGAGAGGGCAAAAATCGTAGCATAGCCGCCGTCCGTGCGGTTGTGGTGCCCTTCCGCAAAACCGAGGCGTAAGAGGGGCCCCCTTTGGGGCCACCGCGTGCCCCCGCCTGGGCCTGGAGCTGTCGCCCACCTGAGGGCTGGCCAAGGACAGGAAAGTCTGCTCCCGCTGAGGGGGCGTTCGCAGGGTTAGGCTGAGCTTCTCCGTTGCCCCCCATGACCGAGCGCGGAAGCTCGGTTTGGCCCTGCTGTACACCCCCCGGAACCGTCCCGTCCCCGCTAGTCCCACCAGCCCTCGCCTGTCCCGGGACAAGTCCATGTTGACTGTCCTGGAGATGTTGACTGTCATCAGTCAACGTGGCCACGCGGGGGGATTTCAAACTGGACTTTGCTAGCATAGCCTGAAGCGCTACGCAAGGCGTGAAGATGAACTAATAACTAGGGAGGGAAGTATGCAACCCCAGGCGCCGATGGCGCGCCTCGGAAAGCATGTCGCTGGAATATCGCCAAAGGGAGACACTTAAACGCCTCAAGAGCGCCAAATATTCAGTAGGATGCTCAGCAAAACATTTCCGCAACCACTCTAACCCGGATTTCAAACTACTACCTGAGTTTGAATTTCCCACCGAAACCTGTCCCAATTCCATCCCACCAAGCTCCTGGGTTAGCTGAGGCAGGACGCCTCGATCTCCCGCAGCTGTGATAAGGCTAGTGACCGCCGAGAGTAGGGCGCGCACTTGAGTGCCAGAGGCACCCTCCAAGTCAACCTGTGAAGAAAAGGTGCCGCAGATGACGCGAACACTCAGTCCACCAGAGGGGAGTGCCTCCTTGTTATAGGGCTCCGTGGAGCTCGGAGATACCCCTGTCATCCTGAGAAGATGGGCAAAGGAACTACCAAAGAAACCTCTCCAAGAAAATAATTGACCACACGACTCAATTAGGGAAAGCCCCTCAACGCACCCCCACGTGAGAGAGAGACAGTTGCAGTTGCAACGGCACACCCCGGAAAATCGGGGGGAAGGACTACCAGAGGAAGCGCTTCCCACAAACAAACACGCTCGCGACCGAAAAAGATTCAAAACCCCACTTCTTCGGCCCCCAAATCCTAGCCCAAACAGTATTGACCATTCGTTCGTATTGACATGCATCAAAAACATTGTTTCATGGTTTCGTTTTATAAAAATGTGGTGACGTATTCTTTTTTCTCTTCTACAGCCATCGTTTAAATTGGATTTTTAGTGGACGTCATTGAAAAATAAAACACTGTCGAATTGCATCTGAAACACGGTTTCTATCGGTTTTATAAAAAAATGGGAGATACTCTTTTTCTTTTTCCACACCCCTTGTCCATTTTTGATTTAATCGGAGACTGAAATAAAAAACCCGGAGGAGAACCAAGCCGCAAAGAGATCAAATACGCGGGGGCTTTGCCTTCCCCTGGTGTTCGTGCTTCGGCACTAGCACATCGCTAGGTACCCCTGATCATTGAGTGCTTTGGGTTCATGGACTCTGTTGGTTCTCGCTGGCTTCGGGAGTTGTTCCGCGAACGCCCTGACCGTCTTCAATCGTTGTTTACCCGCTTAAGTTTCCTGCTGTGGCGCATGAATGCCGCTTTGATGTTGGAGGCGCGAGTTCTTCGCCGCACTTAGTCTTTTTTTCCCCTCGGGGTTTTTTTTTTCAGCCTCCGATTAAACCATTCGTTTCGTCGTTGAATTGCATCTGAAACACCGTTTCTATCGGTTTTATGAAAAAATGGGAGATACTCTTTTTCTTTTTCCACACCCCTTGTCCATTTTTTGATTTAATCGGAGGCTGAAATAAAAAGCCTGGAGGAGAAACAAGAAAGACGAAGCGCAGTGACGATCGCCTCCAACATCAAATCAGCGTTCATTCGCCACAGAAGGAAGCTCAAGAAGGATTGAAAACGTACTTTTCCCCTCCCAGTTCGCTCCTTCAGCCTCCGAGTATCTATTCTTTTATTCGGTGTGGTGCAGCTCATCGACAAGCAAAATTTCTTCTGGGAAAACAACCCCAACAGTCGTTGCAACCCTCAAATCAGTAAAAAGTAGTTATAATCAAGAGAGTATTTGCGGCCGTATCATTCACGAAGACTCCGCATCATTCCCAAAGACTCCTCATGTAAGCTACTTTGATGTTGGATTACGAGGGTTTCCGTCCTAAGAGTTGGAAAGGAGAGCCACAGACGCTTGAGGTGCGAGAACTTCAGTGCGCTTAGTCCTTTTTTTTGCTTGGGGTTTTTTACTTCAGTCTCCGATTAAATCGTTAATTCAGAATCCCCCCCCTTAATAATTAATTCCGATGATCCCCGAAAATCTTCTGGAGAACAGGGTCGGCATTACAGCACGGTAAGCCCTTCCCAGGAACGAACGAACGAATGGTCCCAGGAACAGCGCGATACGTCCCAACAAAAACGATGACTAGTTGCCGATGATCAAAAAAAAAAATCTGCTCGACTTTCCCAGGACCCGGTGTGATATGTCTTTCCCAACACACACACCCCCTCTCCCAAACAGAAGGGGAATGAGGAAACGATAGACTGCCTTTCGTTAATAATGGACGCTGTATTGGCGTACGAACCGGTGGGCTTGGAGGTCTGTCTACCCCACTCCCACGCTGAAGGCTCGCAGTGCATGTGATTTGTGAAGATCGCCTACGTTTTCTACATCGGCTTTGGTGGTCAGCGCAGAGGCAGCTATTTGTGGTCTGGGGTTGAAGGATGGTGTAAAGGGTTAGGGGGGGAGCCGGGAAGGCGTGCTAGAGAAAATGTATACGGAGGTATGACGAAGAGCCTTAGCTGTTGACTGCTGGGTTTACTGATGGAAAAACGCGAGATGTCAGCTAAAATCCAGTCATCTTCGTCCAGCGGCACTAAAGAGTCCGAAGTGGTCTCGAGTGACTCGGACGAGCTGTCCCTGTCAACGAGAATATCCAAACTTCGAAAGTCAATGCGTTTGAGGACGTCCACAACTGAACACACTAACGTAACCCCAGACGTATCAGTGAGCTTGGAAAATTTCGATGAGGAGGAGGAGGAGGAGGAGGAGGAGGAAGAGGAGGAGGAGTACGAGGATGTTCAGCGGTGCTTTGGACTTGTAAAGTCGAGGAGAAGGAAACCAAGAGGAGCGCGACCGGTGTCATTCATGAAATTATTCAAATTTTCAAGTGGCGCTGAGAGACTCTTGATCTTAATTGGAGTGTTGGCTGGGGCATGCCAAGGAGTCCTAGCTCCGATGTATACTATTGTAGCAGGGGAGATTATGGGTGAATTTGGGGACGTCGCGGGCTTCTTGACAAATCCAGAGGCCATACTTGAAAGGATCAAGGACCTTTCACTAATATTCTTATACATGGGGATCGGGGCCGCTGTGGCAGGATTCTTGCAAGTGTTTTTAATGATGTGGACTAGCCAACGGCAGTCTAGGCGGATGAGGAGGTTGTTTCTAAGGTCGCTGCTGTCACAAGATATGAGTTGGTATGCAGAGGTGGATTCTGCAGAATTAGCTCAGGGCGCGGCGTTAGACATTCATATGGTCGAGGACGGCATCGGGGACAAGGTTGCGACCGCAGTGCAGAGTGTGACAATGTTCACCGGGGGGATACTTATCGGGTTCATTTACAGTTGGCAGCTAACGCTGGTTATTCTAGCGGTAGTACCGCTTTTGGTGGCTACGTCCTACCTCTTCGCACGGATGGCAGGAGGAGCGATAGCAGATGGGCAGAAGGCGTATGCAAAGGCGGGGGCCGTTGCCTATGAAGCGTTCTCAATGATTCGAATTGTCGCGTCGTGCGGGCTAGAGAAAACGGAGGCTGCTCGATACGCGGATTTGTTACAAGGAGCGGCTCGGGCAGGAATTCGAAGATCTTTTTGGAATGCCCTGGGAATGGGTTTCACCCACTGTACGCTGATTTGCTCTTACGGCGTCGCCTTCTGGTACGGAAGCTCGCTTGTTCGAGACGGAATTATCCTCGGCCAGGATGTTTTCGTCGTAATTTTTGCGGTGATGATCGGAGCGACTGCACTTGGACACGGAACTCAGGCCATCAACACCATCAACGAAGCGCGCGGGGCAGCACCAAAAGTTTTCGAGATCATCTCGAGGGTCAGCGAGATTGATTCGTTCAGCCAAGAGGGAAAAGCTGGGACGGGGCTGCTGGGGAACATCGAGCTGAGGGACGTCAAATTCGCGTACAGTTCTCGATCGGACGCTTTGGTCCTGAAGGGACTGAACTTGTCGATTGAAGCAGGATCCACGGTGGCCCTAGTTGGAGAAAGTGGGTCCGGAAAGACAACGACAATGAACCTTCTCGAGAGATTCTACGACCCTACCGAGGGGTCGGTGTTATTGGACGGAACAGAACTAGACCAGTTCAATGTGGGTTGGTTGAGAGGCCAAATTGGCTATGTATCACAGACGCCAACGCTTTTCGCCATGTCGATCAAGGACAACATAGCCCTTGGTGGAAAAGTTCATGTATATACGGGAGAAGATGGCGATCTGCAGGTGAGGCAGCAAAGTGTGTCGATGGAGGAGATCATCGCAGCTGCCAAGAAGGCGCATGCGCACGAGTTTATCATGGACTTGCCCGATGGGTACGACACGATCGTAGGCGACAGAGGCGCTCAGTTGTCTGGTGGACAAAAGCAGCGCATTGCTATTGCACGGGCGCTAACTAGGGACCCAAAGATCTTACTATTCGACGAGGCGACAAGCGCGCTGGACAACGCATCCGAGCGACTGGTGCAGAGAGCCATGGACAACGTCCGAGAGGGAAGAACTGTGGTCGTTATCGCGCACAGACTTTCGACCATCAGAAACGCCGACAAGATTGTCGTGTTTGAGGACGGCATGATTCGACAGCAGGGGACCCACGAGGAACTCGTTGCTCAGGATACGGGTATTTACTCAAACCTGGTGAAGTTGCAGGAGACTGCTTCAGAACGTGATGCGGAACAGAGCGACGACGTCGCGTCCGCCATTGACAACGAAACGTACGCGACTGAAGAGAGCCGGGCATACGGTAATTCCATGTCCAAGACGGCGACGACGGTGACGGTGACATCTACGATGGATGCCGCTAACATGAAGATGGGCCAAGATCAGGACGTGAATGAACGCGTAGCTCGCAAGGGAGCTTTGCGTAGGGCGATGTCTTTGAGCAAGCCAGACTGGCCTTACTTCGTCATCGGCATGTTTAGTGCGTTGGTCATGGGACTCGTATGGCCAGCATGGAGCTTAATCATGGCGGAGATTGGAGTTCTGGTTTTGACGACCAACGATCAGGGAGAGGTTCGATTCTACTCCGTCCTCTTCGCTGTTGTTGGCTTCGCTACGCTGTTTTCGCAGTTCGTTGGCTTCTCTGTATTCGGGGTAACGGGAGAGAGGCTCATGAAACGGTTGAGGAACATGGCTTTTGAAGCGGTCATTCGTCAAAATATTGGGTTTTTCGATCTTCGCGAGAACAGCGTTGGAATCCTTACGTCTCGTCTAGGGCCAGACGTGGCCAAGCTGAGGGGTGCGGTTGGTGAACGTCTTCTGTTGCAAATAAGCATGGTTGCTATCCTAGTCTTCTCAATCGTCATAGCTTTTGCTAATTGCTGGTCGATCGCTCTTGTCGTGCTTGCCTGTTTGCCGGTGATGACGCTGGGCTCATTGATTCAAGTGAGGTTGATGCAAGGCCTCTCGGCGGAACTTGCGCAATTGTTCGCATCTGCCAACTCGATCGCGACCAGCGCTGTCGACTGCGTCCAGACCGTGACGGCTCTAGTAGCGGGCGAAAAGTTCCTGAGCGACTACGATTCCGAACTTGAACTACCAGCCCAAATTGGAAAACGGAAGGCGCTCATCAATGGCCTTGCGCATGGGTTTACTCAGTTCTGCGCGTATGCGATATATGCGGTTACGGCTTGGTTCATGTCGAAAGTCATATTCTGGGGTTGGTGTGACTTTCTACAAGGGCTGAGGGCGGGTTCAGCTTTAACCTTCGGAGCAATAGCTACTGGTGTAACGATGGCATTGGTTCCAGACGCTGCAGAAGCCTGCTCCGTGGCCAATGGAGTATTCGACCTGATAGATAGGAAATCACCAATCGATCCAATGGATGAGGAAGGAGAGATTATGGAAGAATGCCGAGGAGAGGTGGAACTGAACGATGTTGTGTTCCAGTACCCTGCGAGGCCTGAGCAGACGGTGCTGAAGGGACTCGACGTGAAAGTCGAGAAGGGGAAAAAGCTTGCTCTTGTGGGCCCAAGTGGTGCGGGGAAAAGCACCGTGGCGATGCTCGCTGAACGTTTCTACGATCCAACTGCTGGTACGGTTAAGATCGACGGAAAGCCTCTCCCAGCTTGGAACACGGCGTCGATGCGTGACCACATAGGCTTCGTGACACAGGAGCCTGAACTATTCTCAACAACGGTGCGAGAGAACATTGCATATGGGTTGCGTAAGGCCGAAGGAACGGTGGTAACAGAGGATGAGATTGTTGAAGCTGCAAAGCTTGCGAACGCACACGAGTTTGTGATGAATTTACCGAACGGCTACGACACCCAGGTTGGTGCACACGGAGCAAAGCTGAGTGGGGGCCAGCGACAACGCATCGCGATAGCTCGAGCAATTGTACGCAAGCCGGCGATTCTTCTCCTCGATGAGGCCACCAGTGCTGTTGACAGCAAATCCGAGAGAGTAGTCCAAAGCGCATTGAGCAAGGCCGCAGTCGGCCGAACAACGATTGTCATCGCCCATCGCCTCTCCACAGTGGTCAATGCAGAGACAATTGCCGTTGTATCAGAGGGTAGAATTGTCGAAAGAGGGAGCCACGCCGATCTCATGTCGGTTCAAGACGGAGTGTATGCTTCCCTCTACAAGCAACAGGGACTGCAGTAAAGAGTTCCACTCCGAAAAAAAGAAAACAACCGCAGCAGGGCGATGCGTTGTATAGCTCTACGAACTTTATCCACCCCGGGAGGGATGAAGCAACACATATTATACTCTAAAGATCTTACCTCTATTTGAATGTATCCCGGTACCGCTTTCCCCTCCGCTATTGAGTATCTACTATGGTCTTTGACAGGCGTTCAGTAGGTGCAACGCTGTGCCGGAAGGCACAGCATCTAGGTTTTTCTCCTGGATGGAGCCATTATGGAGGGGGGGATGAGGCGATTGAGGCCTCTCCCATCGACCGAGTGCCCGCCGATGTGGGGGAGGCCAGCCCCGGGTCACCTTCTGCAGATTGCCGGGTTTGATCAGAACGTGGAGCTCAAGCACTGATGTGATTCAACAGAGCCTCACATGGGGGCCAAGAGTGTCGTCCCTCACACAACCTCGCTCACCTCTCCACTCACACCGCATACCACCGCGGCACGCCTCCGCGGTCTGGGAGGGCATTCATCGCACTTGTAGTTGACTACTCTGTCCGCGTCTCTAGACCAACGTCTCGATGCCTTCCAGTTCCGGTCAGATACACGGGTCTACCTGAGCTTGCCACCACCTCCATGGCACTCTAATCACCCGTCCTTCTGCCAAGGCTGCGAGCAGGATTAACGGAAGTGGATATCACTTACTGGGCACATGCGGACTGTGGACATATCGCAGCCCCTGAGGAGGGGCTCGCTTCAGGAACTACGCTGTTGCATAGTTCCAAGCATACTCAGAAGCAAATGTAAGAGATTAAGAAAAACAGAAAGGTGTTGCGGCAGAAACTATCGCATCGCGATGAGGAGCCTCGACTCATTGAGTATTGACCACAATCTTTTGAGTGGGACTGCCTCATGCGGATAAGATGGAGCGACCGGCTTCTATGTGTCGTCAGGAACAGCAAATCTACCGCAGCCATGCCCCTTGGCTAACGCCAAGGGTCGTACCTCGATCTTCGGATATCTTTTTTGTGCAGCTTGTCAACTCTATGTTTGAGGTGCAAGGCTGAAAGCATGCTCTAGGCTGAACATGGGGATTTTTTCTGAACGAATGGACCAAACGCTGCAAGCCTGTAGACGATGTTCAGTGTCGAGAGCTTGCTCGTTCCACGAGGGGCGGGAATTGTTGAGAGATGCTCACATCGAACGTACGCGGATTCAGGATGGGGGGTGTTTTGGGGGGGGGTGGGGGGGAGGTCTGAGGTAGGTTTCCCGGAGCTTTGAACATTGTTGAGATAGATTTTCCCCTTTTCCCGTTCCCGGTCGGCGTCGGTACAGCTGCAGTTGCGCAAAGTGTTACGATAGAAGGGGAATTTTTACGGCAGAGTTTCGGAGAGTTTGATAGGCATGTCGAAAAAACTTCTTTCACGTCAGAGCAGGCATCTCTCTCTCGCGCCCGGACTCGAAGGAATGAGACTAGGGAGCAACCAAGTTTCATCACGTTGCTGACACTGCTTGCTACTCGTGACTTCAATTTCAGTGGACAACTATAATCTTTGCCTGCAACGGCTACATGTAGAATCACCTCACTTCTTCACTTTGTGCAAATGGTGACTTTTAGCATATGTTGCGTCAGGGACTATTTAGAATTTGAATTTTTCTCTTAATCAGCAAGAAAAGAAGAAGACGTTCTAAATGAAACCGATAACGGCTATACCCACTATGTTCACGGGTCGAGAACTTGTCATCCCATTTCATCCACGCCAAATCTCATCTCATTATCAAAACAGTGCTGAGAGGGGTAATTTGTATTTGAGGCATACCACTTTCTCCTTCTTGGTGACTTGGGTTATTTTCAGCTTCTCCAGTACGTTCTGGTCGATGAGACCTGCGAAAGGAATGTCGGTGAGGCCCAAGAGCGAACTGACGTCGTACTCATCTTGGTCGACAAGGTAACCGCTGATGAGGTTGTTTACATCGAAATCTAGGAATGTAGAGAGCGCGCCGCCATCGGCAACGTAGTCAAGCACCAATTCCCGGGCCTTCTTAAGAGGTTTCTTGTTCTTGCCAATCCAGCCTTCCTTCCTGCGGCCAAACTTCTTCAACAGCTTCTTTCCAAACTTGCTTTTCATCTCTATATCGACGTGATACGGCTTGAGCTTGATATTTGGAGAATTCTTCTTCGTGCTCACTGAGGCGTAAATGAACGCTGTGGTTTTGTCCAGTTGGCCCTTGCTGTCGTATTTTTCGTTCTTGCAAGGCTTTTTGGTCTTCTTGTCATAACACTTGACAATGATTTCGTCTCCGTTGCTCTCATACTTGACCGTGACCAGCACAGCCCATTGGTACTTTTTATGCTTGATAATTTCCGCCTTGAATCCACCCTTCTTCACACGCCACTTGCTGATGTGCTCATAGTAGACTTTGCTTCCAATCTTGTGCTTGATCACCGGTTGAGATGCCTTGTACTGTCCCAAAGCACCAAGGCTGACCCAAGACTTCTGCTTAATCCAATTCTTCTTCTTCTCATTGTAAGCTCCGATGTTGGTCCATTCGAGAGAAACACCACCCATCAGCCCGTCCAGGAGATCTTCAAAGGTGTCGAGCGGGACACAGATCTCATCCTCCAAATTCTGCGCCTCCGCACCCCCAAACGAACAACCCAGGGCCATAAGCCCCAACAACAGTAATGGAATGGTCCTCATTTTTCTTTAAATTCCAAGGCACGTGCCACGACCACCTCTCGCCGCTCACAATTACTGACGCCCGAACCCGCTCCCCAGCATAGCAAGCTCATCCACTATTTATGTTGTACATAACCTTGATCCCAAAGAATCCCCTCTCCAATGACTGTCTATTTGTATAACACATCTCATTCTCTGCCCATTAGTTTCCATCCACATCTTCCCCCGCACCACCCCCGCTTAGCCCGCCCTGGACTACTATCCCTCCATTTCCGGTTTCCTCTAGAAAATCGCTTTGCTCGTGCTTCCCTCCAATCGAAATCAGATGAGAGAGGGTGCAAACTCAACTTTCGAAATTTCTGCAGAGCTCTTGCGTACTTGTCTGTAGATTCTTCATCATTCTCCTACTGAGCTTTGGTTGCGTGAGGCTTATGCAGGTCGTTTTTATTTGTTTGTCTCCGAATTCATCGACATGTAAACTTTCTTCTGGAAAAGCAATCCTGAGGCTGACCGCGGATCGCTTTTCGTCAGAACTCATCGACGTCAGAAATTTCTTCTGAAAAACAACCCCACGCGCTCTCGTTCAACGGTTTTCTATCGTCTCATGGCTACAATTTCGTCCAACGGTTTTCTATCGTTTCATGGCTACAGTTTCGCTCAACGGTTTTCTATAGTCTCATGGCTACAGTTTCGCTCAACAGTTTTCTATCTTCTCATGGCTACAGTTTCGGGTGGTCCAATCACCACTCAGCGCTGTTGAGTGATTGCGACCCCCAGGGTCCAAAATTCATAGCTCCTTTTCAGTACGTGGTGAATGAACGCTGCTTTGGTGCTGGACATTCATTGGATGTTAGAGGCTCACGGTCTTCGCTGAGCTCAGTCCTTTTTTTCTCCCCTTGGGGGTATAAGCCAGTTTAACCCCTAGCGTGCGTCCTAGCCAAAATCTTCGAGAATCGCTCATACCTCTCGGGTTTCCAGCCATCCTTGACAAGATCTTTGTTGCATGACTGATGCCCATACTGAACCTGGGCCGAGGCAATGCTAATAACACTTAGTAATCCCAGACAGAAGATCACCAACTTCAAGTACATTGTGTCAATTTATTCTCAGAACCCAGTTTTCCAAACCAACATGTACAAAGTCACGCAGCACCAGCTCAGACACACCCGAACTTCATTGGCGTTATAGCAGCTCACCGAAAGGATACTCTTCACTCTGACGGATACAGAGCACGAGCCACAACAGGAATCAGCAAAAGCCCAAGCCATTTCGCCCTTCATGCTGACCTCTTCCTTTTCTGGACTTTACTAAGGAATCAGCTCAGCAAAAGCCCAAGCCATTTCGCCCTTCGTGCTGACCTCTTCCTTTTCTGAACTTTATTAGCATCCTTTTCTACAAATCGTGTTTCGTTTTCAACCGTCTTGTTCTTCAGCATATGGATTCGAACCAATAATGCGAGATTCCAGATAGGAGAAGATACGCTCTTTAATCCCGCTCCCAGTCCCCCACGACTGTCCTCGATGGACCTATCCACCCTCGTCCACATTTGTCGGATACTCGTGTGAGCCCCTCCCCCCTCCCCCCCCTCGCCCGCCTTTCCTTCTCAACGAGGAACCGAAAACAAAGTAGGAAAATACAGATCTTTCGGCCAAAGGGACGCTTGGCGCTTTTCATTGCATGATAGAAGAAAATTGCCGTTGGACCGAAAAAGGGGGGTGGGGGGGAGGGGGGGGTAAGTTCACCGCTTGAGAAGTCTCCGTCTTACGAATGTGTGTTCAGTTCGTCCGGACCTGAGCAGTTTTTGGGTTATGAATGTCCTTGTTTGGTTTTTTATCTTTTTCTTAAAGCAAGAGGAGGGCATAGAAACGGTTTACAGTCTGTATTTTCCAATATTCTTGTATTCCACAATGGACTCGCTTTAATCTCACGGGGGAATTAGGAAAAACGACTGGAAGAATCGTTTTTCCTAATTGCCCAATTGTCCAAGTGTACAATTGTCCAAATTGCCGGGTTGCCCAATTGCTGGGTTGCCCAATTGCTGGGTTGCCCAATTGCTGGGTTGCCCAATTGCTGGGTTGCCCAATTGCGGGGTTGCCCAATTGCTGGGTTGCCCAATATAACTATAACTGGTAGTTTGCATACCACTCAACAACAGACAGAGCTGGGGTTGAAAGAATGACTGGCCGGGAATATGAAACTTGTTGGAAGTCTGGGGTTGGAAAGGAAAACCCACAAAATGGAGAGAAAATCGAGTTGATCCATTGAATCTGATGGTCAGGTCGAGTCTTTTTTTAATGTTTTTAAGGGTATTCGTCTCCGCCCTGACATTGTGGTTCGTCATCACCGCACAGGTAAGCAGTACGTCATCGACGTCAAGGCGGCATCCCCATTACGAATCTCCTCGTTCGAACCGCATGTCAATCTGGTTATGTCTCGAGAGCTATTTCGTGGTACGACTCATCCATGCTGTTTACCGTTGATTCCAACTTCTCACTCTGGGCGCTTAGTCCAGATAGTTATCGTTTATTCAAACTACTACCGAATGTAGCGCTAACGAATACGCTATTGGTCTCTCCCAATCCGCTGGCTGTGGACACCCTCAGTCAAGATTCCGCTGCTCAAAACCCCGTGTGTGACTTCTTGAGGTCTTTTAGTTCCTTTGTGCGCCCCTGCTGAAAACCCTGCGTGTGACTTCCTGAGGTCTTTTAGTTCCTTTGTGCGCCCCCCGCACAGGCGTTGTGCACCACCTGAGCCTCCCTCGGAGGCACCATCGCCATATGATACGGCTAAAAAGCAAGGGCAGGCAGCAACAGTGCGAGTGGATCACCTTGCTGAACGCCAATACGCCAGCTGAGGAGGAATCAATCTTGTGCGGTAGAAGCGGAGAGGTCTGCAGCAATGGTACCCGTAATCATTGAGTGCATTAGGTTGGGGTTACGTTAGTCTGGGGTAGAATTTGGCCACCCTGAAGCCGAGAACCGAACCCGCCCCAGGAGCAGAAGAAGCCGATCCCCCAGCTTGGAAACATGGTTCCATTCAAAAAACCCTCTCCAGAGAGGCACACCATGCAGCTTTCCAAAGACTGGTTTCCCACGCGCAAATTTCAGCTGAAGATCGGGCCAGAATTCGGTCCGCAGCCGGAGCTGGCTCAGGAGTGTGGTTACGGGAAATGCCGACGCTTGCGCCGAAAAAACTGAGTACCGCCGAACTGCAAGTGAATGTACGACAGCTGTTGGGCTTGCCGATACCGGGAATACGGACGTCGGGGAATTGTACTAGTTGTGGTAGTTCGTATGGTACTAACGGCGTACAAAGGTTTCACCACTGCCCAACATCGACGGGACTATGGCAGCGAAGGCACGACGAAATCTGTACGGAGTCTGGGGTTACTTAATTAGACATAGTGTTGCGCTGCAGTAGGCAGCTGCCCAGTAAAGCTTACGGTTACGTTAGTCTGGGTCTGGGTATGTTTAGAGCGTACATAGTGTTTTAGTAGTGCGGTACTTTAGGTAGCAGCCGAATAAAAGGCTACGGGGTTGGGGTTGCGTTAGTCTGGGGTTACGTTAGTCTGGGGATTGTTTGGATTAGTCTGGGCCTGGAAAGCACAGCTTGTTCGTGGTGAGAAGCAGGAGGAAAGCATGTCCAACGTTGGTGAGCCCCCTCCCGCGGGGGGGGAAACCCCGAGCAGTGAGAGTGCCCAGCGGGGTGACAATTTCTGTATCGTTGATCAGCTTGAGGAGGGAGAACTCGACGAAAGCCAAGTGCAGCATATACCTGAGGCTGCACACTGTGATTCTCCAACGGAAACAATGGACACTGCGTCCACGGTTCAAGAAGAGGAATTTCTACAGGACTTCATGGATAAGGTCTCGAAGTACACCGCCCTCTACGAAGATGTTGGGGGTGGAAGTCGCAGATATGCAGCGATTTTTTGTCAATTTCGATCGTTTATACACCAGGTCAGGTACAATCGCCGATCTGAAGGAGATCAACGATCATCTGGAGCGGTTGGGTGCAAACCCCATGCTGTGGAACCCTTCAGAAGTGCGCAACGCAGGGCACCAGCGTCGTGGACAGAACACGAAGATACCCTATCAATTTGGGAGTCAATCCAGAGATCAGTCAACGGAGCTGTTTGGGATGGGACACCGTGAGCAACAAGACACCCTGGGACAACCGCAATTAGTACAGCAGACTATGGGACAGTCGAGGGTGGGACAACAAACTCCGGGACAGCCCGGGGTGGGACAGCAGGATCTCGCATTCCCCGCCCTGGGACATACCGCTCCCAGTGGCACCTACGCACAGCGTGCGGCCAAGGCAGCCGGCATGCGTCAACAGACAGCCCTCCGACAACTGCACGCCACGGTTGGAGGAAGTAAATGGGGCCCCGATACACACCCGGTGCTCGCGACGTTGCGCAACGTACGCCCGCCGCGCAACGAATTGGTGGCGCTCTCGGATTACAAACAAGTCCTGTGCACAGCTTTGGGTATTCCGGTACACCTGATTGCACATATCGATTTTGTTGCCACCCACGCACTGCTGGTATGTCATTCTGACGCGATACCGTTGATCACCAGCGCCATTGCGAGGGGAGTGTTCCGCTCAGGTGTGTTTGGATCCTTCGCGAGACGCCGCCAAGATCACCAGGTAACAATACACACCGGAGTCGAGCCAGAAGCGCGCAACCTGATTGGGTACAATGAGAGGCTCACCCATCAGCCACATGAAGTTAGCTAACGCACACTCGAACGAGCCATTGAACAGATGGAGAGAGTTAAGCGCCTAATTTCCCTGCTGTATATGCCGTTTACTACCTCGGCTTCCATACATGCGCACCTGGAAGCTCGCATGGAGTATCTACGCTCGCGCCTCGAGTCGCAGGAACCCGCCGCCCAGCGCCTGGCCTCTACTGTCACGGAAGGAGAGAGTGAGATCCCCCTGCAGACAGGAGCCGATAACGAAGATGTACTGATCCCTATAGTTACACCGGGCGATGCACAAAACGAATTACGGCCAGATATTGGACCCTCTGAAACTTCGCGTCGTCGACGAAGACGCTCCACCGCCTGATCCAGTCTTGACGATCCGAGAAGAACGGAGGCTCGTCGCGGCGTCGTTTGATTCCCCTACGTCTGCTCGGCATTATTGCGCTGGGTTTTCCTGGCTCTCCTGCGTGTCCATCGCGTGATGGTTGCCGTCAAGGGTAACCTGTGTCGCAGTGGTATCAGGTGGAGTCTCCACGGCTGCCGGAGTCATCTCAGTATCCGGTCCGGTTCCATCGGCGGATACTCGCGAGCGCTTCTGTTGAGGTGGCTCCGGAAGGTTGCAGAGAAGCTCCGCATGGGGATTTTCCTCGTGTGCTGCGTTCGCCTGGGGTTACCCCAGACTAACGTAACCCCTAACTGCGCTGGCCACGGGGCAGGTAATCGCAAAGTCCACATATGTTGAGCGTCTGGCAGCAGCGTCGGAGGCGAGGAGTTCGGCTATACAACGGGGCGGTGCAGAGTCCGAGATTGATCTGGGCAGTTCCGACTCAACCTCAACCGTATGCCCTATCCGAGTCAAAAATTCGCTGAGGATGTACTTGAGGCGAGTGTGACGCCTCGTACGCAGACCTCTCAACAGTCCGCAGGAACCCAGGAAGTGGTAGCCACAAGCGTCAATCCGACTCTCACATCCCTGACAGAAAGACGGCCGATTAGGGTGCCACGGAGCCTGTGGCAAACCGAGATAGATCCGTGCGGCAGAACGGAACTGGAAAGCATCGAGACGATGACTCAATGACGACGGTAGCGTGGTTAACCACAAGTGCGAGAGGTGGCCTCCCATGCCACGGAGACGAGCGGCAGTGGTAGGCGGCGTGAGAGGAGAATTGAGCATGACTGTGTGAGCGGCACTGTGTTGGCCCCAGGTGAGGCAACCCTAGATTAACGTTAGTCCAGTCGAAATTCCTCCAACTACCGAATGTAGCTTTAGCGATACTCAAGGAGAGCAGGAGGGGCGAGGCTAAGGAGACCCCAGAGCGGGGTAAGAAGACTAGTTTGTATAGGGAACAGCTAGCATAAGTCAGCAGGACTAAGAGTTTGCTGGAGGGAGCGTCACTGGAGCAGGAATAGTTGTCGGACAATTGCAGTCTGCACCATCCTCGAACCGACAGTCATTTCGTCCGTCCGCATACTCTGATGCGCACGTTATCAGAAGAGTGTTTTGTGGGTCGCCTCCTTCTTCATGGCAGAACCACACCACAGCAGCGCTGATGGTTCTTTGAATCCCAGCCGTATTACAAGTCGGACCTAAGAAGCCTATTTCTGAACAGCTGGGACAATCCTGCCGATTTGAAACTGTGAAATAACAGGACATAAGCACTGCGTCGATTGGTTGGTTGCAGACTCCTCCGGCGCTAGCCGTTTGTCGAAAGTTATCACAGGTACGTGGAGTTATGTCGTATAGGCCGAACCTTAACTTGTCATCATTTCCAAGTTCCACAAACACGTTCTTCGCAATGCACGTCAATTTTACAGGACCATTCGAAGGGGCTGGCGAGGATGTCGCCGTTGGTTGCAAACAAGCGCAGAATCCATCCACTCGAATAAATGGTTCCTAGACATTGGTGGTTGCTAACAAAGTTAGCCGTATCCCAAAAGTGTTCACAAGTCATCAGAGCTGAGACCTCGGGCGGGGGAGCGACCCCAGAAACAGCGCTCTGCGGTAGCAGATTTTGCGACGGACTTACCTCGCCGATCGGGCATTCAAAAGCTAGGGCATCCTCACAAACTCCTCCTGGCCCTCGACAATGACCCGCCTCGCACGGTGGGCAAGCAATCATAACGTCACAGGCAGTCGTGTTGTCGCCATCCCTCGTCGTGCACATATCATCGTCGTCCTCGGCGCTCAGAAAAACCCGGAATTGCTCGTCGCTATTGCCCATCCTACTGACGACCGCGGAAGCGACCAACTGTGGACGCTCTGCCCGCAACAGTCAGTCTGTCCTTGCAATTCTTCGGGACAAATGAGAACACTAGCCCATCTAATCTAATCCGTCGCCTCGTTCTTCGTCTTCCAACGGTCGATGTTCCTGCGGGAAGTAAATCTATCCTGCCCGGTGGGGGGCTCATCGAAGTGCGCTCCAGCTCGGATCAGGTTCAATTCATATCCATCATCAGCCCTGAATTTGGCTCTGATACAACTCGGCAAGAACAATGCCCCGGGATCAAGTTTATTGTCGTTCAACTTGGTGTCCGCACACACTTGGCCGAACCGGACTCCATCTCTGTTGCGAAGGGGCCTACAGAACTCAGAAAATTCAAGCGCTCCAGCCAATGGGTCTGCGGAACAATCTTGAGATTGAACCACTGCTTGAACCGCCACAAACACTAAGAGTAACAGCGCGTACGGTCCCATCTTCTCCTATGCCGTAACCAATCACCACTCTTAAACCAGAAGAGCTACAGTCCCTCCTTCCCTTTTCTCCTTACCGTCTCACTTTTAGCTTCTGGTAGCACGATCTGCGTTTGCCATGCACGCCCTCGAGAAACACGTCTGCAAAGCCCAATTGACATAGTACTTCCCTTCGCGCTGTGTGTGTATCTATATGTAACTGTCTACACGATTGAGTTTTCTCTTCTGCGCAATGTGTTTATACTGTTGCTTGCACAACAATCGACATGCTGAAATTCCTTGGTAGGGAGAACTCGAGCCTTAGTTTCCTCGTCGCCCTTGGGTTGGCTAGCAAAATAACAACTCGGGCGGGTGGCTCTCGTAGACGTTCGCAATTTGGTTTTTGGTTTCGTGAGGGTGTATGGTGCTGGCTTTTGGTGGTTTTGAGTCGCAATTGTGTTCTTCGGTGGGAGGCGCTTCTTTCTGCAGCCTTTCCCCCGCATCTTCTAGTGGTGTGGTGCGTGCTGGGGGTTGCTAGCGCCCCTTGGAGGTCGTGGTGGTTTTTCTTTGGTTGCAAACGTTGGGAACAAGTTCTCTTTTTGGGGGTTTCGGGGGGGAATCGGTTTTTCAAACCTTCCAATCGTTATGGTTGGGGTTTCCCCACCCATTCCGACGGACGGAGCCGTTCTCTCAGCGCGCGTGGAGCTCAGCGTGGGCGGGTTTAGTACCGCGGCCACCCTCACGGACTGCGTTGACGAGTTGGCCCATGGGATCTGCTCGAAACTGACGAGTCCTCTTGTGACTGCTTCCCAGGAACACCGCCTGCCCCTGCTGATCGCCTATTTGGAGCGCTTCTCCGCCTCCGCGCCTGCCCCATACCCCCCGGTGCCCGTCCCCGCGGATCCGCACAGTACAGCGGGGCCTGCCTCCAACCGACCCGAGCGCTCCGCTCCGGTCATTCCTGATTCCGACTGGCCTACCCCTATTGAAGGACAGACGCCTCCTGGGCCCGCGTCGGGCCCGAATCCTGCTCCCTCCAGTGCCCGACGTGCGACCTATTCGCAGGTCCTGCGCAGGGGCTCTTCTGAACAACGCACGACGGCAATGGTGCGTATGATGCCACAACACATCCCTATTGACTCTTCTCGCCAACTATCTCCGTTCCACTTTGTTTGGATGACGAACGTGCGTCCCCAGACCCCCTCTCGTGGTCGGGGCCGCGCGCCCGTCCACTACCGCGATTTTCGCGACACCATGGCTTCCTCCCTTGGGGTCGCCCCGTCTGAATTCCTATATGTGGACTTCACGGCCCCTCATGCCTGTTTTCTTGTTACTGACTCGGCTTACCAGTTCCTTCAATCGCTTGTAACCACCCCCGCGCCCCAGCGCTCTGCTCTGGCCAACATGATACTGACTCGTCCTCATGTCTCTTTGTTTGTCGAGTTCGATCGTTTTGACGCCGGCTGGGTTCCTCCGTCGGCCTTGCAAAACCTGGATGCCTCGCAGGTTTCGGTTGTCGCGCTACACACTCATGCGGTACGGCTCTCGCGCATACAGGCGAGCCTCTTCGCGCGTTTTCCTCCTCGCGGGGTCCTCCGCACCGCGCTAGAGGCCTTCCTCTCCACCGAGGCCACCCTGCTGGAAGCCCACCTTGCGTTTGACCTTCTGCCGCCGACTCTTGAGCACCCTTTCTCCCCTCGCCCTGTCTCCGAGGCTCGTGACACCGACATGGCAGAAGCACCATCGGCCTCTCCGAATCCGCTGGCTCTGGACACCCTCAGTCAAGACTCCGCTGCTGTAAACCCTGGGTCTACTTTCTTCAGGTCTTTTAGTTCCTTCGTGCGCCCCCCACATAAGCGTCGTGCGGCTCCTGAGCCTCCCTCCGAGGCACCTCCTCCGGATATTCGATCTGCCTTCCCGACTGAGGGGAGGCCCGATGTCTGAGTCTTCCTCCTCCGCGTGCGTGTCGTCCCGGTTACCCCTGTTTACCAGTGACCGCTCAGCCTGGCATGAGCGTGTTCTCTCGTGGTTTTCGCACCTTTTCGCCTCCCACCCGGACGGTTCCCTTCCCCTTTGTCGTCAGAGCACGGCCGTACGGTTCCCTCGTCGACTTCACAAGCCCCTAAGATTGGTGTTGGATTTTCTCCTGCAGCAGGTCGCCGCGAACCCTCACTGCTCTCTTCGCTGGGAACTCTTGTTCTTTTTTCCCCGCCTCGTGCTCACCTCCTCTACCGTCCCCCTCAACCCACATCCTCGCCGGGTCCACCCTCGCCGAAAACTGCAAATGTTCCTTTCCGGCGACTTTGAGGACCTCGAACGTCTTTATTTCGCTTCTCTCTCTTCCTTTTCTCCTAGTGCTCCCTCAGCTTTTAGGTCTTCTCGACAGAATCGGGCGCGTCACGCGGTGGCAGGCGGTGATCTGCGGCGGGCAGCCGGGATCCTCCAGCAGCGGCAACCTGTGGTTCCATACTCCGATGATCTTTCTTCACCGCTCCGTTTGCTCTTTCCCTCGGAAGGCTCCCCTTGGGACTCCTCGTTTGAATCAGCGTTGGAAGAGTACCGCGCCGCGCCACATCCCAGTGCGCGGTTAGTGGTCAATCTGGAGATGGTGCGTGAGTTGGTTCATGATGCTCCGAAGGGCCGTTCCCCAGGGCCCTCGGGGCTGCGGGTGGAATATCTCCGTTTCTTAAGTGATGAAGGTTTGAAGGCGTTGGCGTGGGTGGTCGAAGCGATTGTGAATGGTGATCCCCTGTGTGAGTGTGCGTGGTTCTTGGTCGGGCGTTCGCAGTTGTGTCTGCTTTCGAAGCCCGGTCACACGGCCTCGAGCCCTGCTATTCGCCCTATTGGCCTGGTTGAGGTGGTCCGCAAATTGGCGGCGCGATGGTTAGTGAAAATCCTGGTTCCCGAATCCCGCCGTTTCTTTGGGCACGTGCAGTTAGGCGTGGGCTATCGTGGTGGCTGTGAGTTGTTGTCTGTTTTACTCCGTTCGGAAATGGCGTACTCCCCAGATTCTGGGCTCCTCTCTGTAGATTTTACCAATGCGTTCAACCGCGTCTCTCGTCCGGCTCTCATGCACGTGGTGCGCGAAGTCTTCCCTGTAGGCTTTCCCTTTGTTAGTAGACTTTATTCTCCGCTTGGTCGTGGGGCTACCTATGACACCCTTGGCGCTTCCTCACACACGTTTGCGGCGCGCACAGGGGTACAACAGGGTGATCCCTTGTCTCCTTTCCTACATGCCTGTGGACTACAACTCGTCTTGCTTTGTCTTCGCTCCGAATTCCCGCAGGTTCGTACGGTTGCATACCACGACGACGTGTACCTCCTGGGGCCCCCTGATACTCTAGCGCTCGCTTATGATCGTCTCCGCTCCTTGGCTTCGCGGGTTGACTTGGAGGTTAATCATCACAAATCGTTCTACTGGGGAGGTGTAGCTGCACAAGAGCAGCAGGTACCTGCGTCGTTCCAGGATATTTGGAGACCGGATGGTTTTGTCCACTTAGGCATCCCCTACGGGTCGCCGTCCTTCGTTGAAGGCAAGTTGCTGCAGCTCCTCGGTAAGTACAGACAGCTGGTTGCAGAGCTTCGACGGCTCCCTCCGGGCTTTCTCCACTGCGCGTTGTTGCTGTTTCGGTATTGTTGCAGTCAGCGGTTAACCTATTGGCTTCGCTCACTTCCAACTCATTGGGGCCGGTGGTTGGCCACTCGTGCGGATGCTGAAAGTTTCCGTGACCTGGGGTATTTTCTCGATGAAGAGCTGAGCGCTCTGCCGCGACCCACCTGTGATGTTGTGCGCGCCCAGGTAGGCCTCCCATTGCGATTGGGGGGACTGGGCCTCTGCAATCGTGTTGTGGTCCAACCTGCAGCCGCAGTAGGGGCCTGGGGAACCGCACTTCCCACTTTGAGCAGCTTGGGTATCTCGAAGTTCCGCAATTTGATGGCGAGCCTCTCGCGGGGTGTCTTGCTTCCCAGCGTACCGGAAAGCGCCCAAGACTTGTTTCTGGAGCTCCAAACCGCCCTGAATTCCTGTACTAGTCTCCCCGAAACCGTTCAACCCCGTCTTCCTGACTGGCGAGCTGTATTTGACCGCTCTCGAGGCTCCGCCCCGGGGATTCGTCCTGCGCCTGAACCTGTTCTAGGGGAGATTGACCCAGTGGTTGCCGCAGAAGAAGAAGTTCCAGTTGATCCTCCTGATGATTCCCAGCGCGCTGGGAGCCGAGCTCAAGCACGCACGGATGCGCTGCAAAATATCCTTTTTTGGGACTTGCACCGTGCTGCATATGGCCGACGACTCGAGCAGATGGTCTCATCTTCTCGCGCCCGCGCCCGCCTACGTAGTCTTGGAGGGGTATTAGCTCTCAGTGGCTCATGACCGTACCAGCCTTTCCGCCACTCACACTGTCGGATTTCGAAGTGCGTACTTCACTGCGCTTATACCTCGGCTTACATCAGCCCCCCTGGCCGTACGAGATGGGTTCGTCGTGCCCTCTCTGCTCTCAGACTGAAGACAACGCAGATTTTGGAGCCCACCTGCTCGGTAGTTGCCCGGCGGTGAAAGGTGCTCGAACCCGCCGCCATACACGGATCTTGAACCTGTTATACCGGGAACTTCGGCCTATAGTCCGGCAAGCCGGTCTGGAAATCGAACGTGAGAAACCTTTACCCGTCGCGGACTTTCAAAATGATGAACGCCGTGTAGCCGACCTGGTGATCACCTGTGACGACAGCCGCCGTATCACATACGTTGATCTTGCTGTTCCTAACCCTCAAGCTAGTCGTTATCTCCCGGCTGCGGGGGAGCGCCGTGGATCTGCCGCCGCCAGCATGAGACGCCGCAAAGAGATCAAATACGCGGGGGCTTTGTCTTCCCCTGGTGTTCGTGCTTCGGCACTAGCCCATCGCTTGGTACCCCTGATCATTGAGTGCTTTGGGTTCATGGACTCTGTTGGTTCTCGCTGGCTTCGGGAGTTGTTCCGCGAACGCCCTGACCGTCTTCAATCGTTGTTTACCCGCTTAAGTTTCCTGCTGTGGCGCATGAATGCCGCTTTGATGTTGGAGGCGCGAGTTCTTCGCCGCACTTAGTCTTTTTTTCCCCTCGGGGTTTTTTCTTTCAGCCTCCGATTAAACCATTCGTCGTAGACAGGGAAAGAGGATTCACAGACGCGGATTTCGCTTTTGGTATTTTGTCTGGGGTTAGTATTTTGCACGCCAAATTACCGAGTTCCAATTGCATTTGACTGTGACACACATGCCGACCAAGCCCATAATAATTCGGTGCGGAGCCCTGAGGGCCCAGGGCAGCGTCGGTTCCATAGCGGATAGGCACTATGTTAGTGTTGAATGCCAGTGTTGAGTAAATTGGAGTACAGTGAGGAGTTGTCGAGGATTGGAGTTTTGTTTCTTTTTCGGTCGCGAGCGTGTTCGTTTACGGGAAGCGCTTCCTGTGGTACGCCTTCCCCTCGATTTTCCGCGGGGCGTCGTTTGCATTTGCAACTACTTCTGTCTTCCGGGTGGGTGTGTTGCGGGGCCTTTCCTATTTGGGTTGGGTTTGGTCGATTATTCTCTCGGTGCGGTTTCATATTGGTGGTGCAACGTTTCCTTTGCGCATTACCTCAGGATGGTAGGGATATCTCCGCGCTCGACGGAGCCTCATCCCAAGGAGGCACTGCCAGGTGGGGGACTCCGTGTTCGCCTCAGCTGCAGCACCTTGAAGCGGTGACGTCACCATTACGTCCACCACGTACACATGCCCGCTCGTCGGGTGTCTTGCTACAATATCTGGTCGAATACCTGACCAGGGAAAGAACCCTTGCGGCTCCACTTGTAGGTCCGTAAAATTCCACAGGTGCATACATCGGCTCAGCTCCATTTTTAGTTCATCATGTCGCTTTGTTCGCATGCCTGACGACGTTCGGCAGTGATGCAGACGTTGAATTCCTCTTACATCGTGAGCTTGTTCACAAACCGTGCACGTGTTCGACGAGTGCGACAGTCGAGTTAAGCGTTTATGCTATGCTAATAAAGCCCGTGAAAACCTCAGTTCGATTCTGAGAGTACGCACCAAGGCCACCTCTCGCACTTGTGGTTAACCACTCTACCGTCGTCATTGAGTCATCGTCTCGATGCTTTCCAGTTCCGTTCTGCCGCACGCATCTATCTCGGTTTGCCACAGGCTCCGTGGCACTCTAATCGGCCGTCTTTCTGTCAGGGATGTGAGAGCCGGATTGACGCTTGTGGCTACCACTTCCTGGGTTCCTGCGGACTGTTGCGAGGTCTCCGTACGAGGCGTCACACTCGCCTCAAGTACATCCTCAGCGAATTTTTGACTCGGATAGGGCATACGGTTGAGGTTGAGTCGGAACTGCCCAGATCCATCTCGGACTCTGCACCGCCCCGTTGTATAGCCGATCTCCTCGTCTCCGACGCTGCTGCCAGACGCTCAACATATGTGGACCTTGCGATTACCTGCCCCGTGGCCAGCGCCCACCTCACCGCAGCCGCCCGCCGCCGGGGGGCCGCGGCTTCAGCCCTTCGAAGAGTTAAGGAACGACGGTATGCTGAGAGCATGGCCAGTCTGCCTTGCGCTGAGGGTCGCTCTCACCGGTTCCAGCCATTCATTGTGGAAAGCTTTGGTCACGTCGATAAGTCGGGTTTAGAGTGGTTGCGGAAATGTTTTGCTGAGCATCCTACTGAATATTTGGCGCTCTTGAGGCGTTTAAGTGTCTCCCTTTGGCGATATTCCAGCGACATGCTTTCCGAGGCGCGCCATCGGCGCCTGGGGTTGCATGCTTCCCTCCCTAGTTATTAGTTCATCTTCACGCCTTGCGTAGCGCTTCAGGCTATGCTAGTAAAGTCCAGTCCAATAAAGCCAGTTAAGCGGGAAAACTTTTGAGACCCCGCTACATGTATTTAAGGATTTAATTCACGATGTGTACATCGGTCTTCACTTCCTGAGACAACACGGACTAACTCTAGACTGTAGTGCTAACGCGCCTCAGCTGGTGATAAAGGCGAAGGATCCAGGTATACGTGGGATCCCAACAACGGAATCAAAGGTAAAGAAGGGAAAGGGCATCGTGAAGGAGACGGTGCGGTTAACGGTCATGGACACCGAAGATGACATCGGGGAAAGTAACACCGACGAAGGGTATGCAGGGTTCGGTGATAATAAGGGAAGCGGAAAGGATCGGAGCAGCAAGGAAAAAGGGCTTGGCGAGATCATCCGAAGCCAGTAACTAGGTAATTAGTTGTTGTTGTTGTTTTTGTTGTGAGGCTATGCTAGTTGTCGAGGATTGGGGTTTTGTTTCTTTTTCGGTCGCGAGCGTGTTCGTTTACGGGAAGCGCTTCCTGTGGTACGCCTTCCCCTCGATTTTCCGCGGGGCGTCGTTTGCATTTGCAACTACTTCTGTCTTCCGGGTGGGTGAGTTGCGGGGCCTTTCCTATTTGGGTTGGGTTTGGTCGATTATTCTCTCGGTGCGGTTTCATATTGGTGGTGCAACGTTTCCTTTGCGGATTCCCTCAGGATGGTAGGGATATCTCCGCACTCGACGGAGCCTCCTCCCAAGGAGGCACTGCCAGGTGGGGGACTCCGTGTTCGCCTCAGCTGCGGCACGTTTTCTTCCGAGGTTGACTTGGAAGGCGCTTCTGGCACCCAGGCGCGTTCACTTATCTCCGCTGTCACCAGCCTGATCACGGCTGCGAGTGATCGTGGAGTGCTCCCTCAGCTCACCCAGAAGCTAGGTGGGCTGGAATCGGGATTGCTGGCCAGGTCAAATTCAAATTCGGACGAGAATTTGAATTGCCCCAGAGTGGCAGCGTTGGCTGAAGGCAGTCAACATCCGGTCAATCAACATGAACCTGTCCCGGGAGGGCTGTTGCTTCTGCGCGGGACAGTACGACGTTGGGGAGCGGCAGGCCGGGCCAAAACGCGCTTCAGCGCTCGGGGACTCGAGGCAATGGTGGTGGTGACTGTGCGGCAACCGGTGTGGAGGAGACTGCAGCCGTGGACTTCCCTCTCTTGGACCAGCCCTCAGGTGGTCACCAGCTCCCGGCTACTTCGGGGGCACGTGGTGGCCGCAAGGGGGGCGCTTCGTACGCATCAGTCTTGCGGAAGGGCACCACTGCCACACGTACGGCGGCTATGCTCCGTTTCATACCATCTCGCGAGCCTCAGGATGGACCTGTGGAGACCACTTTCCAATTTCTGTGGGTGCGAAATGTCCGGCCCCAGACTACACGAGGACAGGTTCCGTCTATGCGAGACTTCCGGGACACTTTTGCGGAATCGTTAGGGTGCAGCCGGGGTGATTTCTTCTTCGCAAACTATGAGGGCCGCGATGTGCTGTTTTTGGTCTCCGCAACCGCCGCCAAGTACCTGGAGGCCTTGCTGGCGAAGCCTACCGAGCAGTGGCCTGAGAGCGCCCGGTGGCTGCGCTGCAACCCGCAGGTGGTTTTGCACTTCGATTTTGACCGTTTCTCGGGCAATTTCCTGTCTCCGGGAGAAACGGCAGGGCTCTCTGAGCATGAGAGCAGCGTGAAGGCGGCAGCGATCCATTGGCTACGGATTCAGCGCCTTGAGAGGATCTTGTTGGCGCGGTTCCGGTCGGGCCCTCGTCACCTGCGCATGGCGGTTTCCAGTTTCTTCGATCTGGAGAGGCGACTTGTGCTGACTTCGCGCTACAAGACAGAGCTGCAGCGGGTGGGGATTTTGGAGGGCTCTGCTTCCAGCACTACTTCCAGCGAGAGTGGTGAGGCAGGGGAGCAGACTGAGGGCATGGCGGTGGAGGACGCCCAGGTTACTTTGCTGAAGCCCGCGGGATCCGTTCCGCGAGCCTCGCGGAGTGGGAGGCTCACGACTTTGGTGCGGATAGGAGGTAAGAGAGCGAGGACCGACTCCCCGGGTCTAAGGGGGAGAAGCACGATTAGCGCTCAGGCACGGCTGCGAGGTCGCAGCCTATGGATCTACAGTCTTATGTCCTGAAGGAGGGCGGAGACTGGGGCATTTGGCGTACGCGTTTTCGGAGTTGGCTCCGGCGGTGGATTTCCTTGGAAGGAGGCTCGCTTCCCCTCCGTGGGGGCATTCCCCCAGTCGTCCTTCCTCGTGGAGACCTTCTAGTAGCTGGAACCATTCTCGATTTCATCTTCACGAGCCTGGCTCGCAACATTCGGGACACAGTCATTTGGGTTTTTCTGGGGGTCATGCCGCGCCTGATTCTGGCCCCCATTCACACATCGGAGCGCAGATGGCGAGTACGAGACCGACTGGCCCTGTTCTTGAAGGGAGACTTCGAAGTACTACAGCGCAGCTATTTGGCGTCGTCAGCACCATCCGCCCGTCGGACTCGGCATGGCACAGTGTCGCCCGTGCCAGCTCGAGTACAGAAATTGGTAGCAGTGGGCGATTTAAGTCGAGCGGCGCGGGTTTTGGAGGGCCAGGCGCCTGTCCTCCCCTACGATGATAGTCTCGCCCAGATGGTGTCGTCTTTGTTCCCTGAGTCCGACGTGGATTTGTCCCCTGAATTCGAGGTATTCTTGGACCGTCCGGAGTTGGCCAGGTTTCGCATCGATCTGACCCTCAGTGAGTCTGACCTGGAGGATTTGCTTCGTACCTCGCGTCGGGGACGCTGTCCCGGACCCTCCGGACTAAGAACAGAGCTATTGCAGGCCCTGAGCCAGCCTGGCCAGAGCGCGCTTCTGAGGATCCTTAACAAGTTGTTCCAGGGCGTATCGGGTGCGTCTGCGCCATGGGAACATCTCCGGCAGGCACAGCTTTGCTTGCTCACGAAACCTGACCACCAGCCGGCCCACCCGCGTCTCCGGCCGATCGGGATGGTGGAGAGCCTACGGAAGTTAGCCGGGAGGTGGCTATGCCAGCGCCTTCGCCAGCGCGTCACAGCGTTTATGGCGCCCTTGCAAGTAGGGGTGGGATTTTCTGGGGGTTGCGAACTGATCACCCATGGGATCGAGCTAGAACGCGCCAGTAGGCCGGAGTGGGGAGTCTTGGTGGTTGATTTCCGGAACGCATTCAACAGCGTGTCGCGGACGCATGCGCTAGAGGTGCTCCGACGTGTGTTTCCGGAGGCGTGGCTGTTTCTATCGGGTATTTACGGAGGGGAGAGCCTCCCCTACTTGACAACGGAGGGCACTGTTTTTCAAGCACATACTGGCGTCCAACAAGGCGACCCTTGCGGACCTCTTCTTCATGCCTGTGCCCTACAGCTCGTACTTTTACGTCTTTCGACTGAGGTCTCGGATCTTCGAATCTGCGCGTACCACGATGACGTAACATTGCTGGGCACCCCTGACACCCTGGCTAGGGGACTGACCGCGATCGAAGCGATTGCACGTCGCGTCGGTTTGACTGTGGAAACAGAAAAATGTCGCTTTCTCCCCCCGAGGGACGTGTCGCTGAACTCTCTGCCACCCACTCTGCGACTAATCAGCGAACGTGAAGGGTTCGAACACCACGGCGTCGGATTGGGGACTGACAACTTTGTCCAAGCATCCTGCGAGCGAGTTTTGGCACGGCACAAGCAACTCACCGACGCCATTGAGCACCTACCCGACAGCATGCTGCAATCGGCCTGCTTGCTTTCCCGCTTTTGTGCCGGTCCCAGACTCAACTACTGGTTGCGCAGCCTGCCTCCAGCTTGGGGCTCGTGGATCGCGGCTAAAGCCGACGAAATGACCCTGCAACACTGGGGAACGCTCTTGGATGAGCCCCTCGATCTTGAAGCTGCTCCCGACAGGGACTTTATTCGTGCACAGATCGCTCTACCGTTGCGATTAGGGGGATTCGGCGTCGCAGACCGTGGGCTGGTATGCTCGCCAGCGGCGGTTGCCTCCTGGGCTACCGCGCTGCGAACGTTGGTGACCTTCCGGATGCGAAGTGCCTGCCTCTTGGCTCGAGCTTTGACCAACGAGGATCCAGTGAGCCTGCCGCCCCCGCTTTTGACAATTTATGATGGTCTTCAACACGCGTTCAGGAGGTGCAACGCCGTGCCGGACGCAGATCGGTCCCGCTTTCGTTCCTGGAGGGAGCTGTTATGGGGACGAGCTGAAGCGATTGAGGATTGTCCCCTCGACCGAGTTCTTGCCGATGACGGAGAGGCTAGCCCCGGGTCACCTGTTGCAGACTACCCGGGTTTGAGCCGATTGTGGAGCTCCCGCACTGATGTGATTCAACATAGCCTCACCTGGGGCCAACACAGTGCCGCTCACACAGTCATGCTCAATTCTCCTCTCACGCCGCCTACCACTGCCGCTCGTCTCCGCGGCATGGGAGGCCACCTCTCGCACTTGTGGTTAACCACTCTACCGTCGTCATTGAGTCATCGTCTCGATGCTTTCCAGTTCCGTTCTGCCGCACGGATCTATCTCGGTTTGCCACAGGCTCCGTGGCACTCTAATCGGCCGTCTTTCTGTCAGGGATGTGAGAGCCGGATTGACGCTTGTGGCTACCACTTCCTGGGTTCCTGCGGACTGTTGCGAGGTCTCCGTACGAGGCGTCACACTCGCCTCAAGTACATCCTCAGCGAATCTTTGACTCGGATAGGGAATACGGTTGAGGTTGAGTCGGAACTGCCCAGATCCATCTCGGACTCTGCACCGCCCCGTTGTATAGCCGATCTCCTCGTCTCCGACGCTGCTGCCAGACGCTCAACATATGTGGACCTTGCGATTACCTGCCCCGTGGCCAGCGCCCACCTCACCGCAGCCGCCCGCCGCCGGGGGGCCGCGGCTTCAGCCCTTCGAAGAGTTAAGGAACGACGGTATGCTGAGAGCATGGCCAGTCTGCCTTGCGCTGAGGGTCGCTCTCACCGGTTCCAGCCATTCCTTGTGGAAAGCTTTGGTCACGTGGATAAGTCGGGTTTAGAGTGGTTGCGGAAATGTTTTGCTGAGCATCCTACTGAATATTTGGCGCTCTTGAGGCGTTTAAGTGTCTCCCTTTGGCGATATTCCAGCGACATGCTTTCCGAGGCGCGCCATCGGCGCCTGGGGTTGCATGCTTCCCTCCCTAGTTATTAGTTCATCTTCACGCCTTGCGTAGCGCTTCATGCTATGCTAGTAAAGTCCAGTAACTAGGTACATTACCCCGGCATCATTATTTGGTCCCCGAATGAGGTTACGTTAGTCTGGGGTGGGGTGAGTCTGGGGTAAAAGGTAAAGTTCGTACGGAAGATAACAACAAAAGTTCGTAAGAAAGTTCGAAGATGATCGTGAGGGAGGTATGCGGGCCGTACCCCGAACCTCTTGTCATTCAGGGCCCGGACCCCTCGGGCACCCGGGAAGTTTTGCAAAGGCACCAGCACCAGTCTGATGGCAACGTGCAGGAGACACCGACGGAACAACAAGCAGGCGATGTTCAAGCAAGAACGCGGACCGAGTCTGCAGCCGCAACCGACCCGGCAGCCACATTCTTGCATCAACTGCGTAGCTTCGACAGATGCTACCAGGACCTGGGCATCGCTACGTCCGAAATTACAGACTTCTACAAAGCCGTTTTTCAACTGAACTCGAGGGTCAACAGCTCGCAAGAGCTGCAAGGTGTCACCGGACGCCTTACGGAGTTGTCCCGGAAACCGGGTATGTGGGAAGGTGGAGCCGCTACTACGAATTCTGCACCATCTCCGCATGATCTCCCGCGAGATCTCCCGCGACAGGCCGTAGGCAACCACCTCGGCCCCGAAACCCGTTACCGTAACGGTTGTCTGCCAGGAAGCAATGCCGTCCGTGATTTAGGAACCTGGCTCCCTGCGCCCCAGGGAGGGACAGGTGTCCGGGATCTAGGACACTATGCGGAGACATTCCCAGCCATCGGGGAGGGCCCTACAAGGCCAACCTTCGCCGATTTCGCAGCACAAAAAGAACCAGCGAGAGGAGGAGATGCTCGTTCCAGAACTTCTGGACGCCCTGGACCCCAGACCCAACAGGCTGCCCTACGGCAACTGCACGCTACGGTCGGGGGGTCTGGCTGGGGACCCGATGTTGCTCCAGTCCTCGCGACGCTACGGAATGTCCGACCCCCAAGGCTGGATGAGGTGGCCCCTGCGGACTTTGCAACGGTTCTTTGCAGAGCACTGGGTATGCCCAGCTCTTATGTGGTGCATGTGGACTTTATTGCCTCCCATGCCTGCCTGCTGTGCCATCCAGACGCAATTCCGATTCTCCAAAGTGCCATCTCCCGAGGAGTTTTCCGGACTGGGATATTCGGATCCTTCACACAACGACACGCCGATAGACAAGTAAGCCTTTACACTGGCCAGGCGCTGGACCCAGACAACCTTCTGGGTTACCTCGAACGTCAGACTATCGCTCCCGGGGATATCGCTGCCCACACGCTGAAGCGGGCCATCGAGCAGCTTATCCGCATTCGTTCGAGGATCCGCAGGCGACAAATCTCCTTCCACACTCTCGCAGCGCTCTACGAGTATCTTGAGGGACGACTAGAGCTCCTAAAAGGCAGACAACATCCGCCTGAGGTACCCCGGGGAGTGCGCGGAACCCCCTGGGCCTGCAGCTGCTTCGAACGCAGACCCTGAAGCCTCGTCCCTTCCAGGGGATGTACAGGCAGACCGCGGGACAGTTGACGCCCAGGTTGAGACTAGCGCGACTTCCCAAGTACCTGAGAACGCAGCACACGAGGACAATCCCCATGCGGAGCTCCTCTGCAACCTTCCGGAGCCACCTCAACAGAAGCGCTCGCGATTATCCGCCGATGGAACCGGACCGGATACTGAGATGACTCCGGCAGCCGTGGAGACTCCACCGGATACCACTGTGACACAGGTTGCCCTTGACGGCAACCATCACGCGATGGACACGCAGGAGAGCCAGGAAAACCCAGCGCAATAATGCCGAGCAGACGTAGGGGAATCAAACGACGCCGCGACGAGCCTCTGTTCTTCTCGGATCGTCAAGACTGGATCAGGCGGTGGAGTGTCTTCGTCGACGACGTCACGGAAGGAGGCAGGCAGTGGACGCGCCTTACACAATGCCCGGTTCCCACACGGCGATTTGTGCCACGCGCCCAGGTTCAAACATGGAGCTGCCTCTTCCGTGCTGCATTAGAGCTCTCTATGGACAGCACCGCACCAACAAACGCCAGCCTGCTTCTTGTCGGACTTCCAGGCCTGGTCCTTGGACACTCTGCACTTGATGTTGGCATTCAGGTATCGCATGTGCTTGAAGGAGAATTCTCTACGGTCTGGAGCGCTCTAGAGGACAAGGCGTCTATGCTGTCGCATACTACCGCACCGCAAGGAGCTGAAGCGGTTCGACGCTAACATCTCGAGCGCCACAAGCGAGCGCTGAAACTAGCACACCTTGGCCGCCTTTCAGATGCAGCTCGGAGCCTACAGGCCACCGAAATGGCACCTTTTACCGCGGCTACGTGGAGACAACTACAAGCGCTCTTTCCCAACCCGGCGGAAGGTGACCTACCAGACGAGATTGCACACGCCCTGCAATCTTTGCTCGCTCTGAAGACCGAAACACTAAAGCGGCGGTGGGATTCAAGAAAAGCGGCCGACGAGGGCCTCATGTCGATCGTGGCACGTCTTCCTCAGGGCAAGAGCCCAGGTCCTAGCGGTCTCCGAGTGGAACACCTCCAAGGTGCAACTCAACAGACGCAAGTGGCGTTGATTCGTGTATTGCGACAACTGGCGACCGCTCCTGAGAAATTTTCCCCGGCTCTGACCCGCGCCCTTCGCAGTAGTCGACTCCTGCCGTTCGCGAAGCCCAACAAGGGTTCAGTGCCGCAGGAACATCCCGGAGTTCGCCCTATCGGAGTACCAGAAGTTTTGCGCAAGGTAGCAACGCAATGGACTCTTCACGCGGTTATGGACAGGGTGCGTGAGCTCCTGGTGCCCTTACAACTGGGTATTGGAGTAAGTGGCGGGTGCGAACGCTCACTTCACGCGATCCAGGCCCATTTGTCATGCGAACCCGATTCGGTGGTCCTTCGGGTAGACCTAGAGAATGCCTTTAATCGCATCGACCGACGCCTTGCCAAGCAACTGGTGGACGAACACTTGCCGGAGCTTGCACCAGTGTACAGACTTGGCTATGGAAGCGACAACGCGGACTCACCGACGCTCTGTGGCTGGCGACCTTCACCTGGACAGAACGAAACCGACACCTCTCGCCTGACTCTCCAAGCAACTACAGAGTCCAACAGGGAGATCCACTGGGGCCGGTGTTACATGCACTATCCCTGGCGCCCTTTCTAAGAGCGTTGCGAGCCAAGTTCCCCAACGAAACGATTGTTGCTATCCACGACGATATCACGATTTTCGGGTCGCTACAAGCCGTGAAGGCGTCCCTGGCATGGGCAAAAACTGTGCTCCCCTCTCTTGGAGCACGCCTGCAACTCGGCAAGTGCACTGTGTACGGGCGAACACTGACTACCACGCGAGTGGTCAACCATGAGATTCCTGGAGTGCAAGTGACCAGAGACGGAGTCACCATCCACTCGATACCGATAGGCAGCCGAGAATATATCGAACAGGAGTGCCGGGGGCTGCAAAATAAGCTAGTAAAGTCCAAATAAGCATGAGAAACTCTTTGAGGAAATTGCCAAGCTCCCACAACCGGAGCTTACGACGCAAATTGCCCTCTTCAGGTTCTGTGCAGAAACGCGACTAGACTATGTGCTACGATGCCTCGCATACGAGTTTGGAAGAAATCTGGCATGCGAGGCCGACGTGATGACCAGATATCACCTGGAAATTCTATTCGGAGGCCTCGCTACGACAGCTGTAGAGGACGATGAGTACGCAGAGCTGATCTCGGACCAAATCGCTCTGCCCTGCCGCTGGGGAGGTTTGGGTTTCGCTACTCGAAAGCGCGTCCAACCCATCGCGTTTTACTCGTCATGGAGAAACACCTTCCGGAACAATGCAGATGAATGGCCATACCTGACTGAACTGGACTGGACTTTACTAGCATAGCCTGAAGCGCTACGCAAGGCGTGAAGATGAACTAATAACTAGGGAGGGAAGCCTGCAACCCCAGGCGCCGATGGCGCGCCTCGGAAAGCATGTCGCTGGAATATCGCCAAAGGGAGACACTTAAACGCCTCAAGAGCGCCAAATATTCAGTAGGATGCTCAGCAAAACATTTCCGCAACCATTCTAAACCCGACTTATCCACGTGACCAAAGCTTTCCACAAGGAATGGCTGGAACCGGTGAGAGCGACCCTCAGCGCAAGGCAGACTGGCCATGCTCTCAGCATACCGTCGTTCCTTAACTCTTCGAAGGGCTGAAGCCGCGGCCCCCCGGCGGCGGGCGGCTGCGGTGAGGTGGGCGCTGGCCACGGGGCAGGTAATCGCAAGGTCCACATATGTTGAGCGTCTGGCAGCAGCGTCGGAGACGAGGAGATCGGCTATACAACGGGGCGGTGCAGAGTCCGAGATGGATCTGGGCAGTTCCGACTCAACCTCAACCGTATTCCCTATCCGAGTCAAAGATTCGCTGAGGATGTACTTGAGGCGAGTGTGACGCCTCGTACGGAGACCTCGCAACAGTCCGCAGGAACCCAGGAAGTGGTAGCCACAAGCGTCAATCCGGCTCTCACATCCCTGACAGAAAGACGGCCGATTAGAGTGCCACGGAGCCTGTGGCAAACCGAGATAGATCCGTGCGGCAGAACGGAACTGGAAAGCATCGAGACGATGACTCAATGACGACGGTAGAGTGGTTAACCACAAGTGCGAGAGGTGGCCTCCCATGCCGCGGAGACGAGCGGCAGTGGTAGGCGGCGTGAGAGGAGAATTGAGCATGACTGTGTGAGCGGCACTGTGTTGGCCCCAGGTGAGGCTATGTTGAATCACATCAGCGCGGGAGCTCCACAATCGGCTCAAACCCGGGTAGTCTGCAACAGGTGACCCGGGGCTAGCCTCTCCGTCATCGGCAAGAACTCGGTCGAGGGGACACCTCAATCGCTTCAGCTCGTCCCCATAACAGCTCCCTCCAGGAACGAAAGCGGGACCGATTTGCGTCCGGCACGGCGTTGCACCTCCTGAACGCGTGTTGAAGACCATCATAAATTGTCAAAAGCGGGGGCGGCAGGCTCACTGGATCCTCGTTGGTCAAAGCTCGAGCCAAGAGGCAGGCACTTCGCATCCGGAAGGTCACCAACGTTCGCAGCGCGGTAGGCCAGGAGGCAACCGCCGCTGGCGAGCATACCAGCCCACGGTCTGCGACGCCGAATCCCCCTAATCGCAACGGTAGAGCGATCTGTGCACGAATAAAGTCCCTGTCGGGAGCAGCTTCAAGATCGAGGGGCTCATCCAAGAGCGTTCCCCAGTGTTGCAGGGTCATTTCGTCGGCTTTAGCCGCGATCCACGAGCCCCAAGCTGGAGGCAGGCTGCGCAACCAGTAGTTGAGTCTGGGACCGGCACAAAAGCGGGAAAGCAAGCAGGCCGATTGCAGCATGCTGTCGGGTAGGTGCTCAATGGCGTCGGTGAGTTGCTTGTGCCGTGCCAAAACTCGCTCGCAGGATGCTTGGACAAAGTTGTCAGTCCCCAATCCGACGCCGTGGTGTTCGAACCCTTCACGTTCGCTGATTAGTCGCAGAGTGGGTGGCAGAGAGTTCAGCGACACGTCCCTCGGGGGAGAAAGCGACATTTTTCTGTTTCCACAGTCAAACCGACGCGACGTGCAATCGCTTCGATCGCGGTCAGTCCCCTAGCCAGGGTGTCAGGGGTGCCCAGCAATGTTACGTCATCGTGGTACGCGCAGATTCGAAGATCCGAGACCTCAGTCGAAAGACGTAAAAGTACGAGCTGTAGGGCACAGGCATGAAGAAGAGGTCCGCAAGGGTCGCCTTGTTGGACGCCAGTATGTGCTTGAAAAACAGTGCCCTCCGTTGTCAAGTAGGGGAGGCTCTCCCCTCCGTAAATACCCGATAGAAACGGCCACGCCTCCGGAAACACACGTCGGAGCACCTCTAGCGCATGCGTCCGCGACACGCTGTTGAATGCGTTCCGGAAATCAACCACCAAGACTCCCCACTCCGGCCTACTGGCGCGTTCTAGCTCGATCCCATGGGTGATCAGTTCGCAACCCCAGAAAATCCCACCCCTACTTGCAAGGGCGCCATAAACGCTGTGACGCGCTGGCGAAGGCGCTGGCATAGCCACCTCCCGGCTAACTTCCGTAGGCTCTCCACCATCCCGATCGGCCGGAGACGCGGGTGGGCCGGCTGGTGGTCAGGTTTCGTGAGCAAGCAAAGCTGTGCCTGCCGGAGATGTTCCCATGGCGCAGACGCACCCGATACGCCCTGGAACAACTTGTTAAGGATCCTCAGAAGCGCGCTCTGGCCAGGCTGGCTCAGGGCCTGCAATAGCTCTGTTCTTAGTCCGGAGGGTCCGGGACAGCGTCCCCGACGCGAGGTACGAAGCAAATCCTCCAGGTCAGACTCACTGAGGGTCAGATCGATGCGAAACCTGGCCAACTCCGGACGGTCCAAGAATACCTCGAATTCAGGGGACAAATCCACGTCGGACTCAGGGAACAAAGACGACACCATCTGGGCGAGACTATCATCGTAGGGGAGGACAGGCGCCTGGCCCTCCAAAACCCGCGCCGCTCGACTTAAATCGCCCACTGCTACCAATTTCTGTACTCGAGCTGGCACGGGCGACACTGTGCCATGCCGAGTCCGACGGGCGGATGGTGCTGACGACGCCAAATAGCTGCGCTGTAGTACTTCGAAGTCTCCCTTCAAGAACAGGGCCAGTCGGTCTCGTACTCGCCATCTGCGCTCCGATGTGTGAATGGGGGCCAGAATCAGGCGCGGCAAGACCCCCAGAAAAACCCAAATGACTGTGTCCCGAATGTTGCGAGCCAGGCTCGTGAAGATGAAATCGAGAATGGTTCCAGCTACTAGAAGGTCTCCACGAGGAAGGACGACTGGGGGAATGCCCCCACGGAGGGGAAGCGAGCCTCCTTCCAAGGAAATCCACCGCCGGAGCCAACTCCGAAAACGCGTACGCCAAATGCCCCAGTCTCCGCCCTCCTTCAGGACATAAGACTGTAGATCCATAGGCTGCGACCTCGCAGCCGTGCCTGGAGCGCTAATCGTGCTTCTCCCCCTTAGACCCGGGGGAGTCGGTCCTCGCTCTCTTACCTCCTATCCGCACCAAAGTCGTGAGCCTCCCACTCCGCGAGGCTCGCGGAACGGATCCCGCGGGCTTCAGCAAAGTAACCTGGGCGTCCTCCACCGCCATGCCCTCAGTCTGCTCCCCTGCCTCACCACTCTCGCTGGAAGTAGTGCTGGAAGCAGAGCCCTCCAAAATCCCCACCCGCTGCAGCTCTGTCTTGTAGCGCGAAGTCAGCACAAGTCGCCTCTCCAGATCGAAGAAACTGGAAACCGCCATGCGCAGGGCCCGACCGGAACCGCGCCAACAAGATCCTCTCAAGGCGCTGAATCCGTAGCCAATGGATCGCTGCCGCCTTCACGCTGCTCTCATGCTCAGAGAGCCCTGCCGTTTCTCCCGGAGACAGGAAATTGCCCGAGAAACGGTCAAAATCGAAGTGCAAAACCACCTGCGGGTTGCAGCGCAGCCACCGGGCGCTCTCAGGCCACTGCTCGGTAGGCTTCGCCAGCAAGGCCTCCAGGTACTTGGCGGCGGTTGCGGAGACCAAAAACAGCACATCGCGGCCCTCATAGTTTGCGAAGAAGAAATCACCCCGGCTGCACCCTAACGATTCCGCAAAAGTGTCCCGGAAGTCTCGCATAGACGGAACCTGTCCTCGTGTAGTCTGGGGCCGGACATTTCGCACCCACAGAAATTGGAGAGTGGTCTCCACAGGTCCATCCTGAGGCTCGCGAGATGGTATGAAACGGAGCATAGCCGCCGTACGTGTGGCAGTGGTGCCCTTCCGCAAGACTGATGCGTACGAAGCGCCCCCTTGCGGCCACCACGTGCCCCCGAAGTAGCCGGGAGCTGGTGACCACCTGAGGGCTGGTCCAAGAGAGGGAAGTCCACAGCTGCAGTCTCCTCCACACCGGTTGCCGCACAGTCACCACCACCATTGCCTCGAGTCCCCGAGCGCTGAAGCGCGTTTTGGCCCGGCCTGCCGCTCCCCAACGTCGTACTGTCCCGCGCAGAAGCAACAGCCCTCGCCTGTCCCGGGACAGGTTCATGTTGATTGACCGGATGTTGACTGCCTTCAGCCAACGCTGCCACTCTGGGGCAATTCAAATTCTCGTCCGAATTTGAATTTGACCTGGCCAGCAATCCCGATTCCAGCCCACCTAGCTTCTGGGTGAGCTGAGGGAGCACTCCACGATCACTCGCAGCCGTGATCAGGCTGGTGACAGCGGAGATAAGTGAACGCGCCTGGGTGCCAGAAGCGCCTTCCAAGTCAACCTCGGAAGAAAACGTGCCGCAGCTGAGGCGAACACGGAGTCCCCCACCTGGCAGTGCCTCCTTGGGAGGAGGCTCCGTCGAGCGCGGAGATATCCCTACCATCCTGAGGGAATCCGCAAAGGAAACGTTGCACCACCAATATGAAACCGCACCGAGAGAATAATCGACCAAACCCAACCCAAATAGGAAAGGCCCCGCAACACACCCACCCGGAAGACAGAAGTAGTTGCAAATGCAAACGACGCCCCGCGGAAAATCGAGGGGAAGGCGTACCACAGGAAGCGCTTCCCGTAAACGAACACGCTCGCGACCGAAAAAGAAACTGAACTAGAGCGGGAGGTTACGGCAGAACGCTCACCAGACACATACGAGCCGATGGATCAACGATGGTCCACTGCACAGCTGGCGGACCAGATCTGTGCATCGTCGCGAGCAATACAACGGAGGCTCGGACCAGAAACCCCGCCGCGGATCTTGGCACTGACAACCCTGCAACAACCGCGAGAAACATCTCTTCGAAGCGCCCCGGGCGAGACTGCAGCTTGGAATAATGGTTCAATACAACAAACCCTCTCTCGAGAGCCACACCATTGTGCATTCCAAAAGCTGGTATCCAACCCACGAATCTCCCCTGAAAACCGAGCTCGAATACGGTCTGCCGCGGGATCCGGGTCGGGAGTCTGGCTACGTGAAATACCAACGCTGACACCGAAAAAATTGAGTGCGGTTGAGATGCAGGTATACGTTCGACAACTGCTGGGTCTGCCAATTCCGGGATTGCGGACCACCGAGAAGTGCACTAGTTGCCGGAGTAAACACGGAAGGACTGGGGTACAACGGATTCATCACTGCCCAACATCAACTGGACTGTGGCAACGTCGGCATGACGAAATCTGCAGAGAGCTGACACGGTGGCTAAGGCGATGGAACTTCATGGACGTAGAGCAAGAACCTGAGGGGTACTTCGAGAACTACGGGCTGCGACCTGATATCGTTGCTAGGCATCCGAGGACCAAACAAAGGTATGCGCTGGATGTGACGGTGGTGTCACCATTACGGGGAAAATATTTGCGGCGGAGCCAAGATGATAGCGGATACGCGGCGAGAGCTGCGGAGAAGTGGAAAATCGCTCACTACAAGGAAGCGATGGTGATCGAGAAACCGGATGACAAGTTCATCCCGATAGCGATAGAGACGTTTGGGCGTACGGGGCAAATAGCACAAGAGTTCCTCCGCGACAGCTGCAAACACCTACTGCACAGGAGTGAGGAGCTAAGAGACGTGAGATCCCAGATAAACCGGCAACTATGGCGAGGTAACGCAGAGATAGCATTAGGCGCTTTGCGCGTGGACCAGCTGGAGAACCCGCTGGTGCCTGTTTTTTCTTTTGAACGTAGCATGAGACCCCGGTAGCGGGGTTCCAGTAAGTTTTTCCCTAGATAGGATTAGACGTAGTGTTGCGCTGCAGTAGGCAGCTGCCCAGTAAAGCTTACGGTAACGAAGGTTTGGGGTAATTGAGGCAAACGAGCTAGATAAACGGATACGCGGCGGAGAAAGGGGAGCAACGCAAAGTGGCACACTACCAGGAGGTAATATGCGCTGAACCCAGAGAGGTGATACTCGTACCATTTTTTCTTGAGACGTACGGACGAATGGGAAAGGCAGGCTAGGGTTTTCTGAGAAAGGCAACTGCTCATCTCCATGATCGTGAAACACACCTATCATCGGTAAGAGGGCAGTTGAAAAGTATTTTACGGCAGCAAAATGCGCAGTTAGTAGAAGATGCGATCGAGAAGGACCGGGCGGACCGGGCGATGTTTCCGTTTGCTAGTTTTAGATGAGACCCCTGGCCAGGGTGTCTGGGTATGTTTAGAGCGTACATGGTGTTTCAGTAGTGCGCCACGGTAGGTAGCTGCCGATTAAAGGCCACGGGGTTACTCTTTATAGCTTTGAACAAGAGGGTGGAAACCCTGCAAGGGATGGAAGCCGGAGTTCCGACTGAACCTGCAGTCTTTGACACAAGAGGTTGTTAGATGGCTGTTCTTAAATCTCCAGGAAGGAAATTTCAGAGAGGCAGATTCGTTGCACGCGGTGGAAACCCGGTTGAAACCCGGTGGACGCTTTAGAATGCAGGATAAGCGCATGATGGCGGGAGAAGTCTCATATCAGGTGGGACAGTCATGAGATCATGCAGTTGCGAGAGATTCATCAAACTACAATGCGAAGTAAGTATGTTAGAAAATACAGGTCACTGCAACGACATGTCGTATCGTTCCCTGGCACCACTGTCTGTGGTGGCGATCATGGTCACGAGTCCTCTATGACAAGGGTAGGGGAAACACATAGGAAGCTTGCTACAAGTGGTGCAGGAATGAAACTGACACGGGGGTTCCTGGAACCCGGTGTGCGGAAGAGACTACCGACAGGATTAAGAGAATCCAATGGTGAGCTTAGCTATGGGGAGACGAATGAAAACCCTTACGTCTTCGAGTATTGTACAACCTTTCCAAAATTCTTCGCAGAGGAGCGTACTTTTATGGATGATGTCTTCGCACATTCATTCATTCCCATCCCAAAATAAAGCAAGCCCGTTTCACAGGTTTCATGTTGAATCTGCACTATGATCGTTCTTTTTAGGCTACGGGTCGCTGCGGAACGCACGAGATCTCTGTAAGGCAGCGCCTTAGGCCACTTATGGTACGACATCCCCACGGACCCGAAGGGTCATCTGCTGGGAACGCATTTACCTCGCCAAGATCAGGCCTAGAGTCGCTAATGATCTTCGGGTCGCTGCGGAACGCACGAGATCTCTGTAAGGCAGCGCCTTAGGCCATTTATAGTACGACATCCCCACGGACCCGAAGGGTCATTTGCTGGGAACGCATTTACCTCGCCAAGATCAGGCCTAGAGTCGCTAACGATCTTCAGCTTGGGGCTGAGACAGTTTCTCCTGTTGCAGCAACCCTCTGGGAACTCCGCCGGGCAGTCATATTCGTCGAAGCCAACATATTGGGTTACATTCGTCGTGCCCCCTTGCTGCCTCTCAGAGCGTTGGTACGGGAATATTCTCTTCACCTGGCAGTTTCTGTGTACCCCAGAGTAGGCTCGTGTGATCGAGATCCCTGGGTTAACGCTGTACTGGAAACGAGTCGAGAGAGTACCCTCGTATTCTACCACATCTATGCAGACCTCGCCGATTGTTTCAAAACCATTCCATGCTTGAACCTTGGCTATGAGTGGAATGCACTCTTGTGCGGGGACAACACCAAAAACCCAAAACACAAACCGACCGATCATAAAAAAACCGGCCGGCAAGTAGTTCTCCGCCTTCACGTACGCAGCCATCGTCAAGACGGCAACAAGCAACGTAATCAGCTTCAAGTTCTTCATGTTTGATTCTTTCTCTACAACTGCAAATCCTCGCCAGTCTCTCTCCAGCACCCACACCTCTCAACCCTCCTTCGCTACCGGCTCTCCCCATCCCAATTCCTCCCACACAGGACACTCATAGCCAGTTCCTTTATATACCCTCACACCGCCCCCGCCGTTAACCATGATCGAGAAATAGACCACAAATTGTGTACTATTTTCTGCTATCCTTGAGTATCAACAGCAGATATACTGCCAACTGTCAAGTACCTTCCCCCCTTCCTCCCCCCTGGCTCCCCCCTCTCCTCTCCCCTTTTCTTCCGCGCTCACTACGTACTCCCACAAAACTAGCCTGGAAGTCTGCACCCACCACCGGATGGACTCTATCACAGAAGAGCTTTTCAGGCGGGAGGTTCCAACCCCTTAGCCAAACCAAGCGCTGTAGAATTTCATAAGCCTTGGATACAGTCTCGAGGGTTTTCAGGAAAAGCAGAAGATGTCCGCGAATGGAAAGTCAGTTATGAGCACAGTAGGACAGGGCTTCTAAACATCCCCACTCCTGTCCCTCTCCACCTCTCCCCCCCTTCTCCGGTGTGTCTCCTCTATGGGGGTTGGCAAGGCTCTGCACTGCCAACCCCCTTAGAGAAGACAAATTCCCAAAGTGATTTCCTGTTTTGTCCAACGGAGATGCATTGCCTATGGGGGTGTGCCATACAGTTAGGCTGGGGTGGGGGGGAGGGAGGGAGGAGGACTTGTTGTTCATAAACCATGCAGAACGATCCCGATCTCGACGTTTCTTAAGATCACCCGAATCTGGAGTAGGGTACATTGAAGGTACTCTACTCCTCCAATCCCAACGGCCTCCCTCTTTTCCCACACAGTCCGCGTTGCGGACACGGAATCCGCCAACCCTACACATTGACCGTGTTAGATTACGTCTTTTTCACATTGGAGCATAAAGAGGACATATCTCTTTAACGGCATGTTTTTGTTGTCGACCCAACGACAAAAAGTTCGATAACACAATCCCAATGGCGAATCATGTACCGCGAAACCCGCCAACACCCACACTCAACGTCAGGGCAAAGGGTGGAGGAAGGACGGAAGTAACCCCATCTGGACCGTGTTAGGTGAAAATCTGTTCAACACTGGACCCCAACAAATCCCCTGTCTCGCTAAAATGGGAAACCTGTACCCTTTTTATAGAAAAAGCTGTTAGCCATTCTCACCACGCACTCCAACTGCGACGCGGGCGTGTGCTAGACACGAGGTCGTCGCCTTGTCAGTACACGGAATATATATGATGAACAAGAGAATCTTTTTTTTCACAAACCGGATAACAGTTTTCTTGTTTGTTTGTTTGTTTTGTGGTTTGTTTTTTATTGCTCGGAAGAGGGCCATCGGAAGCAGAACCTGAACAAAAAAAATTAGTAGAAACAGTTCCAAGTCAACAGAACCATCAGGTCGGAGGAACTCCTCCACTCTCACCCCGCCGTTGCATTGAAGGTACTCTACTCCTCCAATCCCAACGGCCTCCCTCTTTTCCCACACAGTCCGCGTTGCGGACTAATGATGGAACACTTTTGTGAATTATCCAGAAATAGACAGAATTCAGTCTTCCTCTTTTTCCTCGAGGTCGAGGTCTCTCTCCCCCAACCCCCCTGCCCTCTTAGGTCGGAGGAACTCCTCCACTCTCACTCCGCAGTTGCATTGAAGGTAGTTCACTCCTCCAATCCCAACGGCCTCCCTCTTTTCCACACAGTCCGCGTTGGCGGACTGAATGAATGGTTTAATCGGAGGCTGAAAAAAAAAACCCCCGAGGAGAAAAAAAGACTAAGTGCGGCGAAGAACTCGCGCCTCCAACATCAAAGCGGCATTCATGCGCCACAGCAGGAAACTTATGCGGGTAAACAACGATTGAAGACGGTCAGGGCGTTCGCGGAACAACTCCCGAAGCCAGCGAGAACCAACAGAGTCCATGAACCCAAAGCACTCAATGATCAATATTAGTTGGCGGACTAATGATGGAAGACTTCCGTGAATTATCAAGAAATAGACAGAATTCAGACTTCCTCTTTTCCCTCGAAGTCGAGATCTTTCTCACCCAACCCCCACCCCCCCCCGCCCTCCTATCTTTTCTTCTTTCTCACAAAATTCCCCCAAAATATTTTTAAATCAAAACATAGATAAGTTCGTTCAACGAAAAAAAAATCCAAGTAGGGGTGCTGAATATCGAAGATAAATTGATTTAAGGTCTGCATTCGTACTGACAATGAATTTGTTTTTTTTTGCCTATGGGCATCAGGTTGTCGAACCAAAAGTTAACCCCTCCCCTTTTCTCTATCTGCAAATACTAAATTCCTGTGTTTTGTTGGTATTTGTAAGGAGAATCGAAGATACTCCATAGATTCCAATAGGGGTTATGTATCCACACAAAATAAACTCAAAAAATGAAAGAAACTATTTTCCTTTATTTAATATTTTGACGAAAAAGGTACCCCCCTCGGCGCTCCCCTTCACCCCCCACCCCCTTTCCAAAACAAAGAAAGTCTCGCGTCAGAGTGGGTTGACGAGACTCGCAAACGGTGTAAGATGTCCTATCACACTGATTGGCCAGGTTCAGGAAAAATTGTAAGCCAAAACGGAAGAGCCTCGGCTCTCCCTTCACCCCTCCCTTTGCAAAAAAAGAAAGTCCCGCGTCAGAGTGGGTTGGCGGGACACTCGCAAACGGTGTAAGATGTCCTATCACACTGATTGGCCAGTTTCAGGAAAAATTGTATGCCAAAACGTTTTTTACTATACAAATTATTTAAAAAACAACTTGTTCTCTTGGTTCGATTTTATTGCCCCCCGGCCCCAAAAAAGAAGAAAATCTCTCCTCAGACCGGATTGACCAGACTCGCAAATGGTGTAAGATGCCCTATCACACTGACTGGCCAGTTTCAGGAAAAATTGTAGGCCAAAACGGGACATTTTTATTTTGTAACTTATTTCAAAACAACTTATACTCTTGCTTCGATTTTATTTTATAAAAACGTATACATATATATATATATATCAACAAAATAAAGTGAGGAGATGATTTTCCATCCGACAACAGCGGACAAAACCAAAGAAATACACACACAATGCGAAGAAAAAAAGCCGTTGAGGGTCGCACTCCGCTTATGTATGTCATCGTTTGGTATATGGTCTGGTCATTGGAGAAGTTTGGGTTTGTGGTTGCACTATTTGGTTTACGGTTGGCTTTTCGGGAGTGTTGTTCTCTGCGGAACGCCTTGACCGACTGTTTCTCCTAGCCGTTTTTATCCGTCTATAAGTCTCTTGCTGTTCGCTTCGATGGTGGAGGAGGCGCGCGATCTTTTGCAGCGGGATAGGGTGTTTCCCCTCGGTTTTTTTTTCTTTTCTTTGCATTCTTCCGATTGATATGTTCGTTAGCCTCATACAGCATGCGGGGACCAAGTCTGGGCGGCAGCCTTAACTGTCAATGGCTCTCACCACCGTTCCAAATCTTCCGCTCCTCACGTTCGCGGAATTTGAAGTGCGCACTTCTCTGCACTTGTACCTTTTCCTGCACTTGTACCTTTTATTGCACTTGTACCTAGGATTGCATCAGCAGCCGCCCTGGCCTTCCAAGCTGGGTTTGACCTGCCGTTTGCTCTCAGAACGAAGGCACGGCGGATTTTGCTCGTCAGCTGCCCGGCTGGCAAGACGCGCACGAAACCGCCAATATAAGCGGATTTTGAACAATTTGTTTGTACCTCGAACTTCTGCCTATAGTACGGCATTTCAGTCTTCCAATTGAATGTGAGACGCCACTGTCCGTCGCAGACTACGAAAACGAAGAACGCAGAGCAGTTGACCTTCCGATCATCTGTGACGATAGAGAGCGCCGTAGAGTTGCCGCTGCCAACATGAGCCGTCGCGTCGCGGAGAGTTGAAATATGCGGGGGCTTTGTCTTCCCCAGATATTCGTGCTTCGGCTCTATCTCATCGCCTGGTACCTCTGGTCATTTGAGTGCTTTGGGTGTATGGATTCCGGTAGTTCCCGTTGGCTTCGAGAGTTGTTCCGCGAACGCCCTGCCATCTCTCCCCGTTTTTACTCGTAAAGTTTCTTGCTGTGGCGTATGAACGATGCTTTGATGTTGGAGGCACGATATCTTCGCCGTGCATAGCGTTTTTTCCGCTCCGTGTATTTTATTTCAGTTTCCGATTGAACAAATTCATTCAATGGAGCCTCTAAAGATTGAAGAAGAAGACTATCAATGCGTTGCTGGTGAACTCGTAGAGCGTGGTTTGACCACGTTCCCTGGGACTATCACTGATCGAGTTTTGTTGTTTTTAGACGGTGTTGCTTCTCGCCTGCTTGGTCGTGTTGCTATTTTTCGCAATGTCCGCCGGGCCGTCTTGGCATCTGAGGGAATAATTAAAACTTTCTCAGGCGCGTTTGGATGCTACCCTTGTTGTTGGACGCGTCGTTTACGGCTCCCTTTTTACGTTCTCTCTCAGGGTACATAGACTGGGAATAACTTGTTCACCCTTAAAACAAAAACCACCCTCCCCACCACAGCACCTGGCATCGATACTCCTCCTTCGCTTCCCCAAAGCGCTCACTCCTTAGCAATCCTGCAGCGTTCAAACGCCACAACAACAAAGTAAACAAGGATTGAAGACGGTCCGGGCGTTCGCGGAAGATCTCTCGAAGCCAGCGAGACACAACGGAGTCCATAAACCTAAAGGTTTCGATGACTAAAGGCACCTGGCGGTGAGCGAGCGCCGAAGCACGAACCTCTGGGGTAGACGGAGCCCTCGTACATGTCACCTCTTCATGGCGACGCATACTGGCAGCTGCATATCCACGGCGCTCTCCCGCGGCAGGCAGATAACGGCTGGCCTGAGGGTTAGGCACAGTATGAGCTGGCTTTATTAGCATAGCCTGAAGCGCTACGCAAGGCGTGAAAAGGGACTAAGGACTAGGTAGGGAAGCGTGCAAACCCAGGCGCCTATGGCGCGCCTGAGCAAGCATGCTGCTCGAGTAGCGCCACAGAGAGACGCTTAAACGACGCAAAAGTTCCAAATATTCAACAGGATGCTCAGCAAAACATTTCCGCAGCCACTCCAAACCCGACTTTTCCACGTGGCCAAAGCTTTCCACAATGAAAGGCTGGAACCGGTGTGAGCGACCCTCTGCACAAGGCAGACTGGCCATACTCTCAGCGTACCGTCGTTCCTTCACTCGGCGAAGGGCAGAAGCGGCTGCCCCCCGGCGGCGGGCGGCAGCAGTGAGATGGTCGCTGGCAACAGGGCATGTAATCGCGAGGTCCACATATGTTGAGCGTCTGGCGGCAGCGTCGGAGACAAGAAGATCTGCGATACAGCGGGGCGGCGCTGTTTCCGAGACCGATATGGGCAGCTCCGATTCCACCTCCACCGTGTGCCCTACCCGAGTCAAACTTTCGCTAAGAATGTATTTGAAGCGAGTGTGACGCCTCGTACGAAGACCTCTCAACAATCCGCATGAGCCTAAGAAGTGGTAACCACAAGCATCAATCCGACTCTCACATCCCTGACAGAAAGACGGCCGATTAGAGTTCCACGGAGCTTGTGGCAAACCCAGGTAGATCCGTGCGGCAGAGCGGAACTGGAAGGCATCGAAACGGTGACCCAGTGACGATGGCAGCGTGGTTAACCACAAGTGCGATAGATGGCCTCCCATGCCGCGGAGGCGAGCAGCGGTGGTAGGCGGTGTCAGGGGAGAGTTGAGCAAGATTGGGTGAGCGGCACTGTGTTGGCCCCAGGTGAGGCTATGTTGAATCACATCAGTGCGTGAGCTCCACGATCGGCTCAGACCCGGATAATCTGCAACCGGTGACCCGGGATTAACTTCCCCCTCGTCGGCGAGTACTCTGTCGATGGGAGATTCCTCGCTCGCTTCCGCTCGTCCCCACAACAGCTCCTTCCAGGAGCGAAATCTGGATCGATTCTCGTCCGGCACGGCGTTGCACTTACTGAACGCCTGTTGCAGACCATCATAGATACTCAAAAGCGGCGGCGGAAGGGTCACAGGGTCTTCGCTAGTCAGTGCTCGAGCCAAAAGGCAGGCACTCCGCATCCGAAAACTCACCAAGGCACGAAGCGCGGTAGCCCAGGAGGCGACCGCCGCAGGCGAGCATACGAGCCCACGGTCTGCAACACCAAATCCACCTAATCGCAAAGATAGAGCGAGCTGAGCCCGAATTAAATCCCTGTCTGGAGCAGATTCGGGATCCAAGGGTTCATCCAAGAGCGTTCCCCAATGCTTCAGCATCATCGCGTCGGCCTTGCCGGCGATCCACGCTCCCCAATGTGGTGGTAGGCTGCGCAACCAATAGCTGAGCCGCGGACCGGCGCAGAAGCGGGAAAGCAAGCATGCAGATTGCAGCGTGCTTTCAGGCAGACGCTCAATGGCGTCAGTCAACTGTTTGTGTCTGGCCAAGACCCGTTCGCAAGAGGCTTGAACGAAATGGCACTCCCTAAACCCACGCCATGGTGCTCGAGCCCTTCACGTTCACCGATGAGGCGCAGACGAGGCGGCAAAGAGACCAGCGAAACTTCACTCGGGCGGAGAAAACGGCATTTTGTAGGTTCGACGATCAGACCTACTCCACGTGCAATCGCTTCGATCTGGGTCAACGCCTGAGCCAGGGTCTCAGGGGTGCCCAGCAACGTGACGTCGTCGTGATAAGCGCAGATACGAAGTTCCGGAACCTCAGTCGCGAGACGCAGGAGAACGAGCTGCAAAGCACAGGCGTGAAGGACCGGCCCACAAGGATCGCCTTGTTGGACTCCAGTATGCGCCTCAAAAACAGTGCCCCGCGTTGTCCAGTAAGGGAGGCTTCCCCCTCCGTAAATACCCGATAGAAAAGGCCAGGCCTCCGGGAAGACCCTGCGAATCACCTCTAGAGCATGCTTCCGCGAAACGCTGTTGAAAGCGTTGCGGAAGTCAACCACCAAAACGCCCAAGTCCGGCCTGTTGGCTCGCTCCAGCTCAATCGCATGTGTGATCAATTCACAACCCCCAGAGAATCCCACCCCTACTTGCAAAGGCGCCAGAAAAGCTGCGACGCGCTGGCGAAGGCGCTGGCAAATCCACCTCCCGGCTAATTTCCTGAGGCTCTCGACCATACCGATCGGTCGGAGACGCGGATGTGCCGGCTCGTGGTCGGCTTTCGTGAGCAAGCAAAGTTGTGCCCGCCTGAGATGATCCCACGGGGCAGACGTACCTCCTGCGCCCTGAAACAGCGAGTTGAGGATCTTCACCAGTGCGCCCCGGCCAGCGTTGCTCAAGGCCTGCAAGACTTCCGTCCGTAGCCGGGAATGTCCAGGACAGCGTCCACGACGGGAGGTCCGGAGTAACTCCTCCAGATCAGACTCCTTGAGCGTCAGGTCAAGGCGAAATCTCGCCAACTCCGGACGGTCCAAGAACGACGCGAATTCAGGGAGCAAATCCACGTCGGAAGAAGGGAACAAAGCCGACACCGTCGGGTCGAGACTTTCTTCGTAAGGGAGGACAGGCGCCTGGCCCTCCAAAACCCGTGCCGCTCGACTCAAGTCGCCAACCGCCACCAATCTCTGCACTCGAGCCGTCAGAGGCGAGACTATTCCAGCCCGAGCCCGACCGGCGGCTACTTCGGATGAAGCCAAGTAACTTTCTTGCAACGCCTCGAATTCGCCCTTCAGGAATAGTGTCAACCGCTCGCGAACTCTCCATCGGCGCTCTGGTGTGCAAACAGGGGCCAGGATCAACCGCGGCATGACGCCCAGGAGTTCCCACATAACCGCGTCGCGTCGGTTGCGCGCCAAACTCAAGAAGATGAAGTCGAGGATGGTCCCAGCCCTAAAGAGCTCTCTGCGAGGGAGGACGAGAGGCGGAATCCTGCCCCGGAGGGGTAGGAAGCCTCCTTCCAAAGAAATCCACCGCCGGAGCCAACTCCGCAACCGCGTTCGCCAGATACCCCAGTCGACCCCCTCGCCCTGAACGTAGGCTTGCAGGTCCAGTGGCTGCGATCTCGCAGCCGATCCAGAGGACCTAATCGTGCTTCTCCCCCTTAGACCCGGGGGAGTCGGTCCTCGCACGTTTACCTCCTAACCGCACCAAAGAAGTCAACCGTCCACTCCGCGAGGCCCTCGGTATGGCTCCCCGGGGCTTCAACAAAGTAATAGGAGGGTTCTCGACCGACATGCCCTCTGGCTCCCCTTCCTCGCCACTCGCACTGAAAGTGGTGCTGGGAGTAGGGCCCTCTAATACCCCCAACCGGCGCAGCTCGGCCTTGTGACTCGAGGTCAGCACAAGGCGCCTCTCATGGTCGAAACAGGTAGAGACGGCGGCGCGCAGATGGCGTGGACCCGACGCGAAACGCGCCAAAAGTATCCGCTCAATGCGATGAATGCGAAGCCAATGGATGGCTGCGGCTTTCACACTAGACTCGTGCTCGGAGAGCCCCGCTGTTTCTCCTGGAGACGGGAAAGTTCCCGAGAAACGGTCGAACTCGAAATGCAGGACGACCTGGGGGTGAGAACGCAACCAGCGGGCGCTCTCAGGCCACTGCTCGGTAGGCTTCGCCAGCAGGGCCTGCAGGTACGTGGCTGCGGTTGCAGTGACCACAAAAAGGACATCGCGGCCCTCATAATTCGCGAAGATAAAGTCTTCACGGCAACACACCAAAGACTCCGCAAACGTATTCCGGAAATCGGGCATGGATGGGACCTGGCCCCGTGTAGTCTGGGGCCGGACGTTGCGCACCCAGAGAAATTGCAAATTCGTCGCTTCAGGTCCGCCTTGCGGCTCGCGAGAGGGCAAGAATCGTAGCATAGCCGCCGTCCGTGCGGCGGTGGTGCCCTTCCGCAAAACCGAGGCGTAAGAGGGCCCCCCCTTGGAGCCACCGCGTGCCCCCGCCTGCGCCTGGAGCTGTCGCCCACCTGAGGGCTGGCCAAGGACAGGAAAGTCTGCTCCCGCTGAGGGGGCGTTCGCAGGGTTAGGCTGAGCTTCTCCGTTGCCCCCCCTGACCGAGCGCGGAAGCTCGGTTTGGCCCTGCTGTACACCCCCCGGCACCGTCCCGTCCCCACTAGTCCCATAGCCCTCGCCTGTCCCGGGACAAGTCCATGTTGACTGTTCTGGAGATGTTGACTGTCATCAGTCAACGTGGCCACGTGGGGGGATTTCAAACTACTACGCGGGTTTGATTTCCCACCGAAACCAGTCCCAATTCCAGCCCACCAAGCTTCTGGGTTAGCTGAGGCAGGACGCCTCGATCTCCCGCAGCTGTGATAAGGCTAGTGACCGCCGAGAGTAGGGCGCGCACTTGAGTGCCAGAGGCACCCTCCAAGTCAACCTCTGAAGCAAAGGTGCCGTAGCTGACGCGAACACTCAGTCCACCACTGGGGAGTGCCTCCTTGTTATAGGGCTCCGTGGAGCTCGGAGATACCCCTGCCATCCTGAGAGGATGGGCAAAGGAAACCTTGCACTACCAAAGAAACCTCTCCAAGAAAATAATTGACCCCACGACTCAATTGGGGAAAGCCCCTCAACGCACCCCCACGAGAGAGAGAGACAGTTGCAGTTGCAACGGCACACCCCGGAAAAGCGGGGGGAACGACTACCAGAGGAAGCGCTTCCCACAAACAAACACGCTCGCGACCGAAAAAGATTCAAAACCCCACTTCTTCGCCCCCCAAATCCTCCAACCTTTTTGCATTTTGACTAAGAACTAGGTAGGGAAGCGTGCAAACCCAGGCGCCTATGGCGCGCCTGAGCAAGCACGCTGCTCGAGTAGCGCCACAGAGAGACGCTTAAACGACGCAAAAGTTCCAAATATTCAACAGGATGCTCAGCAAAACATTTCCGCAGCCACTCCAAACCCGACTTTTCCACGTGGCCAAAGCTTTCCACAATGAATGGCTGCAACCGGTGAGAGCGACCCTCTGCACCAGGCAGACTGGCCATGCTCCCAGCATACCGTCGTTCCTTAACTCTTCGAAGGGCTGAAGCCGCGGCCCCCCGGCGGCGGGCGGCTGCGGTGAGGTGGGCTTTATTAGCATAGCCTACAGCGCTACGCAAACCGTCAAAAGGAACTAAGAACTAGGTAGGGAAGCGTGCAAACCCAGGCGCCGATGGCGCGCCTCGGCAAGCATGCTGCTCGAATATCGCCACAGAGAGAAACTTAAGCGCCGCAAAACTTCCAAGTATTCAACCGGATGCTCAGTGAAACATTTCCGCAACCACTCCAAACCCGACTTCTCCACGTGACCAAAGCTTTCCACAATGAAAGGCTGAAACCGATGGGAGCGACCCTCAGCGCGAGGCAGGCTGGCCATACTCTCAGCATACCGTCGTTCCTTCACGCGGAGACGAAGCAGCTGCTCCCCGGCGACGGGCGGCAGCCGTGAGATGGGCGCTTGCCACAGGGCATGTAATCGCCAGGTCAACATATGCTGAGCGTCTGGCGGCAGCATCGGAGACGAGGAGATCTGCGATACAGCAGGGTGGTGCCGTGTCCGATACCGATCTGGGTAGTTCCGATTCCACCTCAACCGTATGCCCTACCCGAGTCAGACATTCGCTGAGAATGTACTGGCTTTATTAGCATAAATACTGGTTTTACTAACATAGCCTGATGCGCTACGCAAGGCGTGAAAAGGAACTAAGAACTAGGTAGGAAAGCGTGAAAACCCAGGCGCCTATGGCGCGCCTCGGCAAGCATGCTACTCGAATATCGCCACAGAGAGACACTTAAACGCCGCAAAAGTTCCAAGCATTCAACAGGATGCTCAGTAAAACATTTCCGCAACCACTCCAAACCCGACTTCTCCACGTGACCAAAGCTTTCCACAATGAAAGGCTGGGACCGGTGGGAGCGACCCTCAGCGCGAGGCAGACTGGCCATACTCTCAGCATAGCGTCGTTCCTTCGCGCGGCGAAGGGCCGAAGCCGCTGCTCCCCGGCGGCGGGCGGCAGCCGTGAGATGGGCGCTTGCCACAGGGCATGTAATCGCCAGGTAAACATATGCTGAGCGTCTGGCGGCAGCATCGGAAACGATGAGATCTGCGATACAGCGGGGCGGTGCCGTCTCCGAGACCGATCTGGGTAGTTCCGATTCCACCTCAACCGTATGCCCTACCCGAGTCAAACATTCGCTGAGAATGTACTGAAACGGGTGTGAAGCCTCGTACGAAGACCTCTCAACAGTCCACATGAACCTAAGAAGTGGAAGCCACAAGCATCAATCCGACTCTCACATCCCTGACAGAAAGACGGCCGATTAGAGTGCCACGGAGCTTGTGGCAAACCCAAATAGATCCGTGCAGCAGAGCGGAACTGAAAGGCATCGAGACGGTGACCCAGTGACGAGACAGTGAGGAGTTGTTGTCGAAAATTGGAGTTTTGTTTCTTTTTCGGTCGCGAGCGTGTTCGTTTACGGGAAGCGCTTCCTCTGGTACGCCTTCCCCTCGATTTTCCGCGGGGCGTCGTTTGCATTTGCAACTACTTCTGTCTTCCGGGTGGGTTTGTTGCGGGGCCTTTCCTATTTGGGTTGGGTTTGGTCGATTATTCTCTCGGTGCGGTTTCATATTGGTGGTGCAACGTTTCCTTTGCGCATTACCTCATGATGGTAGGGATATCTCCGCGCTCGACGGAGCCTCATCCCAAGGAGGCACTGCCAGGTCGGGGACTCCGTGTTCGCCTCAGCTGCGGCACCTTTTCTTCCGAGGTTGACTTGGAAGGCGCTTCTGGCACCCAGGCGCGTGCACTTATCTCCGCTGTCACCAGCCTGATCACGGCTGCGAGTGATCGTGGAGTGCTCCCTCAGCTCACCCAGAAGCTAGGTGGGCTGGAATCGGGATTGCTGGCCAGGTCAAATTCAAATTCGGACGAGAATTTGAATTGCCCCAGAGTGGCAGCGTTGGCTGAAGGCAGTCAACATCAGGTCAATCAACATGAACCTGTCCCGGGACAGGCGAGGGCTGTTGCTTCTGCGCGGGACAGTACGACGTTGGGGAGCGGCAGGCCGGGCCAAAACGCGCTTCAGCGCTCGGGGACTCGAGGCAATGGTGGTGGTGACTGTGCGGCAACCGGTGTGGAGGAGACTGCAGCTGTGGACTTCCCTCTCTTGGACCAGCCCTCAGGTGGTCACCAGCTCCCGGTTACTGCGGGGGCACGTGGTGGCCGCAAGGGGGGCGTTTCGTACGCATCAGTCTTGCGGAAGGGCACCACTGCCACACGTACGGCGGCTATGCTCCGTTTCATACCATCTCGCGAGCCTCAGGATGGGCCTGTGGAGACCACTTTCCAATTTCTGTGGGTGCGAAATGTCCGGCCCCAGACTACACGAGGACAGGTTCTGTCTATGCGAGACTTCCGGGACACTTTTGCGGAATCGTTAGGGTGCAGCCGGGGTGATTTCTTCTTCGCAAACTATGAGGGCCGCGATGTGCTGTTTTTGGTCTCCGCAACCGCCGCCAAGTACCTGGAGGCCTTGCTGGCGAAGCCTACCGAGCAGTGGCCTGAGAGCGCCCGGTGGCTGCGCTGCAACCCGCAGGTGGTTTTGCACTTGGATTTTGACCGTTTCTCGGGCAATTTCCTGTCTCCGGGAGAAACGGCAGGGCTCTCTGAGCATGAGAGCAGCGTGAAGGCGGCAGCGATCCATTGGCTACGGATTCAGCGCCTTGAGAGGATCTTGTTGGAGCGGTTCCGGTCGGGCCCTCGTCACCTGCGCATGGCGGTGTCCAGCTTCTTCGATCTGGAGAGGCGACTTGTGCTGACTTCGCGCTACAAGACAGAGCTGCAGCGGGTGGGGATTTTGGAGGGCTCTGCTTCCAGCACCACTTCCAGCGAGAGTGGTGAGGCAGGGGAGCAGACTGAGGGCATGGCGGTGGAGGACGCCCAGGTTACTTTGCTGAAGCCCGCGGGATCCGTTCCGCGAGCCTCGCGGAGTGGGCGGCTCACGACTTTGGTGCGGATAGGAGGTAAGAGAGCGAGGACCGACTCCCCCGGGTCTAAGGGGGAGAAGCACGATTAGCGCTCCAGGCACGGCTGCGAGGTCGCAGCCTATGGATCTACAGTCTTATGTCCCGAAGGAGGGCGGATACTGGGGCATTTGGCGAACGCGTTTTCGGAGTTGGCTCCGGCGGTGGATTTTTTTGGAAGGAGGCTCGCTTCCCCTCCTTGAGGGCATTCCCCCAGTCGTCCTCCCTCGTGGAGACCTTCTAGTAGCTGGAACCATTCTCGATTTCATCTTCACGAGCCTGGCTCGCAACATTCGGGACACAGTCATTTGGGTTTTCCTGCGGGTCATGCCACGCCTGATTCTGGCCCCCATTCACACATCGGAGCGCAGATGGCGAGTACGAGACCGACTGGCCCTGTTCTTGAAGGGAGACTTCGAAGTACTACAGCGCAGCTATTTGGCGTCGTCAGCACCATCCGCCCGTCGGACTCGGCATGGCACAGTGTCGCCCGTGCCGGCTCGAGTACAGAAATTGGTAGCAGTGGGCGATTTAAGTCGAGCGGCGCGGGTTTTGGAGGGCCAGGCGCCTGTCCTCCCCTACGATGATAGTCTCGCCCAGACGGTGTCGTCTTTGTTCCCTGAGTCCGACGTGGACTTGTCCCCTGAATTCGAGGTATTCTTGGACCGTCCGGAGTTGGCCAGGTTTCGCATCGATCTGACGCTCAGTGAGTCTGACCTGGAGGATTTGCTTCGTACCTCGCGTCGGGGACGCTGTCCCGGACCCTCCGGACTAAGAACAGAGTTATCGCAGGCCCTGAGGCAGCCTGGCCAGAGCGCGCTTTTGAGGATCCTTAACAAGTTGTTCCAGGGCGTATCGAGTGCGTCTGCGCCATGGGAACATCTCCGGCAGGCACAGCTTTGCTTGCTCACGAAACCTGACCACCAACCGGCCCACCAGCGTCTCCGGCCGAACGGGATGGTGGAGAGCCTACGGAACTTAGCCGGGAGGTGGCTATGCCAGCGCCTTCGCCAGCGAGTCACAGCTTTCATGGCGCCATTGCAAATAGGGGTGGGATTTTCTGGGGGTTGCGAACTGATCACCCATGGGATCGAGCTAGAACGCGCCAGTAGGCCGGAGTGGGGAGTCTTGGTGGTTGATTTCCGGAACGCATTCAACAGCGTGTCGCGGACGCATGCGCTAGAGGTGCTCCGACGTGTGTTTCCGGAAGCGTGGCCGTTTCTATCGGGTATTTACGGAGGGGAGAGCCTCCCCTACTTGACAACGGAGGGCACTGTTTTTCAAGCATATACTGGCGTCCAACAAGGCGACCCTTGCGGACCTCTTCTTCATGCCTGTGCCCTACAGCTCGTACTTTTACGTCTTTCGACTGAGGTCTCGGATCTTCGAATCTGCGCGTACCACGATGACGTAACATTGCTGGGCACCCTGACACCCTGGCTAGGGGGCTGACCGCGATCGAAGCGATTGCACGTCGCGTCGGTTTGACTGTGGAAACAGAAAAATGTCGCTTTCTGCCCCCGAGGGACGTGTCGCTGACCTCTCTGCCACCCACTCTGCGACTAATCAGCGAACGTGAAGGGTTCGAACACCACGGCGTCGGATTGGGCACTGACAACTTTGTCCAAGCATCCTGCGAGCGAGTTTTGGCACGGCACAAGCAACTCACCGACGCCATTGAGCACCTACCCGACAGCATGCTGCAATCGGCCTGCTTGTTTTCCCGCTTTTGTGCCGGTCCCAGACTCAACTACTGGTTGCGCAGCCTGCCTCCAGCTTGGGGCTCGTGGATCGCTGCTAAAGCCGACGAAATGACCCTGCAAAACTGGGGAACGCTCTTGGATGAGCCCCTCGATCTTGAAGCTGCTCCCGACAGGGACTTGATTCGTGCACAGATCGCTCTACCGTTGCGATTAGGAGGATTCGGCGTCGCAGACCGTAGGCTGGTATGCTCGCCAGCGGCGGTTGCCTCCTGGGCTACCGCGCTGCGAACGTTGGTGACCTTCCAGATGCGAAGTGCCTGCCTCTTGGCTCGAGCTTTGACCAACGAGGATCCAGTGACCCTGCCGCCCCCGCTTTTGACAATTTATGATGGTCTTCAACACGCGTTCAGGAGGTGCAACGCCGTGCCGGACGCAAATAGGTCCCGCTTTCGTTCCTGGAGGGAGCTGTTATGGGGACGAGCTAAAGCGATTGAGAATTCTCCCCTCGACCGAGTTCTTGCCGATGACGGAGAGGCTAGCCCCGGGTAACCTGTTGCAGACTACCCGGGTTTGAGCCGATTGTGGAGCTCCCGCGCTGATGTGATTCAACATAGCCTCACCTGGGGCCAACACAGTGCCGCTCACACAGTCATGCTCAATTCTCCTCTCACGCCGCCTACCACTGCCGCTCGTCTCCGCGCCATGGAGGCCACCTCTCGCACTTGTGGTTAACCACTCTACCGTCGTCATTGAGTCATCGTCTCGATGCTTTCCAGTTCCGTTCTGCCGCACGGATCTATCTCGGTTTGCCACAGGCTCCGTGGCACTCTAATCGGCCGTCTTTCTGTCAGGGATGTGAGAGCCGGATTGACGCTTGTGGCTACCACTTCCTGGGTTCCTGCGGACTGTTGAGAGGTCTCCGTACGAGGCGTCACACTCGCCTCAAGTACATCCTCAGCGAGTTTTTGACTCGGATAGGGCATACGGTTGAGGTTGAGTCGGAACTGCCCAGATCAATCTCGGACTCTGCACCGCCCCGTTGTATAGCCGATCTCCTCGTCTCCGACGCTGCTGCCAGACGCTCAACATATGTGGACCTTGCGATTACCTGCCCCGTGGCCAGCGCCCACCTCACCGCAGCCGCCTGCCGCCGGGGCGCCGCGGCTTCAGCCCTTCGAAGAGTTAAGGAACGACGGTATGCTGAGAGCATGGCCAGTCTGCCTTGCGCTGAGGGCCGCTCTCACCGGTTCCAGCCATTCATTGTGGAAAGCTTTGGTCACGTCGATAAGTCGGGTTTAGAGTGGTTGCGGAAATGTTTTGCTGAGCATCCTACTGAATATTTGGCGCTCTTGAGGCGTTTAAGTGTCTCCCTTTGGCGATATTCCAGCGACATGCTTTCCGAGGCGCGCCATCGGCGCCTGGGGTTGCATGCTTCCCTCCCTAGTTATTAGTTCATCTTCACGCCTTGCGTAGCACTTCAGGCTATGCTAGTAAAGTCGAGTGACGAGGGCAGCGTGGTTAACCACAAGTGCGAAAGGTGGCCTCCCATGCCGCGGAGGCGAGCGGCGGTGGTAGGCGGTGTGAGGGGAGAGTTGAGCAAGATTGCGTGAGCGGCACTGTGTTGGCCCCAGGTGAAGCTATGTTGAATCACATCAGTGCGCGAGCTCCACAATCGGCTCAGACCCGGGTAATCTGGAACAGGTGAACCGGGGCTGGCTTCCCCCTCGTCGGCGAGGACTCTGTCTATGGGAGAGTCCTCGATGGACTCAGTGCGTCCCCATAATAGCTCTCTCCAGGAGCGGAACTTGGATCGATTCTCGTCCGGCACGGCGTTGCACTTACTGAACGCCTGTTGCAGAGCATCATAGATACTCAAAAGCGGTGGCGGAAGGGTCGCGGGGTCTTCGCTAGACAGTGCTCTAGCCAAAAGGCAGGCACTGCGCATCCGAAAACTCACCAAGGGGCGAAGCGCGGTTGCCCAGGAGGAGACCGCCGCAGGCGAGCATACGAGTCCACGGTCGGCCACTCCAAATCCACCTAATCGCAACGGTAGGGAAATCTGGGCCCGAATGAGGTCCCTTTCAGGAGCCGCTTCAGCATCCAGGGTTTCATGCAAGAGCGTTCCCCAGTGCTTCAGCATCGCCTCGTCCGCCTTGGCTGCCATCCACGAGCCCCAATGTGGTGGAAGGCTTCGCAGCCAGTAATTCAGCCGGGGGCCGGCACAAAAGCGGGAAAGCAGGCATGCAGATTGTAGCATGCTGTCCGGTAGGCGCTCAGTGGCGTCAGTGAGCTGCTTATGGCGTGCTAAAACTCGTTCGCAGGAGTCTTGCACGAAGTTGTCACTCCCCAAACCGACGCCATGGTGCTCGAGCCCCTCACGTTCACCAAATACTCGGAGACTAGATGGCAGGGAGCCCGTCGAAACTTCACGCGGGGCGAGAAAACGGCATTTTTCGGGTTCTACGGTCAGACCTACTCCACGTGCTATTGCTTCGATCTGGGCCCGTGCCGCTCGACTCAGGTCGCCAACCGCCACCAATTTCTGCACTCGAGTCGTCACGGGCGGGACTGGCCCAGTCCGAGCCCGACGGACAGAGTGCTCCGATGACGCCAAGTAGCTTTGCTGCAACACCTCAAATTCCCCCTTCAGGAACATGGCCAGTCGTTCTCGGACGCGCCATCTGCGCTCCGATGTGTGAGTGGGTGCCAGAATCAGGCGCGGCATGACCCCTAAAAATTCCCACATGACGGTGTCGCGAGGGTTAAGCGCCAGGATCGTGAAGATGAAGTCCAGGATGGTCCCCGCCACTAAGAGCTCTCCGCGAGGTAGAGAGGCAGGCGGAATCCTGCCACGGAGGAGAAGCGAGCCGCCTTCCGAAGCAATCCATCGCCGGAGCCAACTCCGCAGGCGCTTACGCCAGATGCCCCAGTCTGCGCCCTCCTTCAGGACATAAGACTGGACTTTACTAGCATAGCCTGAAGCGCTACGCAAGGGACATAAGACTGCAGGTCCATGGACTGCGACCTCGCAGCCGTTCCCGGGGAGCTAATCGTGCTTCTCCCCCTTAGACCCGGGGGAGTCGGTCCTCGCTCGTTTGCCTCCTAACCTCACCAAACTGGTCAACCGGCCACTCCGCGAGGCTCTCGGGATGGCTCCCCCGGGCTTCAACAAAGTAATAGGGGCGTTCTCGACCGACATGCCCTCCGGCTCCCCTTCCTCGCCACTCGCACTGGAAGTGGTGCTGGGAGCGAAGCCCTCTAGTACTCCCAAACTCCGTAGCTCTGCCTTGTGACTGCAGGTCAGCACAAGGTGCCTCTCCCGGTCGAAAAAGGCAGAGGCGGCTGCGCGCAGATGGCGTGGACCCGACGCAAAACGCTCCAAAAGTATCCGCTCCATGCGATGAATGCGAAGCCAATGGATGGCTGCGGCTTTCACGTTGGTCTCGTGCTCAGAGAGCCCTGCTGTTTCTCCGGGAGAGAGGAAAGTGCCCGAAAAACGGTTGAACCCGAAATGCACTACGACCTGGGGTTGAGAACGCAACCAGCGGGCGCTCTCAGGCCACTGCTCGGTAGGCTTCGCCAGCAGGGCCTGCAGGTACTTTGCCGCGTTCGATGTGACCAGGAAGAGAACATCTCGACCCTCGTAGTTGGCAAATATAAAGTCTTCCCGACGGCAGCCCAAGGATTCTGCGAAAATGTTGCGGAAATCGCGCATGTTCGGCACCTGGCCACGGGTTGTCTGCGGCCGAACGTTCCGCACCCACAAGAACTGCAAGCTCGTGTCCGTGACTACTAGGACAGTCCCGTAGCCAGACCCCGCACCCCGTTCCAGATGCCGATCGGATCCTCGCCCGGTCTAGGTCGTCCAGTGTTGAATCCCCGGTAAGCTCCTCAAAGGCTTGTCGGTGACACTCTCGAGAGAGCGTTTTTTGGATCGGACCGTCAAACCTTGGGGTACCTGCTGTGTCTTCCGCTGTGCCTTCGGCCGAGTCCTCCAGCGGTTGCTAATCGGCCAGCCTCTGGATGCGTGCACTGGTCGTCGCTGGCAAACGTCGTCTAATTGCGCGACTTGCCTCCAGCAGTTGCCAAGCAAGTGCATCGGTTGTCCATCGAAGTCGCATCCGTGGCATCGATTCTCCTGGTGCAGCCGCAATACACTCCTGGGAAAGCCGTTCGAGGTAGCTTGATTCAGTGGTGTTCTCTTGCCGGCTGTGTTTCCACCCTGCATGGAAGGCAACTGGTTGAATTCTCGTGCGCGTGGCAAAGCCAAGTCCTCCTCATCGACACGGGAGTCGAATCTGTTTATCAACCGTTGCAGCCTCGCGTGCGGTGATATCCTGGTGTTGACATAGGCCTCCACATAAGCCTTCCAGCCTCGCGTGCGGTGATATCCTGGTGTTGACATAGGCCTCCACATAAGCCTTCCAGCTCCGAGAGGGTGATCCCGTCCGCCTCGCGTGCAACGGTACGTCCAAGGGGGTACGCCAGGCCACGTGTATGATAATCGAGCCTTGTGCCTGCGCAGTACCGAAAGAGAGCCAGCTTGACTTGGAGTTCAGCATCTGGGAGTCGCTGAATCGATTTTACCAGGTTCGCATGTCGCGTTTGAATAGCTCGACATTGTTCTTCCGCAAACACCAGAGTGCCAATTGGTGTGGAGTACAACGTAGTCCCGGCGCGAGTCACTCGAATCTCAGGGATATCTAGGTTAATCACGTAACCCCAGACTAACGTAACCGTAAGCTTTACTGGGCAACTGCCTACTGCAGCGCAACACTACGTCTAATCCTATCTAGGGAAGAACTTACTGGAACCCCGCTACCGGGGTCTCATGCTACGTTCAAAAGAAAAAACAGGCACCAGCGGGTTGTCCAGCTGGTCCACGCGCAAAGCGCCTAATGCTATCTCTGCGTTACCTCGCCATAGTTGCCGGTTTATCTGGGATCTCACGTCTCTCAGCTCCTCACTCCTGTGCAGTAGGTGTTTGCACCCCAGACTAACGTAAGCGTAAACTTTACTGGGCATACCCCTAACCTACGCCCCATATACTTCCCTTGCAGAGGTGACACGACCGTCACGTCCAGGGCATACAGCTGAAATGTCCTCGGATGCGTAGAAATGATATCCGGTCTTAGTCGGTAGTTCTCGAAGTACCCCTCCGGTTCTTGCTTAATGTCGATGAAATTCCAGCGATTCAGCCATCGCGCCAGCTCCTACAGATTTCGTCATGCCTTCGCTGCCATAGGCCCGTCGATGTTGGGCAGTGGTGAAACCTTTGTACGCCGTTAGTACCATGTATACTACCACAGCGAGTACACTTTTCCGTAGTCCGCAGCCCCGGAATCGCTAGCCCCAGTAGTTGTTGGATATTCACCTGCATTTCGGTCGAGCTCAACTTCTTCAGCTCCAACGTCGGCAGTTCGCGCAACCAGACTCCGGATCCGGAGCCCGCGGCGGACCTGATTCGAGCATGATGTTCGCCGGAGATGCGCGGATTGTTAACCAGGGGTTGGAATGCGCAATGGTTTGCCTCCCGAGAGAGAGTTTGTTGTGTAGAACCAATATTCCAATCGCCACAGTCTTCTGGGGCGTCTTCTGGGGGGTTTTCCCTCGTCTGCTGCAGGTTGGCAAGTCTTCTGATCCGGGGCGCAGTTTCGGGGCGCAGCCTACGTTGTATCGCTAGAGCAGATGATCGGATCTGGTCTGCGAGTTGTTCTGTCGACCATTGTAGTCGCGTCGCGGTGTTCGTAGCCGGAATTTTGTCTGTATAAACCTGCCTCTCCAGCTCAGCGATGTAAGGTCAGTCTCCCGGATTGCTTCGAAAGGTATTTTTCCAGGCCGAGTAGTAAGCTATAGGCTGGATACGCCGTCGAGTAGCAAACCCCAATCCTCCCCACCGGCAAGGCAGCGCAATCTGTTCCCAGATGTGTCCCAGGCACTCCTCGTCGTCCATGGCAGAGGTAGTAAGGCCTCCCAGTAAGGTTTCCAGGTGATATCTGGTCATGGTATTCGCCTCCCGTGCCAGACTGCGGCCGAACGGGTAGGCTAGGCATCGTAGAAGATAATCTAGGCGCGTTTCAGCGCAGTACCCGAACAATGCTACCTGTGCGTTAAGTTCATGTTGCGGTGGCTGTGCTATTTCCTTGATGAGCCTTTCGTGCTTATTTTGAAGCGCACGGCACTCGTGCTCGATATATTGCCGGTTTCCTAGCGGAATCGAATGGATAGTGACGCCGACTCGGCTAACATGTACGCCAGGTATCTCGCGATTGATGGCTCGCGCCGTCGTCAAGGTTCGGCCGTATAGAGTGCATTTGTTGAGTTGCAGGCGGGCCCCAAGAGCAGGGAGCATAGTTCGGTTCCAGGCTAGTGCTTGCTTCAGTTCCTGCAGGGGTCCCACGATGGTATTATCGTCATGCATAGCGACTATCGTTAGATCGGAGAACTTTGTTCGCAGAGCCTTTAGGAACGGTGCGAGGGCTAGTGCATGTAGCACCGGCCCAAGCGGGTCACCCTGTTGTACTCCCGTAGCTGCTGGAGCGTCAGTCGTGAGTACTCCGTTTGGTTCTCTCCAGGTGCCTAGTCGTTGGACCGTGGTCGATGTGCAGCTTGACCAGACCATTTCCTAATAGTAGAAGCATCAATCACAGTACTCATTTCGGACCAGCCCAGGTCATCTTATAGCCTCCTCACGGCGCTGTCCTTGACCTTGTGGCGTTGCAACGCCGCATTATTGTTGGACGCAGGTCATCAGCGTATTGTTTCTCGCTTTTCAGCGTAGTTAGGCTCTGATTAAACGGAACGGAACTCATTCCTTGTCTAGCGCCCATCTCACGGCTGCCGCCCGTCGCCGGGGAGCAGCTGCTTCGGCCCTTCGCCGCGTCAAGGAACGACGGTATGCTGAGAGTATGGCCAGCCTGCTTCGCGCTGAGGGTCGCTTCCATCGGTTCCAACCTTTCATTGTGGAAAGCTTTGGTCACGTAGAGAAGTCGGGTTTGGAGTGGTTGCGGAAATGTTTCACTGAGCATCCTGTTGAATACTTGGAAGTTTTGCGGCGCTTAAGTGTCTCTCTGTGGCGATATTCGAGCAGCATGCTTGCCGAGGCGCGCCATCGGCGCCTGGGTTTGCACGCTTCCCTACCTAGTTCTTAGTTCCTTTTAACGGTTTGCGTAGCGCTGTAGGCTATGCTAATACGCCTTTCGTAGCGCATCAGGCTATGTTAGTAAAACCAATAAAGCCAATAAAGCCAGTATAGACAAGTCCCCATAAACCAGTTCTGTTCCCCATTCTTTTAAAAACGCTGCTCTTCGCAAGTTTCTAACCATGCATTGACGGAATGACCTTCATCTAAGGCTCTTCTTGTTAGCAGTGTTGATCCGACATTTATTTCAAACCCAAGTTTAAAGAAAGACAACCTAAGTGTACAAGCTTATTGGAATAAAGCCAGCTTATTGTAATCCTTTTGGCAAATATCTGATGAAACTTCGCGTTCCAACATCGCCCGGAGAAAGAGGGTTCGACACGAACAATTCCGCTTTCGTGAAACTCCTTCCCGCTAACCGTTCTATGCGATTCGATCGTGAAGTTCACACCAATACGCAATAGAATCAATCCACTTAAGAACTCACCCTTCTCAAGAATTTCAACTTTTGCTTTTACAACAACTCTCGCTTCTTCTCCCTCTTACCATTCTATCCTTGTCTATCACTACTCGGATTTTTGATATTACTATATTATACCAAGTCCATATGTCGCTAATCGACGGTCGCTATGATTCATCATCAAGCATATAGAAAAACCATTAAATCAAGAGTGACAGTCTGTCACGCCCAGAAATGCTCACTATTCAACTCCAGAACCAAAATTCCTACAAGCAGATGTGCTATAAATGTTAGCAGATTATGACTGATCCGCACGCATCGAATGCTCCACATCGGATGCTCCGCATCGAATGCTCCCCTGAAACTCTACGTAAACACCTACTGTAGTATGCCGAGGGGATAGGCATTTTCTTTCTTCGTTTGAGGGCCTTTGTTTTCTTTATTTTGTTCAGAATATTGCTTTATTCTCTGAAGTGCTGTCATTCTTTTTGCCCACCGCGGGCCAATGGGGGTTGTTGTTCACCGAATCCGGATCACGCAAAACGATCTCCACAGACCAACACCATTCCCTTAGAGCACTCATTCTACCTGTGAGTCTCCCCTTGGCCCAATGCGATGCGTCAAAATCCTTTGTTTTCGGGTACTTTATCCTGACCAAAACCTGTTGAGGAGAAATGGTCCGCGATCGAACACTTCGTGCGACGCCAGTCTTCCCTAGCCCCATATCCAAGATCTCAAAATCTTCTCTTTCGTAGTCAATATTCTGGCAAAATGGAGTGGCAAATGTTCCCAACGAACACGTTCCTCCCCCCCCAAACATATGTTCGTATCAAAACAATATCTGCTTGGCCAAAAGGAGTCATGCCCATGGCCAATGTTCCCAAACGAGTAGTGAGACTGCATGAGTCTGTGGCCCGCCAAAAACGGCCTTGTTCGGTCGAGACAATTTCCGGGCGAAGTCATCAGTGCTTCCCGTCCGCACGCAGGGTTAAACAATCTCAAAACCTTGGCTTCGAGGGTAAATATTCTGGCCAAAGAAAGTCCGGGCCAATGTTCTGATGAGGACTATCGGCCTTGGAGATGTGGTTGCTGAATTAGAGTATTAGCGACTGCGCGGAGCCTCGTCGAGCCTCGTCCGCGCAGTAAGGCCCGGGGGGGGAGTGGAGGGGCGAGTTGGAGAGGTGTGGACGGGTGTGCGGAGACGAGTGAGGATAGCGGTGGAGTTTGCGGACTATTTGTTTGATTTCTTTCCGCAGGCTTTCCGAAAGCTCTTTAGAAGAGATCTTATTAGTCGGTACTGAACCCGCTAACTTGTCTTGCGCAAGCGGTTGGGTTTCTTGGGGGACATATTGGCTGTTATGGCATGGCCGTGAGGTTGGGTGGTTGGTTTTTTAGGACTGGAGAAGGATTGGAGCTGTGAGGAGTCAGATTAGGAAGGATCGGCGTGCCCACGGTTGGGTTCGCGGGTTCTGGGGGTATGGCAAGCAAACAAGAGGGAAAAACCCGTATGGACGCCTACGCGTTTGCAGTAGTGCTGGTTGCGCTAGTTTTGCAGCGGACGGGGGTCGGCGCAACGCTTACGAAAGTTGACTTCGAAGATGCTCCTGTCATGGATATTATTGATGGTCTTCCGACCGACTTCGCTTTTCTGCCTCCTGGTCAGACTGACCGCATTCTGGTGACAGGTTATACGGGAGCGGTCCAAGTTGTCGTGAGAGGAGCGGTGCAGGAGAAATTAATCCTGGACGATAGGGTTTCCCAGGCGGAGCTGGACAGTTGGACGGGCTACCCCAGATTGTGGGATCGAGGCCTGGCGCCAGAGTATCGATCGGTTCCTGTAGATTCCGACTTTCAAAATCATCCCTATGTGTACCTCGCGTACTTTCACTACATTGAAAGAGTGCGAAGAACTCCTCCCCAAGGGTTTGTGGTTCGGTACAGGGTGAGCAATGACCTCTCAGAGGCGATCCGTAGCTCGAAGAGATTCATTCTCGGAGGATACGTGAATGGAAATTGTACGCAAATTAGCACAGCGGAGGATACCATTTGCGTTACTGCTCCTAATCATACGATGGGGGGGATACTCGTGAACCCCCAGGGAAGAGTTTGGATATCCGTAGGGGATTCCGCCTTTGGGGACAATTTTGACCGGCCGAACGCCATGAGGGCTCAGGACGTTGACACTCTATACGGGAAGGTCCTCAGGGTAAATAGGTCTGGGAAAGGCCTGCCATCTAACCCCTACTACGACGGCAGCCCGGATTCAAACCGATCAAAGGTGATGGCTTTGGGTCTGCGCAACCCATGGAACATTCATTGGGATGCTGAGCTTGATACTCCATGGGTCAGTGATGTTGGAGAAGTAACCGTAAGCTTTACTGGGCAGCTGCCTACTGCAGCGCAACACTACGTCTAATCCTATCTAGGGAGAAACTTACTGGAACCCCGCTACCGGGGTCTCATGCTACGTTCAAAAGAAAAAACAGGCATCAGCGGATTCTCCAACTGGTCGACGCGCAAAAGCGCCTAGTGCTATCTCTGCGTTACCTCGCCAAAGTTGCCGGTTCATCTGCGATCTCACGTCTCTCAGCTCCTCACTCCTGTGCAGTAGGTGTTTGCAGCTGTCGCGGAGGAACTCTTGTGCCATTTGCCCCGTACGCCCAAACGTCTCTATCGCTATCGGGATGAACTTGTCATCCGGTTTCTCGATCACCATCGCTTCCTTGTAGTGAGCGATTTTCCACTTCTCCGCAGCTCGCGCCGCGTATCCGCTATCATCTTGGCTCCGCCGCAAATATTTTCCCTGTAATGGTGACACCACAGTCACATCCAGCGCATACCTTTGTTTGGTCCTCGGATGCCTAGCAACGATATCAGGTCGCAGTCCGTAGTTCCCGAAGTACCCCTCAGGTTCTTGCTCTACGTCCATGAAGTTCCATCGCCTCAGCCACCGTGCCAACTCTCTGCAGATTTCGTCGTGCCTACGTTGCCAGTTGATGTTGGGCAGTGATGAAACCGTTGTACCCCAGTCCTTCCATGTTTACTCCGGCAACTAGTGCACTTCTCGGTGGTCCGCAATCCCGGAATTGGCAGACCCAGCAGTTGTCGAACGTTTACCTGCATCTCAACCGCGCTCAATTTTTTCGGTGTCAGCGTTGGTATTTCACGCAGCCAGACTCCCGACCCGGATCCCGCGGCGGACCGTATTCGAGCTCGGTTTTCAGGGGAGATTCGTGGGTTGGTGACCAACCTTTGGAATGCACAATGGTGTGCCTCTCGAGAGAGGGTTTGTTGTATTGAACCATTATTCCAAGCTGCAGTCTCGCCCAGTGCGCTTCGAAGAGAAGTTTCTCGCGGTTGTTGCAGGGTAGTCAGTGCCAAGATCCGCGGCGGGGTTTCTGGTCCGAGCCTCCGTTGTATTGCTCGCGACGATGCACAGATCTGGTCCGCCAGCTGTGAAGTCGACCATCGTTGCTCCGTCGGCTCGTATGTGTCTGGTGAGCATTCTGCCGAAACCTCCCGCTCTAGTTCAGTCAGGTATGGCCATTCCATCTTCATTGTTCCGGAAGGTGTTTCTCCATGACGAGTAAAACGCGATGGGTTGGACGCGCTTTCGAGTAGCGAAACCCAACCCCCCCCCAGCGGCAGGGCAGAGCGATTTGGTCCAAGATCAGCTCTGCGCACTCGTCGTCCTCTACAGCTGTCGTAGCGAGGCCTCCGAATAGAATTTCCAGATGATATCTGGTCATCACATCGGCCTCGCGTGCCAGAGTTCTTCCAAACTCGTATGCGAGGCATCGCAGAACATAGTCTAGCCGCGTTTCCGCACAGAACCTGAAGAGGGCAATTTGCGTCGTAAGCTCCGTTTGTGGGAGCTTGGCAATTTCCTCAAAGAGCTTCTCATGCTTATTTTGCAGCCCCCGGCACTCCTGTTCGATATATTCTCGGCTGCCTATCGGTATCGAGTGGATGGTGACTCCGTCTCTGGTCACTTGGACTCCAGGGATCTCATGATTGACCACTCGCGTGGAAGTCAGTGTTCGCCCGTACAAAGTATATGCGGACAAGCTGCTCGATGGCCCGCTTCAGCCTGTGGGCAGCGATATCCCCGGGAGCGATGGTCTGACGTTCGAGGTAACCCAGAAGGTTGTCTGGGTCCAGCGCCTGGCCAGTGTAAAGGCTTACTTGTCTATCGGCGTGTCGTTGTGTGAAGGATCCGAATATCCCAGTCCGGAAAACTCCTCGGGAGATGGCACTTTGGAGAATCGGAATTGCGTCTGGATGGCACAACAGGCAGGCATGGGAGGCAATAAAGTCCACATGCACCACATAAGAGCTGGGCATACCCAGTGCTCTGCAAAGAACCGTTGCAAAGTCCGCAGGGGCCACCTCATCCAGCCTTGGGGGTCGGACATTCCGTAGCGTCGCGAGGACTGGAGCAACATCGGGTCGTCCGACCGTAGCGTGCAGTTGCCGCAGGGCAGCCTGCTGGGTTTGGGGTCCGGGGCGTCCAAAAGTTCTGGAACGAGCATCTCCTCCTCTCCCTGGTTCTTTCTGAGCTGCAGACTCGGCGAAGGTTGGCCTTGTAGGGCCCTCCCCGATGGCTGGGAATGCCTCCGCATAGTGTCCTAGATCCCGGACACCTGTCCCTCCCTGGGGCGCAGGGAGCCGGGTTCCTAAATCATGGACGTCATAACTTCCTGGCAGTCGACCGTTACGGTAACCGGTGTCGGGGGCGAGGTGGTTGCCTACGGCCTGTCGCGGGAGATCATGCGGAGATGGTGCAGAATTCGTAGTAGCGGCTCCACCTTCCCACATAACCGGTTTCCGGGACAACTCCGTAAGGCGTCACCGGACCAGCTCTTGCGAGCTGTTGACCCGCGAGAACAGTTGAAAAACTGCTTTGTAGAAGTCTGTAATTTCGGACGCAGCGATGCCCAGGTCCTGATAGCATCTGTCGAAGCTACGCAGTTGATGCAAGAATGTGGCTGCCGGGTCGGTTGCGGCTGCAGACTCGGTCCGCGTTCTTGCTTGAACATCGCCTGCTTGTGGTTCCATCGGTGCCTCCTGCACGTCGGCATCAGACTGGTGCTGGTGCCTTTGCAAAACTTCCCGGGTGCCCGAGGGGTCCGGGCCCTGAATGACAAGAGGTTCGGGGTATGGCCCGCGTACCTCCCTCACAATCATCTTCAGACTCTCTTACGAACTTTTCGTTTTGTCTTCCTTACGAACTTTTCCTTTTACCCCAGACTCTAACGTCAGACTAACGTAACCGTAAGCTTTACTGGGCAGCTGCCTACTGCAGCGCAACACTACGTCTAATCCTATCTAGGGAAAAACTTACTGGAACCCCGCTACCGGGGTCTCATGCTACGTTCAAAAGAAAAAACAGGCACCAGCGGGTTCTCCAGCTGGTCCACGCGCAAAGCGCCTAATGCTATCTCTGCATTACCTCGCCATAGTTGCCGGTTTATCTGCGATATCACGTCTCTCAGCTCCTCACTCCTGTGCAGTAGGTGTTTGCAGCTGTCGCGGAGGAACTCTTGTGCCATTTGCCCCGTACGCCCAAACGTCTCTATCGCTATCGGGATGATTCTTGTCATCCGGTTTCTCAATCACCATCTATTCCTTGTAGTGAGCGATTTTCCACTTCTCCGCAGCTCTCGCCGCGTATCCGCTATCATCTTGGCTCCGCCGCAAATATTTTCCCTGTAATGGTGACACCACCGTCACATCCAGCGCATACCTTTGTTTGGTCCTCGGATGCCTAGCAACGATATCAGGTCTCAGTCCGTAGTTCTCGAAGTACCCCTCAGGTTCTTGCTCTACGTCCATGAAGTTCCATCGCCTCAGCCACCGTGTCAGCTCTCTGCAGATTTCGTCGTGCCTACGTTGCCACAGTCCAGTTGATGTTGGGCAGTGATGAAACCGTTGTACCCCAGTCCTTCCGTGTTTACTCCGGCAACTAGTGCACTTCTCGGTGGTCCGCAATCCCGGAATTGGCAGTCCCAGCAGTTGTCGAACGTTTACCTGCATCTCAACCCCAGACTAACGTAACCCCTCCTCGACGACTAGCGGACGCAGGAAGGTAACTGGCCGCTTCGGGAGACGGTATGGAGAGGTCAATGTACTCACTCCGACGCGCATTAAGGTCGGACACCACTAGCTCCGCCACCCGCTGCACGGCAGCGCGCGCGTTAGGCTCATCAGATGATAACATCTGCAACCCGCAGTGGCTTCTCACCTTCGATTTCCAGGCCATCGTATCGAACCATTGGCCGCAATTCGGTTTAGTGTCTACTTTTTCTTTTTATCGTATTAACCGTATTTAAATAATTAATATTTTATTTACACTTGCCAGTTAAACGATAGGTGATGTCCCCAGGAACTACTGCTTTCCTGCTTTCCTTCATTTTTCTATGAAAACATTATCTCTTTTTTTTCCCTTCGTCCGTGGGGATATTTCATCTTAAAAATTGACAGCAGCTGGGCTATGAAATCTATCATTTAAACTATATTCGTATGCAAGAGGGGGATCTTGAATATTCAGGAACATATCATTAAAACGATACAAAGACTGAATATTTCGTTAGAAATGGTTTTACTCGATAGTCCGAACCATCATTCCCTGCGGTCTCGTCTGCTGCTCCTCCTGTGGGGGCTGCTCGCGTTTGTTGCAGGGTAGTCAGCCTCAAGGTCCGGGGCCGGCTTTCAGGGCGAAGCCTCCGTTGTATTTCTAGCGCTGATGCGCAGATCTGGTCCGCGAGCTGTGTAGTTGACCATTGTAGCTCTGTCGACGGGTATGTTGGTGACGTGCGTTCTGCCGAGACCTCCCGCTCCAGCGCGGCCAGTCGCCTTGATTGCTGCGGAAATTGTTTCTACATGCCGAGTGGAACGCGATAGGTTGCACGCGCGTTCGGGTAGCAAATGCCAGCCCCCTCCAGCGGCAAGGCAGTGCAATCTGGTCCGAAATCATTTGTACGTACTCGTCGTCCTCGGTGGCCGTAGTAGCGAAGCCTCCGAATAGGATTTCCGGATGATATCTGATCGTCGTACCCATCTCCCGTACCACAGTTCTTCCGAACTGGTAGGCTAAGCATCGTAGCCCCAGACTTCACTCAAAAAGGGATTCATTCATTCAAGCTAAAGCATAGTGGATCAATGTATAGTAAGTGGGAGGAGTTGTTGTCGAGGATTGGGGTTTTGTTTCTTTTTCGGTCGCGAGCGTGTTCGTTTACGGGAAGCGCTTCCTCTGGTACGCCTTCCCCTCGATTTTCCGCGGGGCTTCGTTTGCATTTGCAACCACTTCTGTCTTCCGGGTGGGTGTGTTGCGGGGCCTTTCCTATTTGGGTTGGGTTTGGTCGATTATTCTCTCGGTGCGGTTTCATATTGGTGGTGCAACGTTTCCTTTGCGGATTCCCTCAGGATGGTAGGGATATCTCCGCGCTCGACGGAGCCTCCTCCCAAGGAGGCACTGCCAGGTGGGGGACTCCGTGTTCGCCTCAGCTGCGGCACGTTTTCTTCCGAGTTTTCCGAGGTTGACTTGGAAGGCGCTTCTGGCACCCAGGCGCGTGCACTTATCTCCGCTGTCACCAGCCTGATCACGGCTGCGAGTGATCGTGGAGTGCTCCCTCAGCTCACCAAGAAGCTAGGTGGGCTGGAATCGGGATTGCTGGCCAGGTCAAATTCAAATTCGGACGAGAATTTGAATTGCCCCAGAGTGGCAGGATTGGGTGAAGGCAGTCAACATCAGGTCAATCAACATGAACCTGTCCCGGGACATGCGAGGGCTGTTGCTTCTGCGCGGGAGAGTACGACGTTGGGGAGCGGCAGGCCGGGCCAAAACGCGCTTCAGCGCTCGGGGACTCGAGGCAATGGTGGTGGTGACTGTGCGGCAACCGGTGTGGAGGAGACTTCAGCTGTGGACTTCCCTCTCTTGGACCAGCCCTCAGGTGGTCACCAGCTCCCGGCTACTTCGGGGGCACGTGGTGGCCGCAAGGGGGGTGCTTCGTACGCGTCAGTCTTGCGGAAGGGCACCACTGCCACACGTACGGCGGCTATGCTCCGTTTCATACCATCTCGCGAGCCTCAGGATGGACCTGTGGAGACCACTCTCCAATTTCTGTGGGTGCGAAATGTCCGGCCCCAGACTACACGAGGACAGGTTCTGTCTATGCGAGACTTCCGGGACACTTTTGCGGAATCGTTAGGGTGCAGCCGGGGTGATTTCTTCTTCGCAAACTATGAGGGCCGCGATGTGCTGTTTTTGGTCTCCGCAACCGCCGCCAAGTACCTGGAGGCCTTGCTGGCGAAGCCTACCGAGCAGTGGCCTGAGAGCGCCCGGTGGCTGCGCTGCAACCCGCAGGTGGTTTTGCACTTGGATTTTGACCGTTTCTCGGGCAATTTCCTGTCTCCGGGAGAAACGGCAGGGCTCTCTGAGCATGAGAGCAGCGTGAAGGCGGCAGCGATCCATTGGCTACGGATTCAGCGCCTTGAGAGGATCTTGTTGGAGCGGTTCCGGTCGGGCCCTCGTCACCTGCGCATGGCGGTTTCCAGTTTCTTCGATCTGGAGAGGCGACTTGTGCTGACTTCGCGCTACAAGACAGAGCTGCAGCGGGTGGGTATTTTGGAGGGCTCTGCTTCCAGCACTACTGCCAGCGAGAGTGGTGAGGAAAGGGAGCAGACTGAGGGCATGGCGGTGGAGGACGCCCAGGTTACTTTGCTGAAGCCCGCGGGATCCGTTCCGCGAGCCTCGCGGAGTGGGCGGCTCACGACTTTGGTGCGGATAGGAGGTAAGAGAGCGAGGACCGACTCCCCCGGGTCTAAGGGGGAGAAGCACGATTAGCGCTCCAGGCACGGCTGCGAGGTCGCCGCCTATGGATCTACAGTCTTATGTCCTGAAGGAGGGCGGAGACTGGGGCATTTTTTGGCGTACGCGTTTTCGGAGTTGGCTCCGGCGGTGGATTTCTTTGGAAGGAGGCTGGCTTCCCCTCCGTGGGGGCATTCCCCCAGTCGTCCTTCCTCGTGGAGACCTTCTAGTAGCTGGAACCATTCTCGATTTCATCTTCACGAGCCTGGCTCGCAACATTCGGGACACAGTCATTTGGGTTTTCCTGCGGGTCATGCCGCGCCTGATTCTGGCCCCCATTCACACATCGGAGGAGCGCAGATGGCGAGTACGAGACCGACTGGCCCTGTTCTTGAAGGGAGACTTCGAAGCACTACAGCGCAGCTATTTGGCGTCGTCAGCACCATCCGCCCGTCGGACTCGGCATGGCACAGTGTCGCCCGTGCCGGCTCGAGTACAGAAATTGGTAGCAGTGGGCGATTTAAGTCGAGCGGCGCGGGTTTTGGAGGGCCAGGCGCCTGTCCTCCCCTACGATGATAGTCTCTTCCAGACGGTGTCGTCTTTGTTCCCTGAGTCCGACGTGGATTTGTCCCCTGAATTCGAGGTATTCTTGGACCGTCCGGAGTTGGCCAGGTTTCGCATCGATCTGACCCTCAGTGAGTCTGACCTGGAGGATTTGCTTCGTACCTCGCGTCGGGGACGCTGTCCCGGACCCTCCGGACTAAGAACAGAGCTATTGCAGGCCCTGAGCCAGCCTGGCAAGAGCGCGCTTCTGAGGATCCTTAACAAGTTGTTCCAGGGCGTATCGGGTGCGTCTGCGCCATGGGAACATCTCCGGCAGGCACAGCTTTGCTTGCTCACGAAACCTGACCACCAGCCGGCCCACCCGCGTCTCCGGCCGATCGGGATGGTGGAGAGCCTACGGAAGTTAGCCGGGAGGTGGCTATGCCAGCGCCTTCGCCAGCGCGTCACAGCTTTTATGGCGCCCTTGCAAGTAGGGGTGGGATTCTCTGGGGGTTGTGAACTGATCACCCATGGGATCGAGCTAGAACGCGCCAGTAGGCCGGAGTGGGGAGTCTTGGTGGTTGATTTCCGGAACGCATTCAACAGCGTGTCGCGGACGCATGCGCTAGAGGTGCTCCGACGTGTGTTTCCGGAGGCGTGGCCGTTTCTATCGGGTATTTACGGAGGCGAGAGCCTCCCCTACTTGACGCCGGAGGGCACTGTTTTTCAAGCACATACTGGCGTCCAACAAGGCGACCCTTGCGGACCTCTTCTTCATGCCTGTGCCCTACAGCTCGTACTTTTACGTCTTTCGACTGAGGTCTCGGATCTTCGAATCTGCGCGTACCACGATGACGTAACATTGCTGGGCACCCCTGACACCCTGGCTAGGGGACTGACCGCGACCGAAGCGATTGCACGTCGCCTCGGTTTGACTGTGGAAACAGAAAAATGTCGCTTTCTCCCCCCGAGGGACGTGTCGCTGAACTCTCTGCCACCCACTCTGCGACTAATCAGCGAACGTGAAGGGTTCGAACACCACGGCGTCGGATTGGGGACTGACAACTTTGTCCAAGCATCCTGCGAGCGAGTTTTGGCACGGCACAAGCAACTCACCGACGCCATTGAGCACCTACCCGACAGCATGCTGCAATCGGCCTGCTTGCTTTCCCGCTTTTGTGCCGGTCCCAGACTCAACTACTGGTTGCGCAGCCTGCCTCCAGCTTGGGGCTCGTGGATCGCGGCTAAAGCCGACGAGATGACCCTGCAACACTGGGGAACGCTCTTGGATGAGCCCCTCGATCTTGAAGCTGCTCCCGACAGGGACTTTATCCGTGCACAGATCGCTCTACCGTTGCGATTAGGGGGATTCGGCGTCGCAGACCGTGGGCTGGTATGCTCGCCAGCGGCGGTTGCCTCCTGGGCTACCGCGCTGCGAACGTTGGTGACCTTCCAGATGCGAAGTGCCTACCTCTTGGCTCGAGCTTTGACCAACGAGGATCCAGTGAGCCTGCCGCCCTCGCTTTTGACAATTTATGATGGTCTTCAACACGCGTTCAGGAGGTGCAACGCCGTGCCGGACGCAAATCGGTCCCGCTTTCGTTCCTGGAGGGAGCTGTTATGGGGACGAGCTGAAGCGATTGAGGATTCTCCCCTCGACCGAGTTCTTGCCGATGACGGAGAGGCTAGCCCCGGGTCCCCTGTTGCATACTACCCGGGTTTGAGCCGATTGTGGAGCCCCCGCACTGATGTGATTCAACATAGCCTCACCTGGGGCCAACACAGTGCCGCTCACACAGTCATGCTCAATTCTCCTCTCACGCCGCCTACCACTGCCGCTCGTCTCCGCGCCATGGGAGGCCACCTCTCGCACTTGTGGTTAACCACTCTACCGTCGTCATTGAGTCATCGTCTCGATGCTTTCCAGTTCCGTTCTGCCGCACGGATCTATCTCGGTTTGCCACAGGCTCCGTGGCACTCTAATCGGCCGTCTTTCTGTCAGGGATGTGAGAGCCGGATTGACGCTTGTGGCTACCACTTCCTGGGTTCCTGCGGACTGTTGCGAGGTCTCCGTACGAGGCGTCACACTCGCCTCAAGTACATCCTCAGCGAACTTTTGACTCGGATAGGGCATACGGTTGAGGTTGAGTCGGAACTGCCCAGATCAATCTCGGACTCTGCACCGCCCCGTTGTATAGCCGATCTCCTCGTCTCCGACGCTGCTGCCAGACGCTCAACATATGTGGACCTTGCGATTACCTGCCCCGTGGCCAGCGCCCACCTCACCGCAGCCGCCCGCCGCCGGGGGGCCGCGGCTTCAGCCCTTCGAAGAGTTAAGGAACGACGGTATGCTGAGAGCATGGCCAGTCTGCCTTGCGCTGAGGGTCGCTCTCACCGGTTCCAGCCATTCATTGTGGAAAGCTTTGGTCACGTGGATAAGTCGGGTTTAGAGTGGTTGCGGAAATGTTTTGCTGAGCATCCTACTGAATATTTGGCGCTCTTGAGGCGTTTAAGTGTCTCCCTTTGGCGATATTCCAGGGACATGCTTTCCGAGGCGCGCCATCGGCGCCTGGGGTTGCATACTTCCCTCCCTAGTTATTAGTTCATCTTCACGCCTTGCGTAGCGCTTCAGGCTATGCTAGTAAAGTCCAGCTAAAGCATCGTTTATTTACTTTGTTAGATACACGAAATGTTTACTTGATCTTTCAACGCCAAGTTTAGTTCTTGGCAATGCACGGCATAGACATGGAACATACTGTATTTTCCCCACTCGATACGGGACAATCTTTGTAGGGCTGGATAAGACTTGTTCCAACGCCGTTGTCTATAGAAACTCCCGTGACCAAGCAAATATCATTAGCAAATGAAGAAAGGACAATATTACTGGGTCCAACAGTCAGGGAACCGGATGGTAGATTGAAGCAGCAGTCGTATGGAATACACTGGTAAGGGAGAAATAAAGAGTCAGATGGGTCGCTCTCCACAATTTGCCACTTATCAGAATCGTCCTTGGGGACCGCATGACAAGGCCACAGTCCAAAGCTGGCAGACACCACAGGTTGATGCATATCGATGAAGGAGAACGTCAAGCCAGTAGAATTTGTGGTAATCTCCATCCACCCGATTAGTTTATCCAGACTATTAACTTTCAGGTACAAACTCAAGTATGCGTTGCTGGTTAAAGCCATCTTCGAATTCGACAGCGATTGACTCGACTGGCAATTCAGCGGACTGAAAATCTTGCATTTCTGGCTCTGGCCATCGCCACCAACGACCAGTAGAATTAATGCGCAACATAGTAGCGCCAGACGAAATGACGACATCGGGACTCAAGTTCAATCTCAGCTTCTCTGGATCAGAATTAGATATCTTCTCGCGCGTCAAAATGGGTTATAATGCACGGGTTCGGCTCATGTTCGAAACCCACCCGGTTCTTTCCTCTTCCAATCCGTTTATATAAACGCCACGAGGTTCAGTGCTGCTTGAACGGAGTCCAAGTATCCGTCTAAGTATCCCTTTGAGGCTTATAGATTTAGGAAATAAATTGGTCTCGACTATTCGTTCTGGCCATAAAATGTCCGTTAAAATTTCTTTGGCAGATTCCGAGCATTCCTAAAAGCAACGACTATCAGGCACTGTTGAACGCAACAGTGCTTGATAGCGCGACACAAGAAATTGTACCCACGCGAGTATCAATACGGGAAAAAATTATCATCTGGCAACTGAATCCTGATACCAAAAATAGAAGATCGGGCGAGCGTCCGGCACAAGAGGAATAAAAAATCAATTTTTCCGTATAGTGATATTCCATATAGTGATAATTGAACATTTGGTGCCCTATGGAGACATTCTAGCAGCATGCTCGCCGAGGTTCGCCATCGGCAGATGGGTTTGCACGCTTCCCTCCCTAGTTCTTACTTCCTTTTCAAACGCCTTGCGTATCGCTTCAGCCTATCTAGTCAAGTCCTAAAAAAAAATGATCGAGCGCCTGCCTGTTGTCATCGAGCAACCCCAAACGCGTGAGCATCTTCACCAAATAGAAAGTGAAAAAAAATAAAAATATATATATATATATGAACTGTAGGAATGTGCTTGTATTGGCATTCGCTTGTTGACAGATGACAAGCCTACTGTGAGGTGCGTGGGGTTTGGTGTGGGGGGTCCCGCCGGGAGGTCCTGATGGGTCAGACTCAACAGTGTGCATATTTTATGAGAAAGCTATTTGCTTCTTAAGACCCTTACCGAATTTGTCAAGAGTTCGAGACTCTCTCTGGTCACACTTCTCAAGGTGCTTATGCTTCGGCACCAGCACATCGCAGGGTTTTGTTATTTATAGCACATCGCAGTGTTTTGTTATTTATAGCACATCGCCAGCGTTTTGCTGTTTATAGCAAATCGCTTGGTTGTAGAACGGGGTTCTGCAAGGTTTGGGTCAGTTTATTCAGAGCGAGGTCTTCGGACGATTTCCAAATTTGTTCAAGAATACACATCCCAAATTCAAAATGAGGATTTTTTTCGGAGGTGCAAACACATTAATAAGCAGCGCCGTCCCAGCGCTGATTATGGTAGACCTAATGAGGTGTTGAAAACAAAAAAGCGGAGCGGACAATAGATTGATTGATTGAATGATTTATTATTAGCCGGGAACAATAGGGGCTCTCAAATAGTTACACTGGCAGAGAATAACCCCACTCATATCAAACGCCGTCCTCTCCGCTGTACTCTTGCAGTCCCGGCGCCGTCCCAGCGCTGATGATGGTAGACCTAATGAGGTGTTGAAAACAAAAAAGCGGAGCGGAGAATCGATTGATTGATTGAATGATTTATTATTAGCCGGGAACAATAGGGGCTCTCAAAAAGTTACAATGGCCGAGAATAATCCCACTCATATCAAACGCCGTCCTCTCTTCTGTGCTCTTGCAGTACCGGCCATGTTCACAGAACCAAAAATTTGGAGTAGGAAAAAAAATTATAAAATTTCCGCTAAACTCTTTCTCCAAATTAGAACATTCTGAAAAGCCATAAAATTGTGTCGGTCAGCCTTAGCGCTGGTGCTTACGCTAGTGAGCTGCATTCACCCTTCAAAACTTCTCGCAATAGCGTAATAGCTGCGCTTTGATGTTGAACCATTCAATCAGATGTTCGAGGCGCCAAGACCTTCATGAGTCCCTAGATATGTTTTTTCCCTATCGGGGGATGTGGGTTTTTCATTCTCCGATTAAGACAATCTCATTCAACTTCAGTTTCCATATGGGCCTATAGCTTCTTAAGACCACCCCCAGGACCCTTTACCAAATGTTCAATCACTAAATGGAACAATAAATTTTATAAAAAAAATATAATTTTTTATATTCCTCCTATGCCCGAACACATGCACCATCTTCTATTTTTGGTATCGGCATTCAGTTGCGAGATAATAAGCCTACCCTGAGGTATGTAGGGGGGAGAGCAGTGGTCAAGGAGGTCGATTTATTGACGTGTCAGGCGTAACCGCAAGATTTGCTGGGCAGCTGCACCTAGCTTTGCAGAGGGTCGAGCTTGAACCCCGAGGCTGATAGTCCACAATTTCTGGGGACGGCTTGTGACGAGTCGATTGAAACTCTCAAGCAGAAGTACAAATCTATAGAATCGGAATCACACGTTCATGTTCCCGGCAAAATTTAGGGACTGCGAGGCTCATGATTTGGATAGGTGAGTCTGAATGCACAGTTGCGGGTTTCTCGAACGAACGAATGGTTCGTTTGCGGGTTTCTGGGGTAACTGTGCTATGACTAGGATATGCGAATCTTAACGCACTGCAAGAGCGCATGATTACGACTATATAAAGAGTGGAAGAACGTGGTTCTCTGCATTGGCCACGGCGCAGTGTAGGCAAGTTGCATATTTGTGAATATTGCAAGAAATAGAGGTGAATAGAGCCAGTGAGTTTTTTGGGGGAGAAATTTGCAAGTCGACAAGATGCAGACGAGATGGTTTCGTTTGATGTTCGCGAGTTGTGCGGTACTGCTTTCGCTGGTCGTTGGGGGACGTGGGGCGAATTGCAAGTATTCGTCCCCCTTAAATTGTTACACGAGCCAAGAAAACAGCAATTCGAAAGCGAGCATGGAATCGCTTAGCTACATGCTTACAAAGCAAGGAAGTAGCAATTTGCTCGGGTGGATGGGTATTACCCCAACTGCAAAAGGGCTGACGATCGATTTCTCGAGCATGTCAGGGGCGGTTTCTGTGGTGAAGGTTGGACTTTGGCCTTGCCACGCGATACCCGAGGAGAGCGGAATGTTCTACCAGATTTTTCGGACACCAGACACTAGTGATCCTTCCTCTGCTCAAGTCTCCCTCGACTGGGAGTGCGCACCTTTCGACTGCTGCTTTAACATGGCAGATGGTCAGATCACTATCGGACCCACTAATATGGTCTTGGCATCATGGTCCGCGAATGCATGTCTCGTTTCACAAGTCAAGATCGACATCAACGGCAAAGCCGAAAGGGTTGTCCCTTCGAACTGTGATTTAGTTAATGGCTATGCTGTATGTAAGGTCGCTTTTAAATGCGCTGCCAACTGAAATCTCTTCACTTCGCCGTCTTCGAGATTGACTCGACGCTGAGATGAGATGACGTTGCCTATAGCCCCTGCTGTACTATTTACAACCAAAGTGGTCAAACGATATGACCTGAAAATAAACGAACTACTTTTAGACGTGTTGCGAAATCCGGACTTTTCTACCGCAGGACCTCGGGTAATTCGATGGGATGCAGGTTGGTACTGGGGTTGAACGAATCTTCCGCGGGAGCAAGGAGGATACGTGGCAAAAGCATTCAAAACAATGGAAAATCACAAGTCATAAAGAAACAGAGAGCATGGAATACGCAATCGTGGCCTCTCTTGGCAATGCCTACTGCAGTCAAGCACTGGCTCTATTCCTAATAGGAAAGGTCAGGTTAATCCCTCCGCGGGACCTCATGCCGGGTAGTCCCTGGCCAAACTGCTACATGTTCAACGGGGCTAGCACGTCCCTCGTTCGCCTTCTTAAAAACCAGTAAATACCGGCTTTACTCGCTTTACTGGCTTTGCTGGCTTGATTGGTTTTATTAGTTGGTTTTTACTACGCAAAGCGTGAAAAGGAACTAAGAACCAGGTAAGGAACCGTGCAAACCCAGGCGCCGATGGCGCGCCTCGGCAGGCATGCTGTTCGAATATCGCCACAGAGAGACACTTAAACGCCGCCAAAGTTCCAAATATTCAACAGGTGCTCGGGAAAACATTTCCGCAGCCACTCCAAACCCGACTTCTCCACGTGACCAAAGCTTTCCACAATGAAAGGCTGGAACCGGGTGGGAGCGACCCTCCGCGCGAGGCAGACTGGCCATGCTCTCAGCATACCGTCGTTCCTTCACTCGGCGAAGGGCCGAAAAAGCAGCTGCTCCCCGGCGGCGGGCGGCAGCCGCGAGATGGGGGCTTGCCACCGGGCATGTAATCGCGAGGTCTACATATGCTGAGCGTCTGCAGGCAGCATCCGAGACAAGGAGATCTGTGATACAGCGGGACGGTGCCGTGTCCGAGATCGATCTAGACAGTTCCGATTCTACCTCAACTGTATGCCCAACCCGAGTCAAACATTCGCTGAGAATGTACTTGAAGCGAGTGTGACGACTCGTACGAAGACCTCTCAGCAGCCCACATGAACCTAAGAAGTGGTAACCACAAGCATCGATCCGACTCTCATATCCCTGACAGAAAGATGGCCGATTAAAGTGCCACGGAGCTTGTGACAAACCCAGATAGATCAACGAATTGTTTAATCGGAGACTGAGAGAAAAAACCCCGAGGGGAAAACAGACAAAGCGCCGCGTAGGTCGCGCCTCTCCAATAGCAACGCAGCGTTCATACGCCACAATAAGAAACTCAAGCGAGCAAACAAAGATTGATCCGTGCAGCAGAGCGGAACTGAAAGGCATCGAGACGGTGACCCAGTGATGAAGGCAACGTGGTTAGCCACAAGTGGGAAAGGTTGCGTCCCATGCCTTGGAGGCGAGCGGCGGTGGTAGACGGTGTGAGGGGATAGTTGAGCAAGATTGCGTGAGCGGCACTGTGTTGGCCCCAGGTGAGGCTATGTTGAATCACGTCAGTGCGCGAGCTCCACAATCGGCTCAGACCCGGGTAGTCGGCAACCGGTGACCCGGGCGTAGCTTCCCCCTCGTCGGCGAGTACTCTGTCGATGGGAGAGTCCTCGATCGCCTCAGTTCGTCCCCGCAAGAGCTCCTTCCAGGAGGGAAATCGGAATCGGCTCTCGTCCGGTATGGCGTTGCACTTACTGAACGCCTGTTGCAAGGCATCATAGATACTCAAAAGCGGTGGCGGAAGGGTCACGGTGTGTTCCCTAGTCGGTGCTCTAGCCCAAAGGCAAGCACTTCGAATCCGAAAACTCACCAAGTTGCGAAGCGCGATAGCCCACGGGCGAACGCCGCTGGAGCGGTTCCGTCTAACGTCACCTGCGCATGGCGGTGTCCAGCTTCTTCGATACGGAGAGGCGACTTGTGCTGACTTCGCGCTACAAGACAGAGCTGCAGCGGTTGGGGATTTTGGAGGGCTCTGCTTCCAGCACCACTTCCAGCGAGAGTGAGGCAGGGGAGCAGACCGAGGGCATGGCGGTGGAGGACGCCCAGGTTACTTTGCTGAAGCCCGCGGGATCCGTTCCGCGAGCCTCGCGGAGTGGGCGGCTCACGACTTTGGTGCGGATAGGAGGTAAGAGAGCGAGGACCGACTCCCCCGGGTCTAAGGGGGAGAAGCACGATTAGCGCTCCAGGCACGGCTGCGAGGTCGCCGCCTATGGATCTACAGTCTTAGTCCTGAATCTACAGTCTTATGTCCTGAAGGAGGGCGGAGACTGGGGCATTTTTTGGCGTACGCGTTCTCGGAGTTGGCTCCGGCGGTGGATTTCTTTGGAAGGAGGCTCGCTTCCCCTCCGTGGGGGCATTCCCCCAGTCGTCCTCCCTCGTGGAGACCTTCTAGTAGCTGGAACCATTCTCGATTTCATCTTCACGAGCCTGGCTCGTAACATTCGGGACACGGTCATTTGGGTTTTTCTGGGGGTTATGCCGCGCCTGATTCTGGCCCCCATTCACACATCGGAGCGCAGATGGCTAGTACGAGACCGAATGACCCTGTTCTTGAAGGGAGACTTCGAAGAACTAAAGCGCAGCTATTTGGCGTCGTCAGCACCATCCGCCCGTCGGACTCGGCATGGCACAGTGTCGCCCGTGCCGGCTCGAGTACAGAAATTGGTAGCAGTGGGCGATTTAAGTCGAGCGGCGCGGGTTTTGGAGGGCCAGGCGCCTGTCCTCCCCTACGATGATAGTCTCGCCCAGACGGTGTCGTCTTTGTTCCCGAGTCCGACGTGGACTTGTCCCCTGAATTCGAGGTATTCTTGGACCGTCCGGAGTTGGCCAGGTTTCGCATCGATCTGACCCTCAGTGAGTCTGACCTGGAGGATTTGCTTCGTACCTCGCGTCGGGGACGCTGTCCCGGACCCTCCGGACTAAGAAAAAAGCTATTGCAGGCCCTGAGCCAGCCTGGCCAGATCGCGCTTCTGAGGATCCTTAACAAGTTGTTCCAGGGCGTATCGGGTGCGTCTGCGCCATGGGAACATCTCCGGCAGGCACAGCTTTGCTTGCTCACGAAACCTGACCACCAGCCGGCCCACCCTCGTCTCCGGCCGATCGGGACGGTGGAGAGCCTACGGAAGTTAGCCGGGAGGTGGCTATGCCAGGGATGTGAGAGCCGGATTGACGCTTGTGGCTACCACTTCCTGGGTTCCTGCGGACTGTTGCGAGGTCTCCGTACGAGGCGTCACACTCGCCTCCAGTACATCCTCAGCGAATTTTTGACTCGGATAGGGCATACGGTTGAGGTTGAGTCGGAACTGCCCAGATCAATCTCGGACTCTGCACCGCCCCGTTGTATAGCCGATCTCCTCGTCTCCGACGCTGCTGCCAGACGCTCAACATATGTGGACCTTGCGATTACCTGCCCCGTGGCCAGCGCCCACCTCACCGCAGCCGCCCGCCGCCGGGGGGCCGCGGCTTCAGCCCTTCGAAGAGTTGAGGAACGACAGTATGCTGAGAGCATGGCCAGTCTGCCTTGCGCTGAGGGTCGCTCTCACCGGTTCCAGCCATTCATTGTGGAAAGCTTTGGTCACGTGGATAAGTCGGGTTTAGAGTGGTTGCGGAAATGTTTTTCTGAGCATCCTACTGAATATTTGGCGCTCTTGAGGCGTTTAAGTGTCTCCCTTTGGCGATATTCCAGCGACATGCTTTCCGAGGCGCGCCATCGGCGCCTGGGGTTGCATGCTTCCCTCCCTAGTTATTAGTTCATCTTCACGCCTTGCGTAGCGCTTCAGGCTATGCTAGTAAAGTCCAGTCCATCTTATATCGCTCAGTTCTAGGCTCCGGGGCAGCAAAAAAAAAAATGCTTGCAGCTGTCCCGCAGAAACTCCTGTGCCATCGGTCCAGTCCGCCCAAATGTTTCTATTGCAATTGGGATGAACTTGTCATCCGGGTGTTCTATCGTCATCGCCTCCTTGTAGTGCGCTTTCTTCCACCTCTCTGCAAATCTTGCTGCATATCCACTCTCCCCTTCACTACCTCAGATATTCCCTTGCAAAGGAGACACAACCGTCACGTCAAGCGCATACCGTTGCAATGTCCTCGGATGCGTAGCAATGATGTCTGGCCGTAGCCCGTAGTTTTCAAACTACTTCTCTAGCTCCTGCTCGATGTCCAGAAAGTTCCACATGATCAGCCACCTTGCGATCTCCGTGCATATCTCGTCATGCCTACGTTGCCTCAGGCCAGTCGACGTGGGGCAATGATGAAAGCGTTGTACTCCATTTGCTCCGTGTTTACCACGGCATCGAGTACATTTTTCCGTAGTCCGCAGCCCTGGAATCGGTAGCCCCAGTAGTTGTCGGATTGCCACCTGCATTTCGGTCGAGCTCAGATTTTTTCGGCCCCAACGTAGGCAGTTCGCGCAGCCAGACTCCCGATCCAGAGCCCGCCGCGGACCTGATTCGAGCGCGATGTTCGCCAGAGATGCGCGGATTGTTAACCAGGCGTTGGATTGCTGAATGGTTTGCCTCCAGAGAGAGATTTTGTTGTGTAGAACCATTATTCCAATCGCCACAGTCTTCTGGGGCGTCTCCTGGGGGGTTTTCCGTCGTCTTCTGCAGGGTGGCTAGTCTTCTGATCCGGGGCGGAGTTTCGGGGCGCAGCCTGCGTTGTATCGCTCGAGCGGATGATTTTATCTGGTCTGCAACGTGTTCTGCGGACCATTGTAGTCGTGTCGCGGTTTTCGTAGCCGGATTTCTGTCTGTACAAACCTGCCTCTGCAGCTCAGCGAAGTAAGGCCAGTCGCCTGTCTTGCTTCGAAAGGTATTTGTCCAAGCCGAGTAGTAAGCGATAGGCTGGATACGCCGTCGAGTAGCGAACCCCAATCCACCCCACCGGCAAGTCACCGCAATCTGTTTCCAGATGTGTCCCAGGTGCTCCTCGTCCTCCATGGCAGAGGTAGCAAGGCCTCCGAGCAAGCGTTTCAGCGCAGTACCCGAACAATGCTACCTGTGCGTTAAGTTCATGTTGCGGTGGCTGTGTTATTTCCTTGATGAGCCTTTCGTGCTTATTTTGAAGCGCACGGCACTCGTGCTCGATATATTCCCGGTTTCCTATCGGGATCGAATGGATAGTGGCGCCTTCTCGGGTGACATGTATGCCAGGTATCTCGCGATTGATGACTCGCGCCGTCGTCAAGGCTCGGCCGAAGAGCGTGCATTTGTTGAGTTGTAGGCGGGCCCCAAGAGCTGGGAGCATAGTTCGGCTCCAGGCTAGTGCTTGCTTCAGTTCCTGCAGGGGTCCCACGATCGTAATATCGTCATGGATAGCGACAATCGTTAGATCGGAGAACTTTGTTCGCAGAGCTTTTAGGAACGGTGCGAGGGCTAGTGCATGTAGCACCGGCCCAAGAGGGTCTCCCTGTTGTACTCCCGTAGCTGCTTGGAGCGTCAGTCGTGAGTGCTCCGTTTGGTTCTCTCCAGGTGCAGAGCGCCAGCCGCAAAGCGTCGGCGAGTCCACTGCGTCGCTTCCATAGCCAAGTCTGTAAACCCCCGCAAGCTCCGGAAAGTGCTGGTCCACGAGTTTCTTGGCGAGGCGTCGATCAATCGTGTTGAATGCATTCTCGAGGTCAAGCCTAAGTGCCACCGCGTCTGGTTCACATGACAGATGGGCGTGAATCGCGCGAAGTGAGCGTTCGCATCCGCTACTGACTCCGATCCCTAGTTTTAATGGCACCAGGAGCGTGCGGTCCCTGTCGATCACCGCGCGAAGGGTCCATTGAGTCGCCACTTTTCGCAGAACTTCAGGGACGCCGATGGGCCGAACGCCTGGGTTTTCCTGGGGAGCCGATTCCTTCGGTGGCTTCGCGAATGGTAGTAATCTGCTGCTACGCAGGGCACGCGTCAGCGGAGAGGGAAACTTCTCCGGAGCTGTCGCTAGTTGTCGCAGTACGCGGATCAAAGCCACTTGCGTCTGTTGATTGGCGCCGTGGAGATGTTCCGCGCGCATTCCACTGGGGCCTGGGCTCTTGCCCTGCGGAAGACGTGCCACAATCGACAGGAGGCCCTCATCAGCGGCTTTTGTGGCATCCCATCGGCTCTTAAGGGTCGTGTTGTAAGTGTTGTGCAGTGATTCCAGGGCCTCCGCCACCTCATCTGGTAAGTCACCTGCCGCAGGTTCTGGGAAGAGTCCTTGGAGTTGGCGCCAGGTAGTCTCAGTGAAGGGAGCCATTTCCGTTGCCTGTAGTCGACGAGCAGCGTCCGAGAGGCGACCGAGATGTGCCAGTTTCAGGGCTTGTTTCTGGCGTCCTAAAGCTTGGCGGCGAGTCGCTTCGGTTCCCGGTGGGGCAGTGTTTTGCTGCAGTAGGGACGCCCTGTCTTGAAGCGGTCCACACCGTATCGAATTCTCCTTCGAGCACATGTGTGACCTGAATACCGATGTCAAGTGCACAACGTCCTAGCACCAGGCCTGGAAGTCCGACAAGAAGTTTCTCCTAGGCTAGCGTTGGCGGGTGCAGCTGTGTTCATGGAAATCTCAAGAGCTGCACGAAGAAGGCGGCTCCAGGTATTGACGTGGGCACGGGGCACAAGGCGCCGTGTGGGCACCGGGCAGTGTGTTAGGCGTGTCCAATGACTGCCTCCTGTCGTAACTTGGTCAACGAAGTCGGTCCACCGTTTGAGCCAGGCTTGAAGATCCGAGAAGAACAGAGGCTCGTCGCGTCTTCGTTTGATTCCCCTTTGTCTGCTGGGCATTATTGCGTACGTGTTTCCTGGCTGTCCTGTGTGTGCATCGCGTGATGGGTGGCAGTGTGGTCGGCCTGGGGTGCAGTGTTGCCCTGTGGAGCCACTACGGCTGCCGGAGTCATCTCGGTATCCTAGACTGTGCCATCAGTGGATACTCGCGACCGCTTGTGTTGAGGAGGCTCGGGCAGGTTGCCAGGGGAGCTCTGCATGAGGGTTCTCCTCGGGTGCGTCCTCTTCAGGTACTTGAGAAGTCGCTAGGGGATTACCCGGAGCGTCCACTGTCCCGCGGGCAGCCCGTGCGTCCCCTGTAAGGGACGAGGCTTCAGGGTCTGCGTTCGTGGCGGCTGCAGGTGCTGGGGGTTCCGCGCTCTCCCCTTGTACCGTTGGAGTACGTTGTCTGGCTTGTAGGGCTCCGAGTCTGTTCCAGGTACTCGTGTATCGCTGCGAGAGTGTTGAACGAGAGTTGCCTTCTGCGAAGCCTCCCGCGGATCCGGATAGTCTGTTCAATGGCCCTTTTCAGGGTATGGGCCCCGATGTTCGATGGGGCAATATTGCCGTTCATTATAGCCCAACAGGTTGTCTGTATCCAATGCCTGGTCCGTGTAGAGAGGCACTTGCCGATCGGGGTGTCTCTGGGTGAACGATCCGAAAATCCCCGTGATGAAAAACGCCCCGAGAGATGGCGCTTTCTAGAATCGGAATCGCGTCCGGATGGCATAGTAAGCACGCGTGGGAAGCGATGAAGTCCGCGTGCGCCACATAAGAGCTCGGAATCCCCGAGGCTCTGCAAAGAACCGTGGTGAAATCCGATGGGGCTACCTCGTCCAGCCGTGGCGGTCTTACGTTCCTCAGGGTCGCCAGTACCGGTTTGGCCTCAGGTCCCCAGGAGGACCCTCCCACTGTGACGTGCAGCTGTCGCAGCGCGCCTGCTGGGTCTGTGGGCCTGGGCGTCCTGCTGGTCGCAGTTGAGCCTCCGATTATCGAGCTAGAGTATTTTAGACACTGCGCTGGGCGTACGTTGACCGTGTGCTGCTGGTCCCGATGGCAGGGAAGGCCGTGGCATAGTCCACTAGGCTAGGACACCTGTCCCCTCCGGAAGTTGATTGTTGATCGGTTCTGGCGCATATTGATTGACTTTCGTCGTCCGCGGGTGCTGCTCCGCGGGTTGAGGTGAGGTCGTAGTGGCTGGTCCACCTTGCCACATGTGCGGTTTTTGGGCTAGCTCGTTGAGACGTGCTGTCACTCCTTGCAGTTCTTTCGAACAATTTATCCGCGAATAAAGGTTGAAGACTGCCTGGTAAAAGTCGACGATGTCAGTCTCGCCAATTCCCAGGGCTTGCTAGCACCGGTCGTAGCTGTGCAGCTGGTGGAGAAAGGCGGCAGCTGGGTCGGCTGCAGCCTGCCCCTCTGCTCTGTGTTCTGCATTCATCTCTGCGTCCTGTTCTGCTCCTGTATGCTGGTGCTGCTGCTGGGTGTGCTGCTGGTTCTGCTGGTGCAGTTGCAGCAGCTCTTTCTCCCGTGCGCGTGTAACCGAGGGCGGGTTTGCCGGGAGCAAAAGAGGCTCCGGGTACGGCCCGCGTACTTCCTTCTCTATCATTGACGAATTTAGTTCCAAACCGCTATATTTTCCGATTTACCCCAAGAATAACCGTAAACTTCCTCCAACCCCAGATTAACGTAACCCAGTAGCCTTTATTCGGCAGCTACCTCAGACTAACGTAACCGCCGCCGGGGGGGCAGCCGCTTCGGCGCTGCGTCGAGTGAAGGAACGGTGGTATGCTGAGAGTATGGCCAGTCGCCTTGCGCTGAGGGTCGCTCCCACGGGTTCCAGGCTTTGGTCACGTGGAGAAGTCGGGTTTGGAGTGGTTGCGGAAAGGTTTCACTGTGCATCCTACCCAATACTTGGAACTCTTATGCTGTTTAAGTGTTTCCCTGTGGCGATATTCTAGCAGCATGCTTGCCGAGGCGCGCCATCGGCGTCTGGGTTTGCCTGCTTCCCTACCTAGTTATTCGTTCCTTTTCACGCCTTGCGTAGCGCTTTAGGCTATGCTAATAAAACCACCAACGTAACACCAGGTCAAGCACCAGACTAGCATATCTCTAAAGCCAGGGCTTTCCGTCTACGGTGTCGTTGCCCTTCCCAGCGTATATGGTTCCGTCGTGGCCGCCTCCAGTTATGATCACGTCGTCTCCGTCCCCCCCCAGAAGGCGATCATTCCCGTTACCGGTCACTAGCTTGTCATCTCCAGGGTCTCCACCAACGGTATTGTTGCCCTCAAGGTCCCTCAAATAGTCATCTCCAGCTCCTCCGTAAAGAAAATCGTCACCATAACCGCCGTCCATAAGGTCGTCGTCGTCGCCTGGGTCGAACCTCCCACTCTCAGAATTGCCATACATTCGGTCATTCCCGCTGTCACCGTACATGGCGTCATTTCCAAGGTTTCCTTTCATGATATCGTTTCCCAGGCTTCCATGCATATGGTCGTCACCGTTGCCGCCGTGCATTTGGTCATCCTCATAGCCGCCTTCCAGAGTATCATCTCCGTCACCTCCGAAGATCTTGTCATTACCTGCACCTCCCTTGATGACGTCTGCCTTCTTCCCTCCTGTAATATGGTCATCCCCTTCATCGCCGCGCACCCTGTTCTTCCCACTAACGACGCTGATTCTGTCATTTCCATCGCCTCCGTAGATAGAATCGTTACCAAAGCCACCGATCAGGCGATCGTCTCCAGAGCCTCCCCTGATGGAGTTCTTCACGCCACCGCCCGCGATGATCTTATCGGAACCGGCGTCACCAGAAATCCAATCGTTTCCAAACCCTCCTTCGATGTTGTCATCACCATATCCGCCGAACGCCGTATCTGACCCGTCCCCGAGATAAATTTTATCATCTCCCCCGTCGCCGCGGACTAGGTCGCTACCCGATCCACCCCAGATCTTGTCCGCTCTGTCGCCTCCATGGATCGTATCATCACCTGCCAGGCCGTAGATCCAGTCCACGAACTCGGTACCCCTAATCACATCGTCCTTTGCAGTACCCCGGATGACGTTGACACAGTTCAGCTTAACCTCCATGGTCCGGACGATCAAATACCGACCATCCTCAGGGTCTCCCGTGACGGGCATCGCAAAATGACCGGTCGACACTCCAGCTTCACCGAAGAACGATCTCGCGGTCCAAGAATATCCAACAACTTCGTGGAAGATGCACAGCTTACTGTCACAGCAGTTCCTTCCAGCGACGATATCCTCGAGATTCAGAATGACAGTCCTCGCCGTCGCTTCCCGATCCACGTTGACTTCCTTTGTGTACAGCTCCCGACTATTTGGGATCCCACAGTTTTCGAAAACTCCAATTCGAATGCTCCTCCAGCTTTCGTTGTTTCCCATTTCGTAGTTGAGCTTCAAGGAAACTTTACCGCGCGATTTGTGAGTTGACGTACACATCCTCCCTCGTTGCCTACCTCCAGGATAGTAAGTGCCATCGCTGATCTTGTAACATGTTCTCCGGAAATTTATTGCTCGTTGGTTGGGCAGAAGTTCCTTTCGGCAATTAGAGAAGTTCTTGATTTTTGAGCCTCCAGTGGGGGCGCCACCTACAAAACGACTCATCTCTACTCCGTCTACAACGTCTCGGCCTTCATTCGGTTCCAAATTTCCATCTTGGCCGTGTCCCGTCGTGATGACATCGTTGCCCGGACCTCCCCCAAAACGGTCTATCCCGTCTCCGGCAACTATCCTGTCGTGTCCATCGCCACCTCCAAGGGTGTTGTTGCCTTCAAGGTCCTTTAGGTAGTCATTGCCCCCGTATCCAACCACGAGATCGTCCCCATAGCCGCCATCCATATGGTCGTCGTCGTCTTCGCTATTTTGGCTCGCGCCATCAGCCAGGCCAAACATTCGGTCATTCCCATCATTTCCGTACATTGTATCACTTCCCGTGCCACCATTCATGGTATCATCTCCGCGTCCGCCATGCATAAGGTCGTCCCCGTGGCCACCGTGCATCTTGTCATCACCATCGGAGCCTACAAGAGTATCATCTCCATCATTTCCGTCCATCGTATCCCTACCGCTGCCCCCGATAATGAAGTCCGTCCTCTTCCCGCCGTCAATAATGTCATGCCCGTCCTCGCCGTACAACTTGTTATCTCCATTGGAGACTTTTATTCTGTCATTTCCGCTGCCTCCTTTGATAACGTCGTCGGACGTGCCACCGATCAGTACATCATCGCCAGCATCTCCGAAGATCCAGTTCCTCTGACCGCCTCCGGCTTTGATCTTATCGGAACCTGGTCCACCAAGCATCTGATCGTTTCCTCCGCCTCCTCTGATGTTGTCATCGCCTTCTCCGCCATTTGCGAAATCGGAACCGTCATCGAGATAAATTTTATCATGTCCCGCCTCGCCGCGAACATTGTCGTCGCCCGATCCACCCCAGATCTTGTCCGCTCTGTCACCGCCATAGATCACGTCATCACCTCCCAAGCCGTAGATCCAGTCGACGAACTTGGTTCCCTTAATGACATCGTCCTTGTTCGTTCCCTTGATGACATTGACGCAGTTCAGCTTGACGTCCATCGAGCGATATAGTGTGCTTCCTGAATAGCCTGGTCTCGGGACATCAATGTAACCCGTCTGCGCTCCAGCATCATCAAAGAACGATGTTGCTTCTTCCCCACCCTTGCCATGAACTTCGTGGTAGACACACAGCTTACTGTCACAGCAATTTGTCTGGGCCGGTATGTCCCTCAGGCACCAGACCACGCTTTTTGTTTTCTTGTTGGGACCCATTTTGATATATCTCGTGAACAGATTTTTCTTATTCGGGACCTGACAGTCTCCGAACACTCCAACTCGAATCGTCCGCCACTCCCCCACCTTTTTGAACCGGTACTCCAGATTCAAGCACAATTCATCCTCCACCTTGATCGTTGAGCTACACATTGTTCCTACTGGCGACCCTACTGGGAAAAAACCACTGCCAACGTGGATTTCATAACACCTCTTGCCAAAGCTTGTGTGGTGCTGGGAGGGCAGAAGTAGCTTCTTACAAGTCGAACTCCTTGCCCTGCTACTCTCAAAAGTTCTCACCCGTACGCCAACCACACAAGCCACAAGCGCCAGATGGAACACGACGAGCATCATCCCTTTTTCGGCCATCGTGAATCGTCAATTCACCCAGTTTCCCCGGAATCTCCTACCCACCTCCCTCCCCCGTCCTTCCGCCGGCGCCTCAGGATACGTGACAGAAGCCGACTCTCTGTAGACAGACGTCCACCCTCTCGGTCTCAGCGACCTCCCAACCCCTTCAGCGCATCCCCCAATCCCACTTCCATTTCATCCCTCCTTCTAATGCATTCGTTGGATACTTCACCTTCAGATATCGGAACCGCGACACACCTTGCACCGCACGGAATCTTTTGCTTCCCCAAACCCCCCGCCCGGTTTTTTTATAGCCCCTTCTCCATTTCCACTTAAAAAACTTCGATTCATTCCATCCCAACCCCCTCTTCCTCCATCTCCCGAAAAAGGTAAAAACAATTCGTTCTTATACAAAGCATCAATTGTGTATATAGACCGAGTAGTACTTTTCTCATTGAATGAATTGTTTATGTATGCAGAATAATATATCGGCGAAAAGGGAGCGGGTATTTTCGCTACACTGACTTTTCACTACACTGTACCACCCCCCACCCCCCAGTACGCCTGAATGTGAATGAAGAAGGTTAGAAAAACCAATGTTTTGCTGAGCATCCTGTTGAATATTTGGAACTTTTGCGTCGTTTAAGCGTCTCTCTGTGGCGCTACTCGAGCAGCATGCTTGCTCAGGCGCGCCATAGGCGCCCAAGGCATGAATTGTGTATATAAACCGAGTAGTACTTTTCTCATTGAATGAATTGTTTATGTATGCCATTCGCGGTAAGGTTGCTATAGAGTTTTGCTCTACTCATTCATTCAACAAATTCATTCATTAAACAAATTCACCCATTCAAGAGGAGCATGCTGTGACAAAGGAAATTCGCACTATTGGTGAATCGCACGGATGACTTGCAAAACACCCTTTCTTGGGACTTGCACTACGATGCCTACCGCCAACTTCTCGCGCAGATGGTCTCATCTTCCCCAGATCGCGTCCGCCTGCGGAGTCTTGGATGGTGTATCAGCTCACTGGGGCGCATGGCTGTCCCCGCTTTTCCGCCACTCACACTCACAGATTTCGAAGTGCGCACTTCTCTGCGTTTATACCTCGGCTTGCATCAGCCGCCCTAGCCTTCCGAGATGGGTTCACCGTCCCCTCTATGCTCTCAGAACGAATATACCGCGGATTTTGGCGCCCGTGTGCTCGCCAGCTGCCGCGCTGTGAACGGCCCCCAAACCCGACGACATTACGCGGATCTTGAACCTGTTATACCGCGTTCTTTGACCTATCGCACGGCAAGCCGGTCTTGAAATAGAACATGAGTGGCCCCTGCCTGTCACAGACTACCAGAATGATGAAAGCCGGGTGGCTGACCTCGTGGTCATCTGTGACGATAGCCGCCGTACGACGTTCGTTGATCTTGTTGCTCCTAATCCTCAGGCTAGTCGATCTTTGCCGGCTGCGGAAGAGCGCCGTGGATTTGCCGCTGCCAATATGAGATGTCGCGGAGAGTTGAAATATGCGGGGGCCCTGTCTTCCCCAGGTAATGGTGCTTCGGCTCTAGCTCATCGCCTGGTACCTCTGTGGTCATTGAGTGCTTTGGGTCTCCGATTAAACCATTCGTTCGGGTTTATCGAGGGGATTCCTTTGGTTCTCGTTGGCTTCGGGAATTGTTCCTCGAACGCCCTGACAGTCTGTCCTCGTTGTTTACCCGTTTAAGTTTCTTGCCGTGGCGTATGAACGCCGCTTTGATGTTGGAGGCGCGCGATCTTCGCCGCGCTTAGTCTTTTTTTTCCCCTACGCGTTTTTTTCTTTCAGCCTCCGATTAAACCAATTCGTTCATTGGTGAATTTATGGCAATTTGATGACAAAATATTACGAACCAAAAAGGTTGATACCCGAGTACACTTAGTCGACAATTATGAACCAAAAAAAAAAAAAACGCGAGTACACTTCGCTGTGAATATTCACGGAACCGCAAAAACTAGAATAACACAATAAAATACATATAAATCGTACTAGGTTTTTAACCGAAAGACTTTATTCTTCAACAATTGGATACCCTTAACATGGATTGTAGATAATAAATATCCTCACATCCAATTGTTCGAACGAATGGTCCAATTGTTAATGTTATACTCATATGAAAAATGGTTTAAATTTATTTTTAATCATTCTTATGTTTATTTTCGGGTAACGAGTGCGGTGACTTGTTAGATCAGGGGTACCAAGCGATGTGCTAGTGCCGAAGCACGAACACCAGGGGAAGACAAAGCCCCCGCGTATTTGATCTCTTTGCGTCGTCGCATACTGGCGGCGGCAGATCCACGGCGCTCCCCCGCAGCCGGGAGATAACGAATAGCTTGAGGATTAGGAACAGCAAGATCAACGTATGTGGTACGGCGGCTGTCGTCACAGGTGATCACCAGGTCGGCTACACGGCGTTCATCATTTTGAAAGTCCGCGACGGGTAAAGGTTTTTCACGTTCGATTTCCAGACCGGCTTGCCGGACTATAGGCCGAAGTTCCCGGTATAACAGGTTCAAGATCCGTGCATGGCGGCGGGTTCGAGCACCTTTCACCGCCGGGCAACTAGCGAGCAGGTGGGCGCCAAAATCTGCGTTATCTTCAGTCTGAGAGCAGAGAGGGCACGACGAACCCATCTCGTACGGCCAGGGGGGCTGATGTAAGCCGAGGTATAAGCGCAGTGAAGTACGCACTTCGAAATCCGACAGTGTGAGTGGCAGAAAGGCTGGTACGGTCATGAGCCACTGAGAGCTAATAACCCCTCCAAGACTACGTAGGCGGGCGTGAGCGCGAGAAGATGAGACCATCTGCGCGAGGAGTCGGCCATATGCAGCACGGTGCAAGTCCCAAGAGAGGATATTTTGCAGCGCATCCGTGCGTGCTTGAGCTCGGCTCCCAGCGCGCTGGGAATCATCAGGAGGATCAACTGGAACTTCTTCTTCTGCGGCAACCACTGGGTCAATCTCCACTAGAACAGGTTCAGGCGCAGGACGAATCCCCGGGGCGGAGCCTCGAGAGCGGTCAAATACAGCTCGCCAGTCAGGAAGACGGGGTTGAACGGTTTCGGGGAGACTAGTACAGGAATTCAGGGCGGCTTGGAGCTCCAGAAACAAGTCTTGGGCGCTTTCCGGTACGCAGGGAAGCAAGACACCCCGCGAGAGCCTCGCCATCAAATTGCGGAGCTTCGAGATACCCAAACTGCTCAAAGTGGGAAGCGCGGTTCCCCAGGCCACTACTGCGGCTGCGGGTTGGACCACAACACGGTTGCAGAGGCTCAGTCCCCCCAATCGCAATGGGAGGCCTACCTGGGCGCGCACAACATCACAGGTGGGTCGCGACAGAGCGCTCAGCTCCTCATCGAGAAAATACCCAAGGTCACGGAAACTTTCAGCATCCGCACGAGTGGCCAACCACCGGCCCCAATGAGTTGGGAGTGAGCGGAGCCAATAGGTTAACCGCTGACTGCAACAATACCGAAACAACAACAACGAGCACTGGAGGAAGCCCGGAGGTAGAATCGGTGTTTATCTCTCTTTATTGGCTTTATTGGACTTTGCTGGACTTTACTGGACTTTACTAGCATAGCCTGAAGCGCTACGCAAGGCGTGAAGATGAACTAATAACTAGGGAGGGAAGCATGCAACCCCAGGCGCCGATGGCGCGCCTCGGAAAGCATGTCGCTGGAATATCGCCAAAGGGAGACACTTAAACGCCTCAAGAGCGCCAAATATTCAGTAGGATGCTCAGCAAAACATTTCCGCAACCACTCTAAACCCGACTTATCCACGTGACCAAAGCTTTCCACAATGAATGGCTGGAACCGGTGAGAGCGACCCTCAGCGCAAGGCAGACTGGCCATGCTCTCAGCATACCGTCGTTCCTTAACTCTTCGAAGGGCTGAAGCCGCGGCCCCCCGGCGGCGGGCGGCTGCGATGAGGTGGGCGCTGGCCACGGGGCAGGTAATCGCAAGGTCCACATATGTTGAGCGTCTGGCAGCAGCGTCGGAGACGAGGAGATCGGCTATACAACGGGGCGGTGCAGAGTCCGATATTGATCTGGGCAGTTCCGACTCAACCTCAACCGTATGCCCTATCCGAGTCAAAAATTCGCTGAGGATGTACTGGAGGCGAGTGTGACGCCTCGTACGGAGACCTCTCAACAGTCCGCAGCAACCCAGGAAGTGGTAGCCACAAGCGTCAATCCGGCTCTCACATCCCTGACAGAAAGACGGCCGATTAGAGTGCCACGGAGCCTGTGGCAAACCGAGATAGATCCGTGCGGCAGAACGGAACTGGAAAGCATCGAGACGATGACTCAATGACGACGGCAGAGTGGTTAACCACAAGTGCGAGAGGTGGCCTCCCATGCCGCGGAGACGAGCGGCAGTGGTAGGCGGCGTGAGAGGAGAATTGAGCATGACTGTGTGAGCGGCACTGTGTTGGCCCCAGGTGAGGCTATGTTGAATCACATCAGTGCGGGAGCTCCACAATCGGCTCAAACCCGGGTAGTCTGCAACAGGGGGCCCGGGGCTAGCCTCTCCGTCATCGGCAAGAACTCGGTCGAGGGGACAATCCTCAATCGCTTCAGCTCGTCCCCATAACAGCTCCCTCCAGGAACGAAAGCGGGACCGATTTGCGTCCGGCACGGCGTTGCACCTCCTGAACGCGTGTTGAAGACCATCATAAATTGTCAAAAGCGGGGGCGGCAGGCTCACTGGATCCTCGTTGGTCAAAGCTCGAGCCAAGAGGCAGGCACTTCGCATCTGGAAGGTCACCAACGTTCGCAGCGCGGTAGCCCAGGAGGCAACCGCCGCTGGCGAGCATACCAGCCCACGGTCTGCGACGCCGAATCCCCTAATCGCAACGGTAGAGCGATCTGTGCACGAATAAAGTCCCTGTCGGGAGCAGCTTCAAGATCGAGGGGCTCATCCAAGAGCGTTCCCCAGTGTTGCAGGGTCATTTCGTCGGCTTTAGCCGCGATCCACGAGCCCCAAGCTGGAGGCAGGCTGCGCAACCAGTAGTTGAGTCTGGGACCGGCACAAAAGCGGGAAAGCAAGCAGGCCGATTGCAGCATGCTGTGGGGTAGGTGCTCAATGGCGTCGGTGAGTTGCTTGTGCCGTGCCAAAACTCGCTCGCAGGATGCTTGGACAAAGTTGTCAGTCCCCAATCCGACGCCGTGGTGTTCGAACCCTTCACGTTCGCTGATTAGTCGCAGAGTGGGTGGCAGAGAGTTCAGCGAAACGTCCCTCGGGGGGAGAAAGCGACATTTTTCTGTTTCCACAGTCAAACCGACGCGACGTGCAATCGCTTCGATCGCGGTCAGTCCCCTAGCCAGGGTGTCAGGGGTGCCCAGCAATGTTACGTCATCGTGGTACGCGCAGATTCGAAGATCCGAGACCTCAGTCGAAAGACGTAAAAGTACGAGCTGTAGGGCACAGGCATGAAGAAGAGGTCCGCAAGGGTCGCCTTGTTGGACGCCAGTATGTGCTTGAAAAACAGTGCCCTCCGTTGTCAAGTAGGGGAGGCTCTCGCCTCCGTAAATACCCGATAGAAACGGCCACGCCTCCGGAAACACACGTCGGAGCACCTCTAGCGCATGCGTCCGCGACACGCTGTTGAATGCGTTCAGGAAATCAACCACCAAGACTCCCCACTCCGGCCTACTGGCGCGTTCTAGCTCGATCCCATGGGTGATCAGTTCGCAACCCCCAGAAAATCCCACCCCTACTTGCAAGGGCGCCATAAAAGCTGTGACGCGCTGGCGAAGGCGCTGGCATAGCCACCTCCCGGCTAACTTCCGTAGGCTCTCCACCATCCCGATCGGCCGGAGACGCGGGTGGGCCGGCTGGTGGTCAGGTTTCGTGAGCAAGCAAAGCTGTGCCTGCCGGAGATGTTCCCATGGCGCGGACGCACCCGATTCGCCCTGGAACAACTTGTTAAGGATCCTCAGAAGCGCGCTCTGGCCAGGCTGGCTCAGGGCCTGCAATAGCTCTGTTCTTAGTCCGGAGGGTCCGGGACAGCGTCCCCGACGCGAGGTACGAAGCAAATCCTCCAGGTCAGACTCACTGAGCGTCAGATCGATGCGAAACCTGGCCAACTCCGGACGGTCCAAGAATACCTCGAATTCAGGGGACAAATCCACGTCGGACTCAGGGAACAAAGACGACACCGTCTGGGCGAGACTATCATCGTAGGGGAGGACAGGCGCCTGGCCCTCAAAACCCGCGCCGCTCGACTTAAATCGCCCACTGCTACCAATTTCTGTAGTCGAGCTGGCACGGGCGACACTGTGCCATGCCGAGTCCGACGGGCGGATGGTGCTGACGACGCCAAATAGCTGCGCTGTAGTACTTCGAAGTCTCCCTTCAAGAACAGGGCCAGTCGGTCTCGTACTCGCCATCTGCGCTCCGATGTGTGAATGGGGGCCAGAATCAGGCGCGGCATGACCCCCAGAAAAACCCAAATGACTGTGTCCCGAATGTTGCGAGCCAGGCTCGTGAAGATGAAATCGAGAATGGTTCCAGCTACTAGAAGGTCTCCACGAGGAAGGACGACTGGGGGAATGCCCCCACGGAGGGGAAGCGAGCCTCCTTCCAAAGAAATCCACCGCCGGAGCCAACTCCGAAAACGCGTACGCCAAATGCCCCAGTCTCCGCCCTCCTTCAGGACATAAGACTGTAGATCCATAGGCTGCGACCTCGCAGCCGTGCCTGGAGCGCTAATCGTGCTTCTCCCCCTTAGACCCGGGGGAGTCGGTCCTCGCTCTCTTACCTCCTATCCGCACCAAAGTCGTGAGCCTCCCACTCCGCGAGGCTCGCGGAACGGATCCCGCGGGCTTCAGCAAAGTAACCTGGGCGTCCTCCACCGCTATGCCCTCAGTCTGCTCCCCTGCCTCACCACTCTCGCTGGAAGTAGTGCTGGAAGCAGAGCCCTCCAAAATCCCCACCCGCTGCAGCTCTGTCTTGTAGCGCGAAGTCAGCACAAGTCGCCTCTCCAGATCGAAGAAACTGGAAACCGCCATGCGCAGGTGACGAGGGCCCGACCGGAACCGCTCCAACAAGATCCTCTCAAGGCGCTGAATCCGTAGCCAATGGATCGCTGCCGCCTTCACGCTGCTCTCATGCTCAGAGAGCCCTGCCGTTTCTCCCGGAGACAGGAAATTGCCCGAGAAACGGTCAAAATCGAAGTGCAAAACCACCTGCGGGTTGCAGCGCAGCCACCGGGCGCTCTCAGGCCACTGCTCGGTAGGCTTCGCCCGCAAGGCCTCCAGGTACTTGGCGGCGGTGGCGGAGACCAAAAACAGCACATCGCGGCCCTCATAGTTTGCGAAGAAGAAATCACCCCGGCTGCACCCTAACGATTCCGCAAAAGTGTCCCGGAAGTCTCGCATAGACGGAACCTGTCCTCGTGTAGTCTGGGGCCGGACATTTCGCACCCACAGAAATTGGAGAGTGGTCTCCACAGGTCCATCCTGAGGCTTGCGAGATGGTATGAAACGGAGCATAGCGGCCGTACGTGTGGCAGTGGTGCCCTTCCGCAAGACTGATGCGTACGAAGCGCCCCCCTTGCGGCCACCACGTGCCCCCGAAGTAGCTGGGAGCTGGTGACGACCTGAGGGCTGGTCCAAGAGAGGGAAGTCCACAGCTGCAGTTTCCGCACAGTCACCACCACCATTGCCTCGAGTCCCCGAGCGCTGAAGCGCGTTTTGTCCCGGCCTGCCGCTCCCCAACGTCGTACTGTCCCGCGCAGAAGCAACAGCCCTCGCCTGTCCCGGGACAGGTTCATGTTGATTGACCGGATGTTGACTGCCTTCAGCCAACGCTGCCACTCTGGCGCAATTCAAATTCTCGTCCGAATTTGAATTTGACCTGGCCAGCAATCCCGATTCCAGCCCACCTAGCTTCTGGGTGAGCTGAGGGAGCACTCCACGATCACTCGCAGCCGTGATCAGGCTGGTGACAGCGAAGATAAGTGAACGCGCCTGGGTGCCAGAAGCGCCTTCCAAGTCAACCTCGGAAGAAAACGTGCCGCAGCTGAGGCGAACACGGAGTCCCCCACCTGGCAGTGCCTCCTTGGGAGGAGGCTCCGTCGAGTGCGGAGATATCCCTACCATCCTGAGGGAATCCGCCAAGGAAACGTTGCACCACCAATATGAAACCGCACCGAGAGAATAATCGACCAAACCCAACCCAAATAGGAAAGGCCCCGCAACTCACCCACCCGGAAGACAGAAGTAGTTGCAAATGCAAACGACGCCCCGCGGAAAATCGAGGGGAAGGCGTACCAGAGGAAGCGCTTCCCGTAAACGAACACGCTCGCGACCGAAAAAGAAACAAAACCCCAATCCTCGACAACTAGCATCATACTTGTAACTGCTTATGCTAGTAAAGTCCAATGCTAGTAAAGGCTAGCATTGGACTTTACTAGCATAGCCTGAAGCGCTACGCAAGGCGTGAAGATGAACTAATAACTAGGGAGGGAAGCATGCAACCCCAGGCGCCGATGGCGCGCCTCGGAAAGCATGTCGCTGGAATATCGCCAAAGGGAGACACTTAAACGCCTCAAGAGCGCCAAATATTCAGTAGGATGCTCAGCAAAACATTTCCGCAACCACTCTAAACCCGACTTATCCACGTGACCAAAGCTTTCCACAATGAATGGCTGGAACCGGTGAGAGCGACCCTCAGCGCAAGGCAGACTGGCCATGCTCTCAGCATACCGTCGTTCCTTAACTCTTCGAAGGGCTGAAGCCGCGGCCCCCCGGCGGCGGGCGGCTGCGATGAGGTGGGCGCTGGCCACGGGGCAGGTAATCGCAAGGTCCACATATGTTGAGCGTCTGGCAGCAGCGTCGGAGACGAGGAGATCGGCTATACAACGGGGCGGTGCAGAGTCCGATATTGATCTGGGCAGTTCCGACTCAACCTCAACCGTATGCCCTATCCGAGTCAAAAATTCGCTGAGGATGTACTGGAGGCGAGTGTGACGCCTCGTACGGAGACCTCTCAACAGTCCGCAGCAACCCAGGAAGTGGTAGCCACAAGCGTCAATCCGGCTCTCACATCCCTGACAGAAAGACGGCCGATTAGAGTGCCACGGAGCCTGTGGCAAACCGAGATAGATCCGTGCGGCAGAACGGAACTGGAAAGCATCGAGACGATGACTCAATGACGACGGTAGAGTGGTTAACCACAAGTGCGAGAGGTGGCCTCCCATGCCGCGGAGACGAGCGGCAGTGGTAGGCGGCGTGAGAGGAGAATTGAGCATGACTGTGTGAGCGGCACTGTGTTGGCCCCAGGTGAGGCTATGTTGAATCACATCAGTGCGGGAGCTCCACAATCGGCTCAAACCCGGGTAGTCTGCAACAGGTGACCCGGGGCTAGCCTCTCCGTCATCGGCAAGAACTCGGTCGAGGGGACAATCCTCAATCGCTTCAGCTCGTCCCCATAACAGCTCCCTCCAGGAACGAAAGCGGGACCGATTTGCGTCCGGCACGGCGTTGCACCTCCTGAACGCGTGTTGAAGATCATCATAAATTGTCAAAAGCGGGGGCGGCAGGATGCTCAGTGAAACATTTCCGCAACCACTCCAAACCCGACTACTCCACGTGACCAAAGCTTATCTTACTTATCGTGGTTAGTATCCTCGATTCCAGCTCGTATTCCCGTGGTGTTTATTTTCAGGTTTGTTATCCACTAGTTATTACCGGTGTGGTAATTCTCTCCTTGAACGCTGCTTTGATGTTGGAGGCCTATCTTCGCCGCGCCCCCCCTCGGGGGTTCTTCTTCCAGTTTCCGATTAAACAAACTCATTCACTTTCTCAAGCTCCAAACAAGCTGAGTTATATTTTAAAACGAAATTCTTTAGTCTGCCTAGTTTGACAGTGTTCGATATTTCCAAAGGGAGCCCAGGGGGCCTACTGCCGACCAGCTACGGAAGGATGGGGAAGGGGATGAGGGTTGGACCCAATGTTGGGACTATGCCATCTTCGTATGGGCGAATACATTGTCTGGATCAAGGTTATTCTTCAAAAGCATAATCCGCTCTCGGGTTGCTGAACGATAACCGGCCGGGCCTCCTTTCCCTTCCTCATCCCAAAGGCTGAAGTTGGGGTAGTAAACAAGCTGTGTAGTGGGCCCAAACTCGTTTTTGAAGTATTTTCTTGTCCATTTCTGAGCGGTAAGCATGTTATCGCTGGGGCCGTCGCCCTCAGCGGGTTCCATGCAGCCTGCGATGATCAGCATTTTGCCCTCTCGTAGAGCTGTGCAAGACGTGTTCTCCGTGGGCACCTTCAGCACTGCCTCCCCTGTGAAAACGAATGCACTTGTGACCTCTCTCGGCCTCTTCAACATCATGAGCCTTACATGATCGTCCACAGCCTTGTCATTGCCAATAAACCCGTCTTCCATTGCAGGGCGTACAGACATGTAGTACCTATGACCCGGTGGGAAGAGCATCGTGTGATTGTCCTGGATCTCAACCAAGTCCTCTGGACGGCAGGTGGACATCGTCGGTTCCAAGAAATCTGTGAAATACTTCTTCGTGAGCTCCTCGCCAATCTGAGGATCACCAAATACCGTTTGCTGGACCACGAACGCTGGAGCTCCTTCGAAAGGCGGTGGCGTTGCGAACGCGAGCGTAGGGTTGTAGCTAGGTGCGACCTCTCCATTTTCTTTCGCTTTTATGTACATCTTCATGATATGGGCGATTTTATCAACGTTTTCAGGAGTCATCACCCACATCATAATACCACCGTATCCATGAACTTTCTTTCCGTCCACGATAAAGGACTCTAACGGATGGAGCTGAAGCTTCATACGCATTACGACGCCGAGGTTCCATCCTGCACCACGCGCTAACCACATCTGTTCAGCGTTCGTTTCCTCGGAAATGTGTCGTAGCTGACCGTCGGCGGATACAAACTCTACTTCCAGGAGGTTATCGACGCTAAGTCCATGTTGTGCGCTGAGAAGCCCCCATCCTCCCCCCAGCGTGAATCCACCGAGACCAGTGTCATAGTACTGCCCATTGACCGCCGCGAGATCGTGTTCCTGGGTTGCTCGATCAACGTCAACTGCTAAACAACCCCCATCGACCCACGCGGTACGGTTTTGAGCGTCAACTTCCACCTTTCTCATTAGCCGCAAATCGATGACAACCTGCCCCGACATCGAGGACTGGTCAAACATGTGGCGCCCTCCTGCAACGGATACGGTGAGGTTCCGGTTGCGCGCAAATTTCACCGTCTTCTGCGCATCGCTAGAAGTAACTGGCTGCACGATAGCCAATGGCTTCTTCGGTGGGTCGTAGCAATTGAAGCAGTGGGTTGCTTCTTCATACCCCTCACCCCCTTTCTCTAACACCTTACCTTGAACCAACCCCTTTAACTCCGCCAAGTCCGACGGCTTTTCAACCTTGTGCTCAACCACCTTCGCCTCCTGCATGTCAACCTTTTCCTCCTCTCCATTGTTCTCTCCATCGTTCTCTCCGCCCTTCCCAACTCCGCAAAAAAGCCTCTTTAGAAACCGCATATTGTTGCCAGATTTCGATTTCGCAAAAAAGCCAAGGTTCTGCCCCCGCTCCACTACGCTGTCCCAAAGTGATACCCAACTAATCAAAGCCCATTACTAGCTTCTTTCTATGTATTCCACAACCTCCCGAGACCCCTTTATCTCCACCGTCAGGCTGGGGGGAAAGTGTACGGCTAGGTTAGCTTGGGTAAAAAGTATGCAGTTACGTTAATCTAGAGTCTGAAGTTAGTCTGGAGTCTGGTCTGGGGCAATAAGTCTGTGGTTGTTTTGAGGGTGATAACGAATGTTGGAGAACCCTGCCGAATCTTGAGCGATGAGAGTGCCCCGTGGGGAGACAATTTCTGTCGCGCTGATCTTCTTGAGGAGGGGGAGCTCGAAGAAAGCTCCGTGCAGTATGTACCCCCCTGAGGTACCAATGGTGATACTCCAGCGGATACAATGGATACTGCGTCAACGCTTGCAGAAGAGGACTTTCTACAGGACTTCATGCAGATGTTCTCGAAGTACCACCCCCTTTACGAAGATGTTGGGATGGCAGTCGCAGAGCTGCAGCGTTTTTTCGTTACTGTCGACCGGTTGTACACTAGGACTTGCACAACGGCCGATCTGAAGGGGATTTGCGGAAAAGGAGGTCACGTGCACCGTGGACAGAACGCACAAGATACCCTATCAACTTGGGAGTCAATCCACGGATCAGTCAACAGAGCAGTTTCGGCTGGGACACCGTGAGATACAGGTCACGATGGGACAATCCAACTGGGACAATCGCAACTGGGACAATCGCAACTGGGACACGTTGGTCTGGGGCTACGTTGGGAGTAGAGGTATGATGTTAGTCTGGGGTTACGTTAGCCTGGGTTCCTTCTTAATGGGCTCCAATAGGGAGCTCTTCAGGAAAGTGTACACGGTTATGTTAGTCTGGGCCCCTTTCACCCGGCTGGTCACTAGCTTGAGGATTAGGAACAGCAAGATCAACGTATGTGGTACGGCGGCTGTCGTCACAGGTGATCACCAGGTCGGCTACACGGCGTTCATCATTTTGAAAGTCCGCGACGGGTAAAGGTTTTTCACGTTCAATTTCCCCGTCGAGGTTTTTTTCAGTCTGCGATTAAACACATTCATTTCGTATTAGCTACTTTTCTCCGTTTCTTACGGAACTCTCTAAAATTCCGTATGTGATGATTTTATGTTGTTTTTTTTGTTAATGGTTGCCTAATTGTTTGCCCCTCGGTTCTCTTTTTCTTCAGCCTCCTGTACTAATTCATTTCAGTCATTGTTTGAGCCTTTTCTCATGGGACTTCAGCTGTGTTGACAAATTAGGAGTTTATGTGCGTGTTTCATTTTATATTGTTATGTCACTCAGAGTCTCCCTCACTAGGATGACAAACCGATCTTGGCTTATTTAGGCATCAGACTTGGTTAACCATCATGCTTCGAAGTCACTTCATGGTATACGCGCGTGTGTCTTGATTCAACAGGTGAGCTTCCATCCTAAAGTCTGCACGCCCATTTTGTCGATCATCAACACGTTCCAGGGCCACGTGCTAGGATGGCATTTGTATCAGCAACTCTGACAAAGTCTTCGTCGGTGAAGGGAGTCGACTTCGATTGGACACGTTTGCTAACACTCCTCCTCGAAGTGACGCCCTTTGTTTAAAATTCTCAGCTTGGCTCTGTGTGTCTTGAACTTCGTCGTTTCTAGCGCCTTGGTGAGTATATCCGCGACTTGCTCCTGGGTTGGGACTCGTAGCTTCCTAGGTCGTGTTGCTGTCGTGCAAATTGGTACAGTGTTGTTTGAGATGACCTTGGTAGGTAATGCCGGCACATCGATCTCTGCAAGTAAGTTCTTCACCCACTGTACTTTCTGGAGTCCGTGCGTCAGGGCGATGTATTCTGCTTCGCTTGTTAAAAGTCGCGATGATTTTCTGCTTCTTGCTAATATACGAGATCGAGTTTCCGGATAGGTATGCGATAGCGCCGGATACGGATTTCGGTCCTTTGGTGATGCCCATGACGCGTCTACGTACAGTGTGATCTCCTCCTGTTCTTCACAAGGAGAGAAAACTAGTGATGCGCTGAGTGTGCCACGTAAGTACCTTAATATTCGCTTACCGGCTGACCAGTCGTCATTATTGAAGCTTTGCGCCTTTGGGGCTTTGTCTTCCCCTGGTGTTCGTGCTTCGGCACTAGCACATCGCTTGGTACCCCTGATCATTGAGTGCTTTGGGTTCATGGACTCTGTTGGTTCTCGCTGGCTTCGGGAGTTGTTCCGCGAACGCCCTGACCGTCTTCAATCGTTGTTTACCCGCTTAAGTTTCCTGCTGTGGCGCATGAATGCCGCTTTGATGTTGGAGGCGCGAGTTCTTCGCCGCACTTAGTCTTTTTTTCCCCTCGGGGTTTTTTCTTTCAGCCTCCGATTAAACCATTCGTTCCATTCGTTCGTTTGTGGCTAGCAGTCTAACCGCGTTCGTTGTGTCTGGTCTGTTTTCTTGTGGAGATGTACAGTAGGGCCCCGATAAGTTCACGGAAGGGTACTCTTCTTGCCTTCCGGACTTATCCGTTGGTATGTAATCCTTCGTCATCGGCGTTGGCACCGGCTTGCTCTCGTGCATTCTGAATTCCAGGAGTATCTTCTCGATGTGCTTCTTCTGCCCCAAGGAGATGGTTGATGCGCTTGGGTCTCTCTCGATTTCTATGCCGAGGTATTCTCTAGCTGCGCCGAGGTCTTTCAGATCGTACATGGTGTGTAGCTGCTTCTTAACTTTTGCCACCCGCTGTCTGCTTCCGATGATTAGGAAGTCGCAGACGTATACGAGTTGGTAGACGCCTTTCTTTACGAACACACACGGGTCTGCAGTTGCTGCCTTGAAGCTATGACCTTGTAGGTCTTTCCTTAGCTTCTCTTACCATATTTTTCCTGATTGCTTTAAACCATAGAGACCCCTGTTTAGCTTGCAGACCTTACCATTGTCTTGTGTGCCGGGGGGTCTCTCCATGTATATCTCCTCATCGAGTTCACCATTGAGGTAGGCCGTCGATACGTCCATTTGCTGCACATCGTAGTTACGTTGTGCTGCCAAAGATAGCAGCACTCTGATGCTGTCGAAACTGACCGTCGGTGAGTAGACTTCTGTAAAATCTTGCTGCTGGAAACCTCTTGCAACCAGCCGAGCTTTGAATTTCAGCGGCTCCCCGCTCTCGTTCCGTTTCAGTTTGAATTTGTTGCTTAACAATTGCTTTTCCTTTGGTCTGTCAACCAGTGACCAGGTCTGGTACTTGCTCAGATTTTCGAGCTCGTCCGCGACTGCTTCCTCCCAATACTTCGCATGGGGTCTGGTGAGAGCTTCCTCGATGGTTTAAGGTTCCTTGATTATCGTTAAGCTGCTCAACTTGGGTTTCGCTATCGCGCCGGACCTTATTTATCGCAGTAAATTTGTGACTTCTTTGACTTCTTTCGCTATTACTCGTTATTTTCTAACCGTTTTTCGGTGTTGTTGTCAGGTTTCACGTCTTCATTGTCAGGTCCGTGGTGGGTTTTGTGAACTGGTGTTTCTAGTTCGTCTTCGAGGCTCGATGGCTCCTGATTCCGACTGATGTAGTCTTTCGCTTTGACGTAGTCGATGGCTGCTTGAACCTCTGGTGTAAGTGCGGCTTGGGGTTCTTCAGAGGAAAGCTTTGCTCCTGCACTACGATGTCTTTCGTCCATCGTTTGCGACCATCTACGAGTTGGATCAGATACTTGCCGCTTCGTTCACAGCGGAGTAAAATCCCACGCATCGTTGGTACGTAGAGCTTGTCGCTTCGTATGGTACCATCTTCTTTTGGTGCGTGCGCGATCGCTAGGCAGCCGAACGGGTACATGTTTCTCAAGTCGTCTTGCTTGCCGGTGAGTATTTTCCAGGGGCTTTCGTTGTTGCTTCGTCTTGGTCTGGACTTTGCTAGCATAGCCTGATGCGCTACGTAAGGCGTGAATATGAACTAATAACTAGGGAGGGAAGCATGCAACCCCAGGCGCCGATGGCGCGCCTCGGAAAGCATGTCGCTGGAATATCGCCAAAGGGAGACACTTAAACGCCTCAAGAGCGCCAAATATTCAGTAGGATGCTCAGCAAAACATTTCCGCAACCACTCTAAACCCGACTTATCCACGTGACCAAAGCTTTCCACAATGAATGGCTGGAACCGGTGAGAGCGACCCTCAGCGCAAGGCAGACTGGCCATGCTCTCAGCATACCGTCGTTCCTTAACTCTTCGAAGGGCTGAAGCCGCGGCCCCCCGGCGGCGGGCGGCTGCGATGAGGTGGGCGCTGGCCACGGGGCAGGTAATCGCAAGGTCCACATATGTTGAGCGTCTGGCAGCAGCGTCGGAGACGAGGAGATCGGCTATACAAAGGGGCGGTGCAGAGTCCGAGATTGATCTGGGCAGTTCCGACTCAACCTCAACCGTATGCCCTATCCGAGTCAAAAATTCGCTGAGGATGTACTGGAGGCGAGTGTGACGCCTCGTACGGAGACCTCTCAACAGTCCGCAGCAACCCAGGAAGTGGTAGCCACAAGCGTCAATCCGGCTCTTACATCCCTGACAGAAAGACGGCCGATTAGAGTGCCACGGAGCCTGTGGCAAACCGAGATAGATCCGTGCGGCAGAACGGAACTGGAAAGCATCGAGACGATGACTCAATGACGACGGTAGAGTGGTTAACCACAAGTGCGAGAGGTGGCCTCCCATGCCGCGGAGACGAGCGGCAGTGGTAGGCGGCGTGAGAGGAGAATTGAGCATGACTGTGTGAGCGGCACTGTGTTGGCCCCAGGTGAGGCTATGTTGAATCACATCAGTGCGGGAGCTCCACAATCGGCTCAAACCCGGGTAGTCTGCAACAGGTGACCCGGGGCTAGCCTCTCCGTCATCGGCAAGAACTCGGTCGAGGGGAGAATCCTCAATCGCTTCAGCTCGTCCCCATAACAGCTCCCTCCAGGAACGAAAGCGGGACCTATTTGCGTCCGGCACGGCGTTGCACCTCCTGAACGCGTGTTGAAGACCATCATAAATTGTCAAAGCGGGGGCGGCAGGGTCACTGGATCCTCGTTGGTCAAAGCTCGAGCCAAGAGGCAGGCACTTCGCATCTGTAAGGTCACCAACGTTCGCAGCGCGGTAGCCCAGGAGGCAACCGCCGCTGGCGAGCATACCATCCCACGGTCTGCGACGCCGAATCCCCCTAATCGCAACGGTAGAGCGATCTGTGCACGAATCAAGTCCCTGTCGGGAGCAGCTTCAAGATCGAGGGGCTCATCCAAGAGCGTTCCCCAGTGTTGCAGAGTCATCTCGTCGGCTTTAGCCGCGATCCACGAGCCCCAAGCTGGAGGCAGGCTGCGCAACCAGTAGTTGAGTATGGGACCGGCACAAAAGCGGGAAAGCAAGAAGGCCGACTGCAGCATGCTGTCGGGTAGGTGCTCAATGGCGTCGGTGAGTTGCTTGTGCCGTGCCAAAACTCGCTCGCAGGATGCTTGGACAAAGTTGTCAGTCCCCAAGCCGACGCCGTGGTGTTCGAACCCTTCACGTTCGCTGATTAGTCGCAGAGTGGGTGGCAGAGAGGCCAGCGACACGTCCCTCGGGGGGAGAAAGCGACATTTTTCTGTTTCCACAGTCAAACCGACGCGACGTGCAATCGCTTCGATCTCGGTCAGCCCCCTAGCCAGGGTCTCAGGGGTGCCCAGCAATGTTACGTCATCGTGGTACGCGCAGATTCGAAGATCCGAGACCTCAGTCGAAAGACGTAAAAGTACGAGCTGTAGGGCACAGGCATGAAGAAGAGGTCCGCAAGGGTCGCCTTGTTAGACGCCAGTATGTGCTTGAAAAACAGTGCCCTCCGTTGTCAAGTAGGGGAGGCTCTCGCCTCCGTAAATACCCGATAGAAACGGCCACGCCTCCGGAAACACCCGTCGGAGCACCTCTAGCGCATACGTCCGCGACACGCTGTTGAATGCGTTCAGGAAATCAACCACCAAGACTCCCCACTCCGGCCTACTGGCGCGTTCTAGCTCGATCCCATGGGTGATCAGTTCGCAACCCCCAGAAAATCCCACCCCTACTTGCAAGGGCGCCATAAAAGCTGTGACGCGCTGGCGAAGGCGCTGGCATAGCCACCTCCCGGCTAACTTCCGTGGCTCTCCACCATCCCGATCGGCCGGAGACGCGGGTGGGCCGGCTGGTGGTCAGGTTTCGTGAGCAAGCAAAGCTGTGCCTGCCGGAGATGTTCCCATGGCGCAGACGCACCCGATACGCCCTGGAACAACTTGTTAAAGATCCTCAGAAGCGCGCCAGGCTGGCTCAGGGCCTGCAATAGCTCTGTTCTTAGTCCGGAGGGTCCGGGACAGCGTCCCCGACGCGAGGTACGAAGCAAATCCTCCAGGTCAGACTCACTGAGCGTCAGATCGATGCGAAACCTGGCCAACTCCGGACGGTCCAAGAATACCTCGAATTCAGGGGACAAATCCACGTCGGACTCAGGGAACAAAGACGACACCGTCTGGGCGAGACTATCATCGTAGGGGAGGACAGGCGCCTGGCCCTCCAAAACCCGCGCCGCTCGACTTAAATCGCCCACTGCTACCAATTTCTGTAGTCGAGCTGGCACGGGCGACACTGTGCCATGCCGAGTCCGACGGGCGGATGGTGCTGACGACGCCAAATAGCTGCACTGTAGTACTTCGAAGTCTCCCTTCAAGAACAGGGCCAGTCGGTCTCGTACTCGCCATCTGCGCTCCGATGTGTGAATGGGGGCCAGAATCAGGCGCGGCATGACCCCCAGAAAAACCCAAATGACTGTGTCCCGAATGTTACGAGCCAGGCTCGTGAAGATGAAATCGAGAATGGTTCCAGCTACTAGAAGGTCTCCACGAGGGAGGACGACTGGGGGAATGCCCCCACGGAGGGGAAGCGAGCCTCCTTCCAAAGAAATCCACCGCCGGAGCCAACTCCGAAAACGCGTACGCCAAATGCCCCAGTCTCCGCCCTCCTCCAGGACATAAGACTGTAGATCCATAGGCTGCGACCTCGCAGCCGTGCCTGGAGCGCTAATCGTGCTTCTCCCCCTTAGACCCGGGGGAGTCGGTCCTCGCTCTCTTACCTCCTATCCGCACCAAAGTCGTGAGCCTCCCACTCCGCGAGGCTCGCGGAACGGATCCCGCGGGCTTCAGCAAAGTAACCTGGGCGTCCTCCACCGCTATGCCCTCAGTCTGCTCCCCTGCCTCACCACTCTCGCTGGAAGTGGTGCTGGAAGCAGAGCCCTCCAAAATCCCCAACCGCTGCAGCTCTGTCTTGTAGCGCGAAGTCAGCACAAGTCGCCTCTCCAGATCGAAGAAGCTGGACACCGCCATGCGCAGGTGACGAGGGCCCGACCGGAACCGCTCCAACAAGATCCTCTCAAGGCGCTGAATCCGTAGCCAATGGATCGCTGCCGCCTTCACGCTGCTCTCATGCTCAGAGAGCCCTGCCGTTTCTCCCGGAGACAGGAAATTGCCCGAGGAACGGTCAAAATCGAAGTGCAAAACCACCTGCGGGTTGCAGCGCAGCCATTGGGCGCTCTCAGGCCACTGCTCGGTAGGCTTCGCCAGCAAGGCCTCCAGGTACCTGGCGGCGGTTGCGGAGACCAAAAACAGCACATCGCGGCCCTCATAGTTTGCGAAGAAGAAATCACCCCGGCTGCACCCTAACGATTCCGCAAAAGTGTCCCGGAAGTCTCGCATAGACGGAACCTGTCCTCGTGTAGTCTGGGGCCGGACATTTCGCACCCACAGAAATTGGAGAGTGGTCTCCACAGGTCCATCCTGAGGCTCGCGAGATGGTAGGAAACGGAGCATAGCCGCCGTACGTGTGGCGGTGGTGCCCTTTCGCAAGACTGAGGCGTACGAAGCGCCCCCCTTGCGGCCACCACGTGCCCCCGCAGTAACCGGGAGCTGGTGACCACCTGAGGGCTGGTCCAAGAGAGGGAAGTCCACAGCTGCAGTCTCCTCCACACCGGTTGCCGCACAATCACCACCACCATTGCCTCGAGTCCCCGAGCGCTGAGGCGCGTTTTGGCCCGGCCTGCCGCTCCCCAACGTCGTACTGTCCCGCGCAGAAGCAACCGCCCACGCCTGTCCCGGGACAGGTTCATGTTGATTGACCTTATGTTGACTGCCTTCAGCCAACGCTGCCACTCTGGCGCAATTCAAATTCTCGTCCGAATTTGAATTTGACCTGGCCAGCAATCCCGATTCCAGCCCACCTAGCTTCTGGGTGAGCTGAGGGAGCACTCCACGATCACTCGCAGCCGTGATCAGGCTGGTGACAGCGGAGATAAGTGCACGCGCCTGGGTGCCAGAAGCGCCTTCCAAGTCAACCTCGGAAGAAAAGGTGCCACAGCTGAGGCGAACACGGAGTCCCCCACCTGGAAGTGCCTCCTTGGGAGGAGGCTCCGTCGAGCGCGGAGATATCCCTACCATCCTGAGGGAATGCGCAAAGGAAACGTTGCACCACCAATATGAAACCGCACCGAGAGAATAATCGACCAAACCCAACCCAAATTGTGGAAAGCTTTGGTCACGTGGATAAGTCGGGTTTAGAGTGGTTGCGGAAATGTTTTGCTGAGCATCCTACTGAATATTTGGCGCTCTTGAGGCGTTTAAGTGTCTCCCTTTGGCGATATTCCAGCGACATGCTTTCCGAGGCGCGCCATCGGCGCCTGGGTTGCATGCTTCCCTCCCTACTTATTAGTTCATCTTCACGCCTTGCGTAGCGCTTCAGGCTATGCTAGTAAAGTCCAATAGGAAAGGCCCCGCAACACACCCACCCGGAAGACAGAAGTAGTTGCAAATGCAAACGACGCACCGCGAAAAATCGAGGGGAAGGCGTACCAGAGGAAGCGCTTCCCGTAAAAGAACACGCTCGCGACCGAAAAAGAAACAAAACCCCAATCCTCACAACTTTACCTCAATGCTGATCAGCTCATATACTCAGAAACTCGGGCGCCTTTCTTTTTTTACTTGGTCTTGCGTTCAGTATCCTCTCGATAATTTGTAGGGTCTCCGTCCAGGAGCTTTTCATATGCCTGACTGGTACAAGAGTACCCGCATGAGCATTAGGATGCTCCGATTGACTCGCTCCGAGATCCCGTTCGTTTCCGCGCTGTATGGGGGCGTCGTGTCCAGCGTGATCCCTAGCTTCTTGAGTTTTTCTTGCATGCCAATGTATTCGCCTCCTCCTTCGGAATGGACCGTAATTACTTTTTGACCCGACAAACGCTCGAAATATGGCATATATTCATCGAATGCCTCAGAGACGTCGTTTTTTCTTTGTATCGGGTATATTTTTGGAAGTCTCGATACTTCGTCTGTAAAGGTAACCCAGTATTCTGCTCCTTTCGATTTGGGCAGCTTTCCGCAGACGTCCGTGTGAATCGTCTCTCCAGGGCGGCTGGCGTGTGCCAGTGTTCCTGCCCTGGATCCTCGTCTTAGTTTTGTTACCGTACATGTTTCACAGTCCGGGGTTGACGATGCCCGTTGGATTTGTTTCACTTTCTGCCAGCCCGTGTGACCTAGCCTTCGGTGTAGTTTGCTTAGGTCACGCACTGAGTTTAGTTGTAGACTTTTCGTTGTCCACGACGCCAGTACATACGTGCTGTTTATCAGCTTTGCGCTTGCAACCACTGCGCCTCCTTTTTCGTAGAATTTACAAACTTTCTTATCGAAATTGACGCTGTATCCTTTCTTCACAATCGTAGGCACAGATAGGTAGTTTCCCTCGATGCCAGGTAGGTATAAAACGTCCTCGATCGTTATTAGTTGTTGCCTATCGCCAACTGTCGTTGCGATGACCACTGTTCCCATTTCATTTCCGCTGATCGTTCGTTGGTCTGGGAGAGTTACTGTATTGATCTTGGATTCCTTGATTGTCGCGAACAAACTTCGTTGAGCCGAACATGTGGGCCGTTGCTCCGGAGTCGATGACTATATCGTTTGGATTTGCACTGAGGCCTAGTGCAAATAGGGTTTCTTTGTCCGGTTCCTTGCCGCGGCGTTGGGAATTCTTGCTCCGGCACTCCTTTTGGAAATGTCCATACCGGTTGCACTTGCGGCATTTGATATGTGCCTTGCATTGTGCTGTTTTGTGGTTGTGCCTTCCACATTTTTCGCACTTTCGACTTGTGTTTTTGGACTGCATCCGCATGATCGCGTGCTCGTTGGGTTTTGATGTTTGCGTTGGCCTTCGGACACCTTCCAGGCGGGCTCTCATGGTTTCCCAGTCGAGTTGGTCCTTGGAAATGTTCTTCAGGCCTTCGATGGTTGCATCGAAGACGCTTTCATCCTTCAGGATCAGGCATACGTGACCCAAACGCTGTATGGCTTTGTACTCTGTTGTATCGAGTTTGAATACTTTAGAGTAGTATTCTTCGAGCCATGTGAGTAGCCCTAGCGTCGTCTCATCCGGTTTTAGTCTCCTTGTGAGCAATTCCACTTGCCTCGAGATGGCGGCGTCGTGTAGTCCAGCCAGCTTGAGTGGTTCGATAATGCTGGATTTCCAGTAGTTCTAGTCGTCAGGGCCCTCCAACTTTGGGCATCTAAGGAAGCATCCCACGGCGTCCATCCTGCTGCACCAAATCAAACCTCCTTCCTGCTTGTCCTTCTCTTTTCTTTTTTTTTTCAAACGTAAGACTGGCTCATAACCTGTTGACAAATTAGGTGTTCATGTGCGTGTTTCATTTTATATTGTTATGTCTCTCAGTGTCTCCCTCACTAGGATGACAAACCGATCTTGGCTTATATAGGCATCAGACTTGGTTAACCCTCATGCTTCGAAGTCACTTCATGGTATACGCGCGTGTGTCTTGATTCAACAGGTTAGCTTCCATCCTAAAGTCTGCACGCCCATTTTGTCGGTCATCAACACGTTCCAAGGCCACGTGCTAGGATGGCATTGTATCAGCAACTCTGACAAACTCTTCGTCGGTGAAGGGAGTCGCTTCGATTGTACACGTTTGCTAACAAGCTGAACTATCTCAGCTTGGTTTTGCACTTTGTTTCACAGTTGCTACAAAACTTCAGTAAATCCTAAGCTCGAGCGCATAGTCGTTGATAAATGCAATAGTCCTGCTAACGTCACTGAGTTTGCTCGCAAACGCTCGGATTTGTTGACAAATGGTCCCTTTGTATTTATCTTGTTGCTTTCATCTGGACTTTACTAGCATAGCCTCAAGCGCTACGCAAGGCGTGAAGATGAACTAATAACTAGGGAGGGAAGCATGCAACCCCAGGCGCCGATGGCGCGCCTCGGAAAGCATGTCGCTGGAATATCGCCAAAAGGAGACACTTAAACGCCTCAAGAGCGCCAAATATTCAGTAGGATGCTCAGCAAAACATTTCCGCAACCACTCTAAACTCGACTTATCCACGTGACCAAAGCTTTCCACAATGAATGGCTGGAACCGGTGAGAGCGACCCTCAGCGCAAAGGCAGACTGGCCATGCTCTCAGCATACCGTCGTTCCTTAACTCTTCGAAGGGCTGAAGCCGCGGCCCCCCGGCGGCGGGCGGCTGCGGTGAGGTGGGCGCTGGCCACGGGGCAGGTAATCGCAAGGTCCACATATGTTGAGCGTAAAGAAGCGTACACCGTAACAGTTTAGCCAGATGACATGGCTTCTAACTACGAACTTGAACGAGAATGTGTCTAACACGTTCATTCGCTTGTTTAGCTGGGCTTTACTAGCATAGCCTGACTTGGAGGCTACTAGGTGGCTGGTCGGCTCTCCCAGGCCAGAAAAGGATTCATGATCTGGTTTGATGATTACTTACATAATTCTCAAAAGAAAGCTATCCGAATGGAGGTCGTCTTGGTCAGAAGACGCGTGGTGATTCGCACTAGTGCCGGTTTATGCTGCTAATGCGTCGTGGCAGACGAACTCAAGGAGGTTGAAGTTGGTCTCGGCCCTGAGTGACGGTGACCGAAAAGATCGCTTGTCAGAGCTGCGTGGAATAGTGACACAGCGGGATCCACAACGAGGCCTTGACTAACGTCTGGGTCCTTGGCTCGGGGGTTTGACCGCTTGTGCCACTTGTGATTGAATGCCAGCGGTTTAGGAATCACACGCCTTGCGAACCTGGTTGCTCGCCTTAGTTTCGTGCTGTGGTCAAGTAAAGCGCTTTTGTTCCTCGACGCTAGTTCTCTGGGCATGTTTGGATAGCCGAGTTTGATCCTTCAGAAAGTTCGGCTCCGATTAAACGATCTGGTTATTTGCTTGTAATAATAGATCCGATCTATGCAAGCATCGACTGTATCGGAGAGATTCCTGGGTAACTACTGAATTCTCATGTTGTCATAGCCCTGGTAATCTTACGAAATGAACTCCTACCTGTGAAAGACATGGTAGTTTCCAGCGATGCATATAAAAAGGATGTCGTATGGCAATGTGAATATTAGGCACGGCCACTCTCCATCTCTCCATGGTTAGCGCGCAGGGTCTGCATCCAAGCGAGTAGAAGGCAATGGGCTGGATGCGTAGCCGAGTGGCGAAGCCCAGTCCCCCCCATCGACAGGGTAGGCCGATTTGTTCGTGGATAGGTTGCAGGTAGTCAGGGTCTTCAATAGCTGCTGTGGTAAGGCCTCCAAATAGGGTTTCCAGATGATACCGGGTCAGGGCATCTGCCTCGCGCGCCAGGGTCTTTCCAACAGGACAGCAAGACATCTTAGATGGTAGTCCAGCCGGGTTTCCGCACTAAACCTAAACAGGGCGACTTTCGTGGTCAGTTCCTATGCCGGTAATTGTGCTTATCTCCTTAAATGGACTTAAATAGCTTCTCATGCTTGTGTTGTAGCTTGCGGCACTCGCCGTGGATATAAACGCGTGCTCCTAGCGGTATCGAGTGGATTGTGACGCCTTTTCGCATTGCGGTCACTCCAGGAATGTCACGGTCCAGCAGACGAGGCGTGGTCAGAGTTGTGCCCTAGAGAGTGCACTGCTTAGCTGCAGTCTGGCTGAACGGGGGGGGAGCATAGTTTGAGCCCAGCCGCGTGTATCCGTCAGCGGCTATAGAGGTCCCACGAGTGTGATGTCGTCGTGGATGGCTACTGTGGTTAGATCAAGGACTTTGTGGTGTAATGCTTCCAGAAAAGGGGCCAGGGATAGCGCGTGTAAAATCGGTCCAAGGGGGTCAACTTGTTGTAAACCCGTTGTGGTCTGCAGCGTCAGGCGATTGGTAGCGGTTTGGTCTGGTCCGTGAGTAACGCGCCAGCCAAAAGGAGTAGGGTAGTCCGAGCTGTCAGTTGCGTAGCCAAGCCGCTTCCAGCTCTGGAAAATGGTGGTCCAGTAGTTGCTTTGCAGTCCGGCGGTCGATGTTGAACGCATTCTCAAGGTCGAGTCGTAAGACGACTCCATCAGGTTCAGGACTTCGGGTACGCTACGGGGACCCCAATAGGGCGAACACCTGGCTTCGTTTCCGGGACATTGTTGGTCGTGCTGCTGCGCAGTGCCCAGCTTAGAGGATGTGCAAAATTTCTCTGGTGCAGTACTGCTAGTTGCCGGAGGACGCGGATCAGAGCCACTCGGATGTCCTCAGTGGCCCCTGCAGATGTTCTGCGCGGAGTCCGCTTTGCCCAGGGCAAGTGCCTTGGGAAGACGGGCTACGACCGCGAGGATGCCTTCATCTGCGGTATGTCTGCCATTCCTCCTTCGCCAAAGGGTGTCAGTGTCCTTAGAGGAGAGCTTGCATGGCGTCCTCAATAGCATCCGGGAGAGTTCGCTCCTCAGGCTTCGGGAACCTGCCCACGAGTTGTCGCCAGGTGGCCTGAGTAGGGTTGTGCAAGAAGTGAAGTGCCCACCCCGGGCCGGGGAAAAATAGGTGGGCAATATTTCGCATTTGCCACTCTCGGTGGGATATAAAAATTTGAGCGAACCGGGAGGTGGAATTACCGAGGCCGGTTCGTCGGCGTAGCGGCCTGGAGGTGTTTTTCTCGCAGCCCACTAGGGTCTGGGCCCGCTTTGGCCGGGAGACGATCACGGCAAAGAGCGATTCATCGTTCGCAGCTGTTGGGTCCCATTATCGGGGCGGGTCTGTGTTTGCGTCTCCTCGGCTGCAACCGTAACGTTTACTAGGTAGCTGCCTACTGCAGCGCAACACGGGGTCTAGAACTAGCTAAGGGAACCCCGGACTAAAATATCGTACGATGACCTCTCAATAGTCATTGGCAGAAGGAAGGACGCTTGGAGTGCCAAGGAGCCTGTGGCAAACCCAGGTAGGTCCGTGCCGCAGTCTGGAACTGGAAGGCGCCCAGACGTTGAACCCCAGACTAACGTGGCCCGGTGACGAGGTTTTAGAGTGGTTAACCACAGGTGGGATAGAAAACCTCCCATGCCGCGTAGACGAGCCGCGGTTGTGGGCGGTGTGAGCGGAGCGTTGAGAGAGATTGCGCAGCTGCTCTGTGTCTTAAAATCAATTTATGTGAGAGTCGGTATGGTCTGCAAATAACTTAATCCATTTAGTTTTCCCTAGGTTTTTGAAAGTGCTGCAGCTCCCTCAGGGCAGGTCCAAGTAGCTGCAGGGTAGGTTGAACGGTGGAAATGCGGTCGCAGACTCAATAAGTCCTACCATGGATCCGTAGGCGCCAGCAACACAGATCACAACTGACAGAACGATCAAGAGCGCGCAAAATAGCTTCATGTAGATGCTTATTCGCTTGTTAAAAATAACCCAGTATGCGATGCTTGGGAACAGAAATGTCAGGATCGTGCTGCTGAAAGCTCCAGTCAGTCCCACCAAGTCACCGATGAACGGGATTAGAAGCGCTAGCAACAGTTCAAGTGTCACGATCGACGCCCTTAGCAGTACGCGAGTAACACCCGCTGGCATACCGTATGATCTAGGCTTTCTCCACCCGAGGAGTGGGATCTTCAGGACTGTCTGGACAGCCATCATCGAAATAATGTTTCCGATCACGAGCGCTCCGAAGAAGGCGAGCAGCATGAAAACGTTCCCGACGGTGACCGATACGTTCCAGGTAAAATTGTCGAAAATGTTGATTTGTGCCTCAGTGCCGAACATGCCGTAACCCAGGAACCCGACTACAACCATCGTAACCCCGAGCGTGGCGTACATCCAGTAAATCGACACCTTGAACTTTTCTGGTTCTTTCATCTCCCTTCGGGCCTCTGGGAATAGGGCATGGCCTCCGAAGGCGAAGCAGATTCCCGCCATTCCGTTGAAAACCGTGGTAACGTTGCCGATGTTGTAGCTGACCTCCTCAAGTTTTCCCGTGACGGCTATGTTCACGATTATCAGAACGAAGAGCACCGCCATGGAAGACATACTGAGTACGTTAACTCCAAAACTCTCATGGAATGTAGGTATCTGGGACAGAAAAACGGTAAATCCGTAGGAGATGACAATCCACCAGGTGTAGCATGGCTGAGGGAAGATAGCCTGGAAAAACTGGGCACAGAAACCCAGATTCGCCACTGAAATGAGAAACTGTCCAATGGCTTGGGAAGTCCATATTATCCAGAAACCAGCTCGTCGCCCGTGCTTGCTCCCCTTGAAGAGCTTCGCGCCGACATACCCGCCCAAGTCCGGATAACTCAGAATCTGTGGCTTATCTTCAGAAATTTTGTCCAGCATCAGACCGGTGACTAGGCTATGACTCCAACCCCAAACCAGGACTACGACAGCCAGCGCCCATCCCATGCCGGAGAAAAATCCGGGAACCATGAGGAAGTTGAGCGTCACCGCGATAAGCATCAAGTATGTCTTAAAAGGACCAGACCGCCTCAATTTTTCCTCCTGCTCGTGCAGAAACGTATTCGCTCCTTCGGCGGCTTCTGCGTTAGCATCCTTAACCGCATTTTCCTCCGCATCATAGTCCGCATCAATATGCGGCTCCAGGTGCTCCGGATCCAAGAAGTCCAGGCCCATTTTTCCCTATAACCAGGAGACGATAACTTCGCGCCTTCTTACAAATTTCGATGTCAAGTTCTCTCCTCGCAGTTCAGCTTTGCAGCTCTTGTTGCGAAACTCTGCAAGCACACCAGCCGAGGGGGGACAAGCTCAGACTCGATCCATATATATCTAATGATCTTGCTGTTTAGTTACGTTCTCCAACCCTGCTAATGTCGAATGAATAGATGATATCCACCGAGGCGCAATTGTGCGCAGTTTTCTGCTTTTTTAGACTTTTTTGCTTCTTGTATTCCACCCCTCCAACTGGCAGTGCAGACCCGCTTTTGGTCCAATGATGTCAGCGTTGCGCAGCGTCCGGCAAACAGGTGTAATACGGTTTTATACTTATATTGTCCACACTGCTTACCCTCCACGTGGGAATTCGGCCAAAAACGGTTTCCAAAATAGTAGCGTCGTCTTTCCGTCCATAAAAACGTCCAATAAAAACGTCCAATAGTGTCCGATAAATATTGGACTGTCCGATAGAAGCTTGTCAAACCTGAAATAACGTAATAATCAAAAGGCTTGACTTCCAACTCGCGTCCGATACAAGTTTATCGGATCTGAATAAAACCTAAAAGCACACAGCTCGCCCGATGACCCGCCGAGAACGACCGATTGGTGTCCGATATTCTTCAATCAACGACAATGTTGATTGAAATTCAATCTTCTTCTTTTGGGACGTTGACAAAGACATCTTGGCTGACAGTGTACTGAACAGTCATTCCCCTTGCTAATTGAGCATTCTGAAAGCCCATTAGATGCATGACAGTCTGTGGATCTCAGAAGCAATCCTCATTCAACAAATAGGAGTTCCAGCTTGACATAAACGGGAAAGAAATCATTATGATTCAATATGTGCACTGAGGTTGTTTGATTGAATAGCCTGGGTCCGCTTTACCGAACCGATTATTGGTCCGGATTCGGACCTGCAATCAGACGCCTTTGAAATATTTCAAGCCGACACATGTTCTTCAATAGAGTCAAGTAACCCAGACTATTATCTATCCAGCAAAATTTATCAGACCGGTTTAGGACATCATGCAAATAACAAAAATGGCAAGTAGAAACAATAAACAAAAATGGAGAATGCCGTGGTGTCCAATAATAGAAAAACATTACCTACATCGGAAAAAGCATACTTTCTAAGTTTTTCTGGTAGAGCGCTTTTCTTCACTTCGGGGTGGGTTTTTTCTGTCGGAGATTAAGCAAATTCTTTTCTCTGTATTGCAATATACATCTCCAAAATGAATACTAAACGGCCCTATCAGAACCGAAAGATACCGAACGGCTCGAAAAGGTACGCTTTCCACAATGAAGGGCTGGAATCTGTGAGAACGGCAGCCGGCCCGGGGCAGAATGGCCGTGCTCTCGCTATACCGTCGTTCCTTCAGTAGGCGAAGTACAGAAGCTGCTGCCCCCCAGCGGAGATTAGAGTCGTCGTATGAAATCAACCTAATGATTTGCCCTTCTAGACTCAAGCAAAAAACCCTTCATGATATTAACTGAGTTCACGTGGACATTCATTGCAAAAGGGGGTGTGGGCATATTCGAATCTTATTTTGTACTCTCGTGAATTTTACACTTTTTGGTAAGAAATATAGTGTGGGTCTAGCTTCGAAATGGTGAAGTGGACCTTAGGTTTGCTCCCTAAAACCTAGTAGGTGGTTTTCTTTATTGTCCCCTGTCTTGCGAGCCCACTATTTGGGCTTATGTAGTCGCATATGCGCTCAATCAACCAATCTACTTTCTATTTTGGATACGGGTAGCGTCGACGCGGTCGTATACCTTATGGAGTCTACGACACTCTCTATCGATCGTATACTATTGCCCCATCGGCTATACTATGACTTCCACGTTATGCCAAGTGTGCCTGTTAAAGCGTACTCTCCAACATTTTTTACATAATGAACACCCCCTATATCTAAGGCCAATTGAATCTGGAATACTCCTTTTATCCATCGACGTGGACCATAATATTCCCAAAGCCTGCTCAGAAGCGACCCGAAAGGACATGTCCTCTCCGTAGATCTATAAATGTTTAGCTTTTGTCCTTTCACTATGAAAATAGCCCGCAATTGACTAAGCAATCCGACCGATGCAGATTTGAAACAATCCGTCCATACTGTCTTCAGATTTTTTTCAAAAGCGGGAGTGCCGCACCTTTCGCATTCAGAGGAGCATTCCATAGAATCCTTAGGTAGCACATCGGCTACAGGGCTACACTTTGATCTGGTCAGTTAGTAGTTGGCTTTTGATATTATTTGGGCTGGGGTCGTCGGAATTTACTTTGAGATTGGCAATATATTCTGAGGCCGGTTTTGGTGTTTGTGTTTTTCCGATCAGTATGTTTTTGCGATCGTAAGCCTTGATGATAAGTACTAATAAATATTTACTATATAACGAGTTCTGCAACGGCAGTAATAACCTAGACTCGCTATTGCGAAAAAGACGAGCCTAGTCCAATCCTCAACTAACAAAAAACATGTGAACAACACAAATGACTATGCCGTGATGAGATCAATCTCGTCTCGATCTACACGATCAACAGCTTTCGCGCCATTCGGCCGTAGATCAGCTCGTACCTGGTACGAGAAGTCAGTGCGCAGCCCGCTGTAATCGAAGGTGAACACATGTGCCCCTTGGCCTGCTTCAACAACCTTCCTGACGGAATCCACGTACTGCTTAGTACTCAAGTTGCGCAGTATGACTCTCACATCTCGCGAGGTCGTTGCTGACCACCACACCAGCACGTTGAGCGGTCCTTCAGTGGGCAAAGTTGAGGATGTCGAAAGAACTCTAACTGATTCAAATGTGCCAACAGTGACCTCCTCAATAGTGGAAGCAAGGACGGCATTAGAGCCCGAGCCCCCGGACCACAACTCTAAGACCAGTTCGAAAAGTTCCCCTGCTGGTTCAAGTCCATCGTAGTCGAGTGGACCGACGACAACCGCTCCCTCGGCTTCAGAAAGGTCCGCGCGGGCTTCTGCGATCAGGCCACCAGTCAGCTGGTGAACTAACTTGAAAGCTATCTGCGCCCCAGTCTCGCCACCGAAGTACTGCGCGGTTGTGAATATCGGTCCGGACTCTGCAATGAACTCTGGCGGGTCCTCAAATGCAACAACTGCCGCAACTGCACCACGCGCATAAAACAAATCCTTATCCAGGCGCGAGGAATAAGCTCCATCAGCGAGTCTGAGGTCCACACGAAGTTGATATTCTCGTCCCTCGAAACGATCAGCCCGACCCACAAAAGAGAAAGTCCCTCGGGTCGCCGCTGCATGCACGGCAAAGCGCCTCGTCTCAAGCACCACCTTCGCAAAATTGTCGTAAAGCCGCATCACAATGTCTCTGTCTTGCGTAGCCTCGTACTCTACACCAACGTCAATGGAGCCAGAGAGAGGTATTATAGCCGACTTCGACATGATTTCAACGCGATCAACTCCAGTTTCTTCCACATCCGCTTCGAAAATTGCTACCAAGGTCTCGTCGCTATTTGATGCAACAAAATTCTGAACCCGAGACCCACCGTTTGTCCACCGCTGAAAACTATACCCGCTATTACCAATCTGCACGTATTCAGGAGCGAATAACTGTACCTCGGAGCCGATCACTACGGCTAGAGTCGCCGGGGTTGTCATTCTGTGTCCGGAGAGGACGACATCAACACCCTGCGGTGCACTGTCAAGAGTGTAGCTAACCTTCCTTGTCTCTACAGCCCTTGTCAACTCTAGAGATTCTCCAGAATGCGAAACCAAGAGGTAGATTTCATAGTAGAATCGACCATCGTGAGTTGGTGCAATAAATGATCCGGAACTCACACCGACAACCTCGAAAGCAGCGTGAGAATGACACTGCAGAGGTACGTCGTACGTGCAATGCAAAATGTTCACTTGCCAGTTGAAAGCGCCATCGTCAATGATGCCACCACTGTCGATCAAGTGAGCACTTCCACGGAAATAAACACGCTCTCCGACTGCTGCTTCGGTTCCAAGTTCAGGAACGAGAATCTCCGCCGCAATATTCGCTGGATTCTCCATAGTCTTGAAGCTGAACGTATGGTCTGCTGATAGCGGGTTTCCACTAACGTCGGTGTTTATCCCCGGCGTTCCCCCCACAACGGTAACAAGATAGAGCCCAGAGTATGCCAGCGGTGCCTCGAATCTGATTTCCCGCGTGCTAGCAAAGTAACTCACAAAGCTAAGCTCCAATGAATCCTCAAAGGGCACCAGAATTTCATCGACGAGAATGGCGGGCTCAACTTTCACTGAGCTTGCAGAAATCGAAAGTGGATCCATGCCCTCATTAAACCTTACTTTGACACGAGCACTGGGGTCAAATTCTCCTTCGCTACCGTCATCTGGAATCACCTTAATAACAACTGGGGGCACATCGTCCGCTTCTCCCAGCGTTGAGAAGGCGAAGGTCAGGTCACTTGGTAGAACGTTGCGGTCAAGATCTAGAACGCCTTCCCCGCCTCCCTTGATGTGAACCACAAACGTCTGCCCAAGAGGCAAGTCTTCATCAGGAATTATCTCAAAACTTCTGGATCCGAAGTCAAAGACAACTGTGCTCGCAACCAGTACACCAGATGCGGATGCGGTCAAGTAGACAGAATTCTCATTAACTGTATCCGGCTCCATGCTCTTACTGAACGTCCCAACTACTTTAAGATCCTCCGAGCTCACCGCAGAGTCTGCCGCTGGATCCAACTCAGCAATTTGCACTGGCGAGAGGTTGGCCTCGTAAGTGACCCTAAAGAGTTTCCCTTGCCTGCGTACGTCATTGTAGTAAAGAGCAGCACTATCAGGTCCCGCTCGCACCTGAACAGCGGACGCTCCCACGTTCCACCATTCATTCAGATGCTCAACGACATTGTCGTTCTCGTCCAACCGCATAAAACCCAAAATCTTCCGGGCCTGGTCTGAATAAGTTAAGACATCTCGATAGCGCGGAGGAAACGACGCAATCTGCACTCGTTCGCCCGTAATAGCAGCGCTGTTGCCACCGTTAACATGGTACCAGTACGCCGCAGGCTCCGTGTGAACTTTCGATGTTCCAAAGCCCGCGCACTCATCGCTATCATCCCAGTACCCCGTCGGAAGGGTTCCCTCGAAACAAGGCCATCCAAAGTTTGAGCCCTTGCGCCCAATACTGACCTCCTCCATGCTCTCCCATTGTGTATCCGCCATATAGAATCTATCGTTGCTGTACAGGCTGGGATGGACGTGCAGTGGATTGCGAGCACCCGTTGCAAACACCTTCGATTGCCGATGGGTGGGGTCTCCATCGTAGTAGGGGTTCGAATCCAACCCATAACCAAGGGTTGAGTCTTCCGTCGACACCTTCAGCACCTTTCCGTTCAAGGTTGACAGCTGCTGAGAACGTAAAACCTCATCGACGATCCACGCGATAGTCCCGTCGCCAGTTGCAATGTACAGATTCCCTTCAAAATCGAAGCCAAGGCCGCCCCCGACGTGCGACTTGTTGTCCACAGCGATACAGTCTGCCTCAGGGTCCGTGAGCTCTGCACCTCCGCATCCGAAGCCGGATTCTGATCCCACGATTGTTTCCCTGCTATCAACGAGCTCTTGAGTACCTCCGCTTCCAATTTCGACACGCATTGCTCTGCTTGTACGTGGCAGCTGGTAATCCTCCGGCGCCAAAGAATGATCATATACAATAAAAAAATACACATACGGGTTGACCTCGTAGTCCTGTCGGATTGCTATAGACATTAAGCCATGGTCGTGGTAGTCATTGGCGATTGCGCGTAAGTCCATGAAAAGAGTTGATACCGAACGTCCATCTTCATCAAGCCGAACAACTCTCCCATCATTTTGCGCGATTATTGTATGACCAGTGGGGAGAAACAGAAAGTCTACTGGCCTGTAGATGTAGCTACGGGAAACCTCTTCGACCATGAAACCCGTCGGGAGATTGTCTATGACGCTGAACGAAAGTCGGCTGCTGGTATTTCTGATTCTTGTCCTTTTCAGCCCCTCGCTTGCCGACACGGAATACTCCTCCTTGATAGTAGTCCATTCGTCACTGTCGTCAAAAGACGACACATGGACATAGCATCCATCAGCTCTTGTTCTCAGATTCGCTCTTACTTCCTCGCGGACGGAGGCGTCCAACTGCGCAAGCTTCCGCTCAGACAGCAACGAGCTACGAACAGCACTACGAGGAAAATCATAGCCGGCTAAGCCCGACTGGATCATTGCAGACGCAATGATCTCGAGTTCTGGAGATATCAACGCAACTTCCTCTCCTTCGCTAGCATCGTTGTCTCCCGTCAATTGCACAGTCGCAACGAAGGGCGTGAATCTTTTCAACAATTGCGATAACTTCAAACGAGCCGCATGGCCGCATGGATGATTCCGCTCCACAGTCCGCCACCCACTAAGTCGAATCAAGTCCCTCTGAGTTTCATTTCCGGCCCTGAAGCAGCTTGTAACTCGCATTCCATCGTAAGCACAGAAGCTATCGTCAAGGGTTACTAGCTTGTGAGCAGGCGTTGCTACGACGTACTGCATGAGGTATGTAACACACAAGATACACAAAAGTCCCTGGCCTACGAAATTGGCCATTGTAGTAACCCTAAATCAACCAAAATAAGCCCTCTGTCAATCCTCAGGTCTCAGCACGCCAACAACCATCCTCCTCCGTCGCCAGTCGAGGTAAAAAAGGTTGAACGGGAAATTCCACGTCTGTTGCAGTCCTCATCCTTCTTCGGGTACATTCCTCCATTCTTATCCAACCCTGTATTTGCAAAAAGTGGATCGTGCTGAAAAGGCAGCTCGCCGACAACCTGCAAACCGGTCGGAATCTTTGCTTTCCAGGCGACGGCTGCCAAAATGGCACCCCAAAAAAAATCTTTCAGGAAAAATGGAAGCAAATCGTCAGTGCTTAAAAATCGACCAGCAAGGACTTCCCGCACTCAAAAATCCTGCTCAATGGCGAAACTAACCAGTCAAAAAAAGCTCACTTAACCGAAATCTGATATTTTATTGCGAAACGAGAAATGGCGGGCAGGCAAAAGTCGAAGATTTTGTGCAATGCGGGGCTTGTCAGGAAATCTATCAATGTGTCCATTGATGATTGACTCAATTGACTGTTCAAGGTTGGGTGCACGAGTACAAGTCCACTCATCACCAAACTTAATGGACAGCTTGTCCTCTAGAAGCCTCACGTGGTTTTGTACGCGGATCTCCACGCAGATCTGAACACTTCCCATGCTGAACTAGGCCCCCAACTGGATCTTGCTTAGGAGCGATGAGGCTAGGCAACACCAGGCACTCTACATAAACTCCAAAGTCGCTGGTTTGCACTGGGGAAGTTGGAAATAAAGCGAGAAAAGTTATCGGTTTGGGCCACATGAGTAAGCAGATCAACATTCAAAAAATGTATCTATTGCGTTTTTTTCCCCTTGTGTCTATTTTTGATAACTTACCTTGGGCCAAAAAACTTTTTAAAAACAGAAAGTGCCTGCTTACTCCACAGCCCAGGCCCATATAGTACAAGTACTATTTGTACAACTGGGGTCTGGTCCCCCCTTGTCGTTCTCGTTTCTTTTTCTATCCGATCAGGTGACAACCTACATCCAGGAGTTACGTACTTGCCCCACACCCAGGCTACGCTGATAAATTTCTGAATTCAGCATTTATTTTGCGAGGGTTTTGCCAGGATATTGCCGCGATTTTTCGGGCAGGTCGCACTTTGCATTTTTTTGCCAATTGGCGGGGTTAGTCCGGGACCCCTTTTTTAGGGGTTTTTTGTGGTCCTGTTGGTTAATTTGTTTGATAAGAAAAGCTCCCTTTTTTGCCCCATCCGTAAGTTTTTATAAAAACAAACGCGAGGGATGAAAAACCAATGGAATGTGGAAAACCAACACATTAACGAGTTTCTATCGAGTTTTAAAACAATTGGTGAACCGTCAACAACAACCGACCCCACTTCGAGGATTCGAATGGTTCCTATTGTAGTTTTCTTTTTTTACATAACACACCGGTCCGAAAATCGGGAAAAAAAGGGTGTTAGAATAAACACGCTCCTCGTCCCAAATATTACCCGGGCCCAGGGGGTAGCAGAAATCCACTTTCTGTGGCCAGACCACTCCAAACGGCAGAAAAAATCCACATGTCTGCACATATATTGATTGAATACAGCAAGCGTCATAATATTGACTGAACATCAATCCACGCGGTTCTTCGGTTCTTCGGTTTTTGGGGTTGAAACAATTTGCTCCGCACGCAGAGAAGGATATCGATCATCCTGTGTTTCCCTCAGTTAAATTTTCAGTGGAATTAGGAACTCCTGGGCAGAGGGTTTGCGTTTGTTCAAAGCGCCTTGCTAGTGCTTGCGTTGCGCTGCGATAGGTAGCGCTGCGATAGGTAGCAACCGAATGAAGGGTAAGGGATTCTAAGTTCCCGCCTTTTCCCTTCCCGATATAATTTGTGTTTCGCTGCGATAGGCTGCTGCCGAGTAAAGGTTGCGATGGCTGATTCGCCAGCTCCTACTGACGTCATAGACCCAGCAGTAAAGCTTCGGCAGGCCGAGGTCGTGCTCTAAGCGGGTACCTGCTTCGGGACTAGGAGAGTCGGTGCAGCCGTCTCGAAGAAAGCTCTAAAGCCTACTAGGCACAAGAGAAGGAACGCGCTGCCCCACATTCCAATGGACGCAGGCGACGCAACCACATGGGGGGGGGGGGGTGGCTCGCCTTACCCAATGGCTTGTTCTTGGCCAAGATATCACTTTATCACAGTTCACCGCTACCCATTCAGGCCTCCGTACGTTCCAGAAACGTAGGACACGGAGTACAACCATAATGCAGTTGAGCGCAAAAGCAATTCGGTGAGGAGCTGAAACGAATTGCATCCCCCCCCTCTGCAAGTCCAAACCCTTTGCGCAGAAATCGAGCCATCTGAACATCCAAGTTTCGGCTTAATGCAGTGTGGGTAGATGGCAGAAGGCGGCTGGGCGCTAAAAACAAAAGAATCCGGGTAAATTTCGATCAACAGTTTTAGCAAAACACACGCAGGCCGGCGTACTTCCGTGAAAAGAGGGTAGCGGGCTAGCTGCTCTAGTCTTGGGAGGCTGCGCATGCGGATCTCCCCATAGCAAGGGTCGAAAATGTTAAACCCGCAATTCGACCTGAGCGAGGAATTTTCACCTCGAATTCTGCGCAGGGGTGGACAGCGCAGACCACAATTCAACGAGCTAAGTACGACATGCGTACCTGTGCCCTATCACAAGCGCCAACTATTTCCCCACGTTCAAGCGTGGACCAAAAGTCGATCTCACAAGGCAGCGTCAGGCACGTAAAGCAAGGTCTGAAGCGTGGAAGGGCCCCGCGCCGTGGCAATGCCTACTGGCATATGACAGCTGCTGAAGGAAATGGCCTAACTCGAAAGAAGAAAACCGAGAAATAGACGCGAACATGTGCACCAGATAAAAGCATCTTTACACTCTTCGGTAACGCAAATATATTCAGCCTACCCCTCAACCACATACGCGAATTGAGGAACCACAGCAATCACTTCTAATCATTGTTCGCTTAAAAATAAATATACAACAGTCAGCTACGACATCCGCTCCTTTCCAGCTAGTTGCCCTTCGCCTTCGTCCCCATCCCGGGCACCAAACCCATCAGCCACTGGCGTTTGCTGGTTAAAACATCCGAAAACTGGTTACTCAAGCATGCCGCAATAATTAAGAATCCTCCGAAAATACCCTTCGTGGTCAGACTTTCATCCAGGAAAAACGCGGAGAAAGCTGCGGCGAAGAAAGGTTCGGTGCTCAGAAGCACTGAGAGTTCCGACGCAGACACCTTCTTCAGAGCAAAGTTCTCCAAGACCACTGCTGCAGCCGTCGTTATTAAACCGGTATAAAGCAGTGATCCAAAGATAAGGGGGTCTGACGCAGCGACCGTAATTCCAGACAAATCGAAACTACCGTACAACATTAAAGAGTCTACCACATACCACAACCCAGCCAAACCACCGACAGTGGTCAATTGTGCTGCGCTTAGTGGCATGACAGACGTCGGGTATCTGACGTGCACAAGAAAAAAACAATCTTAGTCAGGCAGCCGTGGGCTACATCGGGAAAGACGAACTGAGAGCAAAGCGACGACGGCATGCTCGCTGTAGAAGGTGGCTTACTTCGCCATTGCTCTTTCATTGGCAACGAAGCCAGCCGCAAATGCCACCGCCTGGAGAAGTCCCAACAGATCACCTATTGACGGGGCTGCTTCACTGCTCAGTTCAAGGAGGCCAACGCCTGAGACGGCCAGTAGGATCGAAAGAATTGGTGCCGATTTCTTCTCGGCCTCAAGTTCCCTGTTGCAAAACAGATAGGACTATGCTTAGACTCAAAGGCAAAGAATCGGTGACAGGTTATTCCACTAGCAAGAACGGAAGGGAGCGCGCTCCCCAACCCAGATAGAATAGGTTCCACACTTAACACCAAGCGGCGACTTCGCAGCCCACTACGGCTCTATAATGTACGCTCCTCTCTACACAAGTCTTGAGCATATTTGGATCGCATACTTACTTGGCAGGGAACAAACTATTCAGTATTGGCACGAACACAACGGCCAGCGAGCAGAGAAACGCGATCTTATTTGAATCCGAGTACCTCAACGCGTTTGCTTGTAAAAAGTAACCAGCAAACACGTACTTTCCAATGTCAAATCCCCGAAACAAAACTTCTCTCGAAGCCCCAATCATTGCCGGACTCAGCGCAATGGCAGCTAGGCCGAACCGAGCCATTGCCGAAGCCGAGCTACGAACCGAGTCATCGAGGAGTTTCACAATTCCAAAGTTGGTCCCCCATATACCAGCGACGAGAAGAAGAAGAGCTCTTGGCCACAAATAATCGAAAGCGCTCCGAGCAGTACCCTTCTTTTCATCTGCGGCCTCTTCTGTAACCGCCTCCTCTGTGCTAGATACCATCTCTCTATGTTCATCTTCTTCCGAGATAGCATCTTCAAAAGTCTTAGGAAACTTTCCACTGCTTGTAACAAGGTCTTCTAACTCCCGATCTCGTAGGGAAACTCGCAATCGCACTGTTGGAGCACGCGCGCAGGTACTATGAATGCGACCCGTCAGCGGGCTATGCACAGTGTGGGAGGGCAAAAATCCCAAGTGACTGCGTCGAGACACCCAAGCCATCACGAAAGCAAAGATCGAAAAAAGAAAAAAACCAGACCAAGTCCTACTCCACCAGAGCACTGCCCACCCCAACCCCCAGCACCCACGCAGACAACTTATTCTCCCTCTCCCCACGAAGTAATATACACACCCCTTCACTCAAGAAATACACCTTCACTGTGTTGCGCCCACATATCTGCATCGACGATCAAGCTGCAAGATTGCCACTCAAATCTCTAGATGCTGAACCCCCCCCCTCCCCACATCGGCAGTTGCAATTCTCAAACAACATATTTATCGAGGAAAAAGGCACACTGCATTCTTGCGGGGACATCAAGTAAATCGAAAAACCCTCTATAAACGACTGTTTTCTCACAAAACGGAGAGATACTCGATAACAAGCAATATGGCAATGAAAGGCGGTCCTCGAGAAATCCTCCATCTGGCGCCCAACAGCGATTACTGCTGTGGGGCATACGAGGTTAGCATGGAAAAAAAAACAATTCAATGACTTTCAAATCGTTAATTGGCCGAGAACCTTGGTGATTGACCACCAAAACGCGGCCTAAAGCAAGTTACGAGAATTAATTGGCTCAAAATGGACAGCTGTCAATACAGACGTTCTTCATTGGTAAGAAAAATGGATCACCCTCGACCGAAGTCCGCAGATTCTATCTTCTCGAGGCGAAGCGACTAGAGAAATCTTGAAACACTAATCAATTTTCTCGGACCGACGACCTCTGCTTCCTGTGAGCCCTTGCCTTTTTTTTCTGACCTCGATGTGCATTAGGCTCCCAAAAAATACTCGAAAATATTTAAAATTCAAATAAATCTTTACTTTTCAGGCCCAGACGCACCAGAAGATATTTCATGAACGGATGGGGGGGGGGAGGGTGTTTTGGGGGTTGGAACGCAACAGAATGGTGTTTTCACACACGTTGGAACACCGTATTTCCACGCTGTATCAAGGGTTGGCACTTTCTTAACGTATCGCACAGAAGATGGATTTTTTCAAACCTCGAACGAATGTTGTGTTCAAAGTTGATTCTCGGGGGCTCTCTGGGTATATGCTGCAGACCTGGCACCAAGGAGAAAAATGCGCACACGATGTGCAACCCAAAAACGGCCTGGGTTCGATTAGCGTTGAATTATTAATTCTTTCTGTTTCGGTCAATCAAAAACAGTTTCCAGATATTAACCGGTGCTCATTAGGCTTTGAGTTACTGGTCGGGAACGTCAACGTGATTTTCTTTTCAATACTGCAGCTAGGACCAGGGTTTGTCCTCCCGTCTATTGGTTTTCGACCACAAGACAGCTTCTACCGTCACGTCAATGCATTGCGCGGAAGGGTGGCTCAATTCAATGATTTCAATGCCATTCTGCTCCGAATGACGGAAAGTAGGCTGTTGCGGGCTAGGGTTTTGGTTGACCCAAGAGCAACCTGCGTCAACTTCCATTTGGCATGAGCTCTCAAAGCATCTGGCGACTGCATTGCTGGCTATATAGGGTTTTGGATGACCGAAGCACAACCCTGATGATACGGACTGCCATTCAGCGACGAGGCTCCCGAAGGATTTGATTCCAATGGTTGCGAGATACAGAGTTGTAGCTTATGACTGGTTGATAAGGATTCCTCCGAGACCATTGAGGAAGAAAATAAATTTGCGAGCTTGCAAGTTCACAGGGTATATGAGAGGACTTTGGAAGGCGGAGCCTCCATGAGCTCTGATACCGAAAACCCTTCCTGGTTGATTGGGGGCTCCGGATAAACCTAGGACTTTGTCTTTTGTCGTAAGACCTTGGCATGTTCAAGTCACCTTCAGCAGCGCATAGTAGGGTCTGCCTCAGGAGAAGAATGGAATCCTCACGGGGTGAGAATGGGGAGCATAGACCACGAGTCGTCTCTTTTTGCACAGGGAAACCCCTTTGCTGCACGAGACCACCCTCCATGCACTCAATGAGACCTACGTGAAATGGTGTTCGACGGGCTTCGGATTAACCCCACCACGCTCCCAATTCTTTATGGGAAAAGCGTCATGACCAGAGACCAAGCGTACTCTTGCCTCCTGTAGCGTCTAGTCCGGGGCCAACGGAAAGTCCCTCAGGCAGAGGAGTACAGTGCGTAAAAAAAAAAGAAGGGTCGGAACATGACCATGAGCGTGGCTGGAGTCTCGGCACTGGTTCCTCGCTTTCTACGTTTAACAACAACCCTAGCCTCAGAAATCCCGGCTCTCCACGTCTGGCGTTGTTTTTTGCGAACCCTCTCGATTTCGCTACATTGATTGCATCGAATAGCAGTGTCCCAATCATTGGATCCGCACACATCGAGGTCAGCGCCTATATAAGTTACGAGTTTCATAAAATCTCCTCGAAACCTAGGAGATTGAAATGGAAACGGAAACCGAAACGGAAACACGGGCCTCCACACATTCGTTTGCTGACGGAAAGCGGTCAGGGAAGGTCCTCGGTATTAATAATATTATTCCATTCCCCCTCAATTCCATAAAATCTCCCTGATCTTCGCGTAAGGCCGATGAATAGCAGATTATCCGGTGCGCCTTGCAGAAGGGTTCAGTTCACAATGCGTGTTCAATCATTTACTGTTTCTGGGCTCCACAGAACAAAACTTGATTTTTAGGAAGCAATGGGAACCATCAAGCAAATTCTGGCCTTATCGCAATCAGAAAGCCAGATGGGTCAGTCTGTCCGTATCGAACTCGATGAGCAACCAGAAGGACATCTACGGCTGTCACAAATTTATCATCCTTAGACCTTCCTTACGCGCTATACAAAGTACTATACCCAACCAGTTGACCATCGTACGTTGCTCACCCGGGACTGTTGTTGCGCAGTCTGGTTGGCTGGTTAGTATGTTTTCCTCATTATCGAATGCTCTGATCTAGTCAGTTGCATAGTTTCTCGTTCTCCCCATAGCCTTTTTCGAATCGACCCAGCTCGCCTTGACAGCCTCCTCGCGCAACGGTCTTAATATATGTGGTTGTGTGTCTGGCGTTCAAACGCTCTTTGTCGCTGGACGTACATCCTCGCCGCTTCTTCACGAGGCTAGTTGGGCTCTGAACAATGTACTACTTGTTCACTGCCAAAGGAGAAGCTGGTTGACTGAGACTCAAAAAGTCAGACCCTTCATATCACCCGCAACCGGTCAGAAATTAGCCAAGCATTTCATTCTTGTGAGATCTTTTAAGCCATTTCAGTTTCTTCCAAACCAGCCAATACGAGACAAGCAAGCTAAGAAGAAAATCTGTCTTGCAATGTGCAAATCAGTATCATCAAGCTGCGTCCATTGAGAGTCGAAAATGCTGCCAACAGTTGTGGCCACGTTCACATACTCGAAATTTCTTCTATAAACAAGATAGACAAACACCTCCATCTCAAATACTGTTTTCAATGATAGTAAGCAAAAATCGATTAAAAAAGCTGTGTTTCATGGTGGCATGCAAGTTTTTCGCGAAATTTTTGAACGTATATTAGTTGATTGCGTCGGCTCTCGCTGGCTTCGTGGGCTCTTTCGTCACAGCCCAAGTCGTCTTGATAGCCTCCTCACGGAGCTGTCTCTGACCTTATGGCGTCCAACGCGGCTTTATTGTTCGACGCGCGTCATCATCGTCTTGTTTCTCGCTTCTCAGGGTAGTTAGGCTCTGATAAACTGATGATGAGATTTTAGCATATCTCATGGAGAGCCAATGAAAGCGGTGTTACACTTCACCATGGTAGTTGGCTTTTGCATGTCTGCCAAAGTTCGGCACAAAGGCAGCTTCATTTTCTAATCTAGTAGGATCGGAGGTCGTTAGGTCTTTTTTTCGTGCAAACCCTACATAACATAAGTGTCTTTCAAAGAGCCTATCGACATCTCAAACATCTAAACTTGTACAAGGTCAAGCAGCATGCTGTCATGACGTAATATAGATATGAATTGAGTATCTACCGCAATTTCTCTCGTAGGCACATTGTTCGCAGTCCCCTCGAAGCAACATGACGCTATTGAAAAGCTGTGGGCGGCACTCATTGAGCTACACACAAAATTTTGCTGGTAATGACATTGTTCGCAGTCCACTCAAAGCATCATGACGCTAATGAAAAGCTGTGGGCAGCACTCACTTGCCGCTGATCTCTTCAGTGTAAGCTCTTACGCGGTTGTAGTTCAAAATTTTGTGCCCCACAATCTCGATATGAACAAGATGATGGTAGCGGAAGCACGCCATACCCTGCTCTCCAGTGACCGTGATCGAAGCATAGGATTCACAGTACACGATGGCCCCACGAGGCTTGGGAGTCCAGACCATTTGCTCAGAAGTGAAAAGGTGGAAGGGCTCTGATGTGAGATTACATATCCGTGAGGGATCTTGTGACAGTCGAGGGGAAGGCGGACCGAGAACATGCTGCTGGAAGTGCATATTCGGCAAATGGAGAGCACTCTTTTGACTCCGAGAACCGGATTGCTCCCATCGAGTAGTCTGGTACAAGAAGACTCGCGAGAAAGAGGGCACGCTTGACTCCTCTCAGCATAGCAGAACGTTTGGCCTCGTGAACTACAATTCTTGACTGCTGCGATGTAACGGACGAAGATTTCGCCACCATTAAGCTCTTCGATGAATCCGTTCGAAGCTCTGCTCCAATCGCTCTCCGCTTCATGCTCGCCACGCTATGTTGCGGGCCCCAAGGGCATTTCTGATTAAAGGGTTGAAATGTGTAACCTCCAAAAATTGGAGGTTACAGATTCTTGCCGGATACGTCTTCCAGTCCGTGGCGCTTCACACGACGGTGCCGAAAAAAAAAAAAAAATCCGTTCCTGTTGGCTTTGGCGGTAGTTTTCGTTCCTATACTGGGCAAGCTGCTACCAAATGCTACAGTGCTGGGAATCGGCTATACAAACTTAACTCCTACGGCGGGGTTAAGTAACTCCTACACGGGATTATCTTTTTCCCTCATCCAGGACATTTCGTTTGCTGGGAGGTTCCGATTACTGTGTCTTAACTCATCCTTTGCTATTGTAGGAATGTACGAGCCAAGGCGGACATTACAGCCGCGTCCATTCTTTTCGCCGTCTTGGCCGCTGGCTCTTCGGAATTAGGTCATGTCAGACCTGTTTTGGAGGGGGATTTCTATGGCCTTCTCCAAAAGATCATGTCGTCGTGCAGTTTTTTTTTTTCAATGAACGAGCGGCTGTGAAGTGAGCATGAGATTATCCTTTGTTCACTTCCTATGAATATGACACACCTCGCATGCTCATCGGGGACCCTGTCGGTTTTCGGACTCAGGGTTCCCGGCAATAGCTTCGCGCTTGTTTGTCGGCAGAGCAGCCGACAACCGTTGGGGTGGAGTCGATCTTGTGGTGTTGTTTGGATTTCTGCACTTTTCCATGGTAGCTTTGGCGCCGATTGAATAGCAGCTGCGGTTGCCAGTCCGCAGGTAGCTGGATCTCTGTCTGGACTGGTGTGTTTTCCACTGCTCTGGCAATCGGTCTGGAGAACGTTGTCCTGAGCCAAGTTTCAGCATCTGAACTGGCCCTGATCCTCCAGCACCGGGCCGTTTATAGCCACTGCGTTCTACGCCTACCCCCACCTATTGAATGAGAGCTTAACACTGGAGGGGTGGTGGGAGGATTGATTAGTGCTCTTGGATGCATCGTATGCCAATGTCGGCAAGCTGAGTGCTCCATCTCATACTCATGCCTTGGCCCAGGGTTTGCTTGGCGCAAGGAGAAATCGCAGAAATGGGTGTAAGGAGGAGGGCACTAATAAGGAATGATATTCAAGGCCGCGAACCTCGCTGAGCACAAGGGACACGCAGCAAGGCCGACAAGGGCCGAATCGGGTCCCCAGCTGCTTGGCAAGGACGCGCGGAAATATCAATATATGAGTTGTAGTAGAGTTGGAGAGTGGTGGGTTCCCGGCTTTGTCTTGTGGTTACGGTCCCCCGGAAGTAGCTGCCAAAAAGCCTGATGGACCCTATCGCCGGGGTCGACTCCTCACTTACTGAGACGAACAATTCTAGGTTGGAGTCTGCGTCTTCGCGCCTCCTCGTCTTGACGAAAGTATTTTATTTGCAGATGCACATTAGTACATGTATATAGAATTCTACAAAAAACAAGAAAATCTGAAACCTGAACATAGTGGAGGAATTATTCACATCACTGCCGAACCAAACTTGGGAGCGAGATTCGTGACTTTTTATCATCCAAAAACGAATCCTCTGTCTAAAGCTTTTTGACAAAAGGTTCAGTTCAGTTCCGCGAGGTTTGAGGAAGCAATTTTTTATCCTGCGGCAGAGGGGCGATCCAATGGTGGAGATATCAGGTCTCATTTGGCTGAATAAGCTGGCATTCGGTTGGCAACGAAAGTATTGACTGTAGAATGCTTGAGAATGACCTACCTTGTGAGCTTGCTTCTTTCTCCTCTTCTCAATGTACTTCTTGACCTTGCCTTGGCTCTTGAGTTGATCGTACTTGGCTTCCAATTCCATTCTGTCCAACTCCCGCCTGAAGTCAATAAATTCGAAAGTCAGGAACTTAGCATCGGAAGAGGATTGCGAATTGAATTCTATCCCGTATGAATCGTAGTCGGATGCCCACTCACTCTGAGGCAAAGAAGGGGGTTTTACCAAGCCTAACTTTTTCTCGCTCCTCCGCTCGTACCCTGTTCCTGATTTCTCGTCGAGTTCTCTGAGCCTGCGAACGTTCCACAGCTGCATTGAGCGTCTGCAGTTGCTTAGCCATTTTCCTCCTCACCGCTGGATTTTTTTCCTCTGCCATTTCCTCCGCGAGAGCCATCTACACATCGGGAACAACATAGGAGGGAATTTCTGTAATCAGCATTTATGAACAACAAATAGGATTTCCATCGATCCTCGCAATACTACTGTTAGAATTTCTGGACTGAGATAGACGTTCATATCTGTATATCTCGGGACGAAACTCTTCGCAACAAGCCAAATTTGCGCAGATCTGAGCGAACATGGAAGTCTACATGGGCCCCGTACCTTCTCCTTCTCCTTCAGCTCATCAACAAACCCGTAAGCTTTGTCATGTAATCCTTGGTTGAAATTTCCACAATGTTCCTCAAACCTCGGATCTACAGACTTTCTCTCTCCAGCTCTGTTGTTGGAGCTCACGCCTCGACCAGCGAACGGCACGGTTCTGTTACCAATGGGCTCCTCTCTCGGAACAACTTTCTTTGTTCTTTTGCCAACTTTTCTAAGCGGTCGTTTTTCTCCAACTGAGTGCGCCTGAGCACCCGGCCGCTGCTTGTCACTTCTGTGTCGCCGTCGAGCATACTCCACGCGCTCTCCCAGAGTGGCCTCCGTGCCGTTCATAATGATGATTTGAGATTTGCTTCAATGCCTTCCACGTCGCAAAGACGAACCGGTCCCCGTCAGACTCTGACAGAGTTCAACTTCAATTCCAAACTGGTTCAACCATCCGCAGTCAATTCTTGTCCCAAGCAACATGCCCCACATATTTTTGGCGCGCGAGGAGCCCGACACTTCTTATAGCTGTTGTACTTTTATACAGTACACCTCAGGCCCAAACTGCTCCACCTTTTGCACCTTTTGCACCTTTTTGCAGAAGCCGTCCGGGTCGCGTTTGGGGCGAGAGAGCCAGTCCCCAGGACATTTTCTCGCCTGGCGTTTTGATTTGCGAGTGGGTTTGTTGAAGGACCTATGGCAAGAAGCGCTATCCACGATGGAAGCTGATTTCTGGGAAGCAAGGGTTGCATTAGCACGCGCGCAGAGTAGCACAGAAGTCGCGTCGGAGAAGGTGCTCGAAAGCCCAAATTCAGTACTACCCATGGACGGAACGGCACGTGCGAGCCGGCAGCGGTTGAAGGTGAGCTCGAAAAAAGCTTCCAGAATCCCGATTGAGTCCTTATGGACTGTCGACTTCATAGAATACGAGTACTAACTAATCGCTTAGGATAGTCCAAGCTAAGAAACAACCTTAGCGCTACAGACCGCGCTCCCCTGCCCCACCAACCGACTTGCAGAGGGATGCCACCGTATTTTTCCGCCCCTTTCTAGATGATACTTGTTCCTCAAAATTAGCAACGCCCTAATTTATGGCCTCCCCCTGCCAACAATACTAGAGAGAACCACTTTGGAACGTTCTGTTCGTTATTCAGGGCTGAAACTAAAAAAAAAGATTGTCCCGCCAAATCGAGGAATATTTGGCTGGTTTTAGGAGAAATTAATTGGGCATTTTTTCCTTAGAATAGATTGGAGACGACCTATATCCACCGCGGGTCCGCTCGTCGCAGAAGCGTTCTGTAGGAACAAATTGGGGTTTTGCAGACGTCGTACAAGCGTCGGGTTTCGGGGTTGGTAGTTCCTTGCTAGCTATGCTTTAGAGCTTATCTCAGTGGGTTCGCAAAGTGAGGTTTTATCTGAGGGTGGCGAAAACGTCAGGCCCCAGCAAAGAGAGCTGTGGTAATCGCAGTTTTGCGTATTGATCCCGATCGCATGTTAAGCTTGCAATGGTAGAAGTCGAGTTGCGATTGTGGTGTGAGCAAGGGTGAAGGTGAGAACGAAGTGGAAACGAGTCCGCCGGTTGGTGGCTTGAGCGCAAGTCGAATTTAAGCACTTCCCGATAGCTCGCACCTGCGCAAATTGAAACTTTTCCCAGCGGGGAAGCCTGGGTCGTTGCGAGGAAGAAGGTTATTGCTGGAAATGAATGGGATGAACACGTTGCCTGGATCCGAATGTGGGTTTGATGTAGAGGGCATGACTTTCGCTACCGCACAGGGTGTATCAGGTAAAATTGCAGTTTACGATGCTCAAACTGGGGATCGCCGCAGAGATTTCAGCGCTGCCGCCGTCGGTATTGGATCTCCCTTCGCGGTAGTTGTCGGTAGCACAACGCAAACGAATTCTTCAGGAAAGACGAGATCCAAGAAGAGGGCACGAAGAAAATCGTCAGACAATGTTATATCACCTGGAAAGGAGGCTCTAGTTTGTGCTGGCTACGCAGCTGGGACTGTGCAGTTGTTTTCCCTGGCGTTTTCCGAAGGGCTTGAGCTCTCAGGTCATGATAGGAAGCCTCAGACAGCTGTGAAGTCGCTAGCGCTCAATCAAGAATCCTCAGTTTTATATTCTGCGGCTTCCGACAACTCTATTTGCAGCTGGTCAACAACATCGGGTGAGATGCTCAAGAAAGATGTCAGCACAAGTGGCCAGGCTTCGTGCCTGCGTGTCTCTCCGACCGGGACGTTGCTCGCAGTAGGCGCCACAAGGTTGGTGCTGTTAGACACGAATACATTGAAGCCTTCTCGAGTGTTCGTCGGCCACGCAAGTACTGTTACGGACATTGTTTTTGCTTCCGACGAGATTATCTATTCTGGGTGCAGCGGAGACCGACATGTGTCCAGGTGGGAGACCACAAGCTCCAAGGAAACGTCGGTGGCTTCGTATCTCGCTTCAGCACCAACTACTAGCCTGTCAACCGATGGCAAGGACCATCTCGCTGCTCTGGGTACCGATGGCATCGTAAGCATATTCAAAGTATCAAAGGCGGGAAAACCGTACAGTACAGTACAACCGAACGTGTTGTCAGTGTCCATGCCTCGGCCCGGCTATATTGTTGTCGCTCACGGATCAAAGCTGAAGCCTCAATTTGAATCGTTTGAGGTAGAAAAAGGTTTTGTTGAGCTCGAGTACGAGCCAAGGGAGCAAACTGGTGACTTGACCGGAGAACAGTTCCGGAGCGGTAAACACATCCTCGATGCAGAACGCAGAGCGAAGGTCCTGACAACTGACGTTCTTGAAAAGAAACCAGTTCTGGAAATTAAGAAGACTGACCGTGAAGAAACTGACCAAAGCAATGGTGTGGATGACGAGGATGATGAGGATGATGAGAATGAGGGGCCCAGTATAGAGGAGAAATTGGCGCAGATCGGGGTTAAATCGGCTGGTGATACGGAGGATGACAGCCAAGACCGCTTAGGACCACTTGAACGAGGGGGAGGCGCAGACTCAGTTGCCTATGTATTAGGCCAGGCCCTGAAAACAAAGGATGGCGTTTTGCTGGAGAAAGCTCTTTCCTCCGTACGAAAGCGTTCTGAGATTGAGTCCACTCTTGTGAAGCTCTCTGCCGACTATATTGTTCCTTTGTTGCTTGCGCTCTCCGCGAGGCTTCGATCCCGGCCTAGAAGAGCAGCGACACTCTCAGTTTGGCTGCGGGCGCTGGTGATCGAACATGCAAGTCTGCTTCGAGACTCAAGCGGTGGTGAAGTAAGTCAGGCGCTTGCGAGTTTACACCAGAGCGTGGAAGAACGCGTACGCCTTCACCAGCGCTTTGCTGCATTGGACGGTCGTCTAGAACTTATTCTCGCGCAAGCAAAGCGGGTGGCGTCTGTGCGAGAGTCAGAGCTCGTCCAAGATCGACCAGTCCTTGAATACGTGGTCGAAGAAGAAGATGCGGAGGAGCGGGAGGATGGCGAAAGAGCTGATGCTGATGTCGGAGACAGCGAGGAAGGGGACGAACAATTTGAAGGGCATAGTGATGAAGATGTAGATCTCGACATGGAGTGAAACAGACGCATGCGGCTGATCGGTTAAAAGTACCAGAGGACCTCGCGGCGAAAAGGAAAGAAGGGGTCCACCGATGTGTCGTACAAAAGAACTTTATGCCTCAGACCACGGAAGGGAGCGAGCTCCAGTCTGCTTTCAAGAGCTTGGGTGCGGTCGCGTTCCGTCGGGAACGTTGACCAACCTTTGGGGAGAAAAGCACCAAGCCAAGCCAAGCTGGGGGACGAGAAATGTTCATAAGCCTGCTGCTTAGGTACAGCGTCGGAGTCCCATCTTTGGTTCAACTTATTATCCCCTGTGCATTTACATTGCGAACTAACTAAAGGATAAAAGAGAAACGTGAAGACCAACGATAGTAGCCGCTGGTGCTCCATGGAAGTCCTGAACTACTCCGCCATATCTCCGGCCCCTTTCCTAGGGTGTCATGAGCAACCTCCGGCATCTTCCCGCACAGTTCCAGACTCGACCAAACGACAAGTATCAGCGCGCACACTCGCATTTGCTGTCCGGAGCACTTCACAAACAACTAGCAATTAGACTCCTTCGTTTCAGAATCTATCAGCCTCGAAATGGGATGATCTCGGCGAGAGTCCTTCGCAACTCCTAATTTGCACTCACAGAGCAACCCGTCGACATCGGCAAACACAAAGGTGCCTTCGGCATGATAGCGGCAGAGCAAAACAAAATCCGCGCACAGGAGAACAGACAGAGCGCGCACGGCTTCGCGAGACGACGATCGGAGCCTTCGGGTGTACAGAGGTACCCGGAAAGGGCTGCTCACAGACACCATTCTCAGCGCAGTGAAGCGATCGCTCCGGGTTTCGTCATCGACGATGATATGGGACGTTCATACTTGCGTGGATCTCAAACTGCTTTTTCATGCGTTCCTCCAGAAGAGCAAAATCACTCTGCAGGTCCTCAATAGCTTGGATGAAACTCTCCACTGGGCCTAGCTTGCCTTCTTCGAGCTTTTTAGATTGTACCCTGAGGATGAAGTGATGCTCAAGCGGATGCGGGATTCGGTATCCAACAAAGTTTACATTATCATCTCTCAACAGTTGCATACGAAGTAAGTTGCCAAGCGTATGGTCCTCTCTCTCTATCTTGAACTGGGCCCAAGTTGGATACTGCTCGTCGACAACAAATTCTATCCTACCCCGATCCGCAAAATTCGATTAGACGAAACACATAGGAAGAAAGGAGGAGGAAAACACTTACTTCTTGACCCCGTCCGGTAATACGACGGCTTCAAAACGATCTGGAGCATTAGACATCCTACCACAGCAAAACCAAAAGAAGACCAAGCAAGGCAGCGCGTCGCAGCGAACTTCGAGGCCACCAAACCGAGCCACCTGACCAAATCACTTTAAACCCAGCACCAAGGTCATTCAGGAACCTTTGTCACAATCAAAAGCTTCCGCGGACTTCAACCTTTGCCTTAACAAGCGTTCACGCTCTCTCGTCAAATGTGTGCTTTGGTTGTGAGAATTACACAATCCAACTGGGAGCAACCCAACTCCGCGCTACAATCGATGTCCGCCGAATTGTTCTTGGACCCGGCCGCGCGGCAAGCTCAAGGATCTGATCATGAGCAGGTCTCAACGAAGAAACCGAAGTCCGGGTGCTAGTGCGGTTTGTCAGTCATATAGCTGAGGAGCTGACGCAGGTTGATGCATGCTCAAAAGCAGGCTATTGAGATTAACAAGCGGAAGGGGACATGTTTTAGCATCTGCTTAAGTGTTTTCCTCCGATTTACGGTGCGAGGGAGAAGGGGGAATTCGCTATTACCGGCTTGACGTTCGAAGTTCCTACAATTTGCATGGACGATGGACAGTGAGGCAGTTGCATCGTTCTATAATGAGCGGGTCAATGATAAAACAGAGAGACGGACGTCGAGGATCTTGCGCATGCGCAACTTCAACAACTGGGTCAAGGCGGTCCTGATCCAACTGCACACGCGGCCGAATTATAGTGTACTTGATCTCGCGTGCGGAAAAGGCGGTGATCTGTTGAAGTGGTGGGTCCCATTTAAACCATCCAAGCTCGAGCATTGAGAAGTATTGACGTAGTAAGGCCATGTCCTTCTTGAGCAGGGACTCTGCCGGTGTTACCTTGTACGTCGGATGTGACATTGCACGTGTTTCTCTAGAGCAAGCGATAGAACGGTACCAGAACATGAGGAAGGTGAAGTTCGACGCGATGTTCCTCCACGGCGATTGTTTCTCCGCGAGAGTTGAGAGGTACCTCTCGGACGAGGCGATGTTCGACGTAGTCAGCAGCCAGTTTGCTATTCACTACGCGTTTGAAAACGAAAAGCGGGTTCGAAGACTGCTGTAAGTTGTTTTTCTAATTTTCATCGATACCAACCCATTCGTAGGCACTCAGACGGACGTGAGAGTGCGCACCCAAGCGGTGAGCCTGGCAACTAAACGTGAAGGGTCTGGTTTTTATGGTCCAACTTTTTGCGTCTGACAGAGAAAACGTATCATCACGATTGAAGCCCGGCGGCTTTTTCATAGGGACGACCCCGGACGCAAACGTTCTTATCCGGAAGCTGCGCGCTGTTGAAGGGCTTGAGTTTGGTAATTCTATCTTCAACATGGCTTTCGATGGGCCGGATAAATACTTTCCGAGAGGTAGGTTCACCTTTCGTTTTTGACCCGACCCGCAACAGAGCACATGAGCGTTGTTTCGCTTTGCCTTCATAGTTTCTCCCCCCTCGGTGGAGGCGGAAGTTGGTTCTGGTTGACTTGCTTGTGGAACCCGCTGATAATTCCTTCCTGAAGATAGGGTTTTGATTCTCTGCTGTGGTCGTAGATAAGTCTCCGTGGGGCATTCGCTACAGATTCACCTTGGACGAAAATGTTATGGACACTCCAGAGTTCCTCGTTCATTTTCCGACCTTCCAGAAGATTGCTGCCGAATACGACCTAGAGCTGCGCTTGCTGATGAATTTTCATCAGTTCTATTTAGAGTTCATCAAGGTTCCCGAATTCCTCGAAATCTATGAGCGCCTTAAAGTTGTGGGGCAGCATGGTAGCCCTCCTCCCGAGCACCAGGTCGAAAGACACGTTGATTGGGACGTCTATCTAACAATCGGCTTGACCTGACCTTCTGGGTTTTACCTCCAGGGATAACGTACGATGAGTGGGACGCGATTTTTCTATACACCGCGTTTGTTTTCCAAAAGAGAGGCGGATCACCGGATCCCGGCCTAGACCGATCAGACATTGAGCCGATCGAGAAGCCAGAGGAGACGCTCATCCATGAGATGGAAGACGAAGACGACTAGAAGCATAAGTGCACATCTAACCATACTAGGCCTCCTTCGAGGTCGGACACTTGGTCACTGGACCCTGGGCATCCTGCAACCGGATATTCCTCCTAAATTAAACCACAAACACAAATGTTTATGTACTCCAATTATATATATTCCCGCCAGTTTTTTGCCCAGTTCATAATATTCTAATTATTACTCGATTTCTTACAAAACATTCGATTCCTTACTAGTGACCATGTGTCTCCTCCGGATCATAAAACAGAAATTTTGATAATTCTCAGAAAACGAGAAAACACAAAAAAAAAAAAACCTCCAAACGCCTTGGAAACCCCCGCACAGGACTACTTCCAGTGTCACGTACGAACGGGTGTCCCTGAGCCCCATTTTTGTGGGGGTTATTTCATTTTGGAAAATAATTCAATTGAAACAAGGTTGTGCCCAAAAGTTTTGAAAATTCTATCATAGCTTTGTTTTGCCTCTGGAAGTAAGTTCGTTTTTTTTTGGTTTTGGCGTACTGTTTTTCAAGTCCCGTCTGCTGGGGTTTTATGGTGAAGCTGCCATGGGTAGAATTGGGGTGGGAAAACCGCTCTGCGTCCAACTTTTTGACGCTGACCGATTTTTCTTGATTGGAGGGTGGTCGCTGGGTTGTCACAATAGTAGACTAATGTGCAGTGTACCTTTCCAGAGGGCTGACTTGGAACGCACAGCTAGGGCTGAGAGCGAGGCAAGTAGACTCTAGTGGGAGGATTATATAAAGTTCCTAAGAAATATGATTGTTTCACTGAGGAACCTGGTGGACTGCTGGAGCGAGGTTGTGCGCTCTAGGGAAGAAGCATCGGTAAGCGATAATCGCCCATGGGAGCTTGAAGCGGCTGGGGGGGATCTTGGCAAATGTTCGGATGTTGAACTATGCGTGCTTTTCACTGTTCTACAGGGACCAGTGTTGCTTTTCGTCGCGCTGGATGATTGCGATGCTATTGCCACCGCAATGTCCGTGATGGCCCTCTTGAAGGCCGACCTCGTACGCTATGAGGTGGTTCCAGTTGTTGACCTTGGTCAGCTTGCAGACCGTTTCAAGGAAATGGCTAAACCCGCAGAGCCGCGCAGCGCAGTGTTCATTAATTGCGGAGCAAGGGTGTGTTGTAGAAAGAAGGAGAGCAAGTTCTGTGACATACGACAGATATCTAAGAAAAGTTTTTTTTTTCTGTTTTCTTGACGGTGCCTAGGTTGATCTCGAGAAACTTCTCAGCCTGGAAACTGTTGAAGATGAAGCGCTCAAAGTATTTGTGCTGGATTCTTGTCGCCCGTTCCACTTGAACAATATTGAGAGCACTAGAGTTCAGCTTTTCGACGACGCTCTCCAGCCCGTCGATCAATCGTCACTCCCTCTTTGTGGTTACGAGGTATGGTTGAATTGTATCTGATATCTGGCACACGGAGCGGGGCGGAATGCACTCATGTTCAGTAACGCTCATCACCACCGTTCCCGGCTTTGTAAAGGATGCATATGGGTTTGTTGAGGTGGAAATGGAAGATGAATCGGCAGGAAGCGATGTCGAAGCGGAGGATGATGTCGTTTTCGGGTCTGACATCGAGTACGAGAGCGATGCCAATGAGGTGGATGGCACTAATGGTAAGTGCGAGAGTTCATGAAAAGTGTAAAGCTCATGCGGGAAATGAGTGATTGAGATAGCAACACGGCGCGATCTCCGCAGCTAAGTACAACCTCTTGTACTGTCTCTTGTACCCAGATCGAAGCAAAAAGCGACACTCTAGTAGGAAGAAGGAAAAGACAAAGAAAAGAGCCCGCCAGAACGTGGAGGTTGACTCGGACATGCGCCATCGGGCATATGACTACTACTCGAGGTAGGCAGTCTTCTGATGGGCCTTCTGCAAAACTGATGACTAATTTCGAGGCTCCACTCCGATGTATCTCAACAAATACCCACAACTCGAACAAAACGCAGCTGCCACGTGGCCACACCCTCGGCGCTAGTGTGCTACTTGCTTTCCATGGACCTGAAAAAGGAAAATCCCACCTTGCTATGGTTGGCAACAGTTGGTATCGCAGACCACTTCATCTTTGGAAAGTCTACGAACGAGTCCTATGAGGAAAGCGCGTCGCTACTGAAAGGTAAAACCTGCGGGTTCCAGAACAAATTGCCTCAAAGGAAAAGGGCGGTATGGCCAAACGAAAAAGAGGCTATGGCAGACTCAATCATCACTTTTCGAACTGTGCGTCCTTGTTTTAGGGCAGCTAGAAAGATTTTACAACGAGCAGGAAGCCCAAACTGGAAGCAAGCAGTACGAAAATAATTCCCAATCGCTCAGTTCCTCTCTCGATGCCGAGGAGGTGATTCAGCACGTGGATGAACCGCGACTGGAGCTACTGCGCCATTGGAACCTGTTCGATGCTGTACTATACTCGACATATATGTGCTCAAAACTCTCCACCTGGCGACAGACAGGTCGAAGACGCGTGTTGGAATTTCTAGCTACTCTAGGTAAGTCATTTTACAGATGAAAGACCGCCTTGCGCTTTTTTCCACCTTTCGCTCACTTTGTCAGAACGAAATCGCAACTCCTCTACGAAGGTATTCCGATCCGTGTCGCGCAGCAGAGATGGCAACACCTCTCGCGCGAAAGCCGTAACGTCCTAGAAGATCCTTCCCTGGAGACCACGCTCGGGAGGCTAGGTTTGAACGACTTTCACCGTGACGGATTTGTCAAGACGAAAGGAGGTTACAAGGCAAGCGTTTCAGCTGTAGACGTCGTCCTGGCAGTGGCGTCGACGCTTGAAGTCGATAATCCCGAAGGTTTGGAAATAGACCCGAATAGTTTCCTCCCAGGGGGAACCCTGGATGGCGGAATCTGTATCTACCGAACTAAAAGGTAGTGTGTGGTTCTTTTTGCCACCCTCGAAGGGAGACACAACGTACCGGGCGAGAACGTTTGGGAGAGCTTGTTCTGGAAAGCCTACGACATCTTGGGCGCAGGGCTTGGCGATGTGACCTTGGAGAGGGGCATGGACCTGGCATCGAGAATGCAGATGCTACTAGTGCAGGTTGGCGGCCAGGTGATTGATCAGCGCGCATTTGTTTCCTCCGGTACATTTCGCTATGCCGTGTTGAGGGACGGACAATACCAGGAGGCAGTTCGACATCCGCTGGTAATCACACGCCTCGCTCATTTCCTCATGGATGCTCTGGAGGCCCAAGGAGAAAAGCCCAAGCCGTTCGTGATCATTGCACCGTTGACCGAAAAGAGTAAGCCATGTCGGAGAATGCTCACGTCAAACTTGGCTGCAAAGATTTCTGTTCACTGAAGCTTCTCCGCTCAAAGGTACATGGCTAGCGGTTGCCGTCACTCGGGCGAGCACGTACAACGACTTTGGCCTGCGCTTTCGGACAGCTGCAGCAAAGAACGGCACAAAGATTGTCGATCATGGCTTCTGTCCGCATATAGTGGAGGTAGCAGACGGCCAAGAAACGGAGTTTGTGCGATTTCTTCATGACGTCATGGGATAACCCGCCGTCTCCTTTTACCTCGGCATGGTTCGAATATTTCAGACTGTAACACCCTCACTCCTATTAACTCAGCCAAGATCCACGAAAGCGGATTTGTGCTTTCACCGCCCTGAGAGGTCAAACAAATAACAGATTGTATGTAAATCAAAATGCTGAAGGAAGCCTTCTCTCCGATCATCCTCAATTTTCCTGTTGTTCCCCACGTCGACAAATACCGACAAACTAAAAACATCACACCGACTAGCAGATTGTGCGTGTTCACCCTGAGCAACCGCGGAACTGATAACATGTCAGACAGTCTGCACTAGAAAGAGTCTGGCGATTCAGGTGCGGTCTTTCTCCCTCTGAGAAGCAATATCAATCACAACTCAGTACCTGTACAATGCGGAGTTCCCCAGAGCCCCGGACATGCATGCAACGCTGTGTACATCGGCCACTTTTCGGGTGGCGCCCAATAAGCTCCACTACAACGCTCTTAAAGAAAAATAAAATTTTAATCTTTTGCTCTGCTCACGTTTCTTACGTATTCGTGCGTGCTTTGAGACTATTCGTGGACCGGCTCTTCTGAAGCATGCTCTACGTGCTTCTCTGGTAAAGGGAGCTGCATGGACTCCGTCTTTGCCAGCCTCTCTCTGATGACTATCATCTCGAGCACACTAACATATCCGACAACACTCAAACCGAAGAAAATATGCCAGCCCTGCAATTGAGGCTTCTTGTGGTAATATTTGACCATCCTATCGAACGCTTGTTTGTATGTATCTTCTTTAAACAAGCTTCCCACACGCCTTCCGAGCCCTTCAAAACCGCCGCTAATTAACTGCTCAACCGGTACCTGCACCATCCTTCCTCAAAAAAAAAATACACAACCCCTCCACTAGCTCAACTCCAATCCAACGATTTCTTCTTCCCCGCAAGAAACCGAACGATTTCAACACACACACACAAGGATATGCGTACCTCTTTTGTAACGCCAAGCTTTTCTTACTCCTTCAAACCAAAACACATCCGGCCCCTCTCCTATGCCCTCGCGCAACCTCCCTCCCCCTTCCTCCTCCCAGTGAGCACCGATCGATTCTGCCCGATTTTTGGACCCTCCAAAAAACAGGCTCAAGAAGATTAATCCAAAAGTTTACCAAATTATAGAAGCTGTCAAGGTCTCATTTAAGTGTCACAGGAAATCGGTTCCCTTGAAACAATTGGGCAGCAGCAGCGCTAGGCGGAAAAAACTAACCTGTACCTCAAGCAAACCTTTTTTCCCTGCTTTTCTTCAACAGCAAATCGAACCCAGACCCTAAGTCAATCACAAAAGTACCGAAATAGACTGATCACTGATTTTACAAAATGATACATATACAAACCATTATAATGATTGATGATTCCTGCAGGCTACGGCAATCTGTGGATCATCCCACAACAATCAATATTTCTAGTGTTATACTAGTCTTCGTAGTAATCTAATTTTGGTAGTTTCTCGGGTTTGACAGCTGTCCGCAAATTCGATTAGGGGAATCGTGAGTCGTGACCTACGACGAAGGTGGTTCTAAATTCTAGTTTATAGCGATGACGATCAGTAAATACTAGTTTCATGTTGTGGTTCGCTGTTGGGGGCATCAAACGTAGCCTTAGTTCTAGATGCTGTTCTCTAGATTTGGTAAAGACTAGGTAATGTGGGTTTATCAAACATCGGTTTTTATTGGGGTTTGGACCATATAAACCACAATTTCGAAACGGATCTGCATATTGGGTAAATTTTTATAGGCCTCGGATAAAAATTTCCCACAATAAAATTTAGTTGACTATATCCTTGATTTTGAGTATCTTGTCCTATTGAAGTCTTTAATTTTGAAAGGATGTGTGCATTATCTGTCCGGACACACTTCAACCCTCCTTCTTGTTGAAACGGTCAACCGTGACCATGCCCTCTCAACACGTAGTAGGGCATCCACACATCGCAATACATACGGTAAGACCGATATGCACATGGCATACGATGGGTGGATTCCGAATCATACCGTTGGCGCACGGTTGTAGCCGGACAGAACGACACCATTAGGGTCACGCTGACAACGGAGTAAGCCAGGGAGATGTCAGGCGGAGCGAGTCTAAGGGGTACCTGTAGCCAACTGCGGCACCAACAATAGAACATAGATGGCTACCAAAAATGGCACTGTGTCTAGATGAGAGATATGTAGAGGCCTAGCCTGAGGGTATAAATAGGCTAGGACGGAGTAGAATATGATAGGGCTCAGGGGGAAAAAATTCTTTGGACTTACCAAGCAACTCTTCGTGAGGGGGTTACTGAGACGAAAAGTTCCAATATGTGGTGGATTTCCGGGGCTGAAGCCTCTGGCCCCCTCTGGAACCTGGTGTTTGAAGAAAAATGGAACCCGAACCTCCTCCGGGTAGATGGATGCCCGCAGTTGCTCAGCTACTAGAGCAACAACAGCGGATGACGGAACAGCTTGTGCGAGCGTTGCAGGAGCAACAACAGCTACAACAGCAGCAAGGAGCTCGAACGGGACGACTACCAAAGAAATCTGAGTCCCCGACTTTCGACGGAACTTCAGACGTCGAGACCTTTATAAGCGAGCTCGAGCACTTGAGGGCCGTTTATACCCTTGAGGAGGACAGTGACTTACTCTTCATCGCGGTTCGAGGGCTTGCAAAGACCGTTACCGAATGGTACCGCACCCTCCCCGTGGCACAACGGACAACGTGGGCAGCGTTACAATTCGGTAACGGTCTTTGCAAGCTCTCGAACCGCGATGAAGAGTAAGTCACTGTCCTGCTCAAGGGTATAAACGGCCCGAGCTCGCTTATAAAGGTCTCGACGTCTGAAGTTCCGTCGAAAGTCGGGGACTCAGATTCTTCGTGAGGGGGTTACTGAGACGAAAAGTTCCAATAATACCGTTCCTGTTTCAAACGGAGGAAAGAGTTTGAACAGTACAAGATATCGATCATCTTCACAGTATAGTAGAGTACTTAGGCGGAACATATCGGCCTATTAGTCAGTGGAACAATAAAGAAGGCACCGAAGTTTGGAGGATGAAACTGAGGTCAAGGAGAGGAATCCTTCGAAAATTCCAACATTTTTTAACAGAAAGGTCAGTGAGCATGAAAATTTTCGATATGGATGAACCAGCGCTCGCTTCATGGAGATGAGGACGTGTTTCTTGGCAGTGGATAGTCTCGCGGATGGGAGTAATCGATGGAACTTTGAATCAGCTATTGATGCTCAATTGACGGATAGACTGGAATCCTTCGCTAACCATCGTGCCCGATAATCCTCCACAGCAAAAGAGTTTCTCTTATGATTGTCCCAACACCCGAAAAGAATGAGGGTTCGAGCTGGCGCCCTGTCGCGGTGATGCTCCTCCCGTAACAGGTCGTCCGCGAAATCGTTCCTTCGCTGAAAAGCGTCAAGAGGACAGTTGCAAGTATAATGTTCGGACTAATTCGGTTTTGATATTTCTACTGGCTCATTGACAGGCTTGAATTCTGTTCTCGACGCCGAAGCAATCACGTCATTGATTCACAACAAACTCGGAAAGCAAGAATAGACGCCTCTGTCTTTTTTCTGACTGGCAACACCAGCAACACGGACATCACTCAAAACGATGGTGAATGAAGCTGAACTGCCTTTTGGGCGGGAAGGAGTGTACCACGAGAACACATGCCAAAAATATCCATTTGACGAAATAAATTCAACGCATTCGGAATGACTATTGGTGGGTGGGCACATGGACCGTAGTTCAAAAGATTGAGTCAGTCATTTTCTAGCTGGGTATTGAAAGTCCTGACCTCTGTGATGTTCTTTGAGGTGCAACTTCGGTTTCGATCAGTAGTTTCACGTCTTGCTGAGAGGATTGGCGAAAGCGCAAAGTGAAAATCACGACCTTCCAAACGGAAAACGAACGGGATTTGCTTCGAACCCATCCATGACTCGGAGCGTGCCTACTGGAACGGACAGGTGATAAGACCACTTGCGCAGGGCAACAATGTCTCACGATGGTGCTACCGAACGATTTGCTAGGTACTAGTCACCGGAATCTGAAGGCACGTGAATTCAAATTGAACTCTTCAGTGTTCAGCACGTGTTCCAACATTTGCAAGCTGCTGAAGCCGTGACTGTCATCCCAACGACAAGATGGAGCCGGAACAAGACCAGCAGCGAGTACGAAGCTTCAGTGCAGGGAGAGGCTCCACACTGCAAAGCTGTAAGTACCCTCACAACGGGAACGGGGATCGTAGATTTGCGTTTGCTGCCAATGAACCTGCCCAACACACGGAAGGCCATTTCGAGACTGCCTTTGGATATGCAACACATGGCACTCGTCTGAAGTTTTTCGGATATTTTATGAATTAGTAAGTCAATTAGAAACAGAAAGATTTTTCCTGCCTTTCTTGTTAGCCAGCGGCCGTGAAGTTCACTCTGCGCTTGCTACCCTCATCTTAAAGCGAAAACAAATTCACCCCTTGTTTTGGGAAAAACTCACCCTGCTCATATCCGCGAAATGTTTTTGATCGGTTCACAACCATGACAGCAACCAGTTAGCCAAGGCAGGTGTACCGCCGCAAAATGTCCCCTTGAGGGTGTTCATAAGGACGAGTTGCTGTCATCTACTTCCAGCCAATCGAAAGTAGGTCCTGTTCGCCTTGTGGCCAGATACTACAAGAAATCGCAAGAAAACGAAACCCTAAGTTTTTTACCCAAACAATATTCCCCCAACTCAATTCCGGTTCTGGTCGTACCAACGAGTTGAGATGTTTTGCAATATCTCTATTTTTGAAGAAAATATTAAGAACTAGGAGATTAACTAATCTGGTTGGATTAAGTTTCTTTGTATTCCTAATAAAACGCATAGGGATAGCTTAGATCCCGAATTTGGTGTATCAACCAACCTCTTTTCACTTTGTTGAATACCTTCGCTTCTCTAAGTTTCCCTCCGGTCCAATGACAAAAGGGGAATCGTAGGACGTACCTCGCGAGGCCCTATCCTCACCGTCTGAAAGTTTGAAGCGAGTGACATCGTTTGTCGATTTTTCACAATTGTGCCTTCCCTAGAGACCGCAAAAGAGAGCTTCGATTAAAAAAAAGGGGGCGTCGGTCTTACATCAGCTTGAAATCCCCGGTTTTCGATGGGCGAAAACCGGATTTCAAAGGCAACCCAGGCGACATCATCAAAGCAAACCATAAGGGCGCAACACCCCACCTCCGAACCAAAGTTGAAATTCTACTTTCTTCTGAAACTGGTTCGGAAGTGCCGGTTTTGTCTTACAAAGTGGGTAAAGCCCAACCCCTGACAGAACTGTACCTTTTCGTCCGCTTTTTTTAATCAGAATTTTTAAGGCTAAGCTGACATTATCAGTTTTAGCCCGGAGAAATTCCACCCCTTGGAGGGTTGCTGATGGTCTCCAATATCGACCATTTTAGCCTCGCCTTGAAAGGTTTCTCTCCCTTACCAGCGTGAATCCGAGCTTAGAAACTTACAACAACTGGCAAATCCTTGGGCAAAGAAAGGCGTCCCTTCAAAGCATAAACACAAGTTCAGTAGCGTGGCGGACGTGAAAGCCTGTACAATGCCAGAAAAGGACCAATCAAATGCCAATTTCAATTTTTTAGTCTTGGTCCCAGCCAACCGATACACGCCCCTCCCCCCCAAAAAGGCATTTCCCGCACGCCTGAGAAATTCCATCTGGAAACCCTTGGGCTCCGCCCCTCAGGCACAAAATTTCAAAGAAATGAAGCCCTGGGCAAAGCTGGTATTGAATTTCTAAATAAACCGTGACGTACTGCTCTTTTAGGCAAAAAAACAGTCAGTGGATTATCAAAATGGGGTAGGAGGCCAGAGCAGAAACCGAGGAACTTATTCCCTAAATATTGTGGCTGAATTTCTTCTGAAAATTTGAATGGAAACGTTTTCCTTCTCTTTGTTGCACCAGAAGTGGAAAAGGCCTAAAAAATATGAAGATTCCTCACAATATCCGTGGCTGGCGGTAGATTGTTTCAAGATTCATCCCGTGAAAGGAATGGTCCCTGCCTTGCTATCATCTTACGTTCATTACACCCGGCGTTCTATATATAGCGAGCTCCTCTAATGTGTAGGGTATTTGTAGTTAGGGGGTTCCAAGGCTAGGCAGGGGAAGAGGTTGGTTGTGTGTGGATTGTCGAGGGGAAACTTGAAAGTGGTGAATGAGGTATGGGTTTCTTAAAGTCAAAGGATGTGGAGTCTGATCACCGGTACTCATTGTTCCAGGATTATACGTTTGACGAGAAGAGTCCGTCAGGATCTTCTTCTAGGGATCCTCACAGCGCTGATTTGTTCAGGAAGGATACGTACGTCGCGTTTTCGACCGAGGCTGCAAGGGCTCGACGTGTGCGGGAGCAGCAGACATTCCACAAGCGGGTCAGGAGAGGAATGTCAGGTCGAATGAGGAATCTCTTCAGGAGGGACGATACGTGGATCAGGTACTAGGAATTGCCGCGGGGCAGTACTGGCAGGTGGTGGATTATTTGCTGAACCTGTTAGCGCTTTTATCTAATACTCGCTGCTTGAGCTCTTTCCGGTCTCTGGCGCGACCTGTAAATAAAGACTTAAATTCATTTGAACTCCCAACGACGTACTCAACGTACATCCGTAAACTCAACTTTGTGGGAGCCTGCTACTCAGCAGATCGTTAGGACTTACCATAGAAATAGTCCCGAACTCCTGTCAGGTTGCATTTGCCGGCAAGCGTATTCACGCAGCAAAGGACGCTAGGCTCCATGCGCAATAGGCGGTACACTATTTACCCCAGAGCTTCTTCCAGAGGTTCTAAAATCGGAAGCGAGCGAAAATGGATCTGGTGAGGCCACTTACCCTTATCCAATTTCAATTCCCACGGGTTCCCCTGCTTTTGGACGGTCTCCTTGCAACGCGGAATTACTGATAAGCACAATCGATTTGGACTGAATCTATATTTTGACTGAATCAATCAGTTTCGCGACAGAAGGATTACTTTTTTTTATTGAAAGACAGTGCCCCTTGTTTTTCCCGTCAAAACGTGGAGATGACGCTCAAGCTCAACGCGGTATTGGAAGGACGAGTTCCCGATTCCGATGAGGGACTGAATGCCTAGCGCGCACTTTATTGTCCCGTTGGTTTGCAGTCTGCTGTTATTTTCAGGAAGGACGGGGACTAAAATCGACCGTGACCGCTGATACAGACACAGGTTTTTGGAGGCAGGTAGGAAGTTGACGTGGATATCGCTAACGATGGCGTTCATAGCGGGAACTGGTTTTGTCCGTGCACAATCTCGGCCGTCAACATGTGCGTCTTCTCGGAGGTGCACGGCTTTGAACATGAGCTTGGAACAGGAAGATAAGGTGGTGGTCAAAGAATATTTCAACACTAAGGGATTTGATCGATGGAGCAGGATCTACTCGGAGGATGGTGAGATCAACAATGTTCAGAAGGACATCCGAGAGGGCCACCAGATCACGATTGACACAATCTTGGAATGGCTGGATAAGGACGGAAACCTATCACAGCAGAAGATATGCGATGCGGGGTGCGGTGTTGGCTCCTTGGCAATTCCACTTGCTCAACGAGGTGCTACGGTTTCAGCATCTGACATATCAGACTCCATGGCAAACGAAGGCCGCGCGAGAGCTGATGCAATTTTGGTAGGCTATGATTCATCTGAAAAGAGGCCATGGTCGTTGTTCCTGAAAGTATCCGCTTGCTATTCCCAGGGTGCGAACGCGTCGAGGGTCAGTTTCGAGTCAGCAGATTTGGAGTCTTTAGCTGGAAGCTACGATTTAGTCTGCTGTGTAGACGTGCTGATCCACTACCCTGACGAAAAGCTCAGGGACATGATTGGTCATCTTGGATCTTTGACGACCGGACAGATGGTAAGCATTCTGCATAATAAAACAGAACTGGCCAAAGAAATGATTCTAGCGGAACCCTTCCCTAACTAGTGGATACTTCGAACGAACTAGATTTTCAGTTTCGCACCTAGGACGCCGCTTTTGGCTCTGCTCAAGAAGGTCGGGGACTTTTTCCCGGGGCCTAGCAAGGCGACGCGAGCATACCTGCATGCAGAGGTTAGCACCTCCCAAAAACGAGTTCGACATAGTTTGTGAAACTAAGAAGCGGCTCTAATACCTCGACTACCGTCATTCTTGTTTGCCAGGCTGAGGTCGTCAGCATTTTGAGCGAACTGGGCTTCAAAGTGGTCCGGCGCAGTGAGACGAGAGCAAAATTCTACTTCTCCACAGTGCTGCAGGTAGAACGGGCATGAGTTTGACCTTCGGGTATCCGAAATGTGACAGCACCTCCTAATTTCCCGCGCAGTGTGAAATTCTGATCATTTCGAGCGTGTGCAAGATGTAGACTATCTGGAAAGCTCCTGGGAAGCTCCGTAAATCCAAGGTTGACTTTGTCCGAACTAATCTGATCACCGCTCCGAATCTTGCGGCGGGTAAGACGATCGCGAACAGTTGTGCTGCAATAGTGCGTCCGTGACGCGATTTTGGCTGCTTGGAACGCTCTAGTCGTGCCACAGTGACATCTGAAGTCAAGCCGTTGGGATCAACGCCGGCGGCACGTCTTCAGAAATGCGTCCATGGTGGGTCCAAAAACCTCAGACTTAAGCACGAATGGAGGTGTTCAGATTCAGCAAGCCTCTGCTGCTCCCCACAAACATCAGAACAAAGGCGAAGTCTGAGAAGACCTCATCAGACCCAACCCTCCGAAATTTTAGGCGGTCTACCAAACTAACAAAGCTCAGCGGGCACTGGCTTGTGGAGAACAGACATGATCTCTAGTGCCAAGGTCGTACTCGCCTAGTACAAAGTCCAACCCTGGAGCCGCAGAGCTAAGCACAAACCATAACTCGATAGGAATAGGAGCTCGAACAAACCCCAACTCATCTCCACCGCTAATACGGGCCCCTTGAAGCGTAAAATTCAAGCGGTAAAGCGTGGGACGAGGCACCATGTACTGGCGACATGAGCGGTGAGAACGATGCTTCAGTTTTCGATATATTTAGCACCCAACGCTCAGGAGCTTAACAAGAAGCACTTATTCAGCCTCGGAAGACATTCAAAGGAGCAGTTCCACTTGCTGCATTTGAAAAGTGCTCTGAGGAGAACCCACGGATTTATGAGGTTGGCCAAAGGTTTCCGCGGAACGGGTTTGGTTACGAACTAGCAGCGTTTGGGTGTAAGAAGAGCGCCGTTTGTTGGTTTTCTGGTGTGCTTAGGTGCTGTGTCTCCAAGGAGGATTTGAGTGAATGTGCACATGAACCCCGGGGGCAAGGTCTGGTCTGTGTGTTAAACAGTGGTTGCGAGGAAGCTATCAGACTTAAGGAGGAGCGTCGAGCTTAGATGATCGAAGGGAACTTATTTGGCTAAGTACGTTGGCGAAAAGGTTTCGAGAGCTGACGAGCAGAAGTGATCAGTAGAAAGAGCAGGTCTTGGCATCGGAAGTGGGCACCCCTGGAAGTGTGTGGTTCTTAGATGAATTGATGGGGTTGTAATCTCGAAACGCATCGGTTTGTACGAGATGGTGCGCGATGGTAGAAACGTGAATAAGCTGGGATTCATGCTAGGTTTTGCTGGTTTGGGATCGAGCTCGCTTAGATTGAGGGAAGGATGGTCTATGATGGGCGGCCACCCCCGGGAGATGTCAGGGAACTTAAGGCCGCTTTGTACTCGTGGGGGCCATGGAACACGGAGGATGCTAGCGGGAGTCCGGATGGGAATGGTGCCGTTTGACGTGCCGAGTTCATTGAGCTTGGCTTCCATGGTGCCGAAAGCTCTTCCGTGGACAGCAGTAGGGACAGTGATGATCTCCGTGGTGGCTGCGTTAGTAGTTGTGCTACGAGCATCGGCGGCAGTTGCGTTGCTGCGGAAGCTTACTTCTGCCGTAGCAAGAATAGTCCTCAGGTTGCAGTCTACAGCTGAGCCCATTGCCGAAGGACCGCTGACCGATTCGGCTATCTCAGAGAGCACAACCACTCCCTTCAAATCTGCGGTTTTAGGGGCAACCCTGCCATCCCCTTCGAGCGAGAAACAGGCCGTTCACAACGGCAAGCCGGTCACGGAAGAACAAGTAGAACCGCTAGAGGTTTCAGCTCGAGTAGGTGAGAGGCCTGCTGGCGAAGTCACGGCGAATGAGGAGCTTTCCGCGGCTTTGAAAGAGCCATTTGGTCCAGGTGAGTACTCGAATAGAGTCGCTGGTCCGAAAAGAGTCCGACTTTGACAATCAGACTTAACCCGACACGGTTCTGGGATTGCTTAGGGGAACTGAACATAACCGACGAACAGTACATGCAGTTGAGTGGTGACGAGAAGGCAAATATGCTAAAACGGGAGATGCGAAAACAGTGGAAGGAAACCCTTGAAGAGCGAGGGTTAACGGAGGATGACCTCGGCCCGGAAAAACTCGTTTTTTCGCCGGAGGGAATTCGTCGAGCAGCTCAAGACCCGTTGGCGGCAGAAAACGAAGCTGACGAAGAGGATGAGCGAAGCTGGAAATCGATAACTTTCACGATTCCTGTTCCGATGGGGCTTCTCGAGTTTGCGGAGAGACTCAACGGCCAGCTAGCGGTAGTCGGATTGGTGGTATGCTTTCTGCGCCAAGTTCTGGAGCCTGGACATCCCCTGTTTACTGAGCAGCTCCTGCAGGCAGTCCAGCTTGTATTTCTGCTACCGATGATTCTGCAGAGCTCGCTCTCAAACGTGCAAGTGGATGATGTACAAACCCTACCTCTGAGTTTATAACTGGCTCCTGGAAAGTATGCGGACCTTACACGACAACAAGCATCATATTCCAAAACTTTCCTGTTTTTGTTTCCTACTGCGTATCACAACCCGCCACTTCTGTCGTAGACGACGATCGATCCCTCGTGAAGATGTGGTGCTACGCTCTCCGGGAAAGAGTGGATCCTGGGGTGGGGGACATGCCAGCGCGGAGGAAGAGCTGACGCACGCAGATGACAGGGCCTGTGGGAATGACTCTTTGGAATAGGATTCGGGATATTCGGAAATATTTGCTGGTGCAAGTCACAGGGCTGCTGCTGAAGTTTGTGACGTCGATACTCTTTCGATATAAATATTGAAACGAAGACGGAATGTCAGTGCTAAATGACGTGCAGACGCTGACGCAAGCGAGGATTTTGCCCGAGCTTCGCCCAGTAACCAGTGCCGCTTTTAGACGGGTATCTGAACATTACTCGTCGCATACCCCGCCCAAAGCACTGCGAACCCGATCAGTTTGCTGACTTGGTCACGCGGGTCAACAAACGATCCACAGCGGTTCATGTAGCAGTATTCAAACTCTTCTGTTTATTCAAAGAAAAGGAACCCTTGCTGAATAATCGTATCTCCTCGACTGTCCTGTTTCGTTTTTCTCATATGTGCAAAGCGCATCGTCCCCGTCTGATCTCCCGATTTGCATACGGCTACACGATTTAGGAGGTGTGGATCAAGTAGTTGTCATACTCTTCCGGCTTTTCTCTAAAGAGATGCTGATAGTACATGATTGTGTCGTAGAGGACCTCTTTCGAGAAATCCGCTGTGACAACAGCTTCCCCAAGGCCTTTCAAGAGGATAAGCTTGAGGACCCCCGATTCCACTTTCTTGTCCACAGACATGTAGGTCATGAACTCCTCGATAGCCATTGAAGGAGGAGGTCGAATCTGAAAAAGACAAAAGGAGAAAAATTAAGCGTCATACTGGAATCTCATTGTCGAGTTTGCGAACCGAAATGGCTATCTTGCAGCGAACCACTCTACCACGCGTGGCGTGCGCATTGCAGGACTACAACTGTGGTCAACAATCTTCGGCGAGCATCCACAAGGCAACAATGACCGACCACAATCCATATCCGACGGAAATAACTCACCGGCAAGCTAGCACGTGCCAAGAGCTTCTCAGTTCTTTTGGTGACGGACTCATCGAGCCATCCGAGGCGTACGGACATTTCACACGCCATCACCATCCCAGCAGCAACGGCCTCGCCATGTAGCCATTGTCCATATCCCATGGACGCCTCAATTGCATGTCCGAACGTATGTCCAAGGTTCAACGTAGCACGCACACCCCCCTCTCTGAAGTACGGCCAGAGCGAGGCAAAGATGAAAAACGGAATTGAGCGATCTACGTCCAAGCACGTGAGTTAGGTTTCTCACAAATCCATGGCGTACCTTTCATCTGCCTCTACAACTTCTGCCTTGTTGATACAACTTCTTTCCATAGCGTAGAGAAGAGTGGCCGGATCGCGGGCGATCATACCGTCCATGTTCTCCTCACACCATCGGAAGAAGGGCTCGTCACGAATAAGTCCATACTTGACAATCTCAGCAATACCTGCAGCTAGTTGTCTATCATCCAGTGTGCTCAAGACAGCAGTATCGACAACCACCGCCTGATCGGTCAACAAAAAAGGATCTTCCATGATTAGTGGTGAGCTTTGGATGCGAGGGAGGCCATGCTTTAAACGGTGAATTCGATACCCGTGGTTGATAGAAAGCACCGATCATGTTCTTTCCTTTAGGATGGTTGACGGCTGTCTTACCACCTACGGATGAATCTACCACTGCCAGCAAAGTTGTGGGCACTTGAACAAAAGGAACGCCTCGAACAAAGCATGCAGCAGCAAAGCCAGTAATATCTCCCACAACACCTCCCCCCAGAGCGACCAGGGAGCTTTTCCGGTCCAGCTTGTGATCCATGCACTTATCCAATATCGCGTTTAACCATTCCATACTCTTGTACTGCTCACCATCAGGGAGCTCTATCGTGAAGATGCTCTTTCCTGTCGCGGTGAGTGACTCTCGAAGCTTGTTCAAGTAAAGCGGTCCAACTGTCTCGTTCGTCACCACCAGAACCTAGCCCGGACAAAACCAGGAATATTGGCAAAATTAAAAAGGAATTGGACATGCCATCTATTCTGACGAATCATGTACCTTGTCACCGGGGAGATACGGGCTGAAGTTGGCAGGGTCTCCAAGGAGTCCATCCCCAAATATAATTGGATATGTCCTCGATTCCGCTTTGACCTCCAAGACTCGAGTCCGCTCAGCTGGTGACACAGATGCCATAGTGACAGAACTACGACGCCTAACCTTCCTCAAACTTCCCAAACTTGCCACAAATCCCATCCTGCACCCACTACCGAAATAGAAACAAACAATGGTCAAAATAAGTTGATGCTCTGTCCCCTTCCCAAAAGGCTACCCAAGCAGCTTCCCAAGCTAAAAAAAAAAACAACCTCTTGTAAGGCTGCCTTCACCCTCAACTCTGAATCAGCCCCTAAAACGGGTTGCCACCTGCCCGCAGATTGCACGCACATCTCCACACAAAAACTTACCCCCCACCACTTCCACGGCCGGTAAACAATTCCATTGTGCCGATTCCGTTCAGGACCAAAAAAATAGTACTCTAATCGTAAAAACCAAAAAAATTCCAAATAAACTCTAATTGTTATCACAAAAAAATCTCGAAAACGTCATTGTGGAATCCTATGGCACTGAAAGGACTCTACTTTCGGTTGGACGTTTGCAGGAGATGTGTCCTCCACTAAGGAGCTGTGAGGCACCAAGTGATTGTAGCGTTTGCTGATGTGGAGTGCGTACCGATGGCTTCATTACGCAACCCCCTGGCGGTCCGGACAACCGTCCTGAAGTCCTGCATGTGGGCAACCATTATAACTCGATTCGGGGGTTGTTGGGATTTGGATAAGAACTACTGTTATCCCATTCTCAAAGCATACAGCCTTCAAGCACTGCGGTAAACAAACTACTAGCAGTCGCACCTCAGACACAGCTTCGTCTGTCGTGATCTAAAAAGCAAATGCGTGGCCATCAAAGGTGTGCTGACGACAAAAGCGTCGGCATTCATTTCAAAAGCATCCGCGATCGTCGTTTCCCCAGCTTCATGACCTAAGCACTGCTGAACTCGACTCACTAGGGTTCTCAGAAAGTGTTGATCCGTTCATGAGTGATACGGACAGCCGATTGACCTGCGAATTCCGTTGCGGAACAAATCCGTGACTTCCCTGTTTGAGCAGCACGGATTGTAGCCCCGCCAACTGAAAAGCAAAACCGGGATAAACCTGAAGAACAAGGCAGATTCCCTCCCGTTCGGAAAGGGATCATACAGGTCCGGTCTAAGCGACGAACTCCAGACCAAACCCTTCCGAGCTTTTGCTGGGAAAGCAGAAAAATAAGGTTCTTGCGGACGAAGCCTTCTCCAGCTGTCCATGCTGGTCCCTCGCCTCAGAATACCAGATAAAGGAACATCCTAAATCACAGCAAAAAGCACCATAAATATCAAGTAATTTGAATTTTTTGACGTGTACTTACCCAAACTTGGAACTTTGTCCATTTTACGATGTTCTTTTAATTCATTGATTAATAACATGCAAATAAATACTTATTCAGATAATTTATTTTTGTTTTATGAAAATTATGTGCAAATAACGAGTAATTACACCAATTGCGTTGAGACGTCCCGTTCCAGAAGACTTGGCAATAGAAATTACGTTAGTTGCGCTTTTAGGTGAGGGGGTGGGATGGGAAGCTGAGATGGAGAAAAGCCCAGGAAGGGGCGATTTTTCCATCGCTTTCTCAGTAGAACGGGGTGGGGGGGGGGGGGGTCGTGGTCCTAAAAGCCAGGAAACGCAGGCTTCGCCATCGGTATGCTGTTCTGGTGGTGCGGGGTGGTTGGGCTTAGGAGGGTACCTTGTAAGATTTTGGAAAGTCTTGTTGTTTCACTGCAAGGAAGGAGCCTCAGGCTAATTTGTTTGTGGCTTTTTATATTGTTGGCGGGGGAATTGTGGGAATCGTGACAATGGCCAAGAGAAAGGAAGAAGAGGAAGAGGAATCTTCATCGGAGGAGGTTGAGTCTTCTTCCGAGGAGGAGGAGGACTCTATTCCAGAGGTCAACGATGAGGCGGCTGCAACTGCCGCACAGGTTGATCCCGCTGCTGCGGCGGCTGCAGGAGCACCTCCGCAGACTTTCGACCCGATGAATCAGTTCCTTGGTATTCCTACTTACCAAAGCCAAGCGGCGCAGGGGCAAGGGGTTCAACCGCAGCAACGGGCACAAGCGTTCAATAACACGGCGCAGCAGCGAGTTGCTGCGGTAAAGGCCGGGATGCAGCAAGGTGGTGGCCAGCAGTGGAACCAAGGTGGGATGGACGCGGTTTACCAGGCTCAGATGAAGGCTCGCCAGCAACAGCAGCAGCAAGCTCAACTCATGCAGCAGATGTATGCTACCCAACAAGCACAACAGCAGATGGCAGCCTACCAAACCTACAATGCCGCCGCAGCCGCGGCTGCGTATCAAACTGGTACGTCGACGAAGAACATTTTCAGCGCTTTTCGATGAAGCTTGCACGGCTCGCCGCGCAGTGCTTCAGAAATCACTGCCGAAGTTTCACAGCGCTCACTATTTTGTTGTCTTGCATCATCAACAACAGGCCAAGTAAACAACATGCAGCTTGCAGTAGTTGATCCGAATGCGGGTGCAGCGTACAGAGGAGGAATGGGAGGTGGGATGATGGGTGGCGGGATGGGAGGTGGAGCTCTAGTCCCGTATCAGAACCAAGCCGCGGCGTTGATACCGGCAATGGAAGCGGTAAGCCCTATATCTTCCCAGATAACGACTCGTTTGCAAATGCTTAGCTCGCAAACCGTTTAAAATCGAATAGGAAAAAGTGAAACAGGAAGCGAGTAACTACAGAGTGCAACGGGGAACCAAGCCAACAAGAATCAACGCGAGTGATCAAGCATTTGGACCTTTGCTCGATCAGATGATGAAAAAATAACTTTTATGAGTATGTCTCGTCCTCGAATTCAGCGGCATGAACTATTCCGTGAAATGATGAGAGTTTGGGGAGTTACGAAAGCGAGTGAGTTAGTACTGTGCTTGACCCCTCGCACATCCCGTGATCTCCTCATTGTCGCCTGGACCGCTCTACTTTTTTTTAACGGAACTAAAGCTTATTTTGCCTCGCCCCGAATCGTTGACGGTTTTTTTAGATTCGTTCTCGCTCCCTCTCCTCGTAGTGTCATCATGGATACTTCCCCGTCTCCTCGCTTCACCTTCCAACGCATGGACACCGATCGCAGACATTCTGTACTCCTCGGCGTTCGGTGAGGACCCAAGGTCCACCGTGACCATGGAAGGCCTTGCAACCGGGTCTGTCCAGGTCTGTGCGCACGCCTCCGCGAATCCTGGCAAAACCAGCTCTGGATTCGCGCTTAGAAGGATCTGTGAACAAACCCGTTCTCTGATGCACATATTGGCACGCGGCCAGGTTAACGTATTCTTATTCTCATACGCTTAGATGCCAAACAACTCTTCCCTCTTCTGAGTTGATGTGAGTGCAGGAAGACGCCTTACGATTTGAAATTTCTCCGTACAGGATCCTAGTGAGATTCCAATCCTTTGACGAAGAATCGTTCTCAAACCTTTCCCCACAACAATTGCGTTGGCCAGGTTTTCGGCTACCTCATCAAAGTTTAGCAATTTTCAGAGGAAAAATTTATTCAGCACGTCACCAAATGCAGTTGTTTCGATTTAATGAGAATGAAGCCGCTGTCATCAGAAATTTTGCTTTTCTGGGAGCTGTGCCGCTTTTATCAGTTAGATTCCAACTCGAGTGAGACTTTGAAGATCTAGGACCTGATGATGATAATGTCGTTGTGGTTACGCATTTAAGGCACAGGTGAAGAGAGGTGCAAAGTTCCCAAGGACTCAGGAGGTTAATCGGAGGAGGGATTGAGGACAGGTGGCGACGAGGGTCATGAAGATCTGTTGCGATTGAAATGAGCAAGACAAGAGGGGGAACTTGGGGCTTTAAACCGTTTCTTTTTTTGTTTTGAAATATAGCGGAAAATATGGATAAGGCGACGGAGGAAGTAGCTCCACTGGTTCCAGAGACTGAGAAGGATGCTGACGAGGTAGAGGCTGAGGTACCGCCGGAGGCCGCGGCAACTGAAAAAACCGGTGATGAAGCTTCAAGGTCCTGGTTTGCGATGCCCGAGGTCGTGACAGGTCTTTTTGGTAACGCAGGCGCAACGACGGAGCCCTATCCGATGGTGGATACATCAACCACCACGGCATCGGTACGGTCACGTGTCACCTTTGGCCTAAATGCTGGCTTTGAGATTACGCTTGACGGAAGGGGCTAATTTAGAAACTATTTGGATTACTCCAAACCTTCCTTTTTAGTTTGGAAATGATGTGCAGAAGACTGCGGAGATGGTGGCGAAGGATCTGGAAAGCGTATCTGAGGGAGTCACGAAAAACGTAGCTCTTGTTGGCGAAGAGATTGGTAAAGGATGGGTTGGCCTGCACAACTTCATCGACGGCGTCTTGAACGAGAATTCCCTCTCACAGTCAGAGCGAGTTAGAGCACAGTTCTTGGCGCGTTTCCCTGATCTGAAGGAAGAGGATGTTGTCGACTCCTTTAACTGCAGTCTAGTTCAAAAGTAAGATCTGAACGTTCACTCGCCAGACGTTAATTGCAAGTAGCCAACTCGGCATGCGCTCCTTTGATACCAGGTACCGTTGTTACCATAACAGTGGTACGCCAGAAAGACAATATACTTTCGATGGCACGCTGTACGTGACGATCACATCGGCCGCGTTTTGGGCAGAAGATGATGAGGCCGGATTTGGCAATGCTAATTTCCCTGTAAGACGCTGTGCACAAAAGCCCAGAACCTCAAAGCCTCAGCACCGTAGGAGCATACTAATCATAGTGTCACTGCGTAACAATCCGAACGACGGCTTGGCCTCCTGTTATTGGTTCAATGATTTCTGTTCTTGAACAGGTGGTGCTTAAATTCAGTGCGGTTGAAAAAATTCAGCGGGGACAACCTGGAATGCTGAGATTGTTGCTCAACTCGAAAGCAAGCTTCGTATTCAACAGCTTCGAAAGTGAAACCCACTACATGGGAGCAATCAGCATGCTGGAGCACATGATAGAGTCGACCCGCTCGGCTGCTTCTCAGCCCACAGGCGAAGAACGTTCTGCAAAGGACGATGGGGGAGAGGACACAGGAGTGGAGAAAGCAGCAGATGAGCAAGAGAAAGAGATAGCTCCCGAGCCCGAAAAGGCTGCTGCACGGCGAACATCGGAAACCGACAAGAAGAAGAAAAAGGGCAAGAAATGAAGACTTTTTGCGCTGGAAGGCTTGCCCCCTCCCACGGTGCCAGTATGGTATCAACTTGAATTGGACGGGTAAAATGCCATTGTGTAGGAGCCGTTTCTTGCGATTGGTTTGGGCGGTTCGTCATGGAATAGGTAACATTGATTCCATTCAGCCGGAAAGGTTTCATGGGCGTTATTCCTTGACTTGAGTTTGCGGATGGAAGTGAAGCTTTCAAAACCTACCTTCCGTTCTTTCATTTGTGCCACGGAATAGTCCTTGCGCATGAGAGCCCGAAGCTTTCTGCGTCGGATGAGACGACAGTCAGCGTTCATGCGAGAACGCGGTTAAGAATTAAAGCTAATCTGATATGAATGGAAACGGCCACATACACACCGGAGTTTTTCGTGCATTGCGGGTTGACGAATTGCTTCTGAAAACACAACCCTGTAACTACCGATGAATGCTTCCGACCTGGGTCACCCTCGGCCCGGTGGAAAGCAAGGGCTCTTGAAAGAGAGCTACGCTTTTCAATGAAGGCTCAAGAGTCGACCAGATTCCGCAATCCCATAACCCCCCTTAGCTAGTGGAATGCAATTCCATGACATGAGCCTACCCAGCGTCCTTTCTCCGTGCAAATCGCCGCTGCCTCACCAAACTGGCTAGGCGGAACGACCAAGGCAGCAACCAGCCCTACACAATAGCCACAGCATACTCTCGAGAGACCTTCCTGGTTAATATCTCTCTCCACTAGGTTATAGTATCCATCTTGAGCGCGATCCCCAGCAAGGGAGAACCTCTCAGCAATCGAAAACTGCCCACATAGTCCTCAAAGTACAGAAACACAAATACCAAGCGTTCCAGCTTATGCTTACACACAACCTACATCTCAGTAGAATACTCACACAGCGTCACTACCTATTAAGCAACCATAGCAATCATCCTCTCAATTCAGGAGACCCTCATCTACCACCGCCCCGCCCCCCCCCCCCCCCACCCCAACGCCCGAGCAAGAAGTTATCATTTCTCCCATTCCACAAATTACTTGGAGCTTGCTCGTACCCCCCCTAAAATTGCACCAACAACCGACCTATAATCCATTATATTATTCATAAACAATTTTTGATACCTATCTCTTCCGAATACTTACCCCCCCCTCCCTTTCCTTTTCCTACTTTTCTCTTTTACTTGATGCAAGTCGATCGTACTGTTTTCTTGTACGCTAGATCTGGACTTGTTTTCAGAAGAAACTAGATGTTAGTGATTAAAATATAATGGATATTCAGACTTGTAGAGAAAACATATCTAAGTAAGAGATCCGTCCCTCTTTATTCGACAAAACCTAAAAGGGGTGGGTTTGAACCGGAGAACGGGGGGAAGGGGGTTGTTTTTTTTTTTCATTCTCTGACATTTCTGATTGTCTGTATGTGTAGAGTTGGATAAATTTTTCTGGTGATTTTTATTTTTTGGGGAGGGGGGTTGTGTGTGTGTTAGGATCATTGTACTTGTTTCTTTTTTTTGTTGTACGTTAATAAATAGATGTGTCACGGTGGGTGACTCCAGTATTCGGGGGGAGCGTGCTTCGATGTTTGATGCTTGCATGTGAGAGATGTGATGTATGCTGGTGGAGCATATAAAAGGCTTCGGAGCGTTTGGTACAGAGCACAGAAGGAGCATTGGTGTGGAGGAAGAATTAAGGGAGAACACGCTCTGAGAGGACAAGCAGGTCGGCAACATTGTAGGTCACTATCTGGGTTTTTGAGTATGGCGGAGTATGACTATGATTACATTGTCATCGGAGGTGGTTCTGGAGGCGTTCGATCCGCAAGGATTGCTGCATCGTATGGCGCAAAGGTGGCAATATTTGAGAACAACAAATGGGGAGGTACGTGTGTGAACGTCGGATGCGTTCCCAAGAAGTTATTCGTGTACGGCTCACGATTTTCCGAGGCCCCGGCGAATGCGGCTGCATTTGGATGGAAACTTGGGGAAGCTGAGTTCAGCTGGAAGACCTTGATTGAGAACAAGAACAGGGTAAGTCTTACCGGGTATCAAGGAACCTTGGCATTAAGAGATCGTCCCGGCTACCCAGCTCCTCATCCTATCGTCGTCATCGTCTGAACTGCAGGAAATTTTGAGGCTGAATAATATTTACAAGAAGCTGCTCAGCAAATGCGATATGATCGAGGAGACTGCCTCGTTTGTCGACGCACACACAGTGGAGGCTGCCGGCAAGAAATACACCGGGAAATACATCCTCGTTGCCACAGGATCTACGCCAAAGGTTCCCGACGTTCCAGGAAAGGAACATATCATCGTTTCCGATAACTGTTTCTTCCTCGAGGATCTGCCGAAGCGTATCCTTATCAATGGAGGCGGATATATTGGAGTGCGTTGACAGGATACCCTTGTCCGCTGGTATACCTTGACGCGTCTGCTTAATGGAAGTTTCCTTTGTCGTCCTGTTCTGAAGGTGGAGTTTGCGAACATCTTCAAAGGATTTGGAGTGGAGGTCACGCAGATATATCGCGGAGAATTGTTCCTTCGTGGCTTTGAACTCGAGTGTCGTGAGTTGCTGGCCGAGGAGATGAGATCACACGGAATCGACCTTCGGTTCAACTGCAATTTTGTTCAGATTACTAAGAATAGTGACGGCTCTTTTACCGCTGAGCTTAGCGACGGATCGAGAATCACCACGGATATGGTATCTTGTCTGCCATATTCTTGCACGGCTGCACAATGCTAAAGACAACTGACTGTTGTGTCTTGAATGTCCAAGGTCATGGCCGCCACGGGCAGGGAACCCCTGGTGGAAGGCTTGAACTTGCAGAACGCTGGAATTATTCAAGGAAAGGGTAAGACTGGCAATGCGGACACTATTTGGAGGTCTGTTTTGCTTGCACAAAGGAGATGCTGATCGCCCCGAATCTTTTTCGGAACAGGCGGGAAGATCGTTGCAGATGAGTGGTGCAAAACCAATATCGAGAACATCTACGCGATCGGAGACGTCATTGGGAAAGTGGCGCTCACTCCCGTCGCAATCAATGAAGGACATGCGCTAGCGGATACGCTCTTCGGGAACAAGGTAATTCGAAAGTGCTCCAGCGCGAGCCTAATTGGAGTTTCGGTTGACACAGGCTAAAGTAATTCCCTACCTCTCCGCAAAACTGTAGCCAAGAACAATGGACTACAAGACGATCCCAACAGCCGTCTTCAGTCAACCGGCAATTGGACATTGCGGACTGTTGGAATCGGAAGCTAGGAAGGAGTACAAGGAAGTGGATATCTACAAGAGCCAGTTTACTCCGATGAAGTATACGCTTGGAGGAGTCAAGCACAAGACGTTCTATAAGCTCATTGTGGAGCGGTCGTCGCAGAAGATTGTTGGAGCGCACGTGCTCGACTCGGACGCCGGAGAGGTCATTCAATTATTGGGCGTAGCAATCAAGGTCCGTTATTGCGCGGAAGAAGACTTGAGCTTCAGTTTTCTCACAGTTTCCTTGATCCTCGCACGTTCAGGGCGGTCTCACAAAGCAGGACTTCGACTCAACCGTCGGGGTTCACCCCACCTCAGCCGAGGAGCTGGTAACAATGCGCACGAAGGAGCCCGATCCAGTTTCGAATTGAACTCGTGAACCGCATCCAAGGCTCTAGCGAAAGGTTGGAAGAACATTGCGCTGTTCCGAGCTACCTCTTGCACAAAGTTCCTAATTGTCCCGCTTGGGCCGTTCGAAGGCCCAATAAACTCATTGAAGGATTGTCACTAAGACCGTCGACTGCCAATCACTGGTTCGTTCGGTGCACGAGCTGACACAGTTTTACTCACGTCGCGGATGAACAGGGAAAAGCCTTGCCCTGGATTCAGTCCGAGACAGTTTTCAATGGGCTTGGTTGTTTTCCGTTTGGCTCAAGCGACGGGCTTTTGAAACTGCAGTGAACAGTTGACGAGCGAAAAAAGCCCACCCGTCTTCGGTTTCTAGTCGAACATGCTTCGAGCCGTTGTATAGCTCCGACTGCATCAACAACTGGTCAACTTGGGCCCACCTCGAGGATATCAGAATACGATTGTATCAATTGCACAAGATCAATCCATCCGCCTTTGATGAGCTCCACATCGTCACGGGCTTTCCGCGAATATCTACCCTCACGTCTTCCCCAAACTTCCCTGGGCCTCTATAAGATTCGAGGGGGGGGAGGTGAGCGGTTACGCCTGGTTTGATCATCGCAATACTCGCCTACGTAATGAAGCGATCCCATTGCATTGCTGCGAATCCAGGTAGCTTCACCACTACCACCTGAAAAGTCCAACTCCAGCTCCCACTGTTAAATCCGTCTCGGGGATGGAGGGTGTTGAGCGTCCATTACAAAAAGGTCCATGTCCACTGCGGCGAGGGTTAAAATGGAAGCCAAAGTTTACACGAGAATGGTGCTGAGAGCTGCGACGGAAGAGTGAAGTTCTGCACTTGGAGTTCGCGAATTGAAAGGCTCGATAAGGTCATATAGATCCACTTGGTGTATTGAATCGGTATGGCCGGGTTCGTGGCTCCCGCTGGGACTGTGGGTGCGTTGAGAAGGGCACGAACTCTGAGGCGATGCGCAGAGAATGGATTATGCGATCGAATACGACCAATAGCTGAGGGCTTTGCGAGTCCACTTGGACTGAAGGTTGAGCAGACGTTATTTGAGAACAGGAAATTGTCGGTTTTCTTGGGTGATGGTGAACGAAAACCTACCCTGGAGGACTGTGAAAGTTTGTCCAAGATCTTGGATGATACAATTACCGATGATGAAAGCTATGACTCGCTTACTGGATCCAACTTTTCGCTGGTCGTTTCCACCGCCGGAGTCCGCGATGTTCTGACGCAGGATTTTGAGTTCAACGTCTTCAAAGGTTTCTCTATTATCATAGCTACTTCCGAAGAGTTCAAAGGGAAACGAGAACTAACTGGAACCCTGCATGGACGAGACGAGAAACATGTAAGGCTCAACAAGAAGGGTCGTATTGTGAAGATTCCACGAGAAATCGTAACATCCGTTCAATTGACACAGGCGAAATCAGAGGATGGCTAGTGGCCGAAGGAAAATTCCCCTTAATCTTCTCTCGTCGCAGGAAAAACCGTTAAAGAAGATATTGTGTGAAACCGATAATACGTGGAAATCAAGGACCGAGCAAGCCTGAGTCAGGTCACTCTTCTTTCATCTTCATGCTCTTGGTAAACGGTAGCGTGTGTCGTCTACCTGCTCTGGAATCTAGCTTGACCCGGCTTAATTGAAAAACCCGATGAACAGAACTTTGCTTCAAGTCAAAGCGCTCTCGTTTGCGTCTGCTCCTGGGTCAGTTGTGCTTGTGTGCGATCCAAGTTTTCTAGGCCTGACTGCGCCTCTGTCTGACTCGGGGCCAGACAAGGGACTGCATCGGACAACGATCTCTTTCGCCACTTTTCCCCAGCGCTGTATTTAGTCCAGTTTGTTGCAGGCCTAACTGAGTCGTTTGCTGGTACTTGTACATGCCCTGATACAACCTCGGCGTGTCAGGGTGCCCAAGAAAACCTCGTGACGAGGCTCTAGAACTTGGTCAAACTCGGAGAAGCAAGAACATCCCTTTTTCAGTTGCTTGTCCAGCTATGAGACATCTCGCACGCGCAGAGCTGGAGCACCACACAACGAAAAGTTTCAACGAACGCTTCTCATTCAACTTCAATCAAAGTGCTCACAAGCATGCCTGATACAACTCAACGTGCGAATTTGGGACAACAATCCTAACGAGAGTCCATAATTCGTTTCTTCTCATTTGATGATGGGTGAAGGAAAGCATTTCGACGCAGCCGAACTACTATTCGCTTCGTCGAGGTGGGTTTCACCGGAAACTTCAGCGCCTTTCAACACAGCCCTGTTTTTTTTTTCAACTGCGGAAAAATAATTCCGTTCGATGTGGCAAGCCCAATAGGCTTGGCAAAGATGAGCGCCGCGTGATTGGAAGATCCTTGTCAACAGACTCGCTCAGCTGTAAAACATCAATATACCTGCCGGGGCGATTTCGTACCGACCGCTACACACCCAAGTTGTCCCGGATTATCTCCCACCAGGCTTAGGGATCGATATCCAGGGAAAATGTTCTCCGAGTGCTCAAGGTCTTCAAATTTCAATTCTCAACGCGCAAAATTCATGTCCGGGTTGTGAAATTTTTGGGTGGCTGGGCTTCCCCAAAAATCCGCTTAGCTGGTGCTGAACAAATTTTGTACTTCGGCTTATGGATCTGTTGCCACTGATCCCGTAGATTGATGTCTTGTCTTCAGGCGTTGGGCAACATTTTCAGGGGGTTTTTAGTCAACATATCCCGAGCGCATCCGGGGTTTCTGTTCATCACGGTGGACAGGTTCTACGCATATACCCTAGGCGGATCTTAAGAGTAGAAAGGGCTATGAGATCTCCCTATGGAAACACGTTTGATCAAGTTAGAATTTTACAGCTGGCGTTGAAACGAGAATAATCCGAATCATTTGAAGTTTTCACACCACCTTCAACCGGAGGGAGCGCGTTTGTTCTAAAGAGGCTAGGAGCCACTAGCGAGATTTGTTGAGCGATCGGTTCGCTCGTTTTCAAACTTAATTCCGAAAGCCGGATGTAACCGGTGACCGGAAACGATCTGGTCGACGAGCGCTCACATGGGAAGTCGTGTCAAAACTACGAAAGAAAGCAAGGATCCGTAGGGAATACCTAATACCACATGACTACGCCTCGAAGAGGAGTCCGGGTGAAGCTCGCTGGGTATAGTGCAGGGGTCCAGGCTCGGCCAATGAACGGTGGAAACCCTGCCGCATCGTCATTTTCCGCTAGCAATGGCCCCGAAAGCTGAGGATTTCGTGAAATTCGCCTGCCACGTGGTCTCGAACGCAGAGCAAACAGATAACAACAAAGTCCGAAAACAGAAAGCAATATATCGATAAGTCGAAGCAGACGAAAACTGCAAGTCTAGGAACAAAACGTGGTATATCGCCATGCCCTACCATCCAGCTACAGTCGTCCTATAATCAACAAATGGATGCTGGCCTGAGACGATAACCTCTCGAGATGTTTTCCACAGACCCAAAACTCGGCATCTCCAATCATAACAACTTTCAAGGTCCATTAGAAAAACAAAGCAAATCATCATATCCCGACCACTGTGTTCTCATCCCTTCAAAACAAAAAAAAACACACCACCTCTCATATTTTCTTCAATGATTCTATTTTAATCGCAAAACCGATCTCATTTGGATGGTCCAGAAAGAGTGCACCATATATATATATATATATATTTCCGTTGCGCCTCCCAAACCCTCCATAGCTTACCTCCTATTACCTACAAACCAAAATCTAATAAAATTTTGTTCCATCTCCATACTGAGGACGACGACACGACACTACTGGGTGCAACAGTTTTGACAGTTAGTGTAACTTGCTTAAACAATCGATTTTTAAACCAATTTTCATGCATCGAGAGCGTCTCTCAAGGTTGACAATACGAAAAAAGAAGCTCGTCACGAGCTCTCCACCTCGGAATAATATTATTCATAAATTACTTCTGAAAATCTCGATCATCAATGTATGCATTCATGTTGGGGGTTGAACAGGTCGACCTCCTCTTTTGTTTTCTTTTTGTTCTGTAGATATTCTTTTCTTCTGAGCTTTTTTTTTTTTTTTCAGGTAACCCCGCGAAGAATATGTTTTTCTTATGAATTTAACCTTTTTGTGGGGGATTCCTTTCCCTTCGTTCCTACTTTCGAATTGTAACTAGCAGGTTTCCCGTTCGTCTAGTTTTATAGAATTATGATAATATCACAAACAAGTTCTTGATATCAATAATTCACTCGAAAATCCATCCAATCCAAAAAATTCATTTGTTTTCCACGTATTTTCTTCCTTTGTCCAATCCTCATTCAAAAAAAAAATTAAAAAATCCCTTGCAATTAACATGTACTTTCAAACTTTCTTGCCTCGATCCCCATCCATCCCCACGACCCTTTTCACTATCCAAAACGAAACATATCTCATCAACTCCACCCCCCTCTTGCCCCCGCACTAAGAAATCTCAAGTAGAGCTGAAAGAACTACACTTTTTCTTAAATACTTGCACAGGTTGGTAGGACGGAAAAAATCCGTGAAAAACCAGAAACCAACGGGAGTCAAAATTAAAACATAATAAACATATTTTCAAATATGGATTGATTTCAATCAAATATGTGTATATATATATATAATATATATATATTTGAATGAACCTTTGTCATTGCTCCGTGTGGTTCGAAAAATCGATTTTCCGGGGGGGGGGGACGGGTAATGGGGAGGAATGTAGATGTTTAAAATTTTGCTGGGTGAGAACGGGGTTTCCACTATTAGCGGAATGGTTGAAGAACTATTTTTAAGAAATATTCGCTCACGGCATCAAAACCAACTCATTGGCCACCCCCTTGATAATAGATTGGATCCATTCTACAAATGCGCGCCTAGTATTCAGGGAGGGAGGGGGGGGGAGAGATCGCTACGAAGAAGCGGTTGGGTTAAAATATGAAGAAAATTAGATGGAGGGATAACTTTTCCGGGAGGGGGGGGGTTGTAGTGCCTGATTAGTTTCTTATTAAAAACAAGGTTTAGAGGTGCCCGTTAAAGAACAGTTTGGCGGGGTTTTTCGTTGGAGTCGTCAGGGGAAATGTAGAGGGGGAGAGGGGGAGGGATAGGATTTGGTTGGGGATGACGATGATAGGTTGAGGTGAGGTCGAGGGTACTCACTACTCACTACTGACTGCCTAGTGTTTTGCATCAGGTCGAACAGGTAAAAAGGTTTGTTGGGATGGGTGTGTAGCTGTAGCATGAGAGTATTCGAGTGGGATTTTTAAATAAGGATGCATGCATGCCCATCTCCTCTTGCATTGGCGGTGCGAATACCTAGGGCATTTAGTTAGCCGACGTGAGGTGGGGAAGGTGGGGTTGGGATGGTTGGGCGGATTCTGGTTTGAGAGGGGGAGTCTTTGGATCTGGTGCACTGTTCTGCGGAGTTTGGTCGTCATCATGGAGAAGTTTTCGGATGTAGGTGGCCGTGGTAGTTGGGGATCTCTACATCGAAGGACTCGCTCGGGATCATTTGAGAGGAAGATGCGGGTGGCGTACGAGAGGAGGAAGCTGTCGATGAGGTCTGGAGGTTATATGAAGATGCCAAGGGAATTTTGGAGGATGAGCGAAGTGGAGGATGTTTCGGGTGGTTCTACAGAGGATGCTGATTACGAGTCGCTAGGGGAACGAAGCAAGAACAGGTCCGGCTATAGAATGGAGGTGGATGATTATTGGCCGGTGCATGTGGTCGACGAACCTGTCCACAGCCCTGCTGAGAAGTCCCCAGATAGGGACTCCTATGTCGATTTTGTCAGCGACAAGCAGCGATTCTCCCAGATCATGCGATTGCCGGGTCTCAGGTTCTTTCAAAAGTGAGCTGCTCTTGTTTTCTCTTACCCCTTTTGTAAATTATATGTATCCATCTCGCCAGGCACGGATCCGCCGCCGAAGAACCCTAGAAACCACGCGTGTTCGGAAGACTCCCCATCTATTCTCATAGTAAACTTCATCAACTTAATAAACGAGTATGAATTGTGTAAATGACTGCGAGGAACCGCAACTTAACTGCTTCCAGAATGATATCAAGGCCCAATTGAGCCGACCAGTGGTTTGGTCTGGCTGCCCAACGCTGGGAAGAAAAGAAAGCACTGAAAGTCCAGAATGTCAATGAGAGCACCGCCTTACCCGCCAGCACACTTCTAACATTGCCTGGTCCCAGTGAGCGTTGTTCGGAGCTGAAGAGCGCTGCCCCGACGAAACGAAAAGCCGTGCGGATTGAGATGATTTACAAGCTTTCCGTGAGTTGAGATTGTGTACACTCTCGGTTTCCTTTGCCCAGAGCCATGCCGATGCGCGCGACTGGATATGGGTTTTCGAGATGGTCCGCGTTTCTTGTGGCTACATCCGCACGGCTTGACCGAGAATTTCGGTCAAGCCCCAAAACAACTTTTCCTTTGGTCCATGCAAGGATACCCGAATATACTCCGATCCAGCACCGCAAAAAAATTGGACTTGCGGACGCCCCGCAGTAGCTTCAATATCCTGCGCTCAAGGGTGAATCCCATAGCCCGTTAACTCGTATATTCGTGCTCAGTACAATTTGTTAGTACTGGCTAGGCCTCCACGAGGTGTGCCCTTCCGCAGCAGAGCTTGGAAACATGGAAAGAGGGCGGAGAGTACCAGTACCAGGCTGAAAGGGAAGCCTCCGTACAAAGGCTCCGGCGATTGGCAAGGGAAATCGATGGACTGGCTTTGACAGCCCGCATCCGATCGGCTTGCTCTGGTGCGCTCGTAGGGAAGAAAAAATCATGAGAATCGCGTTCTCATTTACGCACGTAGAGTACGAGTCTGGAGATCCGATAGGATGGATTCTTGCGTTGGTAAGGGAGGACTCAAAAACGATCGACGCAGTCTAAACTATGTTTGTTTCATGAGAGCTTGTATTCTTGAAGACCCATCCTAATTGAGAGCCTTACCATCACGTTTGAACAGGTGAGTTTGGCACCCTTTTTTGTCCTTGCCTTCCTTGCTACTTTGACGGTTTTCCGTCGAGAGGTTCATGCACTGTGCTGCGGCATAGGACTTGTAGCAAATGACATCCTCAGCTCTCGGTTGAAAAAGGTTAGTTTATCTATTGCTTCTTTAGAGGCGTTTGCGGCGAGGCCTCCAAATGCTCCTATGGATGGAGGCGGGCTACCATCGTCACATGCCCAGTTCGCTGGATTCGTACTGGGATACTCGTTCTTCCTACCAGCAAATGCTAGGCTTCTACGGGCCCTTAGCGTCCTATTTTTAACCCTGACTTGCGTTTCTCGATGGTACCTCAACTATCATTCCCCAATGCAAGTTCTTGCAGGCAGTCTGGTCGGGATCGTGCTAGGAGCCGCCTGTTCAATCCAGACTAGCCACTCCATCGTGGATCGCGTAGAGAAATCAAGCTTCGGATCTCGCTTGCACCTTAGAGACAGTCTAAGGTCACCTCAAATTTTCGCAAAAGAGAGGGAACTCACTCTGACCACACGGACAGAACAAAGGAAAACTGAATGATTAAAAAACACAACCCAGGAAATCGAGAACTAGAACGCGACTGAGAACGCGCGCTCTAGTCTTGGCGCTCTCAATCATCGCCTACCTTGTCATGCCACCGCCAATCGTTTCGCAAAGCCTTGAATCGCATGACAACGAAGATCGTCCAGATCCTCTTCGTCGGTGCAGGCGCCCTCAAACCACTCGTCCTTACTGCGCTAAGCCCCTAGTCGTCTCCAACATGTCTGCACAATCTCAAGTAGGTGCCGGGGAAACGCGCTCTTTGATCGCTGCCTGCAAGGTATCGAGCGAGGCACTATCACCCACCGTCTGCAGTTGAGCCAGCAGCGCGTCCGCAGCATTGTATCCGAAACACTCGTAGTCGGAAGAATGTACAGTTGCCATGAGAACGTTACAGGCCTCTTGGTTGCACCCGTAACGGAGAAGCAGGGGAACAACTTGAGCAAGGTTCCCCTTTCCAGCCGCTTGGTCAATCAACCATTGTGGCGGTGATAAAGCACCGCCGCTCGCAGCCAGGACACCCTCCAGCGCGATGAAACTATAGTTTCTAGTAGCTTTTGGCCAATCCCGGAGCAAGTTTAACGTGGAATCAAGCAGGTTCCATTTGTCGAGAATCACTGCGGTGGACGCCGATGCTCTAGTTACCTGGTCAACCGGAGAGTCCTTTTCTTAGGCAAACGAACTCCTCGTGGTGTTTCATAGGGTCTTCGTGCTCACCTGCACCGTCAGGTTCTCGTTAATTCCCGCATTGGCCCACGCTATAGCCAGTCTCGTGGCTGGTTCAACTTGTTCTGAAATTTGCACAAACGATCTCACGTCAATAGTCGTCGATTTCTGTTCGAAGGGAGCCAAACCGGCTTCGCCTCTTTGAAACGGTGAAAATGGTATCATCGTACGATAAAGACAAAGCCTCGCGATCGCATATTCAACAGCTTCGATGTTCTCTTGAAGCGGAGGTTCTGCTCCGTCCGTGCCATCGCGAGCAATGATCACCGCCTGGGCATTCGCTAGAAGCGAAAGGCGCTCCAGATGTTCGGGCCCGACGACCGGCACCTTGGAGTCACCCACAGCGTCCAGAAGCTCATGCAGCGCAAGCGACTCCAGTGTCACTTGTTCGTGTTCCATCATAACGTCGCTCTCATCCAAGGTGAGCGTCGAGGTAATCCTGTCACGACTCTCTAACGTCAGTAGCATGAAAAAAACCAGACGCACCAAATGTTCGGTACTCATCACGTACTCAGCTGGGTTCGAAGTGAGAAGGACAGCACCCTTGGTTACGGTAGTCGGAATAATCTGTTGGCCAGGATGCAACAACTTGAGAGCTCCCAATGCAGAGGATAGTGCGGATGCTCTTCCCTGCGTCCACAAATCAAGCTTGGTGCCGTGCACTCGCTCCTCCAAAAGACGTCTAGCCCATTCATAAGCACTTGCGGCTACACCCGCGGTGTCTCCTCTCACCATATCCCAGGCCATGACGTCCTGTCAAGGATGTTTGTGGAGCGCAAGAAAACCAGATCCAAGGTCGATGTCCAGAATTCAGAAAAATCGATTCTCCGGAAGATCGACGGTGACCACGAGTACCTCGTATGGAGATTTTCCAGATCCAAGCATGGCTATAACATCAGAGCTCCTTGCCATCCTCAACAGTGCGACTTTGACCGCGCTAGATACTGTCTCAGGAAGCGCACACGAAGCAAACCACTCCAGCTTTCCTGCAGAAAGCACTGCGTTGGCGATGCTTCCGATCATATCTCTCAGCGACAGCGCTTCATCGGCTTCGTCCTCAGTCCAAAAATCTGTTCCGCACATGAGATTGTACTGGCCGTCAGCTAACAGTCCGCAAACACTGGCACCATTGCGATGAACATCTGCTCACCTTTAAAATGCTCTCTTGTGTCTTCCTTCCTCGGTCTGAACGGTGGATACAAGACCGCGGCCAGGGCCTTTTCAACGTCGCCAATGTCAAGAAACCTTTGAAATACAACGCTTCGCATCACGCCATAATTCCTTCTCGTTGATGCGTATTGCATGGCATCCACCGCGGCAGTCGCGGCAGCCTTGATGGCTCGCACGGATTCGAGCATTCTCACGACGCGCTCGCGATACCAAAACTCAAGATTTTCCTTATCGTTCCCTGTACGTAACCACCATAAACGTCAGCACCCATTCTGTCTCGATATGGCCCTACGAGCAGCAACCCAGAAGTACGGCTCGTACTTGCGCCGTCGCAGCTCACCTAGGATGTCACTCAATCCCACCAGCTTCTCAATCGTCTGTATGTCCTCACTCTCCCTCGGCTGCTCGGGCAGAGCACTCGCTCCATCGAGGAACATGTTGAGAATTTCATCGGCTTCTGTATCGGCCTTGTGACGCGTCTCTGGCTCAGCGAGTGATTTGGGGTTGCTGAAAGAAGCACAACGAACAAAAACAGGAGCAGACCCTTGTCAGTTGTGGTGAAAGATGGACTCCACTCAAGCTACGTAAGGGGGAGGGGAAGGGGGGGTGCAGAAAAGTTTTGGTGGATTCGTACTACCGCAGGCTGTAGTCCGAGAGGGCTGAGATTCCGGCAGCGAAGTGAGAAGACGCTGGTAGTCTTTCTGCAGTGCGAGCGGCTGCCTCGGCCAGCGTGCCATACTCTTGGATAGCCACTAAGAAACGAAGAAGCAGCGGAGCAGGTATCATCGTAGAGCAGATTTCTTGAAGACAGCTTTCAAAGCTCCATTCTGAAATATCTTCTCCTTGCCTTTCCAAGTTCTCCTGCACATAGCTAGAAGCACGATAAGGATCCGCGAGCCGTCTCAGCAAGTGAAACAGCCCTTTCGTACAATTCCTGCAAAAACTTTGCGCGCGGACAACTCACCGGGCTGCGATTGATGCCAACCCGAGGTCCATGTTGGCATCTGAGGGCCTGCGGAGAATTGGAATAGCTGAGGAGCCCTCCTGATCCCCACATGATACTACTTGCAGTGCAGATACTCCTGCCAGCATCCAAGCCCAGGCTCCCCTGGCGATGCTAGATGATTCGTCCACAGCCCGCATTTCTGCTATCCCCCCGCTTCGACCTAAACCAAGCACGGTGGTCCCTTTTTCAAGTAAGCAATTCTTGAACCTGCACCACCTTTCTGTCAAGACTGCGCACCAGCAAGGAGGTACGCCCTCTCCTGCGGGAGACACGGACGAACAACAGAAACACCAAGACCACGAATTATACTAGACATTCCCTGAGGTGCTGTTCCAGCTCCTATGATCCTGGCCTCAGTTGCCACGGTCGCTCTCGTGGCTCTCCGAATCACCTGGGCCACGATATCATTTTTGTCCCGACCAGGGTCCTTCATCCTAGAACGAGTGCGAACCTCAGTTTGTCAAATTAACCGACTCGATGCAAGGCCCTTGTAGGAGAAAACGGTAAGAACCTACTCCTGCTCCTTGATAAACTCCTTCACGAGAACTGTCAGATCCCGCCTTGACACAGATGCTTCAAGAGGCACTTGAATCGCTTTCGCAATAGCCGCGTCCGTGAACCTCCTACACAGCACAACGATGTTATTTAGCTCCTCCCCGCAAGAGTAAAAAACCCATCCTGTCGAGGAAATGAAAGCAGCAGTTTCTTACCCAGGAGAGAAGAGGACATCTTCAACTGATGCCACCAGAGGATCTGTCTTCCTCCAGCATCCTTCTTCGCTCAGGTCGTCCGTCAATGACCAGACCTAGGCATCTCACAAGGGTCTTGTTATGAGAAAACCCATGAACGGGATGTGCAGGAGAACTCCCAGGGGGAAGTAACAGCTCACCTCCTCTTCGCGTGCCTCAGTGTCCATTGTAGATACTCTCTGTAAACTTCCATCGGAGTAGACGATTCTAGCCTCAGTCGAACTGAGCTTAGCAACGCCAGCGATGGTGTCGGTGCCTGTGAGCATTTCGCTGTTAATAACCTTCTCCTGCACTCGGATAGAAGGTCCATTACAAGAAACGACCGCTGCAGAAGTTTGGGAGGAATCAGCTTGATCAATACACAGTCCAAGGACAAATGTGCTTCCATCAAGCGCGGCCGCTTCTGATCTTCTACTTGTGGAAAGTTCGGATCGCAAGTTGTGGCGTAGATAAACGGGGCTTGCGCCAGGACCTGACAGATGCCATGCCAGGACTGATCCACTCGAAGTGACGAAAAGAACAGTCTGGAGAAGACACAGTAGTTGCGGTAGATTAGCCGGTTTGATTCACTTCAGGTTGGCGTAAACATTGAATCGCGTGAAGCAGGTACTACCTTTGTCTGAGAATCCTCTGCGAGCTTTGCCAAAACTACTCTGTCTGGTTTTGACTTCTTCTCCGCTCCGAAAAATTTCCCTCTTAGAAAACCACCCCCAGAAGAGGAGTTCTGAGCTTTTCCCTTGCTGAAAATTTCTTCAGATCTGCCTCGTTCATCGAGGACGAAGATTCCTCCAGTAGCCGTAGCCGCAAATGACCCACCGTCAGCAATAATGTCTATCTCGGACTCCAGCGAAGAATATTCGATGGTTTTCACTTCGGAAATGCTGATTTCTGGTACCTGAATCGCAACCTTAATGACAGACTTGCCACATGGCACCGCAACAACTAGTCACAAGAGATCCATGCCGCGTCAGGTCCAGGGGCTAAGGAAGCAAGTCCTTCAAAATTTTCTGCGTGTGAAAACCTACTCAAACTTTGTGGCCTTAGAACTATATCCGGCCTGCCAGATACCCCTGAAGGCAATAGTAAGTGAAGAGGCTCCACGGTCTCATCGATCCCCAGCGTGATTGACTCAGAATTGCATCTCACGGTCAACATCCGAGAGGTATCCAGCACGAACGAAGTGGCCCAATCTTCAGTGGATCCACCCCCACAACCGTCCCCAAGCATGTATGCATTGTAGGACCTTGGGAAAGCCACGAACAAACTCTCCCGGAGATCCATCTTCAAACTCAACTAGCCAAAAGCGTCCACCCCGCAAAAAAGGCACAGAACAGATATCGCCTGATAACGCCTAGCACAGATTCCTTCTTAGATCATCGTTTTGAGAAAACCTAGTCTCATCTACGAACCACCAAAAGCATTTGCAACTGTCCACCGCCTTCCCGCCCACGATCATGACTGAACTCAATCCACTGATGACAGAAGACCTCATCGCTGATCAGCTATTCACAACCTGTTTCATATCCACATACAAGCACCTCGTTCGCACAGATACATACGCGCATGCTCGCAGCCTGCACCCAAACCCTATCCGTCAGCATCTCCGATCAACCCGAACCTTCCTTCCCCGAGGTACAGATACATGTGAACTACCAATGCGCAATGCCCCGCCGGGAGTTTGCAGAAAACCTCTAGGTGAACACAACGGCACCTAAGGAGGCTTGTGGGGTAGAAGAGACGTTCGCTTGGTACCCATCATCTTGGAGAATCGGACTAAGCAACCATGGTCATTTCCATCCAAAGCTGGTCAAGACAGTCTATTTCGTGGAACATGGATTGGTTCCTTTTCTGAGTGATCTGGATTTTGTATTGTAAGAGTGACTTAAAGATATGATTTCTAACGCTCTGTCTGATTGTCTTCGGTCCTGGCCGTGCTGTAGCGACTGTCCAGTGCTAACGTCTACATCTCCCACTACGTCATTGTAATAATGATTGCTCGCTCAAGTCTCAATCAATTAAACAATGTTTTTGATTGTGCTAAGCAGCGACGTCGTTTCGGAAGGCACTGTTACATGGACTGGTACCGGAAGGGGTGGTGTGACGATTTAGCGATTAGTCAGTGGAAAGGTGTCGATAAGGCGTCTCAATAACCGAAATCCTTTAGAGGATCCTCTACTTGTCCAGTACACGTCCCTGCCGAATTCCTATTCGTCCTTTCTGGACATCATTTTTTTGGTCCATGAGAAACAGTTCTTAATATTGAGCTCAGACTTGCGAGCAAAAACGTTGTTGATAATCGGACGCAATATACACGCGCGAGGTGAAAGTTTCATGTGCAAAACTTCCCGGATTGTGCATGTCTCCGATGCGGTCGACAAGCTTGGTTGGGTTGCGCGAATCTCGTCTTCGGGATTCCAGATGGTGTGTTGTTTCCAGGTCGCTATTTTAAGGAGCTTACCCAGCTCATCGACTCTGAAAGACTGGAAAATGCTGAGCTTGCTCTGTGATATATCCTGTTCTTGATCGCAAGCTTTTAGTCGTTGTCTTGGGATCGACTCTGATCCTTCATCGACCAAAGGAGGTTGTTTTACATTGAATTATCACTGATCTCTTTTAGCTTCCCGGCACGACCTGAGTATGTGCAAAGCACATCAACAAGCTGCTGAGCAGTGCTCCTGTCCATCGAAGGTCTCGTGTCGTATGTACATGAATCAAAATCTAAAAGGTTAGTATCAGGCACCAGTGGCTAATCCTCGGAAAATACAGATCTTATCGGAACTCCATGTAATGGCTGTCCTTTTCAGGTCACGTCGCTACCGGAAGGAGCTCGAAGATCCACCAAAGAAGCCCTTCATAACTTCTGACATCATGTCTTGCATTGTGTTTCCTCCGGGCTTTACGCCAAAATACATCTCCGCGACGAGGTCCAACTTTTTCTGTACACTCTGATCCTCTTTGTTCAGTATGAGGTTGTAATGTTCCCTCAATTTTGCCATGAGAGGATAAGCACCTTGCCTGAGGTCGACAGATGCGTTCACAAAAACCAGAGACGTCACGTGAGTAATTCCATTCAACCTCCGAGACATGTCATGCATGCCAGAGAATCGCACTAGGGTTGCTCCTATACCTCTGAATAATCTTAAGCAGCATATCAGAGAAAGCTATTTGGGACGCCAGCAAATCAGCACCGCCTTCGTCCGATTTTCGCTTAAGCTTGTTGATGCTCACAACCACTATGGCATCAGCGAGGTTGCCGCTTGTTAGGTAGGCCAAGACCGCTCTTACAACAACCAGCGGTGACTTGGGATCATTAGCAGCAGAGTTGGACCACTCATGTACCATCAATCCGCATCTCTGCGGAGCAGGGGATCGAACGAAAAAGTCGAGCGCTGAGGAAAACGAAGATTGCTTCCAAAGGGCTAAAAAAGGAGAGCAGTCGAAAACGATGAGGGTGATTTTCAGTTCGCTTTGCAAGTAAATGAGTACGTGGTCAGTGGGGATAACCTACCCTCAGCCGTCATCAGGTTGAGCAGCTCATCTCCGTACATTCTTTCACCCAATCCTTCCTTCTTGGAAAAGTCCACACAAGCCCTGAGCAATCTGACTAGTTCAGACTGCTCATCAGCTTCCAGTTTATGCTTCTCATAAGCATTTATCAAAGCGAAGAGATTCTCCTTGCTGTCTCGATACATAACCATATCCTCTATAAGCGTCTTGACGAGCTCCAGCCCCAGCGAGGTCCCCGAATGTATTGCCCCTCGGTCAATAAGCGCCATGGAACCCTCCAGTATCATATCCCGACCCGCTTTCTCGGCCTCGCTTTTGTCAACATCTTTGCGCGTCCTCATCCGATGCACAATCGTCAAGCACGTCTGCTCAGCAGTGTACAAATCGTCAGATGCCAGAGCACTCTCATACCGTTTTCGCAGAAACTTTACTGATCCCATCGCATATCTTTCATCTAACCCAAACCCCAAAAGACTGACTGAGCAACAACGGTACCAAGCTAGACCCTCTGTTCCATATCAAAAGGAGCAAATAAAAAAAAGAACAGCAAAACCCAAAAACCCCTCCAACCAACTTCCGCTATCTCAATCTACCCTTTTCCCCCTCTACGTCTACATCGTCAAAGATCCGTTCGGAAAACGAACCACACCGTCACATCCACCAAACCTTCTTCCAAAATAGATAATGATTGAAGCAATCAATATAATAGTTTCAATTCTGGAAATAATATAGATAATGATTGATACAATCAATATAATAGTTTCAATTCCGTAAAATAATATAGATAATGATTGAGGCAATCAATATAATTTTTCAATTCTGGAGATAAAAAATAAGGATCAGTCAAAAATTTGGAGGAACGTTAGGAAAACGTGGTTTTTGCTGGATATCAATCTCTTTCACCCGCTGGTTAGCGTTCCTCTTTTAGGGTCTTGACTTTCGGGTTTAGAGTCTGGAAGGCATTCTGGCCAGGCATCGGGCGGGGGCTCGAGGAGCTGATCGATCTTTGGAAGAGGATGTTTTAAAAGGAGGTGTGATTTGTGTTTATATTTATGTAGCCTGCACGCAGGCGAAGGGGGTGTTGTTCTTCTTAACGCGGGTATATCTGACAAACCCGCGCTCCAGCTCAGTAGACGTTGGCCTGGTAGAAGCGATCTAGGAGTTGATCGATCTTGGGCAGCGGGTATTTCAAATGAGCCGCTAGTGTGATTATTCTTCGATCTATGCACATACGAGGTGCCTCTTGACGAAGAGAACGGGGCCCCGCTCCGCGAGACTATACAATGGTAGATGGGATCGCAGCTCGTTTGAAGCATCTACTTCAACGCATAGATCAACCCATGGACCGCCTGGGCCTGGCGAGAGTCTTTTCCAGACTAAACCCAAGTCAGGACACAGGCAGCTGAGGGTGAAAGGGACTGACTTACCCGAAGACGCAATGTTCTTTGTCGGTCATCCCCAAAGACGATTGGTGGCTAAGCGAAGTACTGTAAGCTTGCGTGGCAAAGATCACCACCTTACGCGTAACCACAGTCTGCTTGCCATCTGGACATTCTTGCTTGGGCTTCTCCAGAGCTTTCGTGTTCCCGGACTTGTGAATGTCTAAATTTACACACCGGTTGGAGCTTGCAAAGAGAAAACTAGGACAGATGCGTTCTATCGAGTTCCAGCCCCGTCCATGGTCTCTTGTGTCTAATTTACAAGGCAGGCTGTTTCAAGTTCTATGCTTTTTGAACACTCACAACAGCAGACGCAGTTGGACGAGCAGATTATGTTTGCGTTGGAATGTTTTGCAGACGCGGCCGCGAGCCAAATCTGATAGGAAGCACATTCGTTCGTTGCCTTTCGTGCAGCTTTATTCTGTCTTTTTTAAAGAATCTCAAGTAGATTACCTTCAATTGAAGGGCGTTTTTCATTTTCACTCGAACACAGATACAGAATCAGTTTTCATTCACTTTGAGAATGCAGCTCAGTGAAGGCAGTGGTTGTGGAAGGTTCCGGCAGTCAATGGTCCATAAACGGATGCGAGCAGCCATGCAGTCTCAGTCGCAATGAGAGAATTCTTGGTGCTCTCGATCCTCGTTCCCAGGAACCCACATCAACCCCTCCCCTTCCCCTTGGACTGGGATCCAGGTTTCCCGGTGCCGAGAGTTTCTATCGAAGTCGGAATTCGCTGTCAGCAAAGTAAGCAAAGCAGTATCGTCAAATGCTCCAATCCCAGTTAGTTCATCTCTTGGCTTTTCAGCTGGTTTCGCAGTCATGGTTACTCGTCATCCAGGGGTGGACGCTCAAGCAACATCTCTCGAAGTACAATTCGGATTTCGTTGGTGTCGTCTCCACGAAGGACGCACTTTGTGTATTTGCACTCAACCTTCATTTGCACCTGATTAGAATTAAAGTGGATGATAAGCAATACACAGAACCCTTCGAACTCGCTAGTATTGTTCAATTTATGATACGAACCATTTCGTACGCGCCGCGGATGATTCCGCATAGAATATTTGCATACCAGAGATCGCTATACCGGTCCTGAGCAAGAAAAGAAATGAAACCGACGTTCAGGAACTTTTTGTGCCGTCGGTGGCTCTTTATAAGGCTCGAAAGAGTCCTGATTCTCTACGGAGTCTTTTCTTACAGGAAGCTCGGTAAACTCGGTTAAAGGATTGTCATCGAACTGCAGGCTATAGGAAAGTGAGCCCAACATTACACAACTCATTAGACCATGAGAAGATTTGCGGGGAAAAGTTGGTTTCAACCATACTCAGGCATACCTGAACTCCGTCTTGTCTGAATTCCAGTCAACCGTGTTCGCAACAACACCCAAGTACATTTTGAATGCAACCTTTGCGACGATCTCCGCAGAGTCCACAAATGACGAGATCGTATCTATGCCAGAGTCAAGATAACCTGCAATAAGAAATCGTGGACCAAGCAGCAGAAGCTTTTCGCCAACGCTTACAGATTTTCGAATTTGCAATGACATCCTCGATGAGGCGGATTCCTTGAAATAATCCAAGAAGTAAAGACAGTCAGCTCCTCTAGAGCGAAAGCGGACCAGAAATAACCGATGTATCCGAAGGACTTACCTATGTTGTATCCCATCTGGTCTAACTGTTTATTGACCTCATCAGGTTCTTCATAATCGACCAGCAGTTGCTTAACAGTACTCCCATAACTACAACCATTTCGAGAGATAGCTTAGAGCCAAAAACGAAAAATCTCCCATCAAGCTCTTCCAGATCGCTCAAAATAACTTACGTCAAAGCGAGGAGCTCAGCGCTAACTCGATCCGAACTCTGAAAAACAGTCTCCCCGAGACGCTGCAAGTTCACTTTTGACATCTTCCTTATCGAAAGCAAAAACAAAAAAATCCTTTTCCCAAATGGTTCAGAAGCCTGGTCTACCCTAAATCCAATCAATGGACGCAGACCTGATTCATCTTACCCACAGCACCCGCTTCCCCAAGGCTCACGAATCCACAGTCACTCCCTTCCATCATCACGCTTTGGAAGACCAAAACTTGCTCCTCATCCTTCTTGATCGGAAGAATCCAAGGATCGATTAGGACGTGGAGCGGTGGTCGATATGATCAGCTTGAAGAAGTACAAAGCATAGCTTCAATCATTGCTTGTCCTTCCTGTTCTGAGCTCGAACGTCCAGCGTAGGTTGGTGGTTTCTTGGCGAAGGACTTTTTTTCGAGCATCAAGGGACGATCCAACTCAGCGTCTTTGATTGCTTTGGATGAAAGGTTAGCCGTGCATGATGGAGGTTGCTTGTCAGAGCGAAAGAGCAAGCTTGCTTTCAACTACTACCGGGAGAAGTCGGATAGTCATCAACAGATTGCTTCTGTCTTTGAGTACGGTGTTTCTGGTTTTCGGTCTGTTCATGTGGTCGAGCGGAGGAGCGATCGTTCGGGACAGTTTCGAGGGTGTGGGGAGGCGAAGTAGTTCAAAGCAGGTCCATATCCTTGTGATATCCTTACCAGAATCGGAGCATCCGAACAGTCATCGAATGGCGCGACACGTTCTGGACGGAGCGAGGTCAGTAGTTGGCCTGGACTCGGCAAAGCTGCTCGAGTCCAATAAGGTCGATTTTGAAAAGGACATCCTGAGCTGGTCCGATGCAGTAGTCGTGGGCTCTCCAGTTTATATGGCTAATCCACATCCAAAGGTCTGGAATCGACAAGTTTCAATTAGCTTTTGCAGTAGCTGACCTGAAGTCTGCTCAACAATCCACCAGATCCTAGAATTGTTTGGCAATTGGAACTTTTCCAAAGACCTTTCTGGCAAAGTGGGCGCTGCTTTTGTGAGTGGAGGAGGAATCTCCGGCGGCCAAGAGCATGTCCTCACTGCGCTGTTGATGGCTCTGTTAGAATATCGGATGATGATCGTTGGAGGCGAACGATGGACAGAAGCTTTTGGCGCAGCAGCAGTCGTAAGCAAGTCATCAATAGGAATACAATGGTATGCTTATGCTGAATTTCGTCATGTGAACCGTCTGTCGCTCTGCCTCAATTCGGAAAACCGGCACATAATAATAGACCGATGAAGCTCCGTTCTATGACCCCAACTTACAGGCACTGTTCCTATCGAAAGCGGAGGGTCTAGGGCGACGGGTCGCAAGCGTTACCTTAAAACTCAACAATTGCTGAAAGTCTACAGATAATCTCACATCGACGAGCACTTCCGAGTCCAGGTAGATATCCTGGGAGTGGACGTGAACTAGGAACTCTACAGACGCATCAGGTCTGGCGTGATCAACACTCTTTGAAGGCCAGTACTACGGGTCTCCGATGTTTCGGTCAAAAGCTGATGGCGTTTACTTTTGTTTTCAAATTGATAAAATTTCTGTACATGGACAAGGACTCCACCCGGAGAACAGGGCAACTACGTGTGTTGGTGCACATCTTCGAGACGCATAACCGGCTGGTCACAGAACTGCGGATATCTGGCATCGCTGCAACTCGGGACCAAAAACATAAATTTATGCAACCGGGACCGATGGCGGTTGCTCAATTGCTCCTTCCCCTGGTTGTTGGGGCACTACCTGGAACGGATCATTCTGCTGTGCAGTGGTTCTCAGAGGGGCTCTTGTCACTGCTGGCCGGAAAATATTCTGCCATGGTTCGGGCATATCCCCAATCGGATTCCACCCCGGAATTCTCTGCTTCCTAATCTTTCCCCTAACCTTGATCTTGTCGTTCGTCCATATCAACGTGGTATGTGTGATTAGCTCCTCCTTATACATTAACGCAAGAGTCTCCAAATTATAAGGGCCTTGCTTCCTGTAGGGGTCTCTCTTGTCCTCCTGCGACAAGTAATAGTACACAACCGGTGGTGGTTCAAACAGTCCCATTGTACAACAATACTTCCCTTCTTAGAGTCAAAACTACAAATTTCAAACGACGTCGACACTAGTTAACCGGCTCACACTTAATCTCCCTTCCCTTCCCCTCTCTCTCTTGCTCTCTACACTATACGTGTCTGCCTACACATTAAGAACCGAAGCCGCCTCTCCACAGCCCCTTCCCACCCAGTTCCCTAAGCTCAGCTTAAATCATCACGTTAGAGGGACCTCCGCTAGTACTGTTGAAGATATTGGTTAGTAGCGATTCATCCAACCAGAATCATCAAACAAGGGTTGGGTGAGTTCTTGCATTCACGCAATATATTGTTGGCCTAAAAAACGATGTAGTGCATTTTTCATTAAAAATTTAAAAATAATTGTATTTCACATACAGTCTATTTGACAAAATTTATTGGAGTTTTGACTACAAGAAGATGTAATTCAACCCCCTGTACCTCTCCGCGAAGTCCGTACTATTGAATTTTTGTTGGAGTGGTAACTTAAACAGTTTACGACCATCCCCTACCTCCCCCCCCCCTTCTGCTTTGTACTGGCTCTCAGATATTCTTAAAGATTACTATTAAACATGCAAGTTGGTCAGCCCGGTCCTTTTTTGAAAGGGGGGAAACTTTGAAAGGGTGTGATTTGATAAATAATTGAAATTATTCGATACATATATACGTTCCAGCCAATGAACTACGGGTTTCATTGAATTCAGGATTCCTCACTTGATTTGAATTCTTAACTTTTGCTAGAAACTTCGTGCTGTGTCAGCATTAATCCAATTAAGATGTATTGCAGCCGAATGAACACTCTTAATTGGATTTTAATGTTTATACTTCAATCATTATTTTATTGATTTTAATGTAAATCACTTATTAGACGTACAGATATGTTATAATTGGATAATACGGCACTATAACGCACGGTGGTTAAGAAATTCTCGCCTCAGAGGCAGCTAGGATGAATAGAACTGAGCACGGGGGCGCTCTGGACTGGGAGTCCAGAGCGCGTCCAGAGCGCCCCAGTAGGAACGTTTTTTTTGCTTCTGACGACTCGCCAAGATATCCACGACGAGTCTTTCTCCGAGTGCACGAAATAAGAGAAAGCTGTGCACGTTATGTAGAGGAAGGGACGAGGATGCATCTGGATCGTGTGGTTTTTGAGTTCTTTCGTAGCGTGCTCGAAAAAGGGCGCTTATGTTGGTTTCCTGTGGATCGGAGAAACTTGTGGAGTGCACTCCGCCGTAGAGCGTACTTTCCAACCTTGTCTTACTGGGCCTCCCAAAAAATCGGACTAATCTGTGTAATGGTATCCCCCGCTCAATGCCTTTCTCAACGAATCCTTGAACTCTCATTCCAGACCGTACTTCACAACATAATGTTACATCGCAATAGGTAGCGGCCGTGGTGGGGAGATACCTCTTTGACCTTTTTACCAACACCTTGGCGTATAGTTCAGCGAAGGCAAGTATCGATGAACTTGCGTGTCCAATCAAGAAGACCGTGGCGGAGTTCTGTCCAGGTGCTAGTTCCCAACCCTACAATCCCTTGGCAAGCTGGTTCGCAACTAGAATGACAAACACTCAACTCATCAATAATTCAAGTAAAGGGGGTGTCCTTCGAACTTCCTATATCGAACCACTATAATTCGAGAAGTCTTCCTGGCCCCCCCTTTTCTCGGGACTCCAGTGACATCGATATCCTCAAAGCGACTCAAACGATGAAGCTAGCAGCTCCGAGAAGGCTTAGACAGTACACGATTGTGAGCAGATCGTTCAACATTCCACAAACATAAAAAAAGAAAAAGACAGAAAACAAACGCTAGCGTTTATCCGGGGCTTCCCCTGGCAAGCACCCAGCCAGACAACGACGTTACGTGGAATCCCTGTCCCACCCTGTACCTGGATAAACAATGAATTATGAATAAAATCATAATGTCAGCTCCAAGACAACTGCAACTACAGTATATATTCAAAATTCAAGCCCTAAAGTCCGTTCCTACTGCACGACCATGAAAAATGAATTTAGAGAATAAATAGCTGCATCAATCATTTTAAGATTTGGCTTGTTAATTTTAGGTTCACTAGACATTTGACTTTTACGTCTTGCGATGGTGGAAGGAACGCCGGATATTCTTGATCGGAAGTGAAGGTGCGGATCGACTAGACTGTCAGGAATAGCTGTCTGCGTGGAAGCTTTGATACTATTCTGAGGTTTTGATTATGTTCGAAGTATCACCGTGTCCGATTTTCTATTGAAGTGATGAGCTCCATTTGCGGTTGGCTAACTAGCTCTGTTTGGTTTCGACAAGATAGATGCCTTTTTTAGAAAAGCAGAAGCCGTCGCTGTAAAGCACCGGGAAAGATTGCGAGCTTGAGGAAGGTAGTTTTGAGTTGCATAGAGGAGTACTAAGGGCTGGTGTTAAGCAGCCTAGAATTCTTGAGAATTATTCGGATACGCAATTATTGCGTGAGAGCGGCTAGCTGTTTTTTATTGTTTTTTGGGGAGGAGCGGGGGGCACGGTTTTTTGGGGGGAGAAGATTTCATTGTATGTTCGGGTGACTGAGATTGTATATATAAAGGCTGAGTGGTTCGGTATAGGAGTAGGGTGCTTTTGAACTAGGAAAAGCTAGTTGTAGAGTTTGCGCTTGCAAGGAAAAATGAAGGCTGGGCAGATGGCGAGGGTGGCTACCGCTGTTTCACAGAGCGTGCGGACGCAGACCACTCCGATATTGTCGAACTTTATCGGGGGCAAGTTTGTCGAGAGTTCTGCTTCGGATTATTTTTATGCGACGAATCCAGGCACTGGGGAGAAGTCGGTCGGGACTCCGGAGGACTCTACAGACACGGAGGTATGGAGTATTACTTCGTATTCGTTGGAAGGATCATCCAACCCATTGACATGTTCTTCTCTAATATCTGTGCAGATTGGCATTGCGGTGAAGGCAGCAGTGGAAGCCTTTCCGAGTTGGAGCAGAACTCCCGTATGTAATGGTAAACTACCTTCAAGGTGTGAGTTGCATCTGACATTTCAAGGCTTGGTGCAACTTTCGGATAGGTCTCGAAGCGAGTGAGTATCATGTTTCGTCTGAAGGAAGCTGTTACAAACGACCTTGACAATCTTGCTGGTCTGAACACTGCCCCAGCAACCGCAAGCTTTTGAAGTCGACTATTCACTGAATGGATTTGCGTTGTGCGAGCAGGACTTGTGAGGAAAGAGCTTGGCAAAACACCAGCTGACGCCAGAGGAGACGTCGTTCGTGGTCTTGAAGGTAGGAGGTGCTATTGGCTCAAGAGATTTCTCAGCAAAAAATCAAACGCATTTCTTCTTTCCCTACGTTATTCTTTCGTTCGATCATGTCAGTTTTGGAATACTCCTGCGGTGTAGCTTCACAGCTAGCTGGTTCATCCCTACCAAATTTTTCAACGAACATAGACGTCACTCAAAGGCGTGAACCGCTGGGCGTTTGTCTCGGAATAGCCCCGTTCAACTTTCCTGGTAAAAATTGCGACGACCACTTTGATCAAAATGCCACTAGCGGGTGACACAGTTACGGGGCTAACCTTATTTTTCGTACTTCTAATATTTCCGCAGCAATGATACCACTTTGGATGTTCCCTTTGGCCATTTCTTGCGGGAACACGTTCATTCTCAAGCCCAGCGAACTTGGTATGCACGAAGATCCAAAAAGATGCAGATATCTTGTATTCTGATTGACTGAACCCCTCGTGTGCTCGTCTAAATTTTAAACCCGTACCAAAGTCCCTAGCGCATGTTCTCGTCTTGCTGAACTGGCTGTCGACGCTGGTGTTCCGGCTGGAGTTTTAAACATTGTACATGGACGCAGGAGGACAGTCGAGTCACTGATTGCACGAGAAGAAATCAAGGCTGTATCTTTCGTTGGAAGCACAGAAGTCGGTACTTCCGTGTACACCAGTGCGACGGCCACTGGGAAACGAGCCCAGTGCAACCTTGGAGCGAAAAATCACGCTGTAGTGATGCCCGATGCTGACCCAAAGCAGGCCGCTAAGCAGATAGTTGGCGCCGCATTTGGTATGAGTTCCAGTGATCTCGCAGAGTGTCCGCAGCTTTAGCTGAACGAGATTAATTGAAACATCCATCTTCTTCTTCAGGTGCAAGCGGACAGCGATGTATGGCATTAAGCACGGTGGTGCTCGTTGGTGACGCTGCTAAAGTTTTGGATGTAAGAATTCAGAGATTCTGCTGAACCTGGAAAGCACAAGTTCGAATTGTTCTAAATGGCTTGGTTATTCTCCTCCCGTTGGAAAAACTCTTTCGTTAGAATCTCGTCGAGGGCGCAGAGTCGTTGAAGGTTGGAATCGATGATGATGCAGATATGGGTAAGGACGGGAACATATCACCAGCCCCTATAACCTTGCTCCTCGTTCGAGACAAGCGCTGAATCGGTTTTTTACCCACGATACCTATGCGAAAAACAATAGGCCCAGTCGTCACACCTCGAGCGAAGGCTCGCGTTGAAAAACTGATTCAGAGCGGAAAAGAGCAGGGGGCGTCTATTGTTCTTGATGGTGAGTCCCAATGTCGGTGCTACTGAACCTCTGAATGCATCCTCATAAAGGAGAGTTACTTGTTTCCCGAAGGCACTAAGCGGGAGCACCCCGACAAGGGAGGGAACTTTATCTACCCCACGATCATCGACGATGTGAAGCCTGACATGGAGGTCTACAAACAAGAGATATTTGGGCCAGTTCTAGTGTGCTTGAGGGCAAAGACGCTCAAGGACGCCTTGGATTTGGTCAACTCAAATCCTTACGGAAATGGAGCTGCGATATTCACTTCTAGTGGCTCGAACGCTAGAATATTTGAGTCAGAGGTGAAATCTGGACAGGTGAGCCAAATACCAGAAGACAACTTTCACCAGAATTTGTGCTAAAGCCTACAATGTTTCACTGAGCTTTGTAGGTTGGAATTAACGTTCCAATCCCACTGGGACCTCCTCAAATGGGCTTCACGGGTTCAGCTGGAAGTATGCTGGGCGACCTTCCTTTCTACGGGCAGTCTGGCGTACAGTTTTTTACGAAGCCGAAGAATGTTGTATCCCGATGGGTAGACCAAGACCCATCTCTTAGCAGCACCGTGATCCCTGTTTCCAGATAGTGGAGCAGCTGAATCGGGAACGGCTCCTGCTTGTTAAGTACTGGTGTCGAGCAAAGCATGTGTACAAATCATTTATCCCTGAGTAGGCACTTGCCCAGCGAGGTTGGCTTGAGTCGCATTGCCCTCGCGCGTGTTGCTGCCATAAAAAGCATCCGTTCAGTTTGAGACACCGACGCCTTGGCTCGTGCTCTGGGTATATAGAATCCTGCATCGTATTGAGAAAACTCATCCTTGTGTACCATGGAGTGTTATCACGAAACTCGGCAGCAAATCTATCCACTCAAAGCCCATGAGTCAACTCAAACCCGCGTACGTTGGCAATTCGCATCAGGGTGTCCCCGGTGTCAGCTAAAATAATCAATCAACAGAATCAATCAATTCAGGCGAATGTTGAAGAAAAGCAAAAAAAAAAGCAATCAGGTCATCGAGGCCTCAAAAAAAATCCACTAAACAACCAGCCACGTCAAATGCTCAGCAAATTCGAAGCTCGAGACGTTCCCCTCTTTGATTGGCTAAAGTCTCCGAAATGACACACGTGTCCTGTGTTTTATCCAATCAAATCAAAGAATAGAAATCCATTGGCACAAGCAGGGTTTGCTCTATTTCTAGAATATTCGATACCAAGAATTATGAATGTTCTAAATGATTTGCAGGAAATATGTATTTAAGTGAAATCGGAAAAGTGAAGTTCTAATTTTGGAAAAACAGTCTTAAGTTAGAATGGCAATGTGGAAGACCTGTCTTGGGCCACACAAACTGGTTTGCGGAAGAGAAGACATGTGTGCGTAAGTTGCAGAATGGGAAGGGGGCGGGTTTAGGGTACCTTTGGAGAGTACTTGAGACGAGCATTATACCGATTTTCGAGTAAACGTGGAAGTGGTCTTCTTTTGTTTGAGCGTAGAGGGGACGGATTTTGAAAGTTGCAGATTATTTTTTATTGGTTTTCTGGGTGGGGTTCTCGAGGAGGAATGTCTTCGGCTCATAATCCGTTGGCTGGGGAAAGCCGTGGATTCGGCAGTGCGGGAAAGTATCTTCGGGATGGTAAAGCTTCTGGTCTGCTGAAGTTGGCAGCGGTGGTGATTGGGATTGGAGGAGTGGCCTTCTTCATAGTCAAGGGAATCGGAAGTGGGAGTGAACCTGTGATCGAAACTGGGGAGGAAAGACTGATTCCGTTTCTGCCGAATATGTTAACGCTTTCCGAGTTGGCGAGGAGGAACGAGTTCAACTTGGTGGATGAGGAGGAGTTGCAAGAGCTTCACTACATTCCGTATAAAACCGCAAAGCTGCTCTGCAAATCGCCGCACTTCTTCACTGAGGAGGCATCGGATACTAAGCCAATCTATGAAATATCAATTGGAAACAGTGGTTCTACCTGGCAGATTATCACCCTCACCGCGATTGCCGCCGCTCACGGTTATCACCTGCCAGTTCATCACGTTTCCCTGGAAGATGTTGAGGTATGGACGAGTCTTGACGATATTGAGCTGAACGTTCAACACAATGACAAGATGGATTACTCCAAGAAACCATTTGCGCGGATGTACAAGCTTCAGCACTTCGTCGAGGAGCTCTACGAGAAGGCCTACCTCATGTACAACGCGTTCAAGATCATCCCTGGGAAGATGGACGAGGTCAATCAGTTTGCACAAGGAGTGTGCCCATGTTGCTTCCTCAACAAGAACAGTCTTGGCCACAAGGAGAAAGAAATAGCGCTGATCTACATGCACGCTTTCTCAATGGGCTTGGATATGAACGACTCTCAAATCACCGAGGTCAGATATGCTCTCGCGGAGTGGATCAGCCGTCACTACTGCTATCCTGGATCAGTACACACAAGCGCATGCCAAGTTCTTGCAGACTTCCCGGACCTGAAAGGATTCCACCCAGAGCTCTATACCTACGAGGATACATATCATGATGAGGATGCGCAAGAAGCAGGCGGTGTCGATGCTTTCGACGGGGATGAGGAAGAAGAAATGGGAGCAGACAGAGCTGAGATGCAGGATGCGATAGCAGATGAGGAGGACAGACTTGTTGGTGAAGAAGGCGATGAAGCCAGCTAAGCAATCGAGAATGATCGAACAGCCGAATCCTCTGCGTCCGGAGCTTCTTAAGGTCTGTTCGAGACTCAGCCTCCGCTCCACTGCGAGTACTTGTTGCGACCATGAAGTTGCAAAATAGCTGGTTGGTAGGGCCCCTGGTGTGGAGCGATCCTGGAAGGTTGCTCCAGCGGAAGTCCACGCATCAATTCTAAGTTGCCCAGGGTGCTCGAGTGCCAATAATACCCATGCAAAGGGTGGTCTTATTCAGCAAACAAGATAATGAGATCTGTTCAGTAAAGCAACCGAAATCCATAGTCACAAATGGCCCGGTCTAGGGGAGCATCGTAGCCCGCAGGTTCGACAAAGATAATCGCTCCTTCATCCCTGCTATGCATCCTAGGCAGTCATTGGGCACTTTTCTTGAACAATCTTACAGATAAGTGCCCAACGCCATTGATTTTCGATAAGAAAAATCCAGCCTATACCAAATACCACTCGTGGTTCTCAAACCCGTTTAGTACATTGAGGGTGCTACCTTGTCATCAGGCGAGGCGGGGGGAATTCCCAAGGTGCAGAGAGTTGAGCGCGCCCAATGGCTCCTTGTGGCGCACTGGAGCTAGCTAAGCTACCGCTGACAAAAAGGGGTAGATGCGTGGCAGACTGGTTCAAGGAAAGTAAAGGCGTCAATTCCCAGCGTCACTACTAACATATCGGCAGCCAAAACTATCTACCGGGACTGTCGGAGGAACGAAACCATGCTGCATAGAAGACTCCATAATACAAAACATATTCCACAGTGCGAAACACATTCAGCAACCGCTAGAATGTAGATCCTGTTCTGGTGCCCAGATGCAACGAGATATGCTTGACCCGCGAGAAATTATCTTCACCAAGGACGCTAGCCCATTACACCGAGAAAGATCTAACCTTTTCCGAACGCCAAACAAACTTCCCAGTTGCTGAGAACAAGAACATATCGACCCGCACGGTGAAGCGGCGGTTTCTGCGCACCGCGGGACGTCTGCCGTGCACGGCGGCGTTCCTTCTTCTACTCGAGGTTGATGACTCTTAGAGCTTGACTGTTTTCTCTTGAGTAAATCAGGAAAGACGATGACCTGGTTTGTGTACAAACCGTACTTGAGAAGGTTCGGCTACTATGGATTTTAAGGGAGGCTTCGTCAGTATCGAAAACTTTGATAGCGAGTGGCATTGAGTGAGACACTTTGTTCCCAGAGAGCTGGTGCCGAGTGTGAGGCTTTTGAGGGAATCTAAGTGCGGATGGAAAACTATGAGGTCTCGACTGGCTGTAATGTGAGTGGTGAGATTCATCTTTGGCGACGGAAGGAATTGTCTCCATTCAAAACGGTCAAATGCGCGACCGAGCTCACGTTATTTAGCTCATCGGCGTCAGTGGGAGACGCCCGGGATGATTTCATCGTCGCAGTAGTTAAGGCTTCTCAAACATCCTGCTCGTTCGCAATCGCTCGGGAACCTCGTGGAAATCACTTTGCCAATACCAAAATCTCCCGATGTGCAGCCCCAGAAAACATCACCGCAGTAACATCTTCAGAGGGTATTGGATCGATTGTTGCTGCCGGCTCGCAATCTGGCAGACTCTACATATGGGAGTTGACAACAGGTACGCGCTATGCCTGGTCCACGGATTTGAACCTTTCGATGGGCCTGAGATTTGAGAATTTTCCTCGTTCTCGTAATCCATCAGGGAGACTTTTATTGTCGTTTGAGGCTCATTTTAGAGCAGTCAGAGCCATAGCGTTTACACCTCATGTCTCACCGATGAGTGTCATTACATGCGGAGATGATGCTCGATGCCACCTCTGGAGCATTACCATGGACGAAGACGGAGGTTCAATGAAACCATTACGATCCTTTGATGGTCATACCATGCCGATTGTATCTATAGCCGTGCGGTCAACAGTTCTTCTCACCGCGTCTACGGATCGGTCGATGAGAGCGTGGAACATCCCATCTGGCTCTGTTCTCTTCACAAGCTCCCTCCCCGCAGCAGCATCGTGTCTGAGTATGGATGAGTCGGAGAGATTTATTGCCGTCGGCATGGTTAGCGGAGAAGTCGCAGTATGTGATGCAATTGAAGGAAACGGGTCGCTAATGACTACGATCAACGTGCGCCCTGCAATTCCTATCTCGGCAGTTGCTCTCTCTCCATTGTCATCGGAAATCGTCGTTGCTTCGGTGGATGGTTCTGTTCAAATCGTCGATACTCTTTCTGGTGTCAGTATAGCAGAGGTACGTTCACCTCGTGTGCGCAAAAGTCCAATTGTGGTCCCAGTCTGGGCTGGATTAGAGGTGGAAAGCTAATCCGCTCCTCTGTTGTCCGGACTCTTCATCGGGTTACAGTACAAAAGGCACGTCGGAAAGGTCGTCAACATTCAAGTGAATCCCTTGACGGCAGCCATGGATGACGAGGCTGTTTTGCATTCAAAAAGCAAAAGCACGGCTAGAACAACTGGGACACTGCTACAGCGCGTGCACGTAAACTCTTTCGAAGACTACGCGCCCGAGAAGACAGCAGCTGGAGCACAATGTCGAACAACAAAAGCGATTGCCTTACGGGCCGTCCGGAAGTCCATGGAGAGAAGACAGGTAGCTACGAGCATGAGGATTAAACTGGGATTAGGGGAGGCTAGGGACCAGCAGCGCCTAACCGCACCTACCTACTTTGTTGTTCCAGGAATCTGCGGTAAGGTCCAACTCAAACGGTGCTGAAGAGCTCGGCGAACGCGTCCGAACCCTCGACACAGAGTGTCAGAAGCTAAAACTCGAATGCGAGAGGCTTCGAGCTTCGGGCAACAAGCTGGCATCGATGCTTCTTCATGACATTGAAAGAGCTTCAAAGAATCTCACTAATCTAGCAAATGATCATGCTCCGTAGGAGAACTAATCTTTCTCGTAGTCTACCGCCGTAGTGTACTTCGTGGTTCGCACGTGTCGCGGATCCGATCTTCCGAGTGGCTGGCTACCCGAGGGCCACATGCCAAAGCGGTCGGCATTGGACAATTTAACTTATGGTAGTTTTACTCAAGAGCGTGCTCATCCTGCTCCCCTTGTGGGGTCTTAATTTGCATGAGTCTCGATGAGAGCTTCTACTACTGAAGGGTCAGCTAGAGTAGAGACGTCGCCGAGTCCATCCTTGTCAACCTGCGCACAACGCGAAGAAAAGGCAAAGATCGAACTTAGCTCACGCTTGTTTCGAAGGAAAACAGTGGACTTGGCACTCACTTTGCTCCCTTCATTAGCAATCTTCCGCAGTATTCGACGCATGATCTTTCCGCTTCGAGTTTTCGGAACAGCTGCTGCAAAATGAATGACATCCGGAGTCGCGATGGGTCCAATTTCTTTGCGTACGTATTGTATGAGTTCCTTTTTCAAGTCGTCGTCGGGCTGGAACTTGTTCATCAGGGTCACGTACGCGTATATTCCTGCAACGGAAAAAAATGACAATCAGTTAAACAATCCTTCGATAATTGTCTTGATCGATTCTTCTTGACAAGCAGCTGAGGCGGTTCCGATTTCTTTGGTTCACTTACCCTCTCCCTTGATATCGTGGCCGATGCCGACCACCGCTGCTTCGCCAACAGCTGGGTGGAGGACAAGCGCTGATTCCACTTCAGCTGTGCCGATCCTATGGCCGCTCACGTTTAAAACGTCGTCAACTCTTCCTGTCAGCCAGTAATAGCCATCCTTATCCCTTCGGCAGCCGTCTCCACTCATGTAGTACCTAAACGTTGGAGCAAAACCTTCAGCTATTGGTCACCCGGGCACAAAGAGTCAAGGTTCAACGTACCCCTTGAACCTGCTGAAATATATGTCCTGCATCCTTTCATGGTCGCCGGATATAGATCGCAGAGTCGAGGGCCACGGTTTCTTCACCATTAGAAAGCCTTGACCTTCTCCATCAACTTCGTTGCCGTCCTCGTCCAAAATCACTGGCACCACGCCAAAGAACGGAAGCGAAGCTGCTCCCTACGTTTGCATAGAAGACGATACGTGTCTAAGCGACCTCTTCCTTTTGCAAGCCTTGGACCTGGTTCGGAGTCATCACGTACTGGTTTCATGTGCAGTCCAGGAATTGGCAAAGGCAAGATCATGTGCCCGCCGGTCTCGGTCTGCCACCAAGTGTCAACTACTGGACATCTTTCATCTCCTACAACTTTGAAGTACCTATAAATTTCGGTTGAGAGAAGGGCTGCTGAGATTGCACCCGCTGTCATCTTTTTTTTTTTGTCAAACTGAAACAGGTTCCTACCAGTTCCAAGCCTCCGGGTTGATAGGTTCCCCAACAGTGCCCAGAATCTTGAGAGAACTGCGGTCAGTTCCCTTCACGTACTTATCTCCAGCTACCATCAGTGCACGAATTGCTGTTGGAGCTGTGTACACTTGTTGCACCCTGTACTTCTCTACGATTCTCCACAGTCGGTCCGGCCGTGGGCAGTTCGGTACGCCCTCAAATACGACCTGGCAATGGGACGCGGGGACGATTAGATGCGGGTGTTGTTCTCCTCTGTATTAGGACCGGCTGCAATGAAGTTCGTAGATAGCATTTGAGGGCAACACAAGAGCACTCACCTGACTGGCGCCGTTGAGCAAGGGACCATATGTGACATAGGAATGCCCAGTAATCCATCCGCAGTCAGCGGTGCAGAAAAATACGTCCTCAGGTTGATAATCAAAGGCATATTTGAAGGTTGTTGCAGAGTAAACCTTTTGCGACGAAACAGAACAAATTGAGCGGGTACCTCATTTGCCAGCCACAAATCAGATCAGGCAGATCTGGATTCAAATTAACCCTTCATGCTTTCGGATTTTCCTACCATGTAGCCGCCGGTTGTGTGCAAGATTCCTTTTGGCTGGCCTGTAGATCCACTGGTATACAGTATGAAAAGGGGGTCCTCTGCATCAACCCATTCAGGCTCACAGACAGTGGACTGAGGTTTAACCATTTCGTTCCACCAGTGGTCCACGCCTTCCACAAAATCGACCTTGCACTTCTCAGGTCCAAGTCTGAGGGTTTTTTTGGTGTTCAAACAAGAGCCCGTCAGCTCAAAAGGGGCATTCGTCCATTCGCACAGAAGAATGCTCTTACAAACCTTTGTAGAACCAGTTTATGACCAACGTTATGCCCCCTCGCCTGCGAGAGTTTCGCAGCTTCGTCAGCAACCTTCTTCAGCTCGATCAGTTTCTTTCCACGCATGACGCCATCGCACGTGATTACGACGTTGTTCTTCGCATCAAAAATGCGACCTGAAGGCGCATGCATAAAACTGCTTTAGAATCTGTGAACTTTGACGAGGTGAATCAAGACACACCTCTCCGGGACACTCGGGTCCGGGCCTGACCCTCGTCCTGGATGAGCTACCTCACCTGCGAGAGCCTCTGCTGAGAAGCCTCCGAACACAACAGAATGGACCGCACCGATTCTAGCACATGCAAGCATGGCTATGGGCAACTCGGGAACCATCGGCATATATAGACATACGCAGTCGCCCTTCTTTACGCCCATTTCCTTCAGAGAATTAGCGACTCGACAAACTTCGTCCTTGACCTCCTCATAAGTAATATCCCTATGCTCGTCCTCAAGGTCATTTCCCTCGTAGTGAAATGCAACCTTGCTTCCGAGGCCGTTTTCGACTTGACGGTCGACAGCGTTATAACAGATGTTGGTCTTTCCTCCTAATCCCAGGCAATTGCCGATTAGCAGCGTTGGGATACATCAGAATAAATCGAACAGAAAGATCGAAAAAATTGTCCGGCCAGTGCACTAGCCCGTACCTTTGAACCAATTTATAGCAATAGGCCCCACGTTCAAATCAAAATTGTACGTGCACGCAGTCGCAGAGGGGAAGTCCTCTTTCCAATAAAAAGAGCGCGCAATATTAGACCAAAAACCCGCCGGATCTGCGATTGATTCCTCGTAAAGCTTTTTATACTCGTCTAGACTCTTCAAATGCGTAGCACGCCCCTGCAAAAGACAAGCATACAACGATCATCTCAGCTGCTCGGAAACAATCGATGTAAAGAAGATGAAAAGAAACCAGCGGATCTGCAAACCTCATGAAAGACTTCAGGTACGACGACATTGTCGGAGTCGTGATGTCTCTCAAGATTCGCGTAAGGCAAATGATAAAGCACATCCTCATCTCTCGAATCCTCGTTTCCTTTCTGCATCTTCCCAGCACAGCCAACGTTAACACGATTCCCAAGGAATGAGGAGCTACTAGACCTGTAGACTTGCAGCCCTTTATTCTTACTCTTCGGATCTCCGCCCCTAGATACCGATGGCGGTCCAGTCAAGAAGCCCAGGACCATCCGCGAACAAGCGAGTTGGCTAGGAAACCACAACAAACTTCTACAACCCCGCCCCGCCCCCCCCAACCCCCCAAAAAGAACCTCCTGAACAAAACAAGACTCCTTCCGAATATACACACGCACTCCACCCCTCTCACCAGCTCCCCATACCCAAGTCCTTCCCCAACAACCCCATGCCCATGTACAAATGCACGAACTCTGTCTGCCTTTTCTTCCCCACCAAAACCCAAACATAAACTACTAGAAAAACAAGGCCGCCTTTTCACTTTACTAAAAACGACACCTACAAGAAATCCTTGAAAAAAGGAAAATCTTTGCCAGCCAAATATATGCTAAAAACGGCCCAATGTTCGCTCCTCCATATCCTGTTTGACTGGAACTAAACCTGACAAAAACAAAATCAAATTAATGTTTTTCGATAATCCAATAATAATATGCCAACTGTCTCGAAGCTGAATGCCCTCGCCAAGTTTTCGTCGAACAACAATTTTATGTTGGAGGCCAAGCACTATTCTGAGGAGGGGAAAGGGAGAGACGGTTTATAACGCGCGTCCAACAACAAAGCAGCATTCGTAATGCCAGAGAATCAGAGACAACTTCGTGAGGAGGCTGTCAAGATGACTGGGAAAGCCAGCTGACAATCTACCAGAATTGTACGAGTAGTGCTGAGCCTGTAATGGATGACATGTTTTGCCGTGCGCCGAGCTCTGGCTCATTGCTATTTCTGCGCCATCGAGTGGGTTGGGGGTAGTGGATGTGCTTGGTCAACGCTTGTCTGATTTGCCCGTACAACACTATTTACGGGCTTCGCTCTGGTTAAAGCAGCAGCTTAGTCATGTGGGGGAGCAGGAGGCACAGGAAAATGGTTTGTAGTTTTTCTTCTATGTCCCCACTGAACTTTGCTTCGGAAATGCAAAAATAACCCCAAGAAGGATACATAGTGAAACGAGGATCCCAGGAGTGTACATGTTCTATCAGACCATTGACACATGAGTTTCACGAGAGTTGGTTTTCGTTAGGATGACCGCTCGCTCCGAGAGACTGCAATGCCCAATGTGGATGGTGGATGAATTTGAGCAGTGGGGAAAAGTAGGTCCTTCAGTCACCATCGATTCTCACAAAGCCAAAGTCCTTCACAAACAGAAGCAGCAAATGATGCTTTTCAGATTGATAGGATCGTTTTCGGTTCATTCACTTCCGATCGTTTTCGGTTCATTCACTTCCGAGCATCTCCAGCGGGTTGGGATCACAACTTTTCTTCCTGGTGCCAAACCGAGGAACCCTCTTAATTAAGTGCGTAAAGTGAATATTGACTGATGCAATCATTAAAGTCCAAGCCCGTTTTCCGGTTGGAATAATTTTGGCTAGATTTCCAATCAAATAAGAAGAAGTAACCTAGCCCGTATGTCTTGAATAAAAGAAGACTTTTGGTAACATACGTTCCAGCCCAGAGTTTTTTTGCAAAAATCGCGGAAGGAAAGCCGCATCCGGCCGAGCAGGTCAAAATCCCACCGGGTTGTTGAACATTCCTATACCAAGATAGTTTATATTTTCTTCGAAATATAAACAAGTCGAAATTTCCGTAGTGGGTTATGCGGAAGGGGGGGTAAAAATTACTCTCGGTGCCCTTTGCGGCGAACTCTAGCAATAACTTCAGAACAAGTTTTGTGGAAGAAAACACGTGCTCAAGGTCGAACGAGATTTATCAGTGGGTCACCAAATTCCATCTCCGCAGAAACCATGAAAACACTTCGAATCTTGAAGGTTTTTGGGTCTCTCACGGAAGGATTTCCGCCTCCCCCCGCCCCCCCCTTTTCGACATAAACATCCGATCAAAAAAAATCTGACTCGTCAATCAAAATATGATAGGAATAAATATACTATTTATAAAAATACCCTATTATATTGATTGATTGATGATCCCTCCTGAACGGGGAAAATTATTCGTATATCTGGATGATAATTTGACACTATGGACGGGTAGAAGCCTTTTATGAAAAATGAGGGTTTGTTTGATCACGAGACATTCTAGGGGTAAAGTGAAGCAAGAATACACCCTGAAGTAGATCTTAGAGGCAGGATCAATATTTTTGATTCGAAGAATACGCACTGGTGGAGAAATGGGGAAAATTGGAATAGGGGGGGAGGGGGAGGGGTGATAGAATTTGAAGAAATTTTGGTTTTGTTCGGAGAATGGCTCCAAGTGGAAACCATTGGGTGTTTTGTGTGCTATGAAAGAGTTTAGACGGAAGAGCTAGTAGATGTGACGGAGCTGGAATGCAGAAATACGGCGGGAGTAGATGGGTGGTTTAGGGCATTTGACCAGTTAAAGTCCCTTCGGGTAGATAAGTGAAAGGGGTGGGAGGGATTGGTTGGTGAAAGAGTGAACAGCCAGCGAAAACAGTTTTGGTTGGGAGAGGAAGTCTTGCGAGGGCGGTCTTTGGGAAGTGAACGACCAGAAGCGGTTGGGAATAATGTCAAGCGCGTTTGTGAGTTTGTCGACATGGACGGGTTCGCCCATGGGACGGAGAAAGCCAGAGCTTTCTCGAAGACGAGTTGTAACGGTGTGTCATCTGGCTTTGTACTGTCTTTGTTGTCTTCAGTATTTTTGAGTTTTTTCGCTTTTGCTTGCTGCTTAGGCGGTGATGACTCCAACTCAAGCTGAGAAGGCAGGAAAGAAACTGAACAAGGTGGAATACACGAAAGAGAACTCTGATCATCTTAGGCATCCCGTCCAGGAAGAAATGCTCAACAACGAGATCTTCGTGACGGAGGCTTCGTACCAAATCCTCAAGTTTCACGGGACTTACCAGCAGGACGATCGGGAGCTGCGAAAGGCTGGTAAGCGTGGGATCCGCTTTTTGGTTGTGTTGCTCGTCAAGCCGTCTCCTTGCAGAGAGACTCTAAGGTCCATTGATGTCTCTGGAATCCACAGGGGAGCAGAAGAAATACCAATTTATGCTCCGGTTGAAAATGCCGGGTGGCGAAATGCCCGCCAATATGTACCGCCTGCTCGAGGATCTGTCAGAGACTTACGGGAACCACACTCTGAGGGCTACTACGAGGTCTGCGTTTCAAATGCACGGTGTTCTTAAGGACAACCTCAAGACCGTGTTCAACAAGATCATGAACGAAGGAGGTTCTTGCATTGGAGCGTGTGGAGATTTAAACAGAAACATTGTCGCCACTCCGGCTCAGTTTACATCGAAACCGTATCAGTATGTGAGGAAATACGCAGCCGAGATTTCTGAAGTTTTCGCGCCGCAAAGCGCGGCATTCGCTGAGGTTTGGCTGGACGGCGAAAAGGCAGGTACGGGTGGGTCACGGGAACCCTCTAGCGTTTTTTGCCTGGCCCAATGGCTGATGTGCCAGTTCTGGTTTGCAGGAGCGATTGAATATTGGAAGAAAGACATGGATTTTGAAAAGATCCAGGAGATACTAAAACATGACAACGGCAATGGTGTAGCTGATGCAAACCACTCCGAGCCGATCTATCGTGACACGTATCTTCCACGAAAGTTCAAGATGGGCGTCACAGTTCCAGGAGACAATTCAATTGATATCTATACACAAGATATTGGCATCGTTGTAATGACGACAAAGACGGGTCGTCTGCAAGGCTTCAATTTGATGGTTGGTGGTGGTCTCGGCCGTACGCATAGGAAAGAGAATACCTTCCCGCGACTTGCCGATCATCTAGGTTTCGTTGAACCAGAGAACATCTTCGAGGTTCTCAAGGCCATCGTAGCAGTTCAGAGAGACCATGGCAATCGGGAAGTGCGAATGAACGCGCGCATGAAGTACCTGATTCAATTGTGGGGAATCGATAAGTTTAAGGACTATGTTGAGCAGTATTCCGGTATTAAGGTAAGCACTTCGGGTTGCAACGACTGTATAAATTCGAACCCGAAGCTTGTCCATGTGAAACTGAGCAGAGCCTCTTTTGCAATTGGGGTTCAACAGATGCTCCCATACAAGAAACTCCCCGCATGGAAGTATGAAGATTGGCTGGGATGGCATGAGCAGGGTGATGGAAACTACTTCCTTGGCCTCTTTGTGGAGAACGGAAGAATCAAGAACGAGGATGGCTTCAACTTGAAATCGGCTTTGAAAGAGATCGTCGGATTGTACGATTTGCCCGTTGTTGTGAGCCCGAACCAGAACATCATCTTAAAGAACATCAACCCTTCGGACAAGGATGCAATTGAGGAAATTTTGATGAGTTCTGGCGTTAAGTTTGATAGCAAAGACTTCTCAAGGACACGACTGCTGGCCATGGCGTGCCCTGCCCTGCCACTGTGTGGACTTGCGACCGCCGAAGCCGAAAGGGTGATGCCGGATACAGTGACTAGACTGGATGAGATGCTTCGTAAGTTGCGGATCAGAACACCGATCACGACCCGTATGACTGGTAAGATGCAGGCTCAAGCCCTTTACGCTGCGACCGCAAATGGGACAGTGCCTAATCTTGGCTGGGCGTCGTTTTTGTTAGGCTGCCCGAATGGATGTGCAAGACCATACGTAGCCGAAATTGGGCTAGTAGGAAATGGACCGAACATGTACCAGCTGTGGCTTGGAGCATCCACGAACCAGACACGGCTGGCATGGGTATTCCAGGAGAGAATGAACCTGGACGATTTTGAGAGGACCTTGGAGCCAATCTTCATCGAGTTTAAGAAGAACAAGCGCCGAGCTGAATCGTTTGGAGACTTCTGCGATCGCTCTGGGAAGGAAGAGCTGGAGAGAGTAGTCAACGAGTTTGACCCATCTCAGAGTCTCATCAAGGCCAGTGCGAAGCCAAGAGTTAGCGTCACAACGGAAACGATGGACCGACTTACAAGGATTTCGGACATTCGCGGACTATCGCCATCGAAGCTCGCGAACGAGATTTTAGAGCAGTACATTGACAGCCTTGAGACAACGGTTCATGCTCAAAAGTAGAGGCTCACAAGGCAACCATCACTGGGGGTATGGCAAAAGGGTCAGGGAGCAATTTCGTGAGACGTGGGTTGGGGAATCGGAGAAAAGGGATGCTAAGCGGAACAAGGAGAACACCATATGAATAGTGCACAGAAGCTTGGAAGGCACATGTGGGAACTTCTGTGGATTGCGTGGACGTGACGTTTGCTCGAGTTTTTTCATTTTTCGATTTCCCTTTCTCCGCCATATTCTAGTTTTTCTTTTCTTTTGTGTTCTTAATTTTCTTAGCTTCGCCCAATATACTGAGCTACCGCGAAATCCTGAGAGGTAGACAACGAACGAGAAGAGCGTATCTCGCAACCCCAAAACTAGAGTGCTTTAGTAAATTTCCACCACAAGATCAAACACAGTAAAACATTGGTTATTCAGACGTTCCCATCAAGGAACCTTATCAACAGAGTTAAACAGCAATGACCTAGGAAGGATACAGGTAGAATCCAAGCTAAAAGGAGACCGTGACTGCACGATCGTAGCTCAGCAAAAGAAAAGCACACAGACCTGGAAGACCTGGGGGGGAAACTTGCAAACGCTCGGAACCAGGAACTTGTTAAGTGTGTCCAGGAGCCTGTGCTCCATATGCAGGCTGCAGGCTGGTTGCTTTTTGAGCCAGCCTGTCCATACGGCTTGCTGCGTTTCAAGCTTAGAAAGCCTTAGCCTCTGCATACGGCTCATAGGGACGGACAACGCCTTTATCTGGTCTTGCCTCCGCACTGCACCCATCCCACTTGTGTGCTGGTGAAAGAGGTGTCTGGTCTAGTCCATTTTCGGACGCGAAGGAAGTTGAGTACCTATACGGAAAGGAATGGGATTACGGACACTGGCTTGGACTTGAAGAGACACTGTAGGTTCAAACAATTGCTATTGTTCTCGGAAATAACGTAGAAACTGATGCTGTTGTCGCACTTTGGGGAGAGTTCTAACGAGGAGAGTCAGTCAGCGATGAACTGAACTATTGGCAAGGGAAGTGAGGTCTTATTGTAAAATTTTGGGAGGAAAGAGGGTCGAAACAAAATGGAAATTGATCAAATCTATGTGAGCAAGGAGCGGCTGACGCAGATAGAAGAGGAGCTTAGAAAAGATGCCGAGGACTTGGGAGTTTTGGGGCTATTGGACAGCAGAGAGCGTTCAGCATACTTTTTAAATATATGTCGGGGAGATCCTGCGGAAAAGGGTGTTCTTATCCCAACTGGTAGGTTAAGCAACGAAATTGGTCGCTATTCTTGTAGCTGAAGTCTCCTCCCGGTTGGATTGTATCTCAAGGAATCGTTAAAGTGGCAAGTGCGGACGGGTCTGTTGGATTAAGAATGAGTTTCACAAACGAGTTGAGGTTTACAAGGATGGAGCACTCTCAGGAACATGATGCACATGTCGAGGTGGTTGCGAATTCTTTTCTAGAAGAAAAATTCCAAGCCTTCCAAGTCGATTTTGAGTTTGACGCGGTCTTTCCTGAGCAGAGTCACGGTGCTTTAGAAAAGCAAGTGACTGAAAGGCTCAACTGGCTATATTCAATGCGAGCTTTGGCACTTCCAAACTATCGAAACAAGGTCATCGTGTCCATGTGCGGAGGTAATATCTTAAATTGTTCGACCGAACCTGTTCCACCCTCGTTCTCTCCTCAAACCCCGGCCTTTTGCTTACTGTTTGTGCTCTTAGATGAAGATGACCGCGTGTGTTCAGTCCTCGGTGTGGTGGAATCAGAATCTAAACAAGAGGACTGGATTCCTGTAGAAAAGAAGACGAAGAACAGTCGGAACACTAAAGGGAAGGGGTCAAAGAAGAAGGCAAGGAAACCAGCCACAACGGCGGATGCTTCAGGAATCGAAGAGGAGGAGGAAATCCCTTCAGAACCAGCGCCTCCTGGCTATCCTGTTGAGTTGGTACCTCTTTGCGGAGGCAATTTGACGAGTGACTCGAAGCTCGCTCTTCCGCCACGGGTTGGATGGAATCAACAACGTACACATGCTCTCAAGCTATCTTCCTCGGTCCTTACCTGCATTGTCTTCTAGTACGGTGATTGTATTCAAGGTCAGGTTCATGGACAACTTCCACTGCGATGCATTTCCTACGTACTGAAGGAAGCACCGATACATGAAGCGTTCGACGGCGTTGAAGGTGGTCTCCAACAACAAGCGAGGGAATACTCAAAGGTCTACAAAAATGGCATCGACGGTGACGCTGATGTCTTCACGCCCTGCCACTTCAAGCCTCCGGGTTTGCTGTTTTATGTAACGTTGCTGAAGGGCGCCTCTACACCTGAGGACGGATCTGAAGCGGTACGCACAGACTACCCATTGCAGAGCAAACCGCGGTTGGCAAGGTTTCGGCTAACAAGTGCCTCCTACATGTCGTCTTCTCTGCTCTTACATGGACATATCCAGATTTCACTCCGACAAAGTCAACACGAGAGCTTGCTACTCCCGTTAGATCGCCCCATCTTCCGACGAGCATGCTGTTCTGACACTTCGCTCTCCGCTGCCAGACTTGATTCGTTTGTCGAATCCAACGGAAGGCTTATTCAACCTCATCGCGGCCTTGCAGATCCTGACATCCCTACCGGGAAGGTCTACCTTACGCAGGGTCGGTACTCCTATTATCACTACATGCAGGTACGGAATACTAGAGTTCCAAACGATAATCGAGGATGACTTCCGATCTGATTCGGATAGACTCAAGGGCCCCCAAGACGTCTCCCACTTGCCTTGTATCCTTCTTGAACAAGCGCAGCGGAACCAAGCGGGAACTGCCACGTTCGCGTGGGTCGGAGAACTCGTCATCCCGTTTCTGCGGCAAAAACTGAGAGAAGTTTTTTTTGCCTCGCGCCTTGTTAGGACAAGTTCAATGACAACGGGTGGGGATGTGCCTATAGATCTCTTCAGACTGTTATCTCCTGGTGTAGATATAACAACTACACAAATGCCGAGGTCCCGTCCCTTCGTCAAGTGCAAACAATGCTCGTCGAGATCGGAGACAAACCTCCAACTTTCATCGTGAGCACCGCTTGCACCTCCAGGTTTTCAGCGTTTGCGTTATCTATGATAGTAGTTGACCTCGAAAACAAGAAAGTTGGGCTGAGATTTCTGGTGACGTGGATTCTATGACATAGGGCTCTAAAGAATGGATAGGAGCCAACGAAGTATGCTACGTGTTAGACAGTCTGTGCGGGATTAGCAGCCGAATCATGCACCTCAGCAGCGGCGCAGACATAGAATCCAAAGGACGGGAGCTCGCCATGCACTTTGAGAAGGTAGGATGAACCGTGTTCTTGGCTCTTTCCACTCTTTCTTGGTGCGCACACTTTTCAATGACTGCTTGCTCTGTCTCCTTTGGTTTGTACTACAGGAAGGTACGCCAGTCATGATAGGTGGCGGTGTGCTTGCATACACGATCGTTGGAGTGATGTTCGACGAGGTGACTGGCAGTTCGAGATTTTTGATATTGGATCCTCACTATACGGGGACTGAGGACCTGAAACTAGTACAAGGGAAGGGTTGGATTGGTTGGAAAACTGCTGATTTGTTCCTGAAATCTGCATTTTACAACTTGTGCATGCCCATCCGGCCTAAGATTCTGTAGTCTAGCTCTCCGTCGATCTCATGACGATGATAATATTACAACTAACTCAGAAACTGCTCGAGAAGCGAACCCATTGGCGTTCAAGCACCATCCCGGGACCCCACCATGGAGCAAAACTCTGCAGAAGATTGTCCAAACGAAGCGTCCGGGGGCCAAAGGCTGTGCGTTTAGTTCTCAGTTCTCCAGTCTATGCAAGAAGTTGCTCGAGAACTGTCGTTGAGCATTCTGAACATAAGCCAATCCTGAACTCGGACAGCACCTGAACCCGTGACGAATTCAGCACGCAGGATTTTCAAGAAGACATAACAGCTGTAGCGGATGGCCAGGCCAACACATCTCGCATACTTGTTGCGCTTTGCTGTCTAAACCGCTGACGAGGCATAATGTGCATTTCGTGTGCTTTTCTTTTAAAACTACCTGAAGAGGAGGTGGAGATGATGGGAGAGACCCAGTCTAATGCGCGGGTAAAATGAAAGAGGGAAACAGGGATATGCACGCTGGAATCCCTCGCCAGTGTATATAGTTCGGAGAGTCCTGGGCAGAAGATGCAAATTCTAAACGTCTTGAGGATCGGTCGATGCAATGATCGGTAGGCTTGTGCTACAGTTACACCCAGCCGTCCTCCTTCATCATTTTGACTCGCTCAATGATGAACTTGTTCTCCTTGTATTTCTGAGACTCCTCGAACGCTTCAAGCTGCAAGCATCCAATTTCGCAGCAATTACAAAGCGATGAGGTTATCAGCTGAGGTCTCTCTCGAGGCAAATTCGCCCTTGTGGAGCCACTTACGTATTTCCATCCAAGAGTACTGTGACAGACGTTGCACTGGATATCCGCTACAGAGTGCAACCCTGTGATCAATGTTCTGTTTTCCTTCTCCCCAACCGAAACGTTTACACTACAGCAAGAGACAACTCTCAACGTCAGCGTCATGTGTGGTACAAAGGATACCCCCCAGCTCACGTGGGGAACCAGGCATCCCGTTTTCTCATGCTTTAGACTCACACACTGTCAAATAGATATGCCCTTCCATGCCTTCCTTGAAAAGACTTTGAAAACAAACAGATCATATAAAACAAACTGTGTTTCAGTTCCTCCGCTGATCACAGACTAGACAGAGCCCAGGTGGCCAAATGGCAAGGCCCCACCTTCGATACAATGTCCTCGTAATATGCCAAGTGCACTCCACACTTGGAGCAAGCAAATATCCGCTGCCCAGAGAGGTGAGCTTTAAACGGCATCCCCATTCCAGCCACGCTAACTCCACTGACAGGCTATCCGGACCCGGCCACAATTCCTCTCTACACAAACTGCAAGATTGGATAGTAAAGTACTCAGACCCCCTCCTCTATCGCTATCTAGTAACACCTCTCCTCCCCTCTCCTCTCCCAGAGAGGACTACACTTCTTCCCTGTTCTCCAAAGACCTTCCCACGAGAAGAACTCAGGAAGATCCGCTCTCCACCATCTCGATCAGAGACATCCAACAAAACCTACCAACTGCAGAAGCTAAAAAACTACAGAGAAAAAAAAAATCTCGGTCACAATACCGAAAACCCCCCCCCCCAAAAAAACCAACTCCTGCAAAAGGAACACAAAGCCACCTAACCACTGCCTTTCAGCAATGTCAATCGTATCCTGGACGTTAACAACAACTAAGGGACTAAGTAGTCACAAAAAAAAAGGGATAAAAAAAATTGGAGCGCCTTAAAATTCCAAAAATATCAACCGCTACCCAAAAAATGCAAAACTTTCATTCACACACCGCCTTGTCTGCCTCGTCTTCAACCAGGTCACAACTTTCCAGCTAACCCATGCACACCACTTCTTGTCCAGCCCCTATAAATACCCAGACAACAAGGTCTCAAGACCCCACCACGACATCTCGCTAAACAAGCGTTGCGTCACCCGTCTACCCTAGACATCTCAATGTGTAATAATGGCTGACCTTCGGCAGACCAATCTTGGCCCATAAACAAGATCCAGAAAAACAAAACAAAATCACAAAAGACCAAAGAAAAACTAAACAAAACAAAAATTCCATGTGCCTACGAGTCAGAGAACACCTTTACCGTTTCCCCCTCTTATTGGATCCTGTTCAATTTGTAAATGCGCTCGATGCAAATCCGTTTACCTCCCCTAGATGGATTTGAGAATCTCGAAATCGTCGGTGTAGAAGGCTTGGCTGAGATTTTGATGTTTGTACGTTAGTACCCCTAGGATCAAAATTTTCAACATGTCTATGAATGCCCCAAGAAGGCTTCCACCAGGCAAAGTTCTGTCAAAAAAGACATTCCTCAAATTCCGTTTTTTTTCCTAGTAAAAAAAAATATGGGATTTTAATCACACTTCTCCAGATACAGAAAATATAACAAAAAACCGTTAATATTTCCAAATTACAATGGCCTCCCCCCCCCCTCTGGGCGGAGATTCGCTTGTACGTATTTTCGTCAATAGATACTTAATTATTAATATTATATGACAAATATCGCTATAATGTTGTTACACCTACCCGTTGGGTGCAGAATGCATGTTTGGTTATGAGAATCAATCGGGAACCCCTCATAAGAAATAAATGAAATTCGTCAGAATCCTGCATAAAAAATACGAAAAATAGGGGAATTGGGAATCTAAGTTTAGGACAGACTGTCTACATTTTCTTTTTTTCTTGACAGTCATTGGTTAAACGGGTGTTGAATGCTGGTTGGTTGAGTGCATGCTGGACGAGATGGGACAGGGTGTCCCACATACTGGGATTTGTCAAAGGTACGGAACGGGTACTGTTGTGCGGGATATCCCTCGGAATGGGACAACGAAAAGCCCGTTCTCCGTGGACAACAATGCTCCTAGGTGACATGCACACTGCTAAGAGCCTCATGGAGCAACTTTTGTTCTCATAGACTATCAAGGCGCTGTAGCTAGTGAGGGAGTTTGCGAGGTTGTCGGGAGTTTGCGAGGTTGTCGCAAAGAGCAGGACTACGGACTCATGTCGGAGTCATCTTCTACCTCTGGCGATAAACCAACGTACCCGTGAACGCTTTACCAAAGGACTCCCTAGTGGGCCAGTCCACCCCGAACTAGATTCTGCACTATCCTTTGCGAGTCAGGAGCGCTGCTTCGCAGTAACCCGTTTACGCTGGTTGTGAAGGAAGAAAAGTCGCTTTTCATTGTTTTGAAATATCGGCTTGGAAAACACAATACTTCGCGCTTGAACCTCCCTAACAAACCATCCCGGACTCAAGAATTGTACGCGATATCGGAATCAACTGGAAATGCAGTTTGAGGAAGCTCGTTCGAAGCGAAACGACAGACCACACCGAAACCAAACCTCAAAATGAACAAGAACAGATGATTCTGTAACAAAAAATCTCTCTGCGTTGCTGCTGCAACACATGAGTACGCAGTGGGATATCAAGAATTGCTACGACCATAGCTTCTTACTCTGCCACATGGAGCCAAGTCTTGGGCCGTCCAAGTCCACTTTATGCGTCACTTCCGCTCCCTGCCAGCGCACGAATCAAATCTGACCGGCTTTTATAAGCTTATTCGGATTTAACGGGATTCTCAACGGTTTTCTCTGAGAGGCTAAAAATGTTCCATAAGCTACCTCTTTGTCCTAGAACAATCCAAATAAACATTAAAGTTACAATTTTTACCTCCTTAGTTTCGTAGTCTAGGTCAAACCAATAGAAGGAACTAAAAAAATCTAGAAACTTCGAAGAGTGTCCCAAGTAGATACTGGAAATGTCCCGAAATATCTCGACATGTCCATTTCCAAGATGTTTTGCGTGGGACAGTCGTAGGCGGACAGACAGGATTGGTATAAAAAGGATCGAGCTAGGGTTGTTGCTTGGGACTACGCGAATTGTCAGAAGGCACAGTCAGAGAAATGGTGATGAAAGAAGATAGCAATATGTCGAACCAAACAGCAATTGGTATTGATCTGGGTACTACGTACTCATGTGTTGGTATATGGCAGAATGATCGAGTTGAGATTATCGCGAACGATCAAGGGAACAGGACTACCCCGTCCTATGTTGCATTCAACGATTCCGAGAGGTTGATCGGGGATGCAGCGAAGAACCAGGTAGCCATGAACCCTACAAATACCGTTTTTGATGCGAAGCGGTTAATCGGGCGGGATTTCTCAGATCCTGTAATTCAAGCCGATATGAAGCACTTCCCGTTTTCGGTTGAGAACAAGAGCGGGAAGCCGGTTGTGTCGGTGCAGTATAAGGGAGATACGAAGAGGTTTACTCCAGAGGAAATTTCCTCAATGGTGCTTGTGAAAATGAAGGAAACTGCGGAAGCCTATCTGGGACGCGAAGTTAAGAAGGCGGTGGTCACGGTTCCTGCATATTTCAACGATTCGCAGAGGCTGGCCACGAAGGACGCAGGATCTATTGCAGGCTTGGACGTGATCAGGATTATCAACGAACCCACGGCAGCTGCAATTGCGTATGGGCTGGAGGCCAGCAAAGGGAAGAAGGAGACAAATGTTCTGATATTTGATTTGGGAGGCGGAACGTTCGATGTTTCATTACTAACCATCGACGACGGAATCTTCGAGGTGAAGGCAACAGCTGGAGACACCCATCTTGGAGGAGAGGACTTTGACAATCGGTTGGTACAAAACTTCGTCGGCGAGTTCAAGAGGAAGCACAAGCGTGATATTTCTGGCAATCCGCGGTCGTTGAGGAGACTGAGGACCGCTTGCGAGCGCGCGAAGAGGACCTTGTCATCGACAACCCAGACATCGATAGAGATTGATTCGCTGTATGAGGGCGTTGACTTCTACACGTCCCTATCCAGGGCTAAGCTTGAGGAGCTCTGCGGAGATCTCTTCCGCGGTACCATGAAGCCTGTTGAGCAGGTGCTCAAAGACGGAGGTGTTGCCAAGAGTGACGTACACGACATTGTGCTGGTAGGAGGCTCAACCCGAATCCCGAAGATTCAAGCTCTGCTCACAGACTTTTTCAACGGAAAGGAGCTGTGCAAGAGCATCAACCCTGACGAGGCTGTTGCGTACGGGGCCGCGGTGCAGGCCAGTATTCTTACTGGAAACCGGTCGGAGAAGACAAGGGACATGCTGTTGCTAGACGTTGCACCGCTTTCGCTGGGATTGGAAACAGCTGGAGGCGTGATGACTAGCTTAATTAAGAGGAATACGACTATTCCGACCAAAAAGCAGCAAGTATTCTCAACGTACGCTGATAACCAGCCTGGAGTGCTGATCCAGGTATATGAGGGAGAGAGGTACAAAACCAAGGACAACAACCTCCTCGGAAGATTTGAGCTCTCGGGGATTGCTCCCGCACCACGAGGAGTGCCACAGATCGAGGTTACCTTTGACATCGACGCTAATGGCATTTTGAACGTATCAGCGGAGGAGAAGAGTTCAGGAAAGCGCAACGATATAACTATCAAGAACGAGAAGGGCAGACTTTCTAATGACGATATTGAGCGCATGGTGCGCGAAGCGGAGCAGTTCAAGGCCCAAGACGAAGTAGTTCGAGAAAAGACTGAAGCCAGGAATGAACTGGAAAACTACGCGTATCAACTCCGGAACCAACTCAACGAGGGAAATATGAAGCAGAATCTGCCAGCTGCCGAACTGGAACGCCTGGAACGGCATATCAAGGAATCCCTAGAATGGCTTGAGTCTGCGTCTGATCCAAGCAGTGAGGAGTTCAAGCAGAGGCACCAAGCTTTGGAGACGACGGCGAAGAGCGTCTTTGCCTCTAGCCATTCACATGGAGCTGAAAATCAGGACCCGAACACCATGGACACAGGCGAGGATAAGAAGGGTCCAACAATCGAAGAGGTTGACTAGAATTCGGTTTCACGGTGCAACGTGTATTTTTCAAATGGCCGTTGAGGTTGAATACGCCGTGATAGTTTACAGTGTAAAATTAAAACCAACCTGTATAGAAAATGCAAAAATGAAAATACTTCGCCGCAATCTTCACCTTCAGATAGAAAGCTCAGCGTACATTCAGTTAGTTTCGTTAGCCCGAATTCCAATTAGGTCAGCAAGTCAATGTAGGGGCAAAAGCCCGAGAATTAGTTGCGCAGCCGCTACAAGTCAATGTCGGGGCAAAAGCCCGAGAATTAGCAGGCGCTATCATAAACTCGTTAGTAGAATGTTTAGGTCAGTCTACATCGTTTGCAGTTGGAGCTCTTCAGTCAGCTCACAGTCGAACTTTATCATAACAGGGCTGCGGTCCTGTCCGATCAGCACTGTTTTCATGGTGAAGTCAGGCCAGTCATGTAGCTTACAACATCGATGCCAAGGATTCTCGCTCGGCTTGCTTTGGGGACGGCTTGGCTCTTATCGACCCCTCCGTTCTTAGTCGAACGAAGTTTTGAGTAGGCAACGATAAGTCCGCAGCGATCTGAGCAGTACTTGCTCTCCATTCTCGCGTTCTTCTCACATGCGGGCCGCTCGCACTTTCTAGTTTCGTCCATTTCCACGTCTTCCTCTACCTCGGGCAGATTCAACTGGTCGAGCTTTTTCGACAGTCTACCGTTTGTCACACCTTCCTTCTTCTTCCGCTTTTTCTTCTCCTTCTTGTCTCCCTCGCCAGCCTTGCCTTCAGATGTATTTTCCCGCTTTTTCGATTTTTGGAGCATCTTGTTGTTGTTCTTCAGGACGGCAGGGGACCGCTCCTCCTCAAACGTGGCCAAAAGCATCTGCGTTTCGAACAATTTTTCAAGCGCCAGCATGGACTTGTAAACGTCTGAATCCTCCGGACTGTACGCGCGGCAGTTGTTCCAGATCAGGCGAACATCCTCAACGATGGCTTTGATCGACGAGTACATGCCTTTCTTATACGCTTCGAAAACGGTTCCCAGGTCCATTGGGACCTTGACCATCTCAGTATAGTTTGGCAGGGACTCGTCCTCTGGGTTCACCGGTTGTAGGAACGGCTTGCAGTCCTTGTGCTTCATAAGCGTTCCCAGTATTTTACTGGCACGTTTCCTCAGTCGATCGTCGAGCACCTTGGACATATCCTCGGGAGGGACCCACTTCCCGGCAGCGAGAGCTTCCTTCTTCAACCTCTCGCGCAGGCCCTTCACAAACCCCGAACTGGAAAGGGCTGGCTCCTTCAGTGACTGAACTTGTTCAAGTATAAAGCTACTCTCTTCAAGTACATCCTCTTCAGTATAGCCGAGCATTGACTGGAAGGGACTGCTCATGAGCTGTATGAGGTTCTTGTAAGTTCCCTGCTTCTGATCTAAGGAAGTGCATAGCAGGTAAATACGAGCGCACATCTCGAACTTTCTTCTCGCTTTTCGATGGACATCCTCATACTCGCTTGCAGGGCTCTGGATATTATACCAAGCTGAGTCAGTACGTACCCACAGCACAGGCTGCGCTGCATACTCAATACACCACTCTCTCAGTGGCCCGATCTCGACAGAGACCGTCTCCGAACCCTCAGACTCCAGGACACCCTCCGCAAGCAAAGCATCCGTTCTAGAACGATCATCCAACTCACAAATTGAAACCAGTTTGTCCCCGCTCCTCACTACCAATTCTCGAATCCGACGCTGACAAATCGCTCCATCCTCCCCTCCTGTCCCATAAATATCGGGAATCTCACCCTCCTTGACAATCCCCATCAACCCTTCCCTTTACTCACCCCACCCGACTCCCACCCCAAAAACAGTACCGCCCCTTCGCAATGTACTAACAACCAATTCACCACGAACTACTTCAACTGGAAGTCGACCAAGCGCCTACTCCCCAACCTTCCCCAACCCCAAACATTCCCACTTCAACCCATTTTATAGACTTTTGCTGAAACGTTTTCCGTCAACTTCTGATGCAAGAAAATTCCAACCACAGGCGCCATCCGTCAAAAGACAATTGACGGACATCGCCTTTTCTCATGCTCCCGCTTCCGGTCGGGCCATCAGCGACAGACGTCCTGACGTCTGAAACATCAGTAGAGGTAGACTCTGAAACCGGGTGAAACTCTGAATGCTTCAAATGAGAGCGTACTGATGAGAAGAGAGAGGGATAGATAGAGAGAAGTGGTGATAACCAGTGCTAGAGACTACCCTCATGGACTAGGAAAATCGACGGCTTACTGTCTCCATGTTGGTGAATTTTGCACGAAAAGCACACCCATCGCAAATCCGTTTCGGACCTGTCGAAGGAACTCAGCGAGACTGTTCATTTGATTATCAATATGTTTCCAAACCGAAGAGGCTGCCAGCCCCCGAATTTTGAAAGCCCCTCTCCCCCCTCTCTGCGTTCTTGACTTTGGTTTCGGAGTGCTATTGCTTGGGTGCTTGCCAACTTCCAAAAAAAATGGACCGTTCAATCGCTTCGCGGGTGTGCGGTGTCTCTGGAACACAGCCCAGGCGGACAAAACGCCCTCTTCGTCTCAAGAGCCTCCCGAAGTTTGATGAATTAAGTGCGTGCTCAGTCGCGTACGCTGAAGAACCTGGTCCACATAGTTCTGTTGTTGACAAGGTTCGAAGCTTTCTAACTCAACGCATCAGCTCCGGCACAAAAAACCGAGCAGCTCGAATTGCTCAATGGTGAGACTTTGTTTAAGCGTCATGTATAAAATTAGCCCAAATATTTTGTTGACTGAATATATACAATTTCTTAGAAACTATTTTGAATACAAAAGCGACGAATAGACTGAACATGGTATGACTCTTACAGTCCAATTTCGCTTTTCAGCCCATGCGACTCGCTTCAGAATGGACAGAGCGATTGGATTCTCGACTTGTTTGGACGCGGAGTGATAATAAGCTAGATTAAATCAGGTACTCAATTCCTAGCTGCCCGTGCAATAGATGGAATCAAACTGTTTCGGAATTTAGCACTTGACCAAACGACGGCGGGTGAGGTCAAAACCCACTTCTGGCCGTGAAACAAAAGATGACGAAGAAGGGGCGCGTTCAAAATCCCTCGTTTCTTCGAAACCTTGACCCTCATCCCCTTTACGCAAGAACTCATCCATGGCCTTCAGCGCTCTTCTCAGTTGGCCTAGTCACACGCTGATTGTCCACAAGCCTCGACGAAGGTTCTCGTCGCTCGCAAGTGTCTTCCGTGAAGCTAGTGCCTTTTCCACTTGACGACAGCGCGTTTGTTGTTCTTCAATACTCACCTTGAACTGCAAACTCGGAGGACAGCCACGAAGAGCTGCCTATTTTGCGCAGGCTCCACAGGCTATTGCCCAGTCATCAGGCTGTGTCGCATTAAGTAGGAGGGTGCCGAAGCTTCGAAGCTTTGAGATGGTAGCGTTGTCATAGCAGAGCGAGTGAGTATATGTTGAAGCGAGGCAAAAGGTAGTTACGCTTGACCTGGCTTCTTCAGGCTTGTAGGGAATGAGTAATGGGTTTCAACGCCGGATGGGAGGGATATACTAGACGGAACCTGTTTGGAGTCTCCCTTGGATGTTTTTTCTTTTGTACGTTTGGGTTCTACTGCAACTCTATGAACAATATGAAGAATATGGACCCGCGATACAAGGACATGCATTTGGTCCAGTATCTCATAAAGGATTTTTCAGATATAGCTCACGAGAATTTGGTTGGGGAGAAATGGTAAGTAGTTTGAATTTCCGGATTGTGTCGTTTGCACAGAAGCGATGTTTGTAAACCTTGATCGCAGCATTTCCTTGTTGTGACTTTATTTGACATAAATCCAAGTTCCAGATGCGTTACTTTTAGCATTTTTTTTTCTTCTTTTTTCTGAGACAAATGATAAACTTCTGAATGACCCATGCTTAGGCTTGAGTGGCAGCCTCGTCGCGAACGGGAGGCGAAACACGAAGCTGCCGAAGAGTAGGCAACAGCTTTATGATGTACGGCCCTAACGGACTTCGTATGAGTATCAGCGTAGAAGTGCACAACCAGTTGGAGAGGATAGTTTTCGACGAACTTCGAGTTGACCTTCTGCTTAGTTATTTGAGATTAAATTAAGAGCCTAGCGCAGCCAAGAGGTTAAGTTCCGCTCATTACTGTGCAACGTCAACGAAGAGCTTCCTCATGGCCAAGACGAGGCCGCTCAGTTCTCTTCTGTTTCCCATCGAGGTGGTCATTTTCGATGTGTTACCTACGGCAGGTTGACAGTCGAACACTGAACCCAAAGCACGTTGTTTCAGTATTGATTTTATGGCTACTGGAAGCAAGAACGAAGGGCTAGGTGGGAATGCGTACCTCGGCATACCTCCCCGTCGAATCGGAGAGAGAACGCAAAAGTCCGTTCCCGGTCAGAGGGATCAATATCTGTGAAAACAAACCTGACCGACTCGTCTCGGACCTCGAACTTCAGGCCGAGATATTTCTCGTACAGTTCAATAGTGCAATTGAACGAAGCAAGGGCGGAGTTCATTTCTCCCGTTGCCGCGTCCAGATCTGCAAAAAGCAATCAGAGAATACGCCGGCGACAGGATCTATAATCAGTAAACAGTGTAAGAATCGTGGCTTGGTATATTCAGTCCCGTGAAGAAAACGAATCCAAGGTACCTTTCCGCTGCACATGGGTTTCATCCTTGACGGAACGAATCGCTTCTACAAGTTGTTCCTTCTTTTCCGGCAGCGTCTGCTTCCTTTGCCCGAGTCTAGATATTCCGGCCTTAAGATCTTCTAGTTCCTGCTTTTGGTTCTCCAGTCTCCTATTAAAATCGGACTGCTCTTTTTTCGCTTCTGTCTCCCGCGCCTTCAGCTCATCGACGCTCCCTAGTATTGAGTGGAGAAGACTTGGTTAGAGCGTGCTTTGCAATCTAAGTGATCGGTGTGAGACCACTTCTTTTCACGTACTCGAGAGATCACCGACGATTCTAATATGCTGCTGCTTGAGAAGTTCCTGTGCTCCAACCTGTATGTTTGAAAGAGAGGGTCTTGATCAGAACACTTGATGTTGATGGATAACCTTGAAAGAGTTGGATACGAAAAGCACTCAGACTTAGGACGGCTTACCTGCTCCGAAGCCCAGGAGTCAAATTGCTTTCTTGCCTTGTCTAGATTGTCTTCAAGCTGCTCTACCTTTGCAATATCCATCCTGATAGACTAAAATTCAACCACAAGTACTGCAACCAACCAGTCCGATGTCCGACTAGCAACACATCCAGCCGCGCCTTACAACCAAACGGCAAACAAAGCAAGCTCCCAATGTCCCACCAACAACGCAACTCACGTAAACACCTCCAGGAGCCAGTGCCAGTTCCTCTCACGTTCATCTTCCCGATGTATCAGTCTCCTTCTGGGCTCCTTTCAGCTCAAAGAAAGAAAGCCAAGCATCAGCCATTTCCAATAGCATCTAGCCGTTACCATTCCACCAGAGTCCGCTCGTGCCAACTATTTAAAAAATTTATAATGATTGATCTAGTCAACTACAGGAAATGACTGAAACCTGGATCAAAGTCTTTTATTCGAAAACTGAAGTATTCATGTGCTTCGGGAATTTATACGAAAAACCTTATGTCAGGCAAACTCACAAAGTTGGCGAAGAAAATTCAGGGTGGGTTGAAAGACGCAAAATCCGGTCAGAGTCGAAATTATTTTCAAAATATACAATTGCTCAACTCGCTCACATTTAAGAAGGGGGTTGATTGAACTAAAAACATGTCCAAAAATATACTGAAAACGAGGATCATTTTTGATGAAAAAATCGCTCAAGCAAAACTGACGGCTAGCAACTGATATTCAATCAATAGTTGACCAATCTAGACAATTCTCTCCTCTTTTGGATTGATTCAATCTCTATTCCCGAAGAAAACGTAAAAATAATGGACTTACTTACCCAATCAGCTCTCATAAATTGATAATTAATTTTGAGTATTTGTATTAATTATCCAATGATCATCTGATGATGAGGGCAAGTAATTCGGATATCTATAAAACATGTATAATACAAGAAAAGAATTTATTCTTCATTCCAATTTTATAACTAAACATATAAAATTCTTGGATGGAAAGGGTGTGGTGGTTGTGGATAGCAAGCGGTGGGTTTCAGTTTTGCGGATTGCTGACGGTGTGCTACAAGCCGCTAAATGTGGACAAGAAGAGGAGATGTTTTCTGAGCGATGAGGTATATTGCGCAATAAAGCCTTCGAATCTGTGCTGGAGGATGGAAAGGTGGTCTCGACCTGTTTGAGGACGTTTGAGTGGACTTGGAGTGGAGTTTTGGTGGCACCTGTATGCGCTGGTATGAATGCCAACTTGTTTCGCGGGTTGGTTAATAGGAGAGGATTACAGGGTGTTGTTAGTGGCAGGTCCTCGAGGAGCATCAAGCGCAATGTCCGCAGCGAGAGGGTTGAAGATGATGCGGCTAGTGCAGGTCCAGCAAATGCTACCGTAAAGCCTCCCCGGGATATGGCGAAGACGTTTCCCATTGGGCTGGTTTCTGGTTCAGTGGGAGCGGTTGCAGGCATTGGCGGGGCGACGATAACAATACCGCTTCTCTGTCGGTTTCTTGGTATGAAGCAGAAGGAAGCAGCGGGCTCGGCGCTACTGGCTGTCTGTGGAACCGTGTGCGGCAGCGCGTATGTATTTTACCAAGCAGATGCCGTCAACATGGAAACTGCATCTTATCTTACTGTTTCTGGAGCTTTGGCGGCCCCTCTCGGCGCATACTTTTCCGCGCGAATGCCTGCTTTGACACTGCGACGACTCCTTGGAGGATTCATGATGACACTCGCACCGCTGCTTCCCCTCCGTAAATATCTGGAAGCGGGTCATTTCAAGGTGCGACTGTTTGACGAAGAGATGACGGACGGCAAAAGGGGCTTTCTCCTTGGATCCGGAACTCTAGTTGGAATTGTTAGCGGTACATTGGGAGTCAGTGGGGGCCCCATTGTGACTCCGACGGTTGCGATACTTTCGAAACCTGATGATTTCCATAAGGTACTAGGAACGTCTTTTATGGCGATGACTCTCCCAGTGCTGTCGGGAGGGCTCAGCTATATCAGAAATGGGAACGTGAAACTCTCCATCGTTCCTACACTGCTTGCCGGAACTCTTATTGGAGCTAACCTGGGAAGTAAGCTCGCTCTGAAACTTCCCAGTGACTATCTTCAGTACTTTTTCGGCGTCTTCCTGTTCTTCGGCGGCTTGGCAATTTTCCGAAAACCTCTCTGAAGACCTCTATGTAGAGAATTCAGGCACCCGGTTGTCTAGATTCGTGGAAGCTACGACGTGGGAGAACATGCGGAGTAGTGCACTTGAGACAATCACATAACTTATTATTCGACGGGAAACTGGTGTATTGTTATTATCTCTAGCTTTACCAGTCATGAGCGGGTTTCCTCAAAGAGCGAGCATCTTGTAAAATCAACCCAACGCATGAGGACCGAACTAATACTTTACATGATTGCCTAATCCCAATATTCCGTTGCGTGCAGGTGTTGCTTTTGCCACTATGAGCTTAAAAGGAGGAACTGGGCGCTGAGGAAGCCGTCTTTCTCCAATGGTAAGAGAGTAGCAACACGATGCTCAGAATGCGCTCGCCGTTAGACGATACTGATCTGGTTTTTAAGAGATTCAGGACACGACGTCAAGCAGTTTTTTTTCCATTCCTGATATGCATGTCTCACCGTTTGTGAGCATGCAATCTCCCAGTCTAACAGATAATCAGCTTTGTACCAGAAGTGGACAAAGCATCCTCGAAATGGCAAAAACAAAAACAAAAACAAAACTATCCCCCACAACAGGAGCGGAAAACAGAATAGCGTGGACAACTTGGCTGTATCTAAAAAATGAAACTTTAGAGGAGGGTCTTACGATCACGGCCTGAAACGCCGGTTCGCTTCAGCGTACCAGATGTTGCCAGGGCTTAATCAATCGATATTCTCTGGATCTCGATCGGAAAGCTAAAATCTTCCTACAACAATATATCAAAGCACCAACATCCATCTACAGCTTAACGTTCAGAATGAGCACGCCCAGTAATTCAATCAGACAAAGATCTGGTTGGACGGATCTTTCTTGATTTGTCCAACGACCTGTCAAGAATAGTTAGGTAGGTAGACCAACAAAGCGAACTCGAGAGGGGAAAAGGCGTAAAACTTGCCCCTCCCAGCAGCACCAAGGCAGTATTCATGCGCAACTACGGAAAATTCGGGCGAGTAGGACGAGACCGGAGAGCACATCTTACCGTTCACAGAAGATTTCTCGAAGTCAACGCGAGCCTCCGTCGTCCTTGAAAAGAGAAGGCTCTCCGCAACTGAGTAAACCAGGCGATGGTCTAAAGTAGAAGCGCGTTTGCCCCGGGGTACAATCTCAACGTAAGTCTGTAAGGAGAGTCTAGCAATTGCTTTTCTCATTTGCAAACAGCTCACAGCTCTGCCTAAGCAGGCGAAGGCATTGTGGATCATAGAATTCCATGAGCCTTGCTGCCGAAGGCGGTGTCAACAGTAGTCTCTCCACCTTTCAGTGCGTATCCATAGGCTCAAGAACATCTGCGTATCATTGCTCTGCGTGTTCATCATAACCACCCAATCAAATCAAATGGCTTACAGTCTGCATACCTGTAGCCAAATCACAGTATACTACGATAAAGGATTACCCAACCATACATGGCAAAGTTATCAAGTTCAATCTATAAGATACTAACTAACGCTTAGTTGGTTAACTAGAAGAAATCCTAAATATACTTCCAAAAATATATAATCATTGAACTTTATTGATTGACTAGAGATCAATCTTTGGTCATTTTCAAGAAAAAAAATGTTTGCGCGATACTTTTAGTTGATATTCAAATACTTTTTCCCAAACGTGTTAAGAATTAATAAAACTTTTGCGAAAAGTGTCCACTTCTTCCAATTCTCGTGGACTTGAATCCCGCAGGGGGCGAGACGAAAGTTTCAGGGGGTAAGTCATTTTCTATGCTCTAAACAGCATCGAAGTCCTCAAAGTCGTCCTTCCAAAACCCGTCAATTCCTGAATATTATTTTAAATATTCAGATAGTACCGACTCATTGCGACGACGATACCCCGTAGGCAAAAAGAATAAACAAGCCGGTTGATTTGCAGGAGTTCCCTCAAGCGGAAACGTTCTATCCAATAGAACGACGTTATTATTAGACAGCTGTCAAAGAAACTGGATCCTGTCCACCAGCGTCGGTTTCAGAGGATCCTATATCCTACTGAGGGGCAGGAAAGAAAAGGGTTGGAAAATTGGGAGTAATTTGAGGGGGTGTGACATATCTGCGTTGCAAGCGATTTTCTCTATTAATCATTTTTAGCCTTTCGTATGGGCAATGCGAAAGTATTAATGGCCGGATTAACTTGGCCCTGTAGTTTTTTGTTGATTTAAAAAACTGGAGGACGAGGGTTATAGATGGATTAGAAGCAGGATATATATATATAAGCGTTTAATTCACGAGCGGGAGATGGGGAGGGAGGCGGGCAAGGTAAGGGTTAAGGAGGGAGGGTGAAGGGTGTGTGAAGTGTGGGACGTCGGTGGTAGGAAAGATATGGCGTTCTTAGTCTCGGTCTCGGGTGGAACGGCGAGGAGTACCGTTCTGCGGACTTCTACGAAGCCGAATGGAATTGAAGGGGCAAAGGGCGTGTCCAGGGCATCCGTGAAGATGTCTGCTGAGGCTGGCAAGGTAAGTTTTGAGCTTGAGGGTCTGGCTAATATGGAACGATTGCTGATGGATCTGCTTTTTGTTTGTTTGTGAAGACGTCATTCGGCTTTGAAAACGTACGAGGACGAATGATGAACTTGATCGAAAGCAAGGTTGCTGAGACGAGAGCGAGCGCTCAGGCATGGACGTCTGAGAATGGAAACGTTCTGTCCAGCGATAATGCGAAGGTTGCTACAATGGCCCTACTCAGTGCCATGGTATTTTCTTGCGCCCCAGTGACTCCGGTTCTTGCCGCAGACACAGCAACCAGCCCAACTATCATGCAACAGAGCCTTCAGGTTGCGGACAAAGAAACTAGCGCTTCCGCAAAGACTCAGCTGGCCGACAATGGACAGCAGAAGAACGGCCCACAGAGGTGGAGATATTCCAAGTTCATTGATGCTGTGGAACATGACCAGGTCGAGAAGGTCACCTTCTCCGCCGACGGCCAGCGACTACTTGCTGTTGACGTTGATGGAAACCGTTTCAGGCTTGATGCTTTGCCGAATGATCCAAACCTTCTGAAGACTCTTACCGAGCACAAGGTTGACGTTACAGTGCTCCCGCAGCAGGAGGAGAACGGAGCAGTGTCTTTCCTCCAGTCGCTCATCTTCCCAGCGATTCTCTTCGGAGGAATTTTCTTGCTTTCGCGAGGCCAGGGTGGAGGAGGTGGAATGCCGGGACCTGGAGGGATGAACCCCATGGAAATGGGCAGGTCGAAGGCCAAGTTCCAGCTCACTCCGGAGACTGGTGTCCAGTTTGCTGATGTTGCAGGCTGTGACGGAGCGAAGTTGGAACTCCAGGAAGTCGTTACCTTCCTGAAGGAGCCCGACACATTCAGCGAGCTTGGAGCGAAAATTCCAAGGGGAGTTATTTTGGAAGGTCCCCCGGGAACCGGAAAGACCCTTCTCGCTAGAGCTGTCGCCGGTGAAGCGGGAGTGCCTTTCTTTTCCATTTCAGGATCCGAGTTTGTGGAAATGTTCATTGGTGTGGGCGCGTCTCGTGTGAGAGACCTATTTGGTCAAGCCAAGAAGAATGCTCCTTGCATCATCTTCATTGACGAAATCGATGCCGTCGGAAGGCAGAGAGGCGCTGGCATTGCCGGTGGTAATGACGAGCGTGAGCAGACGCTCAACCAGATTCTTGTGGAAATGGACGGATTTGAGGGCAACAATGGTGTGATTGTCATTGCTGCGACTAACCGAGCGGACATTCTGGATCAAGCTCTTCTGCGACCTGGTCGTTTTGATAGGAGAATCATCGTGGACCTTCCAGACTTCAAGGGCCGAGTTAACATTCTCAAGGTCCACTGTCGTGGAAAGCCCCTGGGGCCGGATGTCGACATCGAAATGATTGCGAGGAGAACACCAGGGTTCTCCGGGGCGTCTCTGCAGAACATGATGAACGAAGCTGCCATCTACACTGCTAGGCGAGATAAAACGGAGATCTCCATGGAGGAGATTGATGACGCCATTGAGCGAGTCACTCTCGGGCTTGAGAGGAAATCGCAGGCGATGAGCGAGGAGAACAAGGAACTGGTTGCCTACCATGAGGCAGGACATGCCATCGTCGGTGCGATGACGCCGGACTACGATCAGGTTGCGAAGATCACTATTATCCCCAGAGGTGGTGCCGGAGGTGTTACCTTCTTCGCGCCAAATGAGGACAGAGTTGACAGCGGGCTGTACTCGAAGCAGTTCTTGGAATCTCAACTCGCCGTCGCTCTCGGAGGCCGGCTTGCAGAGGAGATTGTGTACGGTGAAGGGGACGTTACCAATGGAGCGTCCAATGACCTGCAGCAGGTTTCACGAATTGCCAGACAAATGATCACGCAGTTCGGATTCAGCGAGGAGATTGGGCAGATGGCACTGGATGATTCCGATCCTGGAAACCCGTTCTTGGGAAGGCAAATGGCTCAGGGGGGTGCACCGATGAGCATGAGCCTCCGCGCGCAAGTAGATGATGAAGTTCGACGACTCGTGAAGAACGCGTACCAACGTGCAAGGACTGTGCTTCTGGAGAACAGAGATCTGCTCGATGCTACTGCGAAGCTACTGGTTGAGAATGAAACTATGTCCTCGGAGGAATTCCAGCGCCTCGTTGCAACTTACGAGAAGGTGGAAATGATGCCTTATTCCCCTCTTTGAGCATAATAGCTGTTTTTATGTTGTTCCAAGCGCGGGTGTGTGTTCCTATGTATGTAATAGTGTGAAATTCGTGTAGGGTGAATTGCCGCGGATGTGTATCTAGCACTAGACCTCTACTCCTAACAGGGATAGAGAAGAAAATAAAAAACGTAATGTCAATCTAACTTTTGTTGCATACTTCCGGTCCGATCGCCATTCAGTGAGCTCGTTCCCCACTGCTGCGACTACAGCTGAATATCAACCTTCCTGTCCGTCTCGAACACTTCTTCGACAAATTCATAAGACCATACCAAAGCTTATGAAGGTATCCAACTTTAAAATAGGAATCAGAAAGAAGAAAAAAAATGCAACCTCAAGAACTATCTCCGTACCTATATCGGTTCTTAAACTACCAAACTTGAGGGACAAGCTGAGCCTCCTCCCCGTGTCCGATCGGCATTCAGTGAGCTCGTTCCCCACTGCTGCGACTGCGGCTCAATGGAAACCTCCCTGTCTGTGGCTTGGGCAAATTCCACAACCCACACCAAATCTTATAAAAGGATCCAACTTTAATATGTGAATCAGAAAGAAGAAAAAAATATCCACCTTCAAGAACCATCTCCGTACCAACATCGGTTCTTAAACTACCAAAAAAAAATGGAGGGACAAGATGTGCTTCCTCCCCTTCCTCGCCCCCCAACGACGTAAACCACCCGCTCCAACTGCCACAACCCAAGCCCCTGCTATGTACGGAAAAACCCACTCACAAGAGACGCTATGCAATATGCAATATGTTCACAACAACTAGGTGCAGGAAGGACGGAGTAGCTTGACAAGGAGGAAGTTAGATACTAAACCGGAATGATGTCCTCAACGGATCGGCTTCTGATGTGGTCCCTCCTGACTTCTCTCTTGGCAATGTTAGGCGCCGATTCCTTGTCTACTGAACTACGAGCACTTTCCGTACCGTTTGAATGATCTTCCAAAGCGACCTTGTCCAGCTCCTCGGTGAGCTGTCTTTTCACTGGTGAGATGTCCTCATTACCACCAGCATCTTCACCTTCAACATCCACATCAACCTCATCATCGTCGTCCAGGTTGCTCGGCAAGTGAAGCAACTCATCCGGACTGGACTTCATCCTGTAATGCCTGGGTGCGGTAGCAAAAATTCCAAAGACACGAGGACATGACCACACTGTCAGTTCTCAAAAAAATCAACAGTTCCAGGTTCTCGTAATTACTTGAGTAAACCCCGGCAATCCGACACACGCACCTCCTTTGACTGGTACCCTGGGACATCCCGGTTGGATGCTCAAAACGCAATCGTCTCGTAGTATTCTTCCTCACGCTGGCTTTGTGATCGCCTCCACCTATGCTCTCCTCAGTTGCTTGGGAGTCCAGCTGCCCAATACCTCCAGGTCCTTCCTTTATTGAGGAAAGAACGGTCTTCAGTCCTACTCACGTTACAGGTACACAAAACATAGCAACGTCAGGATTCTCTCAAAGACTCGAACAAGTCCGAAGCGAACAGCGAATCGGCGTAAGAACCGGACCTGGTGAATGTTTCGCAATGGGCTCACCTTCTGGTTCAACATCGCAGGCAATTGAAAACTTCACGAGGGAAAGGAACGCCTCCATGGATTCGTTGATGCGCTGACTTGAGGTCCTGGCCGTGTTGAGCACCTCGATATGCTGTTTCGATCCGTCCACCGTCGTATCCTCTTGTTTCGTCCTTAGCTTCCATAGCGGCTTTCCCAGGTTTATGAGGTGCTCATCAAAACATCGGATGCAACTTTTCCATGATTCATCAAGTCTCCCCTTCACCTGGGCTCCGAGTTCTTCGACCTCGCTGCTGATTGCCGCAAAAACGTCACCCTGGAAAGATATAACCACGTCCGCTTCTAATACTTGAGTTCGCATCATGGAAATCTCTTTCAGCATGTCTTGAATGTCCCTCAGTTGAGAAACCAGCGCCTGGACGAAAACCAGCGCCTTTCTGTAGTCTTGTTCACTCTCACCAATTCCCGAGTCGTACTTAGAAATGTTCGATTCCTTCGCCAGTCGCTTCAGCATTTTCAAAACTCTATGTACAGCCATGCTCGCTTCCTCAGTTCTTCCGGAGCGTTCAATCATTCGCATTCCGCACGTCAGATATACAAGCAGCAACCCCTTTGATCCGAACACACACACGCTCAACAACCTCAGCAAATTCGACGCTAGCTGATCACCTGCGTCAGACACCTTCTCAAACACATACAAGCTCAGCTGGTCCAGGGCATCTCCAGAAATCAACTTATCATCTACTTTCAGATCCTCTCCTTGCCACTCTGTCTCCGCCTTCTTCCTGGACTCAATCGCAGCCACTTCAAGCTCCAAGATACGTTTCGATACTGCCGTTTCTCCTGATGAAAACGCCTCTTCCAAATTCAAACTGTCCTTTCCATGCTGATTATTTGCCTTATCTAAACCAAATTTTCGATTCCCACCTGTACCCCCAGCACCCGCAGCACCCGCAGCACCCGCAGCACCACCAGTACCACCAGCACCACCACCATAAACTACTCGACGTCCAGATCCGCCTCTTCCACCTCCCCTTCCATAGTTTTCATACCTGCCCGTACTTCCGGGAGGTACAGAATATCCCATTACAAACGGAACACCACCACCTCCCTCCATGTAAATTGGATAACCTTGTTGATGATACCCAGAAGCTAGTGGGGGATATCCTTGAGGAGGTTGTTGATAATACTGCCCGGGATAATAATACGCAGACGCAGCAGCGGCCGCAGCGGCATTGGATCCCGCAGGATATTGAACAGTAGACTCCCCGTCCCAATTTACATTCTGACCAGATCGATTCCTTCCCCTTCCACCACCACCCCCACCATCCCCACTAGACCCTCCACCGCCCTCAGGATTCATCCTGTTCCCGTACACTCCTCTTCCTTTCCTTTCCTTTAAACCAAAGAAAGGAAGAAGAAAAACACAACCAAAACGAAAACGAAAAACCTACAACAACACCAACAACCAAAACAAACCACTCCCTCCTCCTAACCACCCCCTAAAAACAGTAAAAACAAGCAGAGCTCCAAGAAAAAGTTCAAAACTCTGATTCCTAAACAGATCTAGTTCTTTCCAAAATCCTTTCCTTCCTTATCATAAACCCTACTACTTCATATCCTCCCCCTCCCCCTTCCCATCCTCCTCCAAACCAAACCTTTGGTGTTTGCTCACTCCTCCCCTTCTACTGTTTTCAACTTCATTATAAAATAGCATCCGTGCCCACCCCCCCCCCCCGGTAAGGTTTGAGTCCTAATTGTTGCTAATTAAGTATCATATTTTACTATATATATTGTTTTTAGAAATTATTTTGAGTTCGTGAAATATATATTGAAGTTTTCGGTGTAGAATTGGATTTGTTTCTTATTTTGGGATGTTGGGGGTATTAAAATAGAGAATTTGGAAATAATTTGGACTTTGGTAGTTTAACGGAACTGGTTATTTGTTTTTAAAATAAGGTGTTTTTGGGGTGCTTGCGTTGATTGAGGAGGAGATTTGAGAATTTATTGAATTAAGGAGATTTTGATATGAGAATAAGGTTGTTTTGAGAACAAGAGGGTATAATTTAGATTTCTAATTTTTGATGGAAGGTTCTCGCTGAAGCGGTTTTGCTTGAGGTTTGTTTGCCGACGACTTTCAACTGGAGGAGGCAGGTACGGCCAGCCGCGAACGAAGAGAGGTTTGGCTCAAGCTTGCGGGGGCCCTCCAACTGGAGGAGGCAGGTATTACCAGCTGCGAACGGAAAGAGCTGGAGTTAGCTACGGGTGGATCATAATGCCACGGTATCTGAGTTATGAACATGGCTGTTGCAGCGAGAATTCCGGGCTCTTAAACAATGCGCTTCAAAGGGTAGATTACAACCACCTGGCTGAATCCCGTTCATCAGCATTTACAGGTGCTTGGGCGAGGATGGGGTCACCTTTCCCTTTCACTGTGTTCTTTTCCAATCTCAGTTAAAATGTTCTCTAAAAAATCAATGAATTGTGCATATGGACCCAGAACGACTTTCCATGATCAATTTCTCGTTGACGTTTGACCTGTATACGATCAACGGCGACTCGCTGGTACACGTAATATGGAACACGTTCTTAGGCTGGCAGTAGTATATGGTTCCAGTATACAAGGGCATGGACGCTGAACTCTTCTTCTGACTCATTGCAACTGTTCCATCTCCGCTAATCGTCACCAGCATGGACGGGCCACTGCGAGGCAGAGCAAACGCAACGCACGGAAAAGCGAAATCAGTAAAATGCCTATTCCAACCCCTTCCTCAAACGTTCATCGTGGACTTCCACCCCCCCCCGGAGCGGGAAGGGGAGCAGGTATTTGCAAGGACATACTTTGCCGGGTCGAGCTTCACCGATTCGCCTTTCTTCAATTCCACTTGCTCGAGCTGGAAGTCCTCGCACGGCGGCCTGTACATTTTGATATTTTCCTTGACTACATCACCCTTCATCACCTGTTGTTCATGAAAAGGTTCCAGGAATGAGCACAATTGACCGCAAAAGTATCTCATAGAACTTCTGAAAATTCGAAAAGCGCACCTCAGGAGGACCGTCTTTATATGTTAGCATCTCGACCAGAACATCGACATCTTTGAACTTTGGCGTCAATCCAGCCCGTACAACGTTATCGCTGTTAGCCATAATCTCGACGCATTCGCCCTGAAGATATGCGTGGGGTTCATTGGCGCCAATGAAAATGGCATCGTTGGGTTCAAGATCCAGTTTGTTCATAAGGTACGCCGCAAAGCATCCAACATCGCCGGGATACTGCGCATACAGATCCTTCAGTGTCCTGTCTTGTTGGGTCTTCTGCTCAGGTTCCATCTTCTCCAGCCTCTGGACCAACCTTTTCAAGCAGTCCGTAACTCGTGCTTCGTCCTGTCTCATCAAGGAACCGAATGCCCTTTTCAGTGCCTCAGCCTTGTCCGACGAGCCCTTGATCGCCTTGACGAACTCATCAGCCTCCACTCTTCCAATAGCATCCGCAAATTCCGGAACCCTGGCAACGTCCTTCACGATTTCGTTGCATTCTCGAAAGCCACATAGTGCCTGGAAGGGTGAGAGCGCAATGGCCATTTCTGGTTTGTGATTGTCATCCTTGTATGCGGAAGGGTTCTGTTCGTGAAGCGTTTTCGCAAGCTCCTTCGTTGGGTGAGCCTGGATAGACAAAGCTCCCCCGACTGAAAGGATCTTCAGCAGGTAGGGCAACCCCCTGACCTCCTTCTCGCCAATACTGAATGCGTTCTCGCTCGTGTCCAGAAAAGAGGATAGGGTCACAGATGGATCACTCTGAATTCTTGAAGGACCACTTGGGTGTGTTCCCATCCAAAGCTCCGCGTAAGGCTTTCCACCATCTGCCGGCTCCAACGAGTTTCTCGAATATATCGACGCAACCAAGCTCGACCCACCGTTGATCCCCCAGGCATAGTTTTGCGCTTTCGCGAGGATCGGTACCTAACATATCGCGACGACCAGTTAGGCAAGCATAGCGAACGAAAAACTAGCGCACAGCAAAGAAAAGCAAAGGGCAGCAAGTTGCCTGCCCTTTCACAAACCCGAAACCAAAAAAAGTGTGCCGATGCATGTAAACCATGAACAAACCATTGCTGCGCTCAGCAGAGCGGCTTGGTCCTCCTGTACAGTTTTCACTGGTTTCTCTGCCACCAGAGTCGCCATTGCCTCAGATTCACACACACACACACACAGCTCTCGAGAAAAAAGCCGACTTCTCCCCCACTGTTTCAGAACGCGGAAGACCAAAAAAAGCAAAAAAAAAGCACTTGAGATAAAAACAAAGACCAGCTCGCCTCTGGATCCTCTTTCTCAATTCCTCTTCTTCCGTGCCTTTACAATACGTCTTCAAGAGAGCACACATGTATCCCCCCCCCCCTCTCCAACACGTCACACGATTCACGGTTTCCGTCCATTTTTTATACCACCAAGAAAAGCTGAAGAGTTTCCCATCGCATCACCTGTCGTGACGTATGTAGCTCCCTAATCCACAGTTTCATTAAAATACACAAAAAAACGCCCATCAATTCCTCAGCCACCAAGCTTCTCCTCTAATAATAAAACTTTCAACGATTTTCTGTTTGAAATCTTCAATAATTTTTTTTCAAAACTTTCATTCACCTCCTTTTTTCTTCTTTTTTTCTTGTGCCGATCAATGTGACAAGAGACTCCCTCCCTCTCTAAAAACAGTTCCACTGAAAAATTTCCGTTAAAAAACTGATACTCAGTGGGTGAAAACAAGAAAAATCGTTTAAAAATAGAAGACACGTGTCGTGGAAGATTTTCCGAATATTTCACGTGGTACTCTTGAATTAGTCATTATTCAAGTAAGTAGGTTTGAATGATAGTGTATGGGGGGTTCAATTCGTGTTTTAAATACCAAAATCATCGCTTGTATAAATTTTTTTTGGCTTTTTTGCCTTTGTACGTATTTGAGGAGGGGGTTGATCTATGGACTATCCATCTAGAGATTCTTTGGACTCCTTAAGGACGTTTAAGACAGTTGAGAATATCCGTTACCCAGGGCAGTAAGTTGTTTGGGGTTCGCTGATGTAGCCAGAGGCTTGCCTCCTAGACTCTACCTACACGGCTACTCGGAGGGTTCCGATCTATTCCATAGCGAAAGGATGATGCGCTCGTTGCCGGCCGCTCGCTTTGTGTTGGGTGGTCAACGACACGTCGACGACGTACAGTGGCGTCATGTCCGATTTCGTACGTACTCGGATATTGATCCAGGACCTACCTGGACAGTGCCATTGCTGCGAATAATCTCCTATGTAATCGAAATTCGTACTGAGCGCGATTTCTTCCATCAGTCGCTTAGCGGAAAAGGCACAGCTCGAAGAACAGGTGACTGTAACCAGATGAATGGATGTCAGAAAATCCTGCCCCAGGGGCCCAAAAGCGTTAAGCCAAATCGTTCAACCGAAAGATTCTCTACGCTTTTCCATTCCTCGTCGCGCATGCAGCTACGAAAGTTCGATGATCAGATACGCAGCTGTGGCAACCCCTCGCCCTTACCGACGCATAGGGGAGGTTTAATTGCCACTTCGACTTTTATGCCGGAGCTCTCGCTTCTTTCTTCGAGACCCCTTTGACGCCGTTTGCGTTCAAAGTGAGGGACATGACTAGCTTCTTTTGCAATTGTAGTCCCCACAGCACAGGCAAGCTTTGGCTCTGAACAACGTAAAATTCAACTTGTAATTCAACGGAGGCACTTAACTCGCGATTTGTTCTGTCCCGAAGGTCAAGTTTGCAAACGGACAGATTGTTAACTTTCTCTTTTGTTTTCAAGCCATCTCAGAAATAAGAACCAGCAAATACCAGGCGCTCCGATCAACACTGAATACAGTATGCGGAAGCCTACTCAAAAAGGTACGGAGACTTGACTTTTCCGACCAGCACCGGCCTATAGGCCCTTATAGACATCTTCCCTTCAAAGCTTAACCAGCCATACTTTACTTGCGGGACAAGAAGCCTGTCCCACAAGTTGAATGGAAAGTAAACGTTGCTTAGCCGATGGCTTCGATGAAGACCAGCTGGGCCTGGAAGCGGTGATATATCGCGTGCGGTCGGTACGAAATCCTCATAAGTATCGTCCGTCCTGGAGGCTATGCGGGAAGGAGTTAGGGTAGAAACTCCTGGACGTGTGTTGAGTCCGTTGTGTATTCGGGAAGATGGGCACGATCAAGATCTCGGCGCCTGGTAAGGTCATGCTCTGCGGAGCTTATGTCGTGCTGGAGAGGCCGAACCCTGCTCTTGTTGTGTCTGTGAGTGCTAGGTTCACGGTAAGTGTTCAACTTGACAACGGGATACCCGGTGTTGAGGTTTCTTGTCCCCAGATCTCGGCAAAGGGTCAGTACGATTTTCGTTTTCTGGATGAGGGCGGCTTTGAACTGGTGTTGGTCGGGGGAACTAGTGTGGGTGCCTTTGTCGAATCTGCACTGTTGACAGCAGTCTTCACAGCGTATTTGCATACTTCTAGGCAATCAGTACTCTCAACGCTTCGCAAGGGGCTCGGGATTCTGGTCAAAGGTGATGAGGAATTCTACACGAAAGAGAATGGCAAAACTGGCCTCGGCTCATCGGCAGCGGTAGTCGCAGCGACCGTCGCCGCTATTTGTACAGGTCTTGGGTGGCAAGGAGACACTCATGCAGCCTCACAAACTGCGCACTGTATCGCGCAGCACAAAATCGGAAGCGGTTTCGATATTTCGGCAGCAGTCAGAGGATCACAGCGCTACATCCGCTTTCCACCTGGAAGAGTACCTTTGGAAGGGATCTCAGCCAGACCTGGATTCATCAGCGTTCAATCGCAGGCATGCCTAGACCTGACAGATCTTGGAGAGACGTGTGAACATCTAGAGCTTCCCCAGGGATGGGATCTGGTTCTTGGCCAGGTAGCCTCCGGATCTAGCACTCCTTCCATGGTGAAGAAAGTCCTCAGCTACAAGAACAGCCCGGACCCAGACGCGCAGGAACTCTGGCAAGCGGTCATCTCGAGCAACAACCAGGTCGAATTGGCCATCCGCAAGGGATCGGTAGATGAATCCAAGTCCTCATTTGCTCGGTACCGGAAAAATCTCCGCGAGCTCGGTGACAAAAGTGGAGTACCAATCGAGCCTGCTGAGATCCGTCCAATCCTCGATGCTACATGCAAAGTCCAAGGGGTCATCCATGCGGGTGTGCCCGGGGCGGGAGGGTTCGATTCGATCTGCGCGTTAATCGAAAACTCATCTGCAAGGGAGCCAGTCGAGAAGGTAATTGCTTTTTGACCAAAAGCTGAGGAGCTAGATGCAACGTACAAGGTGCTAAATTTTACTCGGTATCTTCTGTTTTGACGCGCTTTTATCAGCTTTGGAAAAGTATGGGAGTTAACCCTCTAAACGTGAGAATCGATGGGAAGGGCCTGGTCAGTTGATGTGGGTTTTAGAGGAGTAGATTGTCTTCAGGTATCTCAAGAGGCTCGTAGGTGTCGTAGTCAAGGATACATTTGTCCTTGAGCTGTAGGGTGTTGAGTGTTCTTTGTAGTTGGTTAACATGTCGGCTGCTTTCGTGAGCTGGGGCAGTTTGCACGTGCGAAGAGGGTCTAAGAGGTCTACTCTGTGTGGTCTGCAGACGCGTTCATTAGCTGATCCTGAACCGGATGTGGTGGGCAGGATTGAGCCCCGGGATGTGGTGGACGGGCTTGCAAAGGGAAGCGTTGATGTGGTCGATGTGCGCGAGGAAAATTCGAGGGAAGGGGGGTGGCTTGTTGGATCGCGAAAGATTCCGTTTTCCAACTTGATCTCAAAGGCCGGCAAGGGGTACGCTGATGACTTTTCAACGTCGGCGAAGATTGTCTTCCACGCCGGAGACGGGCAGGTGATGGCTGCGGTTGCTGCGCGGACGCTCCACAGATCTTTGAAGGCACGCCATCACAAGAATGAAGCCGAGGTGTTCATCATCGAAGGTGGCTTCGGGGCCCTCGTCCGGCACTTTCACACAAGATCCAAACTATTTAAGGAACTAGATCTCGATTATTGGATATCAAATGCGCCCTGAAAAATCCACACGGCACAGCCATGGTGAGAATTTGCTTTCTAGATGGAAGGAAGAGCCTCAGTAGCTCTCAAAGAATCGATCAGACAAATATCATATAAATTATTGAGGACGTGTTCTCAACACCAGAAGTTAAACTTTATGATGGTGGTGCATGATCCTCCTCGTCACTTCGCAGGGAAACGGACAATTCTCATTCAAAACTTTTCAAAGGATGGCTTACCTCTAGATTTCTGATCGTGAGGGGCTCGTGCCCCACGCAATCTCCTCCAGCAATAGTTTGTCAATGGGCCTCGAAATGAAATTCCGCTCAAACAGCTTTCCGACAATCTCCACCAGCGGATTCGACTAGACGTCACAGGCGGGATCCGGAATCACAAAAAAACGACGAAACCACATCATCACCATCAAACAAACAGAATCCTCTTACCCTCCCTTACGTAGATCCCGACAAGCCCGTACGCACACACTACGTGCAGTACTCGGGGCTCTTTAGGGCATATTCATAGGAAAGGCCCGCGTCGAGGAGGGCGTCATCAATCGCGTGAGGAGCGATTAAGCAGTCAAGGGCAAGAAGTAGCGATTTTCAAGTTCCGTGGAACGTGGACACGACGGAGCACGGTGGTTACAGAAAATTAGTAAAAGCATTCTTATGAGAGCGACATTAAAATACAATGGCGTTCCAACGAGCTTAATAACTGGCATCCATCCGAGTGCACACACCCCACATGTCGATTGTTCGTGCGCGACTGAAGAAACCGGTTGAATGTATGAGATGAAAAGGAAAGAGATTCTTCCAAATCTGGTGGCGGATGGGGTGCACGACTTGATAGCTTTGCATCTCTACGACTGCAGACCAGGAAGCAAGAAGAGCCCAAGTCTACATCATCCTCCAGTTCAACGAAACCACAGATCTAACGGTTTATTCGATCATTCTATCGTTTACAATATAATATACTGGATTTGTTAGTGAGAGAACCACGATGAACTGCGCTGAAACATTTGACCGAAAGATTCTTTTGGCCCAAGCTCCTCCTTCGTAAGTTTGTTGCAAGTATAGTACATTGTATCAAAATATTTGAAAAATATAATTTGAACTATATTTTAGTATAGTATTTACAATAGAAATATATATATTCTTGGTGTATCGTATCCGTTGAATTGTGGAGAGGATGACGGGTGACAATGTGGGGGAAAAGTTGGTAAACATTGGATGATGTGACGTGCAGGTAGTGGCCAAGCTGGAGACGCTTTTTGAAGGGGATTAGTGGAAAATGCGCTTTCTGTTCGTGTAACATGGGCTCATCGGTATGGCCCAGGAAACGGATACGTTCTGTGGTTATGGTGAAGCATATAGTATAGAGCTTGTTGAGCTGTAGTGTGGGGGGTTTGGCGGGTGTGGAGGGGAAGGGGGAGGGTTGAGTGTAGATCAGATGGCGGTGGCTGGGATAACAGCAGGGAGGACGCTTCTGTTAGTCCTCGGGTCTGGATTTGCTGGAGCCTACGTATTGGAGAATAAAGCATGGGTATTGCAATTGTTGAACATATCTGGAAAGCCAGTGGAGGAGAACATGGATGCTGTGAAACAATTGAGTAAGAACGTTGAGGCGCTGGCGTCCGCCGCGAACAGGAGGACTCTAGACACTGCCCAATCGAGCATCAAGATTGTGAATACCTCGGATGCCAATGCTCCTCTGGCAAAGGCGTGGGCTGTGGTGGCATTGGCGAGCGGAGTTTTCACACTGATTTTGTACTTCAGAGGAAGGAGCGTACTCTCAAACCTATGGGTTTCTCGAAAATCATTTGTGGCGGCGGTAAACGACCTAGAGGAGAGAATTAAAGGCTTGACAAAGGATTTGAACTCAGTGAATTCTGACCTGAAGTCCCATATGCAATTGGTAAGTTGGACCTCATATGGATTTGAACGAAGAGGGAAAGTAGCCGGAGGCATTTTGGTTGGCTTGCTCAGTGGTTGTTACTGTTCGAACTGCGCCTACCGGGAATAAGTGTCTGCTCCAGAGATCGCTTACAGTATGTCCTCCTTCATTGTGTAGGTGGAAGGTCACGTTTCTGAGAGCGCTGATGAGATCAACCTGAAGCTGGAGGAAGAAATTGGGCTCACCAAAAGTCGCATTAACCTTGTTGGAACGTCTGTAGATGAAATGGAGGAGTTTCTCAAAGGGATCCAGGCCCAGGTCGACAAGCTTCAGACAAACCTCCAGTACGCGAACAGAGGCATTCTCATGCTTTGTTCAATCGTTGGCTCACTTCCTCAGCAGGAGAACAGAACGAGGAGGTACGAGTAGTCCATTACATTTCGAACGTCGTGTTCTTGCCAAAGAAGATACCAACAGGAGCTCCATTTGCACTTTCCACTAGGCTTTGGGATGAACTCAGAGCTTTCGTCCGCGGAACCGCATCAACAGCGGGGTTGGAAATACCGCAGTCTCTCGACTATCCTTCAGGTTTTGCGGCACTAGAACCCACAAACCCTGCGCTGAGCACTAGATCTCGATCGTTGAACTATAACATATTTATCAAGGACTCTTTGGAGTATGACGGCGTCAGCGTCCGTAATTTTGACAGTGGTAAACTCACTGAAAAGGGTGAGTAAGACCACTCCTCACCTCACGCCTCAGACAGCAAAAGAAAGTGCGTTTTTCGTTGACCGCAGGACTCGTTCTACCCTTTTCGCACAGACTGCGCGTAGACTGACGAAAGGCTCACCTCGACTGCTCCGATTGCACTCTGTCGCAGGTCCCGAGAAGATCGGGTCTGATGTAAACTGTTAATAGTATTTTGCTTTATTGTACAGATGTAGCTAACATCTCCTTCATGCATGGCAGCATCTAGTTGTCTCTGCAAGCAGAGGTTGAGTACTAAACGTCGCACCAAACACTTTGTGATAGCACCTTGCGTGTAGCTGATGAAAATGGAAGAAGGAATCATCTCCCCAGACTAACGTAACCCCAGGCTAAATGATTTGTTGTAATCCACTTTTTATCTTTCAAAAACAAATAAACTCAAAGCCGTCCTTTAATAATTATAAAAATTGTCGTTCCTGTTTCCAAGTTTCCCTGACCCCCAAAATTGGCGTTCCATTAAATGGATTGAATAGGGTCAAATGTTATTATTTTAACTAAAAACACTAGTCCTGTTCTGCACCCAGGGGAAGCCTTGGATGAGGTTTGTGATTCGCGCTCATTTCAGGAACTAGTAATACACAGTCGGCTCTGGTCTTCTCACGCATTGCTGCCGCTCGGCAATTCAAATCGCGCACAAGCGTCCGGGCAAGCCTCTAACAATACTGTGGAGCAGGAGGCGCTTCAGGTACCTACACGAGCAGGGGGATTCAGCCTCAACCGCATTAGAGAGAAACAGTAGCCAGTGAGCTGTTCTGGCGTTATGCCCCATACTACTCACCTTGCCGAGAGTGAACTCCGTGGCTTGGAACTGCTGAACATCTACGGGTCTGGCACTGCTTTCGTTCTGCTCAGTCTGTGGGGCAGGTTCTTGCCCCGCAGAGGCAGCTACGGGCTGCTGTACAGTACTCGAGTGAGCAGGCTGTGTTGTTTGAAAACCACCAAGCGCAGGCTGTGTACTCCCGCCAAAAGCATTTGAAACACCTCCAAAGGGCTGGTTTCCCCCTCCCACGCTGCTCCCGGATGTCGCCGCGAATCCCTGTCTGCCATCACCCTGAAAGGGATTTTGGCTTGGCTTGTCCTCCACCGCGCCGGCTGCTGGCTGTCCAAAAACAGCACCAATCCGTGAGGTTTGTGTGTTGAACGCGTTGGCTGTGTTTGATGCTCGGAATGGCGCTGATTGTTGAGGATTCTGACCGACTTCGCCTTGCGCTGGGAAAGCATTGCTAGGCTGCACCGATCCACCAACACTGGCGGCAGCAGTGTTTTTGAAGAGCGAGGCAAAATCAACGCGAGCAAAGGAGGGCGGGGGTTGCTGTCCGGCACTGAAGCCGGAACTTAAACCCTCGAGCCTCTGTTTCTGGCCCTGTATTCTGTCATTTTCCTCACGGGAGACTTCAATTCGTGGTCGTCCTGACTTTTCCGAAACGTAAGCTTGAAGGCGGACCTCCTCTGGTGAAATATCACCAATTACAACACTAGCAGAGTTATCAAGACCGAAACCCGTCAACCCCCAAAGGCCTTTGGACAGGGTATCATCCAGATACTTCCTCAGCTCATCTTCCGTAGGGCCCCTCTCACCTCCTCCTCGTGTACTCCTTCCGTCATTTCGCTGGCTTCCAGAGTTGCCAAACCCAGAGGTGCCCCTATTTCCGGCATTCTGCTGACCTCCAGAGCTACCAAATCCCGACGTGAATGGATTTCCACCACCTCCGCCTCTCGACTGGCCACCGAACGGGTTTCCACCACCTCCACCTCTCGACTGGCCTCCGAACGGATTTCCACCGCCTCCGCCTCTTGACTGGCCTCCGAACGCATCGCGACGATCATATCCATCATAGTTCGCACCGCCTCCAAACTGATTCTTCTCAGATCCAGGATGCTCGAATCGACACTTATCTCCAAATTTACAATTTCCTTGTTGGTAAAACTTACATACAGTCATGGTTGTCCAAGAGAACTAAACAGCAACCGCTTCTCTTTCTCAGCCGAAGCTCAACGAGCGAAATTACCGACTCACTCACATTACATGTAAAGCAGCGCTCGTGGAAAAGACCAAAGACTACTTAACCGCTTTCAGATCATGTTCGAACGTACACTCCCAAGCCTTCCTCTTCAATGGCTCTTCGAGTTTTCTTCAAGATGAGGTTTGCTACTTCTCTCTCAAGCTCAAAGAAGTGTGCATCGATCTCAACGCCAACGTCTTCAATGAAATGAACAGATGAAAGCAGGTGTGATCAGGCACTTTGCTTAGATGCGAGTATGGAGTTCAGCAGTTTACTGAAGCTAGATAGCACGAAGCTGAGAGACATATACCAGCATAGGCTATGGTTGGTCTTTCTCTGGCATCCTATCATCGGATACACGGTTCCTTGAGATCGACATGCCAGTCGCGGCCTCCTTAGAGATACTAAATTCATGTATGGGGAGGATTGACTCTTAACAAAGACTGGCTATGTTGAACGCCTGTGTGACTTCGGTAAACGTCGCTTTTATTTTCGTCCCGGTAACCAATCCCTATCCTACCGACGGTGGCATATGGTAATCTGCTTCAGTGGCTGATTGCGGAAACTTGCATGGAAGGATCGATACACCCGCCGATCCAAAGAGAGCGACCATAGCAGGGCTGCGAGTTGGCCGATCTGAAGGGAACAGAGAGCCAGCGCTGATCGTGTCTGGAGCTTTTCACAAAGTTTCTACGAGGAATTGGATTGGTGTCATTTAGAGAATGCCAGATGCGCTAGGGTTCGAATCATCTTTCACTTCGTCTCGAGCAACGTTGATTGGAATGTCAACGTTCTCAGATTGGATTTCTGTTCAGTTCAGACGTATTTTCTTTTATTAGAACAAATAACTTGAATGGTTTCTTCATAGCTGCTGAGAAACTGAGTAAGCAGTGGCTGCGATTGACCACTTGTTTCTCGTTTAGTGCGGAGTTTGCACTACAAAAGGATGATTAATAAGGAAATCAATAGTTTCCTGGATGCTTGTGATTTTGTCTGCTTGAGCGTCAGTCATTTCCATATCGAACTCCTCCTCAATAGCCAGAAGCAGTTCGACGTTATCGAGACTGTCAAGTCCGAGGTCCTCAAAAGTCATATCCTTCGTAATCTTGTCCTGGGGCACCTTGATCTAAAACAGTAGCAAACACAGCAACATATGAATGCGGGTCAAAATTTAAAGCGCGCTCCCCTCTTCTGACTGCTATCAGACATTAAAAACCAGAACAAACCTTTTCAAACCACTTGATAACGTTGATTACCCGCTCCTCAGCTTCCAATGGATTCATATAAAACTCGTTCCCGTGTTCGTCAACCCAACCGATATCACCTCCACCCCACCTTTTCTGTATCATAACCTCGTATCTTCTCGGACGGCTCTTCCCATTCAAACTTCCCATCGTAAGAGTCTTCATCCCATTCATACTCCCACCACTGAAGTAGCCTCTCCCATTCTTGCTAAACCATCGTCCAGTTGCTACAGACGAGCGCAATAGCGCACATCTAAACATACTGCTTATCGTTTTTCTTCCTAAACAATAATCAAGGAATCCAAAAAAATTTCTATATAAAGTTCCTTAAATATCTTGCTTGTTGTCCATAAAGACTTTTCGAACTCCACCCCCGTTTCCCACTAGTAACCCCCACGAGGCCATCAACAACCAGCCCAAACGCTTTTGAAGATCTCCTTCCCCATAGGTTACGAGTCATCGGTTTTACGAGGAAGGGAAGGCATTAGAAAGCGCAGAGGGGACTTTACTTAGGATAGTTGCGGAGAGCACGTACTGTTAGGACAATTCTTCTTGTTTGTAATCGAAATGAATGAATTTAGGGCTGCTCAAGTCATGGAAGTGGCAGATCACAAACCTGCAACAATAATTGTCTTGATCGGCTACTGGAGGAGAAGATGGACAGCGCAGCCGATTCCCGTTGAGATCATGTCGGGAATGGTTGAACTTCGGACTTTTTACTCGCTTCTGATTGGAATGAATAATATTTGGAGCTGTCAGAGCTACGCAAGGTGTTTATCACGCTCATCCAACTTCAGCTACCCAGAAAGACCGTCGTGATCTGCTCTTTGAGATGTTCGAAGTCTGCACGATGTTGCTGAAGGGATCTTAGCCGGGAGGACAAAGTAGCCCGTGGTATACTTAAATAGCCACTGACGGTTGAAATCAAAAGCCTCCAACGTGGGTCTAATTTTCCGCATAGCTCGGACAGTCTCGGAAGCACTAGCGTTCCTTGGTGGTTACGCTACTGGCTCCTTGTCCCCTTGAAGGATTGATTGCCAGTGTTGACCACGGTGCTCCAGTGAGGTTGGCAAAGCTCGTCTTAACCACCGTTGTGTTGATGCTGGAGCGGCGGGCGTTTGCCCGGCACAGTTATAATTATCAACATAAACGCTCATGGTTGAACGGCAGCTTCCGTAACACAGAGGCAAATCAGCTAGTTGGACTGTGGGAACGACTGTTTAAATAGGGCTTTTGCCGGCAGTTCTCGTCCATGGTTTAGTCCTCTTGCTAGCAAGCTCGTCCTAATCGGAATGAGATGGAAGCAATTCGTGAGGGATATGGCACTCAGTCGGATCGCCATGAATTCCATCGCTCAACAAAAAACTCTGATATTCTGGCAAGCCGTTCACGTCAATGCGATCTGACCCGATCGAACCCGTCGGGTACCATGAGGACTGTTTCCAATCACACCACTCATCCATGCTTTTCGTGCATGTTTTGCCAAGAGTAAGTCAACACATTCCCAAAACTCAAGAAGGGTTCAAAAACTGGATCCGCCGGGCTTCGATCCCGGTGCCTCGTGAATGCAAATCACGCACTCTACCAATTGAGCTACGGACCCGCTCAACCTTGTATTAATCTTTGCAAGACTATACATATCATCACTGGGGTTACGTTAGTCTGGGGTGAGCGGCCTGCTCAGATACCCAATCAACTGGGGAATCAGCCTATGTTGGTCACCAACTTGGGACACCGACAAATGGGACACCCGCACCTGGGACAGGCGAGGACTGGAGCACCCAATTTTGGCAGTATGGGACAAGCTGGTCTGGTGGGCCAGGGACAGCCAGGACAGCAGCCGCTGGGACAGTCCCATCCCGGCACCATGGGACAGGAGAACGAAGAATTTCCAACTTTGCTACAATCAGTTTCTGGGTTCTCCCTGGGACACACCACCCCGGGACCTACCCCTGTAAGTGGAACCTACGCCCACCGGGCCTCTAAGGCAGTGGGCATGAGACAACACACTGCCTTACGCCAACTCCATGCGACCATAGGAGGCAGTCGATGGGGTCCGGACACCCATCCGGTACTGGCAACCTTGCGCAATGTTAGGCCGCCGCGCACAGAGGTGGTGGCGCTGGCAGACTACAAGAAGGTGCTCTGCACGGCTCTCAACTGATGTCTTTGAAGCGGCGATGTCACCATCACATCCACCATGTACACGCATCCGCTCGTCGGGTGTCGTGCAACGATGTCTGGGCGAATTCCAGACCCAGCAAAGAACCCCTCAGGCTCTACTTGTATCTCCGTGAAACTCCATAGGTGTAACCATCGACTCAGTTCCACCTTTAGCTCGTCGTGCCTCTTGGTTCGCATCCCTGATGAGGTCCTGCAGTGGTGCAGCCGCTGGATCCCACGCACATCGTGTGGTTGCTCGCAGACTGTGCACGTGTGTGACCGCCCTAGTCCTTGTAGTGGTAGCCCTAGAAGCATCCGCATGCTCCACAACATCTCATTTCGCGTCAACTGCCGCGGCCCTGTACTAGGACAGTCGCGTAGCCAGACCCCGCACCCCGTTCCAGATGCCGATCGGATCCTCGCCCGGTCTAGGTCGTCCAGTGTTGAATCTCCAGTAAGCTCCTCAAAGGCTTGTCGGTGACACTCTCGAGAGAGCGTTTTTTGGATCGGACCGTCAAACCTTTGGGTACCTCCTGTGTCTTCCGCTGTGCCTTCCGCCGAGTCCTCCAGCGGTTGCCAATCGGCCAGCCTCTGGATCCGTGCACTGGTCGTCGCTGGCAAACGTCGTCTAATTGCACGACTTGCCTCCACCAGTTGCCAAGCAAGTCCATCGGTTGTCCATCCAAGTCGCACCCGTGGCAGCGATTCTCCTTGTGCGGCCGCAATACACTCCTGGGAAAGCCGTTCGAGGTAGCGTGATTCAGTGGTGTTCTCTTGCAGGCTGTGCTTCCACCCTGCATGAACTGGTGGAGGCAAGTCGCGCAATTAGACGACGTTTGCCAGCGACGACCAGTGCACGGATCCAGGGCCCTCGATTGTCGTATCAGAATCCGATCGGTGGATCAGAGTTATTTTCATTGTTTGAACTGTTGTACCAGAATCGGATATTGACTCTTGTTACCGGTTGGAGGAACTGGGACAGATGGATTATAGGTTTGTTTAGGCAGTGAGTCCTGACTGTTAAGCCAGGCCCTTACACAGAGAAAATTCGAGGAAATGCTTGCCGAGGCGTTGATGATGACCCTCAGCAAGAACCCCGGCCGCGATGGCGAAAGAGGGACATAGCTGTATTGTTGTATCAGAGAAGGTGACGCTTCTGTACCAAATGTGGAATCAATCTCGAACAAGCCGATGTTCCGTCGTGTAGCCCATACACTAAGATCGGCCCTTCACGGCGCTGGATGACCTCGACTAGCCCCAGTTTTTTTTGAAAGCAGAATACCTTTGACTCTTCTGCGGCTTCCACGAACCAGCTCTCTCTGGAGATGAGCGAGTACATCAGTGGTTGCCAGCAGACATATCTGTTCCACCTCCTACCATAGAGTTCCTACCCATCAACGTTTACCTGATGGAGATGGCTTAAGAAAATTCCCCGAGCACGTCATCGTCTATTGCTGTTGGCGGCGAGACGTTGAAACCGATATTATTTTTCTTTTGAGGATTTGAGGCACGGATTCAAGGGAGTTGGGACTCATGGAAGTTAATGATGCACTTGAGATGATCCTGCACCTGCGAGGAGGTAGATAGCCTTCTCCTTCTTTCCGTGAATGGAGCCTGTTGAGGAATCGGAATCTTACCATCGTGGGCTTGCTCTTCGGCTTGAGGAGATGGCGCCAGATGATGAGTTTCCAACTGAGAGTTCACGAGCTCAGAGGGAGGTCGAGGAATCTTTGTTTGCGGAGGATGCTGTTCGGGACGCAGCTGGTCTGCGCCATCCGCCAGCCATTCAGAAGGATCGTATGCGGGCCTATCTTCGCGCCGCTGTGAACGGAAAGATCGAGAAATACTTCGTTGGTCTTGACTCTTCACAACCATGGCTTTGCTACTGGATTATACACGCCCTTGATCTGCTTTCATCTTCAGAGGAGCCAGTGTTGGACGAAACGACCTCCCAGGAGACGGTTAAATTCCTAAAATCGTGCTCAAACAAGTCTGGAGGTTACGGAGGAGGTCCAGGGCAGGTTTCCCACGCAGCGACTACGTTCGCCGCTATATCCGCGCTTTGTGTCATCGGTGGGATTCTTCCCAGCGTCCAATGCAAACGTCAACCGAAATCTTTTAGCTGAAATGGGACCCCATTGTTGTTCAAGAATAGGTACCGACGAAGCCCTGGAAAGCATTGACAGACAATCCCTGTATAGTTTCCTAATCCGCATGAAACAACCAGACGGATCGTTCTCTGTTACTGACGACGGGGAAACGGATATCAGAGGGACTTACTGCGCCCTCACCGCGGCCTCCCACACCAACATGCTCACTCCTGAAATCACGCGCGGTTGCAAAGACTTCATCTCTAGTCTCCAATCATTCGATGGAGGAATCGGAGGCGAACCTGGTAACGAGAGCCACGGTGGTTACACCTACTGCGGCGTTGCCAGCCTTTGCATTTTATGCGATAGCAACCTTGACGAAATGGGCAAAATCATAGATCTTGAGAGCCTAAAACAGTGGGCTTCTATGCGCCAAATGGCCTTTGAAGGCGGCTTTCAGGTAATCCACCACAAAAGGCTTCTGGTGTAGTACAATCTGTCCTCACTGGCCCATCCGTATCGTCCGAACAGGGCCGTACAAATAAGCTTGTGGACAGCTGCTACTCATTCTGGGTAGGCGCACTATTCGCGATGCTTCGATGGCAGCCTGGTGAGCCGTCGTTGATGGACCCGAGCAGGCTAAACCGATACCTTGTCAACTACTGCCAAGGCGCCAGGGGGGGTATGCGTGACAAGCCAGGAGTAGTAAGTTGCACCAATCTCAACAAGCATCTTTTGCTAATGTATCCCCTCACCAGTTAGCGCGTGTCTATATTCGTGCCAAAAGAGACCAGACTACTACCATACATGCTATGCTTTGAGTGGACTGTCTATAGCTCAACAAGCGATGTGTGAGGAGGGTGAGGATGTACCTTCTGACTTGCGTTTGAAACTTATTGATCCAGTTTACAACCTGCACACTAGACGGCGTGAACGCGTGTATAGATACTTTCACGGCCGACCATTTTTACCGGAATAATACGGACGATAGTTTGTACAAAAATCTAAAACGCGAGAGGTCTCCGCAGAAAGACAAAACGCCGGAGGCATTTCTACATCTTCGACAGCTTCTGAGCATAGGCCTGAATCGTCTTCCTTACGGTCGGATCGCCAGTGATCTCCCACGTTCGTCTGGCTTCGTCGTACGCCTCGGACTCCCATCTCAACGAAAAAGACTGGCGCAATGCGGACTTTGTAAGCTCACCGCCGATGCCGATGCCGTACGAAGTTTGCAAGATCTTGCTCATGACATCTTGCGCCCGGGATAGGACGCAGCCTCCTTCTTGTGTAGAAACGATATCGTGAACCAAGCCGAGCTCTCTTGCCCGATCGGCTCTCAACATCTCACCAGTTAGCAGCAATGATTCACCTTTCCCCTTGCCAGCGATTTCACAGAACAGCCTGGCCCAGTTGGTCGGGACCTAAGGAATCCATTGGAGCTGCTGTCAGCGCGGCTGCAAGAGTGACCCGGTCAACAGGTCATAGGAAGAAGTCTGGAATGCTTACTGGTATTCCTATTCTAGTTTCGTTCAGACCAATGGATCCATCGCTGGTTAGAATACGATAATCACAACATAGGGCTAGTGCACATCCACCAGCTGGGCATTGTCCTTTCACAGCCGCGATTGTAAACAGGCGTGATCGATAAACCTTTGCGAGAAACGTCGTCAGAGTGACCCAAAACCTATCCGAATTGAGTGACATTTGCTTAGTATAAGAGGCTGAAACCTATTACCGAAACAAAGCAACTGCTTAGGCGATCCTTACTTTGTCAACCTCTCCTCGTCTGTTTTCTCGCGAGTCAACTCCCTCAAATCAATTCCGGCAGTAAACACGTTCTTCTTCAACCCAGAGGCAAATATAGCTCCCCGAAAGCTCTCATCACCTTCGACTTCCTCCAGAGCGTCCAGCAGATCACTCCAAAGCTCAAGACTCATGGCATTCACAGGTGGGCGATTAATAGATATCACGGCGAATCCGTTTCTTCTGTCAACACTAACCATACCCATCCCTTCCAAACTGCAGAAAAGGCAACCGCACAAACACACAAACTTTTCGACAGAAATTGCCAAAGCGCCAATCTTCATAAATTAGAACCAAAAACTTCTATCTGACTCTCAGTCATACAGTCTTCCACTTGTACAGTCGTCGTCGCCATGAAATCGCTCTCCAGCCAACATCGACTACTATCCATCGACCATCCCAAAGCGAATCCATCTCAAAACAACGAGATATTTTTGATTCCCAATAACACCTATTTATCATTCAAAATCAAATATTTAGAATTAAAACTAAGAAAATTGATATATTTCTAGTTATATTCAGTAGGTACAAGTCTCTAAAATATTACACTAAAAGCACAATAGTTGTTTTTGGTTCGTAATTTATTCATAATATACACAAACTAAATAGTGTATTTTGGTTTAATTTAGATGTAATACATATGTGCTGAAGTAGTGGTTTGGTAGATTCCAGGACCTCAAACAGGGTTCACCGTTGAACCTGGAGCGTCCATAGAGCGTATGGAATTCAAAGGCTTCCTTGAATGGGGACTCCCAATCCGTCAACACTGTACACGTACGCTTAAAAGGTCCAGAGCCCTTTCCCGAGAGCAACTTTTGCGGCAGGTTTCCGACGCGTCTAGAGGCAGGGCGATATCCACGCGCATGTGCAAAGTTTGAGATCGTTGTGAACTCTTTTTCAGCAATTTCTTCGAAGAACAGTTTCATAATCAGTAGTTTAGATATGGTTGTGAACAGCAGATCAAACTCGACTATAGGGGATCCATGTCAATCAGCAGAGAACTCCACACAGAATAGAATAGTGTTCTAGCTGTAGCGCCAGCTGCTCTACTAGGAGGTCAGAGGAAGCTCCAAGATCTGTTCATCAGTGCGTGATGGCGGAACCGATGCAAACGCGGTCATATTAATCCGTTCCCGCACTTCCTCACGCGCCATATCGATCTGTTGGGAAAACCAGCGCAAAAGAGAGGAAACGTCCAAGGTCCTGAGCCTCTGATTCTACTATCTTTCGAGCCCGTTGGAAGCTTACCTTGTAACTGTTTGAAAACGCATTTACACGGTCCGAGAGCTCCGAACAGGCGGAAACAACGCAAGTATCTATTTTCTCACTTCGTTTGCCGACCTCCACAACCTTAACCTTGACCTCGTTGAGGACGGAAGAAATGTCTTCCCTCATAGCCGTCAGTACCTTATTTGTGCTCTCGCTCGCAGCTTCTCGCTGAGATCCGAGACGGTCCATAAGATCCTTGTAAGACGCTTCGAAAACTTCGGCGGTTTTGCCTTCGAACTCTACCAGACTGGCAACCTCTTTCTCAGATCCTGATGAAGCATTCCAGAAGAGGAAGGGTTACGTAGCGACGCCATAGTGTTGATCAGCACATGTGCTAGTAATGTACACGATGAGCTCCAGCTCCAGCTGCATCCAGCTTACCTTTGACAGCGGATATGATAGCAGCAGAGCAGAGCTTGTTGTCTTTTCGAGCAGCCTCGACCGTTTCCTTTGAGATCTCCGTGTTCTTCTGGACCTCGTCCATCATTATCAAGCTCAGCCCAGCCAGGTCTTTGTCCAGTTCATCCTTTCTAGTTGATGCTTCTTGCACTTCCGTCTTTACCGACGCAGCAAGCTTCCCAAACCTCGTGATCATTTCAAGACCAGAGTCTTTCGCCATCTTTATGTCTTCTCGAGCTGATCGTGAATGGTTTAAAAGCAACGTGGTTAGTGTAAGGCACTATCATCGGGCGTACCAATCCGGTTGGTTGTCAGAAACGCTTGCACTTCTGCTAGAAAATTTCTCGTCCTAATTTGGAATAGAATGGAGTCGGCTGTATTACCTTTCGCGAGCTCCTTCTCTCCTCCATCAGCAACACTTAGTACGAAAGAGCTTAGGATGGAAACGATGCTCTCAATTACCTCAGTCTCACACGATTTGAGGTTCCTCGACATAGAGTCTGCAAAGGCTCGATTCTTCAGAACGAGTTCCGCAGTTTTGTCTGAATGCGACGACACCAGGTTGCTCAAATTGTTCGATATCTAAGTCAAAGTAGCATGATGCGCTCTCTAGTCAGTTCCAATACATCACTTCCCAGTTTCTCCCATTGCAAAGGAATTCCTACCTCTGTCAGGGCGACGCGGTTAGAGCTGGTCATAGAGGACATCAATTTCTTATTTTCTTCACTGCGCATGATCTGGGTCTGGCTATATTTTCCCATAGAGTCTGCAGTATGCTCAGAAAACTGAGCCATTGCACCCTGGAGAGACTGCTGGCTCGCCCGGATCTCCACCAGCCTGGCCTTCAACCCGAGCCATACCTCATCAACGGCAGCTTTCTGCTTTTCGCTTGCGGTCTGAACTTGATCTAAAACAGTGGAACTGTGTTCCAAAACAGACCTAGAAGTGGACACCACGTCCTCCTCGATCATCCCAACGGAGGAGACCACTTGATCTGTATACGCGTTGACGTTTTCCAACGCAGTCCTCCCAGCTAAATCCAATTTGGATAAATTCTCTTCCTGCCTATTCACCAGTTCCTGCATATTCTCGTCCCATCCTAGCATTGAGCTGTGCAGCTTCTCAATAAACTCCCCTAGTACCCTGCCATTGATCTCCTGATCCGATTCCTAACAGACGAAGAAACAATGAGTGTCAGCAGAAAACTCCTAAAAGTTCTAGTATTCCTTAAATAACGACTACGAATCGATAGTTGATAAAATTACGCAAGACGAATATTTCCCGCGTACAAGCGTTAATATTGATCGAAATCTACCTGATTTTGGAAGAGACGTAGTTCTTGCTTACCATGGCGTCGACTTTGGTATGAAGTGCTTCGAGATGCTCAAGGGTGGTACTCAAGGTCCGTGTGAGATCTAAAGCTTGGACATGAAGACGGTCTTCAGTGCTTCTGTGGCACTGGAGAAGATGACTCACTTCTTCCAGCTGGTTTTGAGTGTGGTTCAGGTTGTTCGATGTTGTGGTTAGGACGTTCCGGGTATGATTGAGCTCCTTCTCAGCACTCTTCAGTAATGACCGAGTATCACGCAGCTCTGCAAACGTCTCATTGAGCTCTTTCTCGAGCTTTGATACGATGTCTTCCTTATCCAAGAGCGACTGCTCCTGAATTCCAATCGTCACCTCCATTTCCTGCATGGTTGACTTCATCGTGTTGTACTCTTCTAGTGGCAAATAGACCCCATTCTTCTCCCTTGCACAGAGAAGTTCCTTCTCTAACCTCGCCATGCGCCTCGTATAGTCAGCCAGTAGCTCCTTTTTAGTCACCATGGAGTTCATTGTTGGACGATTCTTGATGCTCTTCGCGCGGAACGCGTATTCGAGCCTGAGAACGAAACCCACGAAAGCCATTTAGATGGGATTTCAAAGAAATTATTGCGTTTCTGAGAGAGCTTTGGACAATGCTTACGTCGAAATAGTCTCTTCCAAAGAGGAAAACGCTGGACCGATAGTCGCAACAATGCAGGTTTTGTTCTTCCCTCCAAGAGACTCTTGAAGCAGCCTGGTGAGCTTCGAGTCCCGATAGGGAACATACGGCTGGTGTTCAACTAGTGCGTTGATCACTTTCCCAAGAGCTAAAAGGCTCTGGTTAATGTTTCCAGCTTCTCGAGCTCGCTGGCTCACAGCTCCACTCCTACCGATGTTCTCAGATCCAGCAAGGTCGACGAGATTCAGCTTTCCGACTCTCAGCAACTCATCCCTACAGAGAACGAACAGCACGCATTGTTTTGAACACTTTGGATCTCTACATTTTCAACTTCGAAAGGCATAACCTTCTTTGCACTAGCCGGGGAGCTTCTTCTCGTTTACCCATCTGAAGACGTCGATTTGGAATGGACGGTAATGGTGAAAATACTGTGAGATCTTGAAGAGTACTTGTTCATCTCCGTCTCTGCTGTAATTCTCTTCTTCGCTGAACGTTGAAGGATCTGAAACACCTGACTTTCGTCCTCAACCGTAGTTTCTGCAGCAGGACAATCTCGAAGAGTTCAGCAGATTGGATAGGAATAAGTTTGGAAGAGAAGAAACGCACCAGCAAGTCCCAAAACGAAAGTTCCAGTTTTTTCGTCATCGTAGATCCGGAGCTTCTCCGCCTCATCCGAGACACTGAGTAGATCGGTAATGTGCTCGTTGTAGAGTTCGAGATGGGATACTCGCACAGAGTTTTCCTGGTTTGATCGCCTCAGCCGTGTGAATATCTGTTTCACGGACCTTGGAATAAGTCCCGCATGTCTGTCATCGCTATGGTTCGAGTTTTTCTCGTCTTTCCCTCCCTCCATCGTATGTGTCTTGCCAGTTCCAGTGGGACCATATGCAAAGATAGTACAGTTGAAGCCTTCAAGAACCTGAATTAACCCGTAATCTAGACGTTAGCTGGATCTATTGTTGGCCCCCGAAAGTGAAGCCTCTAGCGGATCGGAAACATGCCCCGTCGAATTACCTCATCAACTGCCCGGGAGCAGACTGTGTCGTAAACCTGTTTTTGAGTCGAAGTTGGTCCAAAGACATAGTCAAAATTGTAGGTTTTTTCGCCCGTAGCTGCTGCCGCCTTGCGGACCACTCCGCAGGTCCCAGGGGTCGTAACCTGCCCTGCATTCTCATCGCACTGCACGATGTTAAAGTGGGGCTCCAGTCGCTCCTTGGCATTCGGTGGACGACAACGAACAGCGACTTGAACGTTCAAGGGACGCTCTCCACCCCTTCCGTTCTTCGCCGACGGCGACCTATCCGCCATCGTTCCCGCTGTGTGTAAACAAGTTTTCCAGGACCCGCTGTGTGCCAACCTAACCCAGCTTCATCAACACCCTCACATTCTCTTCCATCCTCCCGCAGCCCTTTGTCCATACCTACACAAACTCTATTCTCTCATCTGAACGTATCACTATTTTCGAAATACAGAAGAAAATCGTAAGTCAATCAGCAAAGATTTTTTTATTTTGAAATCATAGGAATTTTGACTTCATTTCTGGGATAGAACTTTTTTATTCATAAATATTATCTTCTATATTCCTATAGTTAATAATTTATCGGCTACTGAGCATCGGATGCAATTTTCTGTATTATCGATAACCTTTCAAGGGAATCTATTAATGTATTAATAAATAATTGGGGTGTATTTGCTTTGAAGATTTGAATGTATTTAATATTTATATAAAATGTGTATATGGTACTATTTCTATCGTCAAATATTTGTTTTTGAATAGAGCTTGTAACGTCAAGGAAGCATCAATCTTTCCAAGCCTGGGAGAACTTCCTTCCACCCAGCAGCATTCCTCCGCGTAGTTCGGCTGAAAGCTAGACTACACCTAGCCTGGTTTTATTCTAGTTACGAGAGCGCTTGAAGAGCTTCCGGTGTGTCGCGGAGTGTCAGCAGATTGTATCGCAACACCCTTCGAGGGAGAAAAACCGGGGACCTTCCAGCAAGCTCATTCCTACTAATTACGATTACGACCCGCTTCCTTGTGGGAGGATCGCATCTTCGTATGGAATGGTAATGAAGTCTCCAGTGGCCAGGCCTTTGAACCTCCAAAAATGACGTCTTCTGAGTTGCTGAAGTCCTGCCGTCGCGGGAGTTTGGAACTGGTAAGTTTAATAAAGTTTCAATATGCGACGAACTAGCGCTTGCCATAGAATGACGCATGGCTACCGTGTAAACAATCATTCCTAGAATCTGAGCCTTCTGCAAAAACTATTAGATAGTGTTTGACAGCCTGTCGAACTCAGAAGTAACCATGATTCAAAACGTGAAAGCGAGAGCTTGTCATATCGAGACGTATTCATGCGACGTTCTGAATCGACGTGGGCAAATTCTTCCTAAATTCAGCTTTCACACCACCAAATATTTCCCAGTTTAGGTTAGTATTCTAAATCTATCTTTCCTACATCTTCACTCCCATCTAGCTTCCCCCGAATGAGATGCAGTGGCCACAGTACTTGTAGTCGGTTGAGCCAAGTTGGTCAGGTTTTTCGCTGTTTACGACCCACGCCCCCCCTTAAACCCCCCTGTTTTCGCGGGTTAAACCACTTCCGAGTCGTAGACAGCGAAAAACCCGACCCACTTGGCGACAACCCTACTTGTTGCGCCACCAAAAAGAAAAAAAAGGTCATGAGTCTCGACTAACTTTAGGTCCGCGCTGGGCTGAGCTCATGAGGGTTGGAGTGTCAGGACACGACCAATCATGATTCAATACCGGAGACGATTGATTATTCTACTAACGTTGATTGACTATCAGACGCTTTTTCGGACCAGAAATCGGACACTGTTTTTTTTTGAAGCACCTCAATCAGGTGTACCCTCCCAACTCAATAGCTTATATCCACAATAGAGATTCATCGAACAGTATATGAATGCCCCATATTTTAACGTTCTGGACTCCCTGCAACCCCTTTTAACGTTCTGGACTCCCTGTCACTAAGCCCTATCAATTTGGTCTCGATTCCTCTCACCGTGGTTTAATCCCACACCAGCAACAGGCCGAGCGGGGGCAGCTGAGTGGCTCCTAGAGCGTCAAAATCCAGAAATAGAAGATAATGGAAATCTTTCAAACGCAGGACGTTCATCAATCAGCGTTTTTCGATTATCATCCATCATCATCAGGTTTATTCAGAGCCTAACTACCCTGAGAAGCGAGAGGCAAGACGCCCATCCCTGTGACATCCATAAACGGCGCAAGCGAGTCAAAATTCCCGATAAAGAAAAGAAGAGACCCGCATCCGTGTAACAAAATCGAATCGACATACCAGGCGTGCCCCCTTCCCCCCCACCCCTTCCCTCAAATAAAGGCCTGACACGATTTGGGAACGTGACGAGTCCTTTTTTCCCTTTCAGTCCACTCCAAACGTGAACCGTCCCTGAATCTCCAGACCAAGAACATTGCGTTTGGGCCTGAGCAGGTGCACACACATCTGCTCAGAGATGTGTACCTTCACATCGTCGCTTCCACTGTGTGGGTGGAAGCTGCTTGGAAATAAAAAGAAAACAAATGTGTACAATTTTTGCCCTCGCCCACAAAGTAAACGTCATAAAAAAATTCCTTCCAATAGAAAACATATCTGTGCCCAGCGATATACAGTATATACAATATAGCTCATTATTTATCTTCATAAATATTCTAATATTTAATTTTTTTTAACGTAGATGGCGTAGATGATAACGGTCTATATTGCACATAAGAGCAGATGGCAGAAAATAATCTGTTTTCTAGACCAGTGCCTCTTTGCTCCAGTTCTATTATTGGAAACCTTACTACCAGAAGAGGCGGTGGAGACCGGATCGACTGCCGTTCTTAGCTTACTACCAGTATGGTTTGAGACTGGGCATTGCCGTTCCTGGTTTACTACCAGTAAGATTTGAGAGTGGGCATTGCCGTTTCTGGTTTACTACCAGTAAGGTGGTTTGAGAATGGGCACTGCCGTTTCTGGTTTACTACCGGTAAGGTTTCAGACTCGGCGTTGCTATTTCTGGTCTACTGCCGTTAAAGTTTGAGACTGGGCATTGCCGACTTGTTTCAGAAAAGCCGCAAAAACGCTGGATGAGAGTAAATAAGTCGGTGGAAATGATTGTGGATTAAGGTCAAAGAAGGTCCTATCAGCGAGAGCATGTGTCTCCTTGAACCCCTGATCAGATACTCCGGGACTCTTACAGCAGTTTGCAGGTAGTAAACGTACTGGCCTCAGGTGCACTAACGTTTCAAATTACTTTGGAAACAGGAAGGCTGACGCCCAGGGGTTCGTGGAATACAATAGTTAGGATTATCAGAAGTAAGCTACAGACTCATAGACAACGGGAAACTGCGACCTGGTAGATGTGTGTCTATTAATAGTTTGTAGTATACGGAGCTCACTCCGGACTCAAGCTGTCAGATTGATCGGCTCAGCAGAGCACGCTTCCTAAAGAAAGCCGTCTCCTGATTCCTATGTGGACTTGGCTACACGTCGGGAGCCAAAAAGAAGGAAAGATAGTGGTAGTTCCAGAACCCTAAAAAAAATTTGTTTGATTGTGCGTTGCATCTGGGATTGATCCGCTGAAACAGTGGAGAACCGCGTTCTTGCGCTTCGCCCTTCGATATGGTCTTTTTTTTCCCCTCGGGGTTTTTTTTTTCAGCCTCCGATTAAACCATTCGTTCGATATGGAAGGGATGAAATTGCTTGGACTACTCTTTTGGCTTTGACACCGCAAACATCCTCCAGGAGTCCATCAGGGGCTAAGGCAGGTTTGTGCACTTGATCGGAATGCTTCGCGGCATCCTCACTATCCAGTCAATTTTGTTCTGCGTTCTGCAGCAAGATTGCTAGGTATATAACGATCGAGTTTGAGCTCATCTCCTGCACCTTGGGGGGTTCGCAAGTTAACAACCAGAGCTGCTAAACTCACTGACCAGGTTTTTATCGAAAGTCGTAAGAAGGCGCGTGGGTATTTTCACTGCTTGTAGGGAAAAATGGGTGGGGAGTTCATGGATCCGGAGGTTATGGATCCGGAGCACGTGGGGCCGCACAGCGATGTGGACTATGATGCGGAGGAAGCTGTGGTCAAGGGTTCTAATGAAGATACCGCCGAAGGAGTGAACCAATTTTTGCATGGGCACGCGACCAGGATGAAGCGATCTTCTCCTTACCATACTTACTTGGCGATTACTGCTCTGACGATCAACTTCGTAATGGTTCCCGGATTTTTTTCCGGCATGGGATGGGCATTGGCTGTCATAGTCCTGTGTTGGGCTTGGAGCCATAGTTTTATCACCGGTCTGATGCTGGACAAAGTTTGTGAAGATAAGCCACAAATTCTGAGTTATCCAGACTTGGGCGCGTATGTCGCCGCGAAGCTAACCAAGGGGAGCAAGCACGGCCGGCTAGCTGGTTATTGGACAACCTGGGCTGCCCAAGCCCTTGGAACCTACCTCGTCTCGGTGGCGAGCATGGCTTTCTGCGCCCAATTTTTGCAGGCAATCTTCCCTCAGCCCTGCTACTCATGGTGGATTGTGATTGCTTACGGTGTGACCATCGTCTTAACCCAGATACCCACATTCCATGAGACTATCGGAATTAACCTCCTCAGTATGTCTTGTTTCACGGCGCTGTTCATTCTGATACTCGTCAACATGGGCATCACTGGTCCAGTTGAGAATGTCAGCTACAGCCTCGGGAACGCCGACGCGATCTTAAACGGAATTTCGGGATTTTCCTTCGCCTTTGGAGGCCATTCCGTATTCCTAGAGGCCAGAAGGGAGATGAAGCGACCAGAAAAGTTCAAGTATTCGATCTATGGGATGTACGCCACACTCGGATTTTCTATGTCCGTAATAGGGTACACGGGCTACGGCTTGTGGGGAGATCAAGCACAAATCAACATCTTGTCCAACTTCGACTGGAACGCATCAATCACAGTCGGTAACGTTTTCATGCTGATGGCCTTCTTGGCACCTCTAGTGATCGGAAACATTCTTACGATGATGTGTATTCAGACGGTCCTGAAGATCCCACTGCTCGGCTGGAGAAAGCCTCAAAAATATGGGATGCCAGCGGGTGTTACCCGGACGATCTTCAGGGTGACGCTGGTAACAACAGAATTGATCCTAGCGCTTCTAATCCCGTTCATTAGTGACTTGGTGAGCCTGACGGGGGCTTTGAGCACAACGTTCCTGACGTTCATGTTCCCATGCATCGCGTACTGGACTATTTTCAACAAGCGAATGACCATTTACGCGAAGCTGGGTTGTGCGCTTCTGATCGGCCTTTCGTTTGTTGTCGGTTTTACCGGGCTCTATGCAGCCATTTCCGGGCTTATCAGCAACGCGTCGAAGTTTGCACCATTCCACCTACCCTGCAGCTACTTGGACTTGTAACCCAACTTTGACTATGTTATTTAGGACCAGACTGGTTCTTGAGCGAAGAATGTTTTAAAATAATAGGAATATCTGAATCCACTGCCTCACCAGACAAATCCGACCGTCCAGAAACACTCACACACATGAACTCGAACAGGAGGACTCAAGTCAACGTCCGCGCCTAGGCGTCGGGCTATGGCTGTTCAGCTTGAGGCCCTACAGTGCACATGCTCCATTCGCTTTCGGTCCTCGTACGTAGTTTGCACAACGCTCTGGGTAGCCCTGAAGGCATCCGTTTGCAAAGGCACCGCCACAAGCTGTCCCGCGGTGGAGTAGCGCGGGGGGGGGGGGTTGGGGATGGTGTAGATCTCCTGCCAGGAGTAGCTTGAGTGACTTGCAACATTAGCTCCCGAAAAAACAAAAGCGTAGCCAAAACCCTTCTTGAAAACTTCCTCAGTGGGGCGAAAAGGGGGCTTTTCTTCGCACTACTCCCAGCTCAAGCACAATGTCTTGAGTTTTTTAAAAGCACTGGCGACACCTTCAGGTACCTACGTGGGCTCTCCATTAAGGCCTGTGACCAGAACTGGACGCACTGGAGTTTTTCTGGGAAGGATAGCCCCGGGTGAGGCTGGTAGATAGACATCCTCTGTCCTTGAAACCTTACGGTTTTACGGACACTCTAACCTCGTCCGCCACTAGAGCTTTTCTTTATCAATAGTCTGCTTTTCTTTTGTGTTTCTCGTTCGGGTTGATTTCCTGACCTTCAAACTCTTTCCAAGTCAACCCAAACCCAACCTCGTTCCCGGGGGGTGTGTGTGGTTTGGGAGTGTACCGCTGCCACTTTTGAAGATAATTTAACCAACTGCGTCCATGACTGCAGCCTTTGCTGCGAGTTCAGAACGTTGCGCTTCAAGGTATCCGATCGTGTACTCCATCCTTTCTTTTGTATCTCTGCTTTCCAATAGCCTTCTTCTTTCATAGATGGGCTGATCGATGAGGTCTGCGATGAGGAAGCTTACTGTCTCATGTCGCAGTGCTGAATTCAAGGCTCCAGTGGCCCCCTGTCAACCAGCGCGGAACCAGAGTAGCCAAAGTTAGCAGAGTTTTATTGGAGATGAAAGATTGTATCCTGGAGTTATATGGCGACTCACTGCCATTTTTGACGGATCTCTCAGCGATTCAACAACGCGATCGAGCTCGTTAAGAGTGCCCTGTCCGTCGCCGTCCTTCACGGTGAGCTTCATGCTGAGTTGGATCACGTCGCTCATGGTATCTAGCAGCTCCTTCTCGGTCGTGAAGAGGTCTTCTTCGGTGGGCTCGTCCGAAAATGGTTCTACGTCGGCAAGAAAGGGCGAAGCAGAAACAACCTCCAGCATTTTCAAACGTGACATTCCAAGGCATGTCATCTCCAGAACCGAAGTGCCATCTGGGGTAAACACATCTTGCTTTTCAATTATCGCTGCTCTCGTTCCAACCTAATCACCACGAAAAGACGAAAACAATGCCTCAGCTACTGAGCTCTCGACACGGCAAAGAATCCGTTTATGCACGAAAAGACCTTTGACATTTCATTGTTCGTTTCGACGAAAAAGTGGCCAATGATGTCCGTCTCTGTCCCCTCATCATCAATCCCCTGCTTAATTGCTTCAACCGTCTCCTTATCGTCTACCGCGACCTTGACAAACGCTCCTGGAAATAATACATTTGAACCGGACGCAACAGAAACAGGAACCACCAACAACTTTCTCCTACCCCCACCATCCTGACCAGACTTACCATCCTCAGCCTCAGCTTTCCAAACTACCCTCCTCCTCCTCCCATGACAGCTTCGTCTCCCAACTCCTCCCACCCTCAACAATCCAAAACTATCAACAAATCCTACCATACTTAGCCAACTCCACAGAATCCAGTCTCAAACCCAAAGCCAACTAACCCATCCCCTTCCATCCCATCCATCCCATCCCCCTTCGAACCCCGACGACGGTACTTAGCATTTTGTCCCCGTCACAGGAGAACTTATCAATCATACCAACCCCTGAATCCAATAAAAAAATTAACTTACCATATAACTGATACTACCAAAATCAATCTATATATATATTGACTGAAAAAATATAGTGTTTTAAAATATTTAATGCGTATTAATTTTAAATAGATTGAATACAATAGTGACAGTTATATATCAAGATAATTTTTTCAGCGGCTGTGAGAGGGGTAAAGATTTGTATCGGAACGACAAGGGTTTAGGTTGGTATCTCGTTGAGGAGGGTTTTGAGGTGGAATGGCTTAATGGGAAAGGAGGGGATGGTGTTGGTGGGAAGGGAGGAAAGGTTAAGAGACAGGAAGTACCAGTAAGAAAACTCTCTGTTTGTTGATCCTTTGCCTGCTCCTGTGGGATTTGAGTAGGATGGGGTTGTGTTTTGGCTCCAAGTACGCCTGTGGTTTTGGTGATAATAGAGAAGTTCTGGGTAAGGTGAGTAGTTAGATGGAGCTGAGAGAAGCTCTTTTGCTTCTTGTTAGACGACTTGTCGGAATGCGATTAGAGCAGTTTCGGATTTTGTGTTTGGAGAATGGGAGGGAAACAAGGTTTAGACTGTGCAAAAAAAGTCTATGATTGGGTGGAGTTGGTGGTGGGGTATTGGAGGTTACGTTTCGGCGGGTTGTTTGCACTTCTTGCTGGGAGGGTTGGTCCTGGAAAGAAGGTTGGTAGGGTTTTAGGCTTGTGGAGCTTTAGTGAGCAAGTTGTCGAAATGGTGTTTTATCAACATTTCGATAGCTTCCTGCACAGCATAGCACGACCCGGTATTGGTCTACAGGACAGATGCAGACTTGGATAGTTTTCGCATGACGAGGTTTTCTGAGAAAAACTTTAAGACCACTGCGCCTAGGATCGAGGCGTCGATCTGGATTTGCTTAGCCTGAGAGACGGATATCTGTTTTCGACTCTTCAGCGTCCTGCTACTCTTCAGATTCTGCATGATCCGCACATCCGACTTATCTTCGGACCCTCGGTTTCGATTCAGCTTTCGAACCGGACATGCAAGGCTTTTGTTCAGGTTATTTTATGCCTTTACTTAATGACCACTAGTTCACATACTCACCAGTTCCGAATCCCGATGATATTACCAGCCGTCCGAGTTTTCTCTCATTGAGTCAATACAAAACTTTCCTGTACTTGGTGAGCTGCGAACTTCGCTGCCACCGCAAGCCCGGCTTGATCATGTCCATCTCCGGAATGAGTCCGACTTCTATGACGGTGCTCACGACAGTCAACGGGAAAGCGCAAACCTTGGGCCTCCTGAAAGGATTCAGCACATTAGGGATTATTGTTTTTCAAGAGTCAAAACTACCAAAACGTTCTTCTAAAGTTCCATCGAATCGCTGCCAAGCTAAACGGGAACCTCCACAACCTGTTACCGTCAGAGTCCGGGCGCAAACCACTGCCTTGACACATATCACACATCACCCAGCGTCTTAGAATACATTGCGGACAAGGATCTGTCCGCTGGAGCTTTTTCTCATAGTTCTGGAAGAAAAAAAGGAAACCGAGAAGGCACCAATTCAGGCCCCACTTCAAAGATTATATGCTTGGCGTTCATCCAGCAAAACAATTCCTGGAGGGCGCTCAGCATACCACAACCCCTTCTCCATCGCAAAGTGGACATCTAACGATTCCAAAACCGCTACATCTAGGACATTTGTTCTTTGGCCTTTTCCTCAAATACAAACCAGTTCGTCTCTTCTGCTTTGACCTCCATACACCGCTTCGAACAATCACCAGTCCAATGATTCCACCGATTACTACAGCCTGTCCAATGGGTCCAAACCTCATATGAGTAGAGGCTCCCAGCCTCAAACCTCCAGACTTTAAGATGTACCCTGACATCGTGTGTCTTTTGCTTACTCACTGTTCATTTTCTTCTGTGCTTTGGGTTCAACCCTTCTTCTTCTTCATCGAAAAAGCCGAATGCTTAGGTACATTCTACGCCACTCATCGCACCCGCCCCAAAGCCATACTTAGTTATTCCCGGCCAGTCCCAACGGCTACAGAAGGAGGAAGATTGCAGATGGGATGCGAACAGGCTGAGTTGTTGTTTCTTCATGACGAGACCAAGGCCATAAAGTCTTTTTATCAGACCTGCTCTGTGTATTGAGTCGATCAACTTCACTGGTTGGGAATTCCGGCTGGCGTCCTCGCTTCAACGTCTGTTCTACTTCAGCTGGTGGGTGAGTTTTCTTTGTCATTTCGGGTCGGAGTGTTGAGTAGTATCAATCGAGTGGCGGTGTCACTAATTGGAAGCCCCGGTATGCATGGATTCTTGCCTTCCATGATTGAGCTACTCTGCCCATCAACTGATCCAGCTACTCGGCCGTTCAGAGGGATTTAACTTCCACGGCGTATCGTTGATCCCCTAGGATGTCCTAACACAGACCTCTGCGATCGCGATAACGATTTTCTTCCTGTGTGAGATTGAGATTGTCGGTTCCTGGTCGTTATCCTGCTCAACGATCGCCGCGCGTGATCAACGAGAATCACGGCCACCGTCAAGGCCGCAGTGGGATTGTGATATCGACATTTAAGCGCGTCTTCTGACAAGTCTTCGGCTGGTATCGGGCACACAGTATTCGTCACTGCCATAGGGGCCAAGAAACACGCTCATCATCGTATCGCAGGAAAAGGCCCTCAAACCCCAAAACCCGCGCCATCCCAACCAACCGTTTCAACCATCAGCCAAATCCAGATTTTCAAATAACATAACCCACACAATTCAAAACTAACCAACAAAACCCTCCCGATTCATCTATCAATCAAAACGTATCCAATGTATCCAACCAAAATCCGAGATCCACAACAAAGCATCCAATAAAAAACAGTTGAAACATTTATTTTAAAACAATTCAATAAATACAAGACACGTGGTAAAAATCAATCATTCATTCACCTGCAAATCCAAACTGTAAGTCGAATTCGAACTTAAACTCAATATACATTATCTACATCATATAAAACAATACAAAATATAATTTAATCCAAATATATTTATTTATAAATCGTATTATTTGATATATAATTCCTATAAAGTAAAATAAAAAGGGATAGAGGAGTGTTCTCAGAGCTTAACACTCCTTTTTTTTCGAAAGGGGGGGAATTGGATCTCGAAGAGGACATGACGTTTTTGAATGAAAAAACAAAAATATCATCAAAAAAAGAGTGTCTTTGGGGAGAGGAAATTTGTTTTTTTTCTAAGGGGATGGAGGTCTGTGAAAGAGATGCCGAATTTTGGTGGGAGAGAGGGGAAGGTTTGGCGTGGCAGAGGAGGGAAGAAGGAGGGAAAGCTTTAACTGAGTAAATGGGTGTGTTGGTTTTGGAGGAGGTGAATAGAGTTGAAGGAGGGATTTGAAATGAGTTTGTTGGAATAAGGTGTTTTATTATTATTTTTTTCCTTTTTTGGAGGTGGAGGGGGTTGGGGGTTGGGAAGTGTTGAATTGGGATTTGGTGAGGACCACTTGTTTGGTCTTCTTTTTTGTGGTAGGAGAATGGCGATGAGGAAGGGTTTTGTTTTGTTGTGTGTGTTGGCACTGGTTTCGGCGCAGGATAGTGATGTTTGGCCGATCCCGGATACTACTACAACAGATCTTCCGGAGTCTGTTGAGTATCAGAATGTGCTTATGGTTTGGCAAGTTCTTTTCTTTGGAACTGAGGTTGACCAGGAGGTCATTACGGCAACAGAGAATTGCTACAACAACGAGGTTGTTGGCCTTCGGGCTCTTGTGAATCAGACCGGGCAGCCTAGGGAGAACGTGAGTGACCCTGACAATACTGAGTATACGCTTTGGTACTGGGCGGAGATGCGGGACGTGGACTTCAATTTCTTCAGAGACTTCATTGTAGAATTTACCAGAAGTTTGGAGCTCGGCCTGTGCGCAACGGGCCAAGAAATTCTTGTTAGTTTGACGGAGGCCCCATCTCAGATCGTAGTAGATGTAGACGCCCCCGTGCCGTTTTGGGCGATCTACATAATTATTGGTGTTCTGATGGTGGTATTCGGTGTAGCCTTGGCCTTTTTATGGTGGAAACAAGGGAAGAAGCCGGCGTACGAAATTACGGAATACGTGGAGGCCATTCTCCCGAAGGAGACTTAAGCCTTCTCCACAGGGAGAACTTGCACCAAAGCTGTTTGTTGGCTGATGATGCTCATGATACTGACGGGGAGGAACGATCCAGGCGATTTGAGTCGGGCAAAGAAGCGCTTGCAGGAGTAGATATCTTGTTTTCAGTTTGTTTGCTACGGAAAGCTTTCCGTACGGATGGCCGTGTTCGCCGCCCCTCTAGAGTTGCTTTTCCGACTGTTTTTTGAATGTTGAACGAAACTTTTGGCTTTAAAGTGCGAATGACTTCTAAGCGGACCCATCCTTTCCCTCGTCCGCCTCGTCGCAGCTGGTACTTTGCCGCACTTTGAACGACATCTTCTGCACCGGTTGATACCGACTTTCCTCGTTCCCGAAAATAGAATCTCCCAGTCTAGGCCACCGTCCACTCCGTTCCCAAACTTTCCGATGCTGGTAGTCAAAGCAAGCTCCGAAGACTTGCCAAAAACCAGTTAGCTAGTCAGTGCGCCATGCAAGAGCAATCTTGAATTGCAAGGAGTTGATATGGAAACCAAGAGGCGCCCTGAACGGAAAAAAAAACACGACCGTTGCTCAATTCTCACTCAGATCGAGACACTCCGTCGAGGAAAACAAGACTTCTTAACGCTCCTCGTGACGGTACATCCAGTAGTCAACTTACCAAACACATAAAGGCTTCGGAATGTTACAAGTGGTAATGCTAACCCCTGCAGTGGGTAGTGTGCACATCCACTACCCATCCCTCTAAGCAAAAACCAATTTAAAATGATCCATAATATAAAAAATACATAAACCAATCAACGACGACTTTAGCAAGAATTATCATATATTTCAAATAAGAACATAAATCAAAAATAAATATACGAAATCACATTTTATTTTAGGAATTAATCTATAAAAATATCGTAATATTATATATCCCAATGGCGAGATATCAACAAGAACAAATAAAATACAAAACTAATTTACAATCTCGTCCCAGGCTCTAGTAATTCTTCCCCAACACAAAATAAATAAAAAGAATAAACAAAATAAATAGACCACATCCTCCTTCTTGTAATAAAACTTCTAAAAGTTATATTTTATTTATCTCAGATATTGTTAAATAAATCCAATTAAACATATTTCTAGAAGCACCTTATAAAATAAATATTGTCAATAATAAATTTATTGAAAATATTTATTTTATTGGATATTCCTTTTTATTATTAAACAATTTTTTTGAGGTTGGTGGAAATCTGAGACTGAAGGGGATGGAGAAGACGGGCTGGCTGCGCTATGCCCTACTTGTTCGTAGAGAAGATTGGCTTGGGGTTTTGGGGAAGGGAATGGGGAGGGTGATGAGGAATGGACTAGGAGTTGTTCTGTTTTATTCACTAAATCCAGAAGACTTTTTTGTTATATTGCGTGGATTTCTATTTTTTTTCTTGCGGTATTCCTAGGCCTTTTTTGTTGTTGTTTTGCGGTCCAGTTTGGTGAGGACGGGTGCCTCCCCATTTGTTGTTGTTTCGGCTACCTCGCAGTTGTAGTCTGAGCATCAGTTGTGCATGTGAGGAGGCGCGAGAGCTGTGCTTTGATCTCAAGGTTTCCCAGTATGGAAAGTTTAGAGGAGATTCTGAACCAGGCTCTGGCGTTCTACAACGACGACAAGCTGTTTCAGGTACGTGGGGGGATGTGGGGTGCTTTTGGATGTTCAAGCTTTGATGGTTTCGCTTTCTTAATAATGAGCGCTTCTGGTGGTAACTAGGCTTCACGAAAGGTCGAGGTTTTGACGGCGGAGGTCGCGAAGATGGAAAAGGACTCGAACGTTTCATCCACCGAGAAGCAGAAACTATCCGAGTTCAAGAAGAAGCTGTCTTCAGATCCCAAGGTGTTAAAGATGAGACAGCAGAGCTCAGAATGCGCTACTCTCCTGCATGACTGCACATCGATGGAATCATGGGAGATGTGCTACGACGGAGAATCAACGAAGGTCCACTATAGAAAGGAGCCAGATTCACCCATGCATAGCGTTCGCGTGAGGGGCATTCTGAATGTAGATGTAAGCCTGCAACTGTTCCACTTGAATCTCCCCATCGGGTCCACCTACACATCTTCTAATTCTTGCGCTCTTATGAACTCGAACTCGTCGCGTTCATTTCTACTCGATCACTGAACCCTCCCACGCAGTTTGTAAATTTGGCGAGTCTAATCTATGAAACGGATTTGTACAAGCTCTTCTGGTGGTTCGTGAGGGACATGAAGGAGATCAAGAAGCTCGGTCGATGCGAGAAAGCCGTTCATGGCATTTATCAAGTTTTTTTTCCAATAAAAGATCGGGAAATACCAATCCTGGGGTAAGGAACATCATCATATCCTATTCTATAAGACTCCGTCGTGTTGGCTTCTTGGTTGACGGGATAACCGTTTTCTCCCACTACCAAGGTATGGCTGTGATGGCTTGGACGAGGATGACTCCTTCGTTCTGTTCTTTAGGAGTCTCCGAGAAGACGACCGTGATATAAATGGGAATGTCGTTGGTGTACCAAAACAACCTTCGGGAACGGTTAGAATAGAAATGAAGGTAGCAGGAATGCGGTTTGTCCCTGTTTCCAGAAAGGCAGTTGATATGACGATCATCGCAAACCTTGACCCTAAGATATCATTCGTTCCCCGGCCGCTGTTGAACTGGGCCACGAGGTAAGAGCGCTCCTGATGCCAATTCCGTGTTTTTCGTCGAGGGCAGGCGCTAAATTACTTCTACGTTGGTGGTCTTCATAAATTATAGGAGCGTATTCCGATTTGGCCTACGAATTCTTGAAAGCAAGGCCAATGAGCTTCATAACATGCCGCATATGGAGAGAATGCAAACTGACCCATTCTACGAGTGGTTTAACAGTAGAGTGGAGGACTATTTTCGGTCGCACCCGGAAAAACTGCAAGGTGCGGAGAGAGGGAGAACAAGTTTCGACCCAGAGAAAGAGCAGAAGATTTCGAAACCCCCCAGGCTAGCGTTGCTGGGCGTGAAGTAGTTGAGAATGCTGATGGATGGGACGCAAACTGGGACCGCGAACTTCCGCTCAGGGACAGTGGGGACTAGTGTTGAAGAATGCCGGTTTCCTTCTGTGAACTGGGACCTAGGCGTTCAAGGGAAACTAGGTCCCCGTGCTGATTTGGTCAGAGTTCTTGAGAATCTGGACCGAATCGGAGAAAATGTGTCCTCTGCTCGCCTGGTTCCCGGCTAACAACGGAGGAGGCCCCCATGGAATTACAGTTCGTGAGCAGGGCTCGAGGTCCTGAAGAGCCTTTCGATGGACCATATCTGCAGATTCGTTATGCAAGGCCTGGTAAGGCTCCGTAGCGTGGAAATACGAGTGGAAACGCTCACTTATCGCAACGGCACGCCAGTCGATCGCGGCCCCCAGGCCCCCTTCCCGGCTTTCAAGGGACTTGGGCATCAGGTATACCTGGTGTTGACCGCGTCTGTATGTTAGCATACATAATGCCAAAGGAACAGCGGGGTTCAGAATAGTAGGCAACCGGATAAACCAATTCGTCAACACAAGAAAAGTAAGAGCGCAACTGCATCCGAAGCCCCTGGCACGTCACACAAAATAAACAATTTTCTATCACCTAAGTCCAATCATTATTTGTTTTTAAACAAACCAATAGTTGTCGCCGGAAGCTAGTGTATTGATTGAATGATCTTACGATTGTCAAATGCCTTGGCCGAAACCCACCTGTTCAACTACTCAGGGGGAGTATGCATTCAGATCAGTTCTGTAAATCTAGCTTCCATCTATCAGGCTAAACTTCTGTAAAATGGCTCTATCGGACTGTTGTTCTTTCTCAACGAGTTTGCAGTCCCACCATTCGCAGACGCTCTGCTTTTCGACAGAGTAGCTCTGTGGACCATATGAGAGTCTCTAACAATCACCCCGTAGCCTCTAATCCGCAGCTACCTACCGCAGTAAAATTCACACGCTCTCAAGGTGCTCTAAACATACCCAAAAACCCTGCCCAGAGATCTCATTTTTTGCCATAGAATTTGATTCCATCGACGCTTAGTTTTATCCCCGTCAAGGGAGTTATCGCATCTGCCTAATCCGCGACATCCTAGAAGCTTTCCCACCACCATGGCAAATTAGCCCATATAGCCTATGCGACCTGCGAGCCGGTGCTCACTAAGAATAGGTTAGCACATAGCTGTCAATGCAAGTGCGCGAGGACAAACCGGTAAACACACGCTGTCTGGACTTGTCTGCGGTGAACAAGCCTTCAAGACGATGTTCGCAAATCCGCATCCTAAGAACAGGGAGGCTCGCTTCTACGGACAGTGAGGCAATGGAAAATTCCATCTTGAGAAGAGATTTTTTTGTATGGCTTACAAGGCTCGGGATATTTCAAGCCTGTCCACAACCAGTATTGTCATGTGCCGTCCGATAAACGTTATCGGACGGTACCGATAGTTTTTGAAGTGGATGGGCTATTGAAAAACAGTATAAAAAGAAGGGATATCCGATTGAAATTCTTGGAAAAACAGGTCCGATTGCCGGTCCTATAAACTGGACTGATAAATCGTCCAATATTCAATCAACGTTATTCTACCAATCAATCATCTTTAGTCCAGGTATTGAATGATGATTACTTCTTGGAATGGCTCGCATATCATGAATCATCATTACTTCTCCTGATTAGCTGCCACTATCATGTAATAAATCATGATTAGGCTGGCAAGCATGGCTTGGAGATTGCGGTTAAGGCGGCAACACGACTTGGAGTAGAACAAGCACGGGCATTACAAAGGTAGTTTTCTCGTGTCCTCTGGTGGCGTGAGTACTTTGGGGATCGAACATATGATTGGTCGCATTTCAGTGTCTTCTTGGGTTAACTCAGTGGCGGAGTTCAACCGCCCTTATTCTCGAGGCGAGTTCTTTGTGCCGTTCGTATTGCTTAGACACCGGGGAACTTACTCTCGGAGCAAGCCGACTGGACTGGATCTTCGATTCACATGACCAGTAGCTTCAGTAGTTTGGTAACCATGAGTTTCGTCAAGAAATGTGTACCCAAGAATGAAGTTGGAGAATTTTTGTGCCCCACAATACCGATATTTGTGACATCAAGCTCATAGTGTCTGGATGACACGTCCGAAGTCCTGCATATGCGAGGAGCAACAAGTACACTTTAAGATCGCAGCTATTGAATGTTATACCGAGATGCGATCGGAGCTCACAATGACGACACCGTCGACACCCTTCTGCGTGGAGACGTTCTGTAGGATGGGTAAAGCAAGCTAATGAATTCTTGAAAGAGGTGACCGTGCACTTGCAGCACCCATCGACACAAGTCAGCGAAGCACGGGCGACACCTCGCGACGAGATTCTGGCGTGACATGGTATCTTGCGGGATACAGAACAAGTTTCTTGTCGTTTGTTGAGACGTTGCCCGCATCCGGGAAGGCCAGCTGCGTGTTGCCATGAAACTCGCGAGTGTCGAGGGCCAGGATGGAACGAATCGTACCGTGCTCCAGGGCAATTCGAATCGGTGCACTGAGGTAAGGGGGCCAAACGGAAATCTCGTCCGAGCCCGTCGAATAGAAACACGCCTGCTTGAGGTCCAGTGGCGTCCTGACAATTTCGTACATGAGCTCCTGAACTTGAGCTACAATCGTCCTTGTGGAAAGGGAATGCACTACTTGTACCGCAGGCGCCCCGAATTGACCAAGGGAACTATGAGATCATCCCTGTAGTAGAACGTAGCCACACACCCCGCTAGAGGGTTTTTAACTCATAGATAGACTCCTTATTTCCTCCTGACGGGGCTCCAATAGGGAGTCCTTTAGTAAAGCGTTCACGGTTACGGAGCGGTTGTTTGTGCGATTTCCCAAAGCCCACAGCCAACGATGCGCTGAAAAAGATGCATTGAAAAATATCGCACGCAATCGGTCGTTATCGGAGCATTTACTGGACGAAGCCTATATTTTCTTTTATATTCAGGTCCTATAAACTCCAATCGGACCGGGGCAACAGAATATATGCTCTATTATTACGTAAAATACAGGTTCGATAAACTATTACCGGACCGTCCGATGTTTATCGGACGGAGCCGACAACCCCACTGTTCACAACACTCTGCACTATATGTATAGGCTTGTGCCAAGTGGGTCGGGTTGTGTGCCAAGTGGGTTAGAGTTTTCGCTGTTTACGACTCACCCACCCCCTTAAACCCCCTGTTTTCGCGGGTTTAACCACTTCTGGGTCGTAAACGGCGAAAAACCTGACCTACTAGTCACGACCCTACTATATATCCATAATGATCAAAATTCTTGTTGTTTTAGTCGATGATTCGAAGTTAAAGTGAGCTTGGCAGCGAAGTGATAGGCTCGGTAATGTCCAGGTGATCCAATGCTTCTCTTCAAAAATTTCAAGGAGCTCAAAAGCCTACTTCGAGATTCCGATTGTAGATCCACAGTTTGGACAGTCATGTTCAACGGCAGACGTGCAGTTGCATGTGCCTTTGGAAAAGATGCAGCAAGCAGCGCACGGAAATGCAAGTACAGCTGAGAGCGCAAACCATAGCCAATTCTTGGTGGTGCCTGTTGATGTACAAGAAAAGGGTGAGCTCCAGATATGCCTTTGTTGACGGAATCCTAGATGTGCACTTACATGAGTCAACGTTGATATCTGTCTGGACGTTCTGGCGGCAAGATGGGCAACTTATTCTCCTTGACGTCTTTCCAAGATCCGCCGGGATGACTATGACGTCGCCACTCTTGGTATTCATGGGGGAGTTCATTGTGCACTTTGCTACTTTTTGTCTCTTCGATACTTGTTGTCTCTTTGGTACTTGTTGTCTCTTCAGTAATCTTAGTTTCTGGGTCGCCTTATTCTTTTCTCTACTTTCTTGGTTGTTGGTTGGACCGTGAAAGCTGCTGAGATATTCTTCATGAAGTGACCATTAAATACTCTTTTTCGCATCGTGCTCGAGGACAGAAGTCTACCCGAACTTTCATTTACAGAGGAGCGTTTGTCAGCTGCGGGCAAGTACGGCGGAGATCCTGGCACTTGCTATATTACCACCAAGCTTCAGCCGGTCGCGGATCATCAGTTTGCAGATCACATCGCTTTTTCAGGTAGAAGAGTTTTGTACGAATATCAGACACCGACGCTCAAGGAAATTCGCTGATCAATCCCGCTCCTCACGTGCAACCACAGAGAACCATAGACATCCAAAAATAATTTTTTCTAACAAAAACTAATCCAAAAGTAGGTTATCTCACAAGCACTACTCTCTAATAAAACTTTAAAAGTCCGATTTATACTAAAAACTCCCGAGCCCGACTAAGTTCACTCATGCTGGTGTCAGCTCCAAGCAGCTTGGCGACCTCAGCAGCAGTACATTTTGTACTACTGTCAGATAAGATAAAGCGCTTCCAGTCGCCCAGACCAGCCAAAAAAATTTGTTAGCCACTCATTCCACCATCCCGCGGAAGAAACCAACCACGGAGAGACATTGGGATCAACAAATCGAGAGCAACATAAAGGCCAAAAAATATGCCTTTTCATCAGCACTACTCTCTAATGAATGAAGTTGCTTAATCGGAGGCTGAAAGAAAAAACCCGAGGCAAAAACAAAGACTGAAGGGCGCGAAGATCGCCCGCCTCAAACAGCAAAGCACCGTTCATACGCGCCACAGCAAGAAACTTATCTCAAACGGGTAAACAACGAGGGCAGACGGTCAGGGCCTCGGAACATTTCCCGAAGCCACACGAGAACCAACGGAATCCAGAAACCCAAAGCATTCAATGACCAGAAGTACCTGGCGATGAGCTAGAGCCGCAGCACGAATCCCTGGGGGAAGACAAAACATCCCGCATTTTTCAACTCTCTAATAGTGCTTATGAGAAAAACATTCCGCTGGGGTTCTCGTTAGCCTCTGGGGCTGTTCGGCAACCACCCTGACCTTCTGTCCTCTTGTTGTTTACCCGTTTTAAGTTTCTTGCTGTGCAATTTCGCGATGGCGAGCTCGATGAACGCTGCTTCGATGTTGTATGAACACTACTTTGATGTAGGTGGCGCATCATCTTCGCCGCGCATAGCCATTTTTTGTCCGCTCGGTCGTTTTTTCTTTCAGTCTCCACACAACAAATTCGTTCGCTCTCTAGCAATAAAAGCCTTACAAGTTCAATTTATAATAAAAACTACATTGCCCGATGAAGTTCGCCCATTTCGATGGCAGCGGTCAGGCAAAGCGAACTTCACAAATTTTTCTTAAAATGTTTATATAGCTCAATCATTATTTGTATCCAATATGCCAACTTATTCAGTAATTATATTGATAGTAATATTACCTGATCACGCATTTCCAACTTAAAAAGAGTGAAACGTCTCTAGAGTTGGGCGGCCATAGTGGGAGGGACAAGGACGCTTTCCGAGATAGTATGATCTAAAATAGAACGTTTCTCAGGAAGGACTCATCTTGGCAGAGCTTCGCAAGCACACGACTGTGAGGGATCCTTGACTTCCTCCTCACGGTGGATCGTATCTGAGTTGGGCCCTGCCGCAGTGGGGTAGACCAGAACGCTTTCCGAGGTAGTCTGATTTTAAAAAAGCAGTCTCTCAGGAAGCACTTATTTGGCAGAGCTTCGCAAGCTCCCGCTTACGAGGAATTCTTGACAGCCTTCTCACGGAGTTGTCCTTGATACTCCGGCTCCGCGCGCAAACGCTGGTTTGCAACAACAGTTGGATGAGCTCGTCATCAACGTCTCCCTTTACGCTCCTGATGGTAGATGGAAGTCCTTGCTCTGCGGTTCCGTTGTCTGATCTTCCTCAATTTTATCTCGGACTTCATACATCAGTCCCTAAAGCTACTCTAAACTGCTACGCTTTTCAAACCTGAGAGCATGCCTAGAAGGAAAACCTGCACGCCATTGACTTCGCACAAGTTTTTGAAACATTTCGAGCAGTATCCTGCGATTGATTAATTGCTGGTTTGGTTAAATTTTGCTAAAGGCCCCTCGGTGGACTCCAGGATTTGCTCATTTTGGCACGATAGTAAGAGAATGTCATCTTCAAAGTCCTCCAAGTCGATCTTTCCCGAAGAAGGTTCTGGGCGATCGGACGATTGAGGAACCATGGTTTGACTCATCAGCGAACGATTCATCAGTTCTGAAAGAGACGAAAATTGCTGTGGCCGACGACTGGCCAAGTATGGTGGTCATCGAGCGTGCATGTGGACTATGGATGCATCCGTTTCAGAATATGGTCTTTACATTTTATGCTATGTTTCTACAGCCGAAGTTATCGGATAGTTATATCAATGGTTTGTACAGCAAGCATCTCTATGCATAAGAAACTCCAATCAAATCTCCGCACTTCGGACATGAGTGCGCAACTTCAGAACTGCAGTTGGCGCAGCTCTTGGAGAAGATGCAGCACGCGGCGCATGGAGCAAAAAATGCACACGCGATTCCCATGTACATCCAGTTTAGGCCTGTGCATGTTTCAACGTTGGTCTCCGTCTCAACCAGATTCTCACATTTCGGACAAGTCAATTGCCGGGGCTTCTTTCCAAGATCCCTAGGCACAAACACGACTCTCCCAGTGCTCATCGGAGTTGTACCCGCCATGTTGTAGTTCTTGCCAGTAGTGCTGTAGTTGTAGTTCCTACCAGTAGTGCTGTAGTTGTAGCTCATGGTGCTTCTCGACGTCGTTTGCGCGTCCCTTTCAAAATGTTAGAAATCTTCTTCCTCGTCCTCCGAACGCTTTCGGTTCTTTCTCAGGTAACCGCGAGCGGACCAACATGTATATACATATATGCACATGTAGGTCCATTCCCTCGGGGACTGACTATGGCTGTGTCAGGCCCACGAACCTCCCTCGAAGATTTCATTTTCCCAATAGCCCTTCTTTCCATCCTCAAGAAGTCTATTGACCGGGTGTTCAGAGCTTTCCCAACCCCGCGGACCTGCTACGGTTGAGAGTGGATCTCTGTCGGGCTCGAATGGATGTTCTCTGTTGGACTCGACAGACAAACACAGCATATTTTGGCCAGCTCAATATGGAAAGAGGCGACGTTTTTCAAACTAATTCAATCTCTTGGTTTCAATTCAACACTCTAACACAATTGCAACCCCGCTCCCCCTCTTTTCTACACGAGAAATACTTACCGGGCGAGGGAGGGCACCGGTGCCACCCCTCCTACCAGTTTCTAATTTCCGTAATTAGCTCTCGGCCATTTTCAGTATTCCAAATCACAAACCCGATTGGCTGATAGTATCAATATTTTGAAAATATAATCGAAGGCTTGTCGGCATGCCGTTTTCGCTCAGTTCAATCATTATTTCATATTGAATACTTATAATTAATGAAAACTTTTCGGGATGTTCGAAGAGTAAGTCAATATATTGAATTGTACTAATAATTAGATGTTGACTAATACATATGACAATTGTACTAATAATTCATGGTTGACATTTTGTTGTACTTTGAGGAAAGAGATGTTTTAATGACTCTAAGAATAGGCCCAGCGCGCCAGCTGTTTGAGGGAAACTGTTGTGCACGTAGTAAACACCAGAGTCTTGGGACTCGAGAGAGTTGTAAGTCGTAAAGATTGTGTGAACGTTTGGTATTTCGGAGTGAACATCATCATCATTATTATCATGATGAGTTTATTCACTGAACACCATAACCGCGAGAGGCATGTTTATATATATACTATATACAAGTACGGATAAAGCCAGGGATGCTCCAGTTCATACGCTGTGTTGTCTCCTGACAGCGATTGCCCGTATCGGACGAACTGAAGTGGTATCGGGAGCTAGGATGCATTGGCGGCCTGCGGCTCGCTTCCCTGCTCTGTGCTCCCGTCAACCTCAGCCTGGTCCAGTGCCGTTCGATCCGTTCATGCTCCAGCTCATAGGAATTGGAGTATTACTGGCTTTGTTCGCACGTCTCTACCTTTCTGTAGGAATATCCCACAGTATCGAAGCTCGTCCCTCAGCGCGTTTCCTATGTCGCCAGTCGCGAGGTAAATTCCAGGGCCGCATCTCGGTGAATGGTTGCTATATACAATCGTGGTCAGTCAAGTCTGCTAGAACTATTGTCGTCTCAAGGACATTTGCAAACTTGAAGCTTTCCTCGTACGCTCAGCTCCAGCCTGCTATTTTAGTGTTCCTTTAACTAGATCATGGGCTAGCTTCAACTTAGTGCTGCATTTCCCGGCCTCCGAGGGCATAATATCTTTCTCCATAAAGCGATCATGGTCATACATTTGTGGCAACAGTAAAAATACGGCACACGACGTAGCAAGAACTGCTCTGCCTGGAGGCTGGAAAGAGGCACTGGTTTCATACTGACTGTCTAGGTCTCGGCTACGGATTCTGCCGGACATAAGTGATGCTCAGCGCTGGGTAGACCACGTCTTGTTAGTAAGGATCATAAACCGGAAACTGTGCCTGCGAGCCAAAGAGTTATTCAACCAACTCGGCCCGAATTGGCAAGCAGAAGGAGATATAATGCGCTGTCTGATACGATCAACGAAGTCACTAAAGTCAGATAGCTGCGGGGCGAGCCTTAGGTTCTACTTGGGGGTTAATCAACCTGCCTGGTCAGGGCACCTCTCTTCTCGGAGTCAATACTGCTCGTGTGCGATTGAAACAGGCGCTATCGCGGGCCACCTACTGGGGCTGTAGCACGGTGAGGGGTACTCGCACTCGGTGTTACACGTGGATAGACCGTCTTCTCTTCAAGAATCTGCGACCACGGCTGCGTGCAGGGGGGCATCACATCGAGGAGGAACAACCCATCCCGGTTGCAGCGTGCGTCAGTGCGAATCCGGCCCATGAGGAGTGTAGGGTACGGGCGCGTAGAATTTCGGCTCTCCTCATCGAGGATGCCAACGGGCTGAGGAACACGTATGTGGACCTAACGCTCCCTTGTCCCCTCGTGTTCCAGTGCTTGCCTCAGCGCCCCCGTCGGAGGGGCGTCGCTGCGAATACTATGCGGAGGCATAAGGAGTTAGTGTACACGGAGGCGCTAACCAACGTTGAGGCTTTGGTGTAAACCAACAAATCCGTTGACGTTTGAGCATAACGCCATCAGCACGGTTTTAGCGAAAGGAATCAAAGACCCGCCGATTGTTGATAAGACCTTCGTTTTCCGAAGGGATTGGACTTCGAATGTTCAGCGATACCGGTCGGACAAAACCTCAGGCATTCAATCAACGCTAGTCTAGCAATCAATCATCTTGTGCACTGATACTGAATAATGGTTACTTTTCGCCACGACAAGCTGTCACTCTCGTGCATTGAATTAGGATTACTTCTGATCTACATAGATGGCAAGGGTAAAACGATCTAATTATTACTTAATTTCAGGAGAACTAGACTTCTATCAGTCTAAAACATGACAACCTTGCTCTTAGACTAACTCTGATAGAATATCAGACGTTTTAACTGACAACAAATCAGACAAGGTTCTTAGAAGTATTTCAACCACGTAGCACAAAATTTCCACTTTTAGTCCTTTCAGCCGACGTGAAGTGCGAAAACAACAATTTATTGGACGATTTATGACATCCCAATGAAGAAGGAACTTGAGCTGGATAAAATAAAGAGAAATAAAAACTCTTAGCCAATGAACAAAAGGAAGCCAGTGTAAGCACCGTATACTGTGGCAGGGGATGCTCAACGATAACCAACCATATTAATCGAGAGGGTCCTGTTAGGGGTAGTAGGTCGATGTTATCCTGTACGCGGTTCGTGTAGACGGGTCATCTTGTTGTCCGGTCTAGATGAGATGGAGGAGGTTGCGGAAGTCTTCAGCCGCGTCGAGGAGCTGTATGATGAAGACAAGATATTCCAAGCTGGAAGGTTGTTGGAAGGAGTGATTAGCAATGGCGGTGAATCAGCTCTGGAACGGGTTAGACAGCACCCGAGGATGTCGAAGATTAGGCAGAGCTGCAAGGATGCGACTGACATGATGGCCACGATGAAAAAACTTGATGATTGGGTGATATGTTACAACGGAAAGCAAACTAAAGTCTGGTATAAAGCCGAGACGGGCACAAAGTATAAGAGCCTTCGTTCTGAGGCGGTGCTCAGAGCCGATGTAAGGAAGCTCGACTGTTTCAATATCAGAATTGCGTTTTACCAGCTAACCTGGAAATCAACTGCATCTCTCCATCTCTACGTGGTTGCTAGATGATTAGTTTGCTCAGTATCATTTACGAAACAGACTTGCATCCGGACCTGTTTCCGTTCATTTCTGAATCAGAGCTGCTTCTACAACCTGCTCGGGCTAAGAAAATCATTAGACTTAGCATTCAAGCTCCATGGCCGCTCAAGGCTAGGGAGACTGCTCTGTTCGGGTAAGAGCTCCACGGGAAACCTGAACATCGTGATACCTGATTGCGTGACTTACCTCATCCTCGTTCAAAAACAAAAACCACATCAGGTATGCCGTAGATGGACTTGATGAAGATAACTGCTATTTCGTGTACTTTCGAGAAGTTGTTCCGGAGCAAGATGATTGTACGCCTCCTGCGGTCCCCAAAGATCGAGTGAAAATGACCGTTCGAAGAGCTGCCATTTGCTTTGAACCAGTCTCCCCGACGAGAACTAAAGTCACTACCATCGCAAATATGGATCCTGCTATCAGCTTCCTAACACCCGCCATGCTGAATTGGTTGTCGAGGTAACGACAGCAGCCCCAGGCCGTTTTCTGCGGATGAACATCAGACAACACTTGGAGCGCTAACGGGATTTTTTTCTCTATCTTGACTGGTACAATAACCGCAGAGCAATATTTAGACTTGCTCTCAGAGTCTTTGAGTCGAAAGCGCAGTCGATTGATCGGCTGCCTCATGCCAGTCGGCTTGAAAGCGGCGCGATCTACGTGCACCTTCGTGAAAGACTGCATGCGTTTGATCAAGCAACGTGGGCTAGTCATTCAAGACTGTGCGATGAGATGGATGCTGCACGAAGCAACCGAAGTTCAGTGTCGATTATGTAAAACAAATTCGCTTGGTCGATGGGTTGGATCCCGTCTTCGAGCCCGGCGCAATTGTGTGGGCAAGCTGCCACTTATGAAAGCTTGTGCAACCAAAGGTCTGCAGATGAGAGACCTGCCTGTGAGGACTATTGAATAGCCGTACTGAAACTAGCTGCTTTTCGGGAAAGCTCGATACAAGATTTCCGATGGGAGGGGCAGCCTAACCAGCCAAACGCACCAATAACCAGCGTCCTGGCCTTCAGGGCCTTGGTGATAACGGGATGAAGGACTCTCAATGATTGACAGAGAAGAGGGGCAGCCACCCAGTAGCACCGTTGAAACAGTTCCCAAGAGCACACTATGTCGAACTGCTCTCCGAGCCTGTTTCGATTGGCTGGATCTCCTGTTTCACCCTCATAAGTCAATTAAATTCATTTGTACATTGTTATAGGCCATTTACAGACTTTTCCACTCATCGTACTTGCAGGCGGTCTATCCCCTCTACAACAACTCCGCTCTCCCCCAAAGAGAAACATTGCCTTGCTCACATCCTGGGTCTCTCAATTCCCAAACCTATGTGGTTCGCGCAGGGCCACCACTCTGCGCCACACAAAACGAAAGAAAACCAGTACATCAACCAGAAAAAGAAAAGGAGAAGGGGGACAATCGCGGTTTCGAAGTGTTACAGTCCTTCCCCTTGCCGCACTCCTAACGCTCGACGATGCCACAGCCCAGGCTGACCGTGTGCCCGAGATCGAAAAATCAATCAACATAAACTTCAGTCAATGAGAAAAAATTAGTCAAAACCCCCACCCCTCACAATCCTCTTCCTAATTCCTTCGCGCTCTAGAAATTCAGAACCACGTCTCAGAAACTAAATAAATCAAGGAATGGAGAAAGGTAAGTGTCAACGCTTACCCCCTCTATATTGTTCGACTATTTGTTGAAATGATTTTGTGCGGGAAAACCCCTCTGGTGCACGCGCGCTGCTTCGTTTGGAAGGCTGTTTTTTTTATTTTCTTGATAGGCTTGAAAAAAGGATCTTCTACAGGGCCTCCTGGTAAGAAATTTTTGGGAGCATCTCCTAATCATGAGCTTCGGAAGATCTTTATTAAGAAAATGTCTTCTTCTATCAACCCTTGTTCATGTTTTGTTCAAAATATAGAAAGTTTAGGAATATTTAATCCATGTTGTCACCCTGCGCAGTGAGAGCTTGCGCACAACCGTGGATACCTCGAAACCTCTCCCCCCCCAACCTCCAACCCGTGTTCGAATCTTACTGGAAATATTCAAGGGGTTGTTAGTCCATTATTTTCACAAGAAATACTGAAATAAATTACCAAAACACCGTAAGAAGGTGAAAAAGCGAAAGGGGGAAAACAAACCACGCAATCGAGTAATGATATCAAAAACAAAGGGGAGCTACCAAGACCCAACCGAAAACCTAATTTTCCTAACATTTTTTGAAATTCTAAGCCCCTATATTCCAAAAACAATAAACAAACCGGAGGCAACCTTTCTTCAGAAGACACGATACGATACCATACACAACCCCCCTCGCCCACATCAAAGATATCCCAAAACATACAAGAAAATACCACTAAAAACGATTTCATGAGAATGTACAGTTTAAACATAACCCCCCCCTCAAAGCCGATATATCAGTCATTATAGAGATAATCAATCAAGTTCCCTGATTTCAAGGTTTTTTTGAGGGGTTTCTATGGCCGGTGGTGGAATTTTTTTTTTATTTTGCGGGGGGTGAGTGGGGCGCGGGGGGGGGGGGGTTTTACAAGATTGTTTTACAATAGTACGCTTTGTTTGATAGCAAGATAGGAAGAGTTTTCCGTGTCTAAGGGGGAAAAGTGAAGGGGTGAGGAGAGTGGGATTTGGAGAGCGGAGCTTGGGGGGAAGAAGAAGGGAAAGGGAGGGAGAGAGACGGTTGGTTGTGAGGGTCAAATGAAGATAGGGAATGCTGTTGTTGTCCTTTTTGGAGGGGTTTCAGGCGAGTATCTGTGTTGGATGAGTGGAAGACTGGAATTTAGATAGGGAAAAGGTTTTACATTTGGATGATTGGATTTAGAGAGCGGGAGGTTTGGGTCAGCAACTGGAGAATTTTTGTTGGGTTGTAGATTGGATTTGTCGCTGGGAAGGAGGAATCCTGGCTAGGTGTCTGCCGAAGTATTGGGGACCTGGTCTGTGGTTAGTTTGTTTATTTGGAGGGGAGTGTCGATGGAGAGCTATTGCCTCTGAGATTGTGGAGGTGTATTGTGGGGGTTGTTGAGCGTTTGGGGAGGGGGTTGCGTTTTTGTGGTTGGTAGTTTCTGAGTTGTAGCGATGGAAGCGACGGCTTTGGGTGGGTGCGATGCTAATTCTTCTTTTTGTTGTTTGCGTTGTTTTGTTTGCGGCGTGCTGCGGATGAGGTGCTGATGGCGATTGAACTAACATCTTCGCTTTTGTGTTTTGGTTTCAGGTTCTGAAGGTCCGGAAGAAGGATTTGGACATCGAAGAGACATGGCGGCGCTGAGTGGGCAGGATGAGGTACAAGCTGCGACAATGTTGTTGCTGGGATTGAAACAGTACGCCCTGAAAACAGAGGATGAGGATTTCTTTTCGGCTGCGGGAAGCGTTGAGACAACAGCCGATGAGCAATTTCCTCTGGTGCCGAAAATGGAGACGGAATCAGTAGGCAACGAGATGGAGGAATCGGAGCTTGTAGAGGAAGCTTCTTACGGCTTACAGAAGCGAAATTCTACGGGCAACTCTTCTTCCTCAAAGAAGAAACAGAGAAGAGCCTACAGCGATGGTAGTTCTACGACAAGAAGAAAGTCTAAAAGGTACGTACTTGCCACACAAAGGCTCAAAGACACCGTGCGCGTTTGGTGAACTGACGTTCGCCGTTCCTCCTCGTGAAACTCCAATAGCAATTGTTCGAAGGATGACTCGGAGACTGGGTTGGAACCTGACACCAACGTTGCATGTAAGGTGAGGGACGCCGAGTCCGGCGACTCCCAGTGGATTTTGGGAAGGGTATTGCAATACTTCCCAGAGAGCAGAAAATACGAGGTTCTTGACGTAGGCGATTCTGATGAAGTCGCTCAGCAGAGGAAACCCAGCAGAAGACCAAGGTGCGTAGTCTTGTGGAAAATTCGGGACAAACTTTGACGGCTCACAGGTCATGTGGGTTTGTACTGAGAAAGCGCTCTGTTACTGCTTTCAAACTGTTCCTCCAGATGCTACAAACTGTCTAGAAACAGGATTCGGGTGTTGCCGTCGGAGCCTAGGATTGACCTTGCGAAACGCGCTCGAACCTTGGCAGTCTATCCCAACACGACGGTTTTCTATCCGGCAACTGTCCATCTTTCCGCAATGACCCGGGAGGATCGAGAATACACTCTTGAGTTTGATGATGAAGAGGAACAGGGGGATCTTCGATGGAAGAGAGTACCTGCCTACCATGTACTGCCTATAGATGAGGCCTTGTAACAGACTCCACAACGTGTGCTGTCATCGAGTGTGAATATGGAAACAATGCACCATCAAACCAAGTGTAATTTAATGTGTACGACACACCCGGAGAGTTCCGCTGACGAGAAACAAAGCTGTGCCCGAACCTGTCCCAATGTTGAATTCTGAGAATCAGAAGAGGAGCACATCATAGAAGACAATCCAAGCGAGAAAGAGAAAACGAACTGAAGGTAGGGAGAGAGTCCGGACTAATCCTTATCGAACCCGTTTATTAACAAATAATCGTTCTTGGGACTTTCTTATGTGCGAAGGAACTCTAGGCTCACCAGGGCGCTTTTGGGGGAAGACAAAACACGTCTCCTCCCGGCAGAAAAGCCCACGCGCTGCTCTACAAAGCTCTGTAATTATTCTGAAGACCTACGTGAAGCTACTCGATATCACAGATCGCTGGATTCGAAGGACGTCAACAACAAAAATACCCTTTCAAGAAGACAGAAACCAATGAACAAGAAACACAACGGCCGAACTGCAAGCCACTACTCAGATGGGAGGATACAGAAATACGGGAAGGGTAAGCCTGCTTTCAAATCAGCTTCTTCTCCTTCTCGAATCACGGCGCTTTGAATCCAGCATTCGCTAATCGTCCTGTTGCAATCTCCAGGCAGATGCACTAGGTCTTTCATAACCAGGGAGGGATTTCAGAAACCCCTCTGCGCTCAGAACCTCGTCAAACAGCTGTTTCTAAAACTCTGTAATTATTTTTACCATATTTCAATGTTTCCCTCAAGATTATAGAACAATAAAGGATCGATTATTTCTTAATTACGTAGTACCGAATGTAATCTAGGAATATAAGGGTTGTCGTATCCTTTTTGAAAATATTTAACTGTATCTAGGAGCTTAATCCCTAAACAATGCCGATCAGAAACGCGAGAGGACTCTCAGATTGAAGAGGAGACTCTTGGCTTTTGATGCTTGAGGTACTTCGTAGACGAGCGAAATTACAAAGTAGCTCAGGCTCAAGAGGATGTATTAGAAAAGCTGGAGTAGTGCCCAGCTAGGTTCTTGCTGACAGTGTTCCAGAGGAAGGATTCACCGATCGGACCGGATCGTGAGCAGATCTGCAAGAATGAAAAAAAAAGAAGACAGTCGCCAGTAGCCCCTTGAGTGAGACCTGCGAAGCTGCAATGTGGATGACGATCACGCTGGAGCAACGAGATACTGCCCAACTATGCTACATCTACACCGGGACCTTAGATATCTAAACTCTGGCAATCGAACTCTGCCCGTAGCTTCGAGCTCCAGAGACATTCAACAAACCTCCTTTCCAACGTTAACCCCAGCAATAATCTTCCCTCTACAGACTATTGAAGACTCAATGACGATCACGCCGGACCGCCGTATCCGGCGGTGGCGTGGGCAGATAGATCATTGAGCTCAAAACTTGACGGCGCGTAACGTCAGTTTCCGATTCAAGTGGATGACTTGAAATGCCCAAGTTGGATGCAAAGAAGAGACGAAGGCGTCACCATGCAATGACTTTCTTGCTGAGCGGGTTTTACAGGTGGCAAATACATGTTCGTAGTCCACGATACAACGCGATTTGAACGGTTTTGGAAGTGCTCGGCGGTCCAAGGGCAGAAACGCGCAGCTTTCCGCGGAAGCTGATATGAGTGGGGAGCTCTGGGGACTAGAGCTGGGTGGTTTGATCCTCCGGAAGGTCCGATGAATGAAATCGAGGCGAAGTTGTGCGCTGATGAGAATAGGAATCCGTAAGATAAGATCTTGGCAATTTTCTTATCTCTGTTGCGTTGCGGGCGTAGGATGACCTTCACACTATCTGTCAATCCACTGAAAAACCACGGATGATTGAGAATTGTGTATATTTAACCTCTAAGAAGCACTGATGCCTTACACAAGATGACCTGTTGTACATTGCTTAAAGGCTCAGCTGTTGCTGATCACTACGCTCATGTTCGTCCTCCAGGTCGAGTACTTCGAAAGTCGGAGTTGAATAGGTGGATATAGCGAAAGAGATTTGATATTTAAAAGCAAGAAAGCGAACGAGTACACTTGCATGGCATGCTTAGTGCCTTAAGGTCGAATTCTTCGAATGTTGGAGTTAGTACTTCGAACGTCGGGGTTGAATAGTTGGATATAGCGAAAGAGATTGATATTTAAAAGCAAGAAAGCGAACGAGTACACCAGCATAGCATGCTTAAGGCCTTAAGGTCGAATTCTTCGAATGTTGAAGTTGAATAGTTGGATGCAGCGAAAGAGATTTGATATTTAAGCAAGAGAGAGCGACTGAATAGACACCACCATGGCATATGTAGTTGCATTCAAGTTTTAATGCAAGGCCTTTCGGAATCATCAACCATCTGAAGAGCGAGCTCCGTTTTCTTCCTTCCCTTTCCTTTGAGTTTGTAGTTTGTCCCTCGGATCGCGATGCCAGCGAGCTTTGTAAGCCATCACGGTAAGTTGCTCTGGCTGCCAAGCAAGAAGGACCGCATCAGAACCCACACCGAAGGTAAGAATGAAGAGGCTTCCTAAAAGCCCTCCGCTAGCGCCTTCCGAGCAACCAAATTCTCTTTCAAGCTCCAGAGCCGAAGTTTTCTGTTTCATCGGAGTAGTGAGTAGTGTACTCTTGGGACTACGAACAGCCACAGAAAAGGGTGACGGTTGTGCTAAAAACACAACCGTCCGACCCTTAAAGCAAAGATGAACAAGACAACCGCGACGGGACTCGAACCCGCAATCTTCAGATCCGAAGTCTGACGCCTTATCCGTTAGGCCACGCAGCTACTACTTGGCCTTGGAAAATAATCAATATATAGATTATAGCTTTTTTGACGGGAAATTGCGATTTTAAGAGTTCTCGGGGCTAGTGCCTTATCCGCACATTTTCCTTTCCAACTAACTTGATTAGGGATATTCCTAGCGCACGTGAACAAGTGCATGGAGCATTCGATCGACAAGGTTGGAGAAGAGTTCGTTGTGCTCTCTCTCTACTTGCTGTCTTGCATTCAGCCACAACGATGCCTATCTCGGCCGGTATTTAGCATTGGCAAGTTACTAAACCAAGCTCGAACTGCGTGCTTTGCGGTCTAGGATACTTCGGCTTGACTCTCTACTCCGTCACTGAGAAACGCGTTTTCAAGGACCGGTGGAGAAAGGGTGAATCAATAATCGCACTTGTCGTCGCATTCCATTGAAAGCGTGCGGGGTAAGCGCTAATGACTGTATGAATAGCCCGGCAACTTTCGAAATCGATGTATCTGAAATAGGAGGAATATGGTGCATGCGAAAAAGAGCTTTGACTGTACACAGCGTGGGTCCGTTTCAAACTACCCCAAACCGATTCCGGTTTCCCCCGAAACGAAATCAAATGCTTGTTTCTCTCGGTGTCTTTTCGCTTCGGACTTGGGGTATTTCTCAGCTTCTCGTGGGACTGTTTCAAACTGGCCCCAGGTTATTGCGGCTTCCACCGACAAGACTGTAGCTTTCCGTATTTCAGTAGTAAGGGGTTACTTCAATCATCAGCTCTTTCCTCCCCCTCCCCCCCTTTCGCGCCCTGACTCAACTGCCACGGTGCCCGCAGTGCACATCACATACAAAATCCATTCCCACCCATCAAAAAAAAACAGGTAGAAAGTTTATTCATTTTTCTACGAGCTCCAGCGGGCATAGTACTAGTACTTGATGTACGATGAGCTACTAGGATCTGTAACGGCTTAGAAACTTCAAACCGGACAATCTCAAAAACGAGAGAAAAAAAAGAGAGGATGAATTTGGGAGTTTTCTTGAAGGTTCATAGCAAACAGCCAATCATGTTGTGATTCTTCATCCAGCCTCCTCCTGTTTTTCACTAAAAAAGGGGGAGGGTGGCAATTACGTGGTAGAACTGTTACCTTTTTAATATTGAAAACAAGAAGATCAGTGGAAGAGCCTCTCAATCTCGCGTATCGTTGGATAAAGGTGTAGAATATCAAGAGTGGATTGGTCAAAGTTTTTAATCATTCATTGAATATTTATTGTTGAGGATTTTTCTAGATATAATACGTCCAACATTGAACGGGCGGACACGTGAGAAGCGAAAATTAGATGATAATACCGGCCCTAAATTTGATGACAATAAAGTTCCTAAAAATATCATTAATGTGATAAAATACCATTCATGGAATTGGTATAACCCCCTTAAAGTAAAAAGTAAATTTTTGCTCGCTAAGAACATGAATTTACCCAATCATACGAAGATTCCCTTTTAATCGTTTTTAATTGGACAATAAATATCACGTACCTAAGCTCGGCGTGACCCCTAATTTGATTCGCTACTCATATTAATATTTCAGAATAAACTGGAGCCAACTGACAGAGATCATAAGTACCAGAAAATGTCAATCGAGCAGGCTAGCCTCTTTTCTAGGGGGGGGGGTGCGAGCACTATTCATGGTTGCCTTGCTGGCTGACAGAGAACTCAAAAATCGAAGAAGAAACGAGGACCAGGACATGTGTAAATTGAAATTTTCTCCTATACTGTTTTTATAAGTAAATATGATGTTATGAGCGGGGTATGCATATTTGATACTACCCTTATATGTTTATGCTTAATGTCAACCACGTTGTTCGGGGATTCTCGTAATCGGATCATGGACAGGATAAGGGGGGGTAGGGGAGGTGTTGAGCAACTTGGATTTGCGTGGCAAAGAGCAATGGCCGCCGAAATGATAGACTGAATTTTTTTTTGGCGAGATGATGAAATGGAATTGTGTTCTCAGGAGCAGTTGGGAACATGCTGAGAGCTAATGAAAGCACACTTGGCGTCGGATGTGGATATGTGTCTCCATCGCCATGATGGTGAGGAGCAAATGCACGAATCCAGGTCTCCTCGAAGACGGGACTATGAAAACGTTGCTTATTGCAGGGGTTATGGGGTGTCCTAATGAAACAAGCTGGACGAGAAGGAACTCAACACCCTAAGGCCCGCCCCCCTTTCAAAAACACACGGTACTTAGTTGTAGCTTTGGGAGATAAGATATCACCAAGTGGACATTGTACGGCAGCGAGGAAAGAAAAAATTCCATGGCGACACAATTACCCTCCCCCCCCTCCACAAAACCCATCGCTTTCTACCGAAACGCTCGATGAGTACACACACTCTAGCGACCGGTCCACCACTACTTTCTCGAAACTATAAGTCTTTCCTACTGCTCAAGAGCGATGATAAAACCGAACAAAACGAAATTTTTTCAGGACCGCTTGGCAAAAATCCTGAAAATACGCTCTCAAAACGTGCGCTTTAAAGTTTGTATTGTTCCCTCACATCTCCAGCGCTCTTCTCTCTCTCTCTCTCTCTTGGATTGGGAACGATTCGCTTTGTTCCAGTAGCTAGGTTCCAGTAGCCATCAACACTGACGCACTGTCTAGCTAGCTAGCTCCCATCGCCATAGATAATATCGCTCTCAAGTATATTTTCGTTTCTCGCGCCTCTCGCCCGCAACAAAAAGCCTTTCAGTTTCCGGACTTCCCCAAAAATTGCTGCCCACACTTCTGAACGAGGAAAATTTATAGACACATACTTTTTTGCTTGGCGGAATTTGTTGGTCATTTGCTGCGTGGCTTTTCAGAGTATGTCCGTTTGCTTTTCTTTGACGCTTGTGGTCGTCTTGTTCAAGACGGGTTTGGCATGAGAAGAGTGTGGTGAGGACGTTGTGGGTGTGGAGTTGAGAAGTGGGGATTGAGCAGTGTGGGTGAGGTTAGGATGAAGTGAGAAGGGTGTAAAGGAGGGATGAACGTTGATGATGTTGAGGATGGGGGATGGATGGAGAGGGGAGGTGGAGATATTGGGCGTAAGAGTTGGACAGTTGAGGAGGAGGTCAAGCTTTTGAAGCTCTTGGCAGAGTTTGAGATGTTCCGTGGCCATGGTAAGGGGAAGAAAGGGCGCGGAAAGTTTGAACCGATGGCCATCAAGATGAACCACCTGTTTCACGCGAAAAATGGCTCAAAATATCCAATGCGGAGCTGGGAGAATCTCAGGGTCAAGGCCAACAACCTCAGGGCAAAGTACGAGGTCGTGAAGAGAAAAGTACTCTTGGAGGATAATGACGGGGCAGTAGATCAAGGGATGGATACGTGGCAACACTTTAAGCTTTGTCATGATGTCTTTGGGAAGGATTCAATGGATGGGAAGGAGGAACATGAGGTCGAGAAGACTTCTGAAGAGGAGAGCAAGCAATCCCCGTGTGCTGATCGTTCTGTGGGTACAACAAATCTGAATGCAAAGGATAAAAACCCCTTAATAGAAGCGATAAAAGTCCTGGAGAAGCGAAGGGAGACGAGAAGGGCCGAAACAGACAGACAGCGAAAAGTGCGAGACCAGGAATTCAACAGCGAGATCGAAAAACTACGATTCGAAACGAGAAAGTTTCTGGATCTTCAATTGGACAGACTAAGAAGCGAACAGAGGCTCAGAATGCAAGAACTTGAAGGAAAAATAACACATTTAATCCAGAGCTCAATCAACCACACCCCTTCCGCAGACAACGATACTACCCTCAATCTGAAGAGTAGAGTACATTAATAAGCCCGTTCCTCTTCTTGCAAAGTTTCTTTCCCCTTCGTCACCACGAGACGACTTGTTCCTACTTTCCAACGGTCCACGGGCCTCTTGTCTACTCCGAGGCTACAACCACGCGTTCTCTAGCAATTATTGTAGGAGTTAGCCTCGAAACAATGCCATTTGCACTGGATTCGACCAAGAGGGGGGAGGGGAAGAGCTAGGAGACACAGCCCCCGGAAGGCAGCATCTCGACAGAGACGACTCAAGGAGGAAAACAAAGAATTGATGAGGCGGTTGTCGTTGTAAGCTACAATGAGAGCGACCCTTTCTTGTATTACTAAATAAACGTTATGTCCTTTCATGCAATCAGCTCCTTTATGTGAAACAGACAAGCGCATGCCCAAGATGGTCGAATTCAAAGCTCACCAAGCTTCTCAGCCTGTCCCCAAACCTAGACCTGGCTCACCCGATAGACCGATGAGAGGCACTACTCTACTTCTGTCATATTGAATGGGAATTGCCGAAGTCATCCTCCATTCTGCCCTGGATCCCTTCGTTTGTTCACCAAAATTATCTGTCATTCCGCAGCTCCGCCTCCTGGATGGGCATTCCCGAGAGGAAGTCTGATACTTCCCCCCGATGGACAGACCACTCATCCCTATTGAGAATTTTCTTTGCGTTGTTTAGAACGCGAAAACTTCGAAATCGAACAGTATTCACAGCTGGTATCAATCAGAGCTACCCAAAGCCATTCCGAGTCCCCGTCTTGATCAATATGCACCCCTTCAGAAAGATCTCCATAAGCAATCAAAGGCCAGCCCGATAAAGACCCAAAGGCAAGAAGTATATGAATTGATTGAATAGCTATTTTCGAAGATTTCGAGCGAATTGTTGATTGAAGCAGGCAACCGAATTTCATATAATCCTTCGGAATTAGTTTAATTAAAGGAATATATCCTAAATAGAATTTATATAGGTTGGGCTTTTTTGTATTTATGTTGCAATGGGCTGGCTGTGGACTCTGATGAGCGATTCATAGACGAGCGAGCTGTTGACGTGATGGACTGACCTCTCAAGAGCTGTGACGACGGCGTGTCTTTCGATTTCTACGAGTTCCTTTTCATAGTGGCTGAGCCTTGTACCGTCTGAGTCCACGGCAAGTCTGACGGTGCTGAGCCACACCGCGGTCCACCTCGTTCGCTGATCCTCTCTCAGGCCTCTGTTGTCTACGGATAGGAAAGGTTCCGCACATGTGGATATGTACACTAGTTGTGCTACCGCTTCTTCATTATCTCCAAGCACCCGATCCTGGCGTAGACTTCGAGCAATCATCAGCAGCTCTATCGCCCGCCCCAGGTTCTTCGCCCCGACCTGCTCCTTGATCACCGGTATCAAGCAATCCTCGATCCAGTACGAGTGAGCAGACAGAATGTCTCCAAGACCTCCGACTCTAGTCAAGCAGTCCTCATCTTGTTCAACCAGTCTAGTCACGCATGCAATAAGCTGATCCAGCGCCATTTTGCTTGTGGATCCCTTCAACAAGCTCAAAACTGGGCGCAGTTGACTCTCAAGGAGGTCCGTGAACAAGGTGTGCTCGGAGCACACGTATCTCTGCGAAAAGCGTCGAGATGCAGAACACGACAACTCAGATATATCTCGCAAAGCCTCTAGTGCATCTAGTCCCGTGTTTTCATTTCTTACCACACTTCTAGCGAACGCATTGAGCACTGTAAGGCGCTCGGGTCTGTCTGACGGCCATCCTTGTGTTGTCAACCTGCTCAAAACCGTCATGAAGACATCAGCCTCCAAAGTTGAAGCGACTGCAAGCTCCCAAAGCCTGGAAATATACTCTGCTTCAATTACGATCCTTTCTTCCGCATCGAAGTCCATGATCAGGTCCAGCTGCTTTCTTAGGACGTTGTGTGAAACGCAGAACAGACTGCACCGTGACTCTGTCGAAAGATGGTTCAGACCCGAGGAGTCGAGTGAAGACATACTATTCACAAGGCCCTCCTCCAAGCACGGGTTGAGCAGATCCTCATCCATTCGAACTTGATTCGACAGCATCTCGCTTAGGTAGGAATCAAGCAACTGCCATGCTGGTGTGAACGACGTTTTGGTCAGCTTCGTGACACGCTCTTCGAACTTGAAACACGTTTCTGCAGCGGTGTTGAATCCAGTAAGTTGGGAGTGGAGTGCCGGGCCTTACAAGCGAAAGAAGAATTCCGTACCATGGGAGGGGGAACCCCTCATGCTGCGCCTCACACAAGCAATTGCCTCCTCTGCAACCGCCTGCTGGACTAGTTCATCGATACGTTCCTTGTCCTGCTCGCCCTCACGAAAGGGTAACACATCGACAAGCTTCGAGTGTGTCAGGTTGATCAGGGCCTTTCTGGCCCAAGACGAGGCTCTCTTTTCAGCTTCATTCTCTGGAAGAGTATTGCAGAAGTAGATGAAGCATAACATCACGCGGTATGCAATGGGCGCCGCCCTGACTTGATTGCTCTTCGCGATCTCCAGTAAAGCCTTTGGGGACTGCGGAAGCTGGTTCACCACCACCGACACGGGAAGCGCTTCAAAAACCTAACCAAGGCACGTCAGCAAGGTTGGCTGTCTAGTTTGCAATGAGGACCTGTTGAGGTGTCCCGTCTCAACTTGTAATGCTCACCGTCAGAAGGTTCTTGAGGAGCTGCCCTAGCGCGTCTCCCTCCATACTATCCGCCGCGCCACCGCCTCCGCCGTGAAGAACGGAATCCAAACCAGCGCGCAGACTTGAGATCATCTCTTCGCGCTCGCTCAAATTCATCATAGCTTTTCTGAAGAAGATCAAGCGTTCCTGGCTGCCTCATCAACTTCAATCGATATCCGCTAATCTCTTTCACCAATTGCGTCTTGTTCGCCCTTGCCATCCTCTGCCTGCTACGGGATCGGACTGGGGAGCACGTCAGGGAATTGATATCTGATGCTAGGTAGAGTCTTGATTCCGCCTCCACCCTTTGGAGATGCGAATGCTCGGGTGGTGACATAATTATCTCTTGTTGTCAACGGGACTTTTGATTCCGACACCAGTCGAACGGTGCAGGGAGAGAAATGCGTTGGATTGCCGTTGGAGTCGTGGGTGGGTGTGATTGGGAAGTTAGCTCCAGGTAGATCACTGTGGCGGTTCGATTTTTTATTCTAAAAAACTTAGGGATTGCTAGGGGTTCTAGCTGATTTTTTCAGGGTAAGGATATCCCCTTACCCAACAGGATATCTGTTTCGGTTGACTGGTGGAAACGTAGACTGTTTGACCGGAGTTTTGGAGTGGGGGCGCTGGTCAGGTGGGGTTTGGGTTAGAACACTGCCAAGTTCACGAATTTCCATTCTGGTTTTGGCGGTACCGCCTGTGCGTCCTCTGATTCTACACTGTAAAGCGATTTAAACTCCCAGAGCTCGTGTTTCCACTTCGAGGGCTTCCCTGCATTAAGCTTGGCCTTCAAAATTATCTCCATCTCTACCTTGGAGAACGTTATTTGCAGACCGTCCTGTGAAAGCTCTTCAAAAGTCGCCGTCCTCACCTTGGCATCCTCAAACTCTAGCTTGATCCCTTCGTTTGAGTTGCGAAGGTAGTTGAAGTAGCCCTCCAAGTCACCCTCTGCTTCATCACTGAAGGACGGCCACATTATCGAAAAGCCTAGTTAGCACACGGTCGGAAAGCATGCCATGGAATACCAACGTAGTGCTGGTTTGACTCACTTTAACCCTTTGAAATCACCGCTCTCCAGGCAATCAGAGACCCTCCCAACGCAGTTTTTGGCTCCGTCAATCATCTCTTCCTCCGAACAGCCAATGGTTTTAAGTCCTTCTCTGACCATAAACCTGCTCTTAGAAAGAACTCGGTTTATGAGCAATCAAGGCCCTAGCGTTCTCTCGCACAAGCAGCGCCAGGCAGTCAGCCAGCTAGCCAGCCATACGTACCATCGCACACTTCTCCATAAAATACTCTCCTTTAACCATTCTGGCTTTTCAGGGTAAAACGTCCCTGAATCAAATTTCTCCTTCTCACCCCCAGTTTCACACAGGCCTCGATACAGAGAAGCGCCAACGCTTCTCCTCCTCAAAGTTTGCATCATCTTCATCGCCATAATCGCAGAGAACTCTAGTCAAGCTGAGTTGTTCAAACCCAGAGACCACTGTCCAACATGCCCTCCACCCTTCTGTACTTGTTTCAGTCCCAAGATGGAGCTCTAACATGTCTTGCGGGAGACCCGAATTCCCCTCTCATCCCGTGTGGAGAAGCGGTTCCGGGGCATGCCCCCATTTGCCCCATAGACACGCGGCAGCAGATTTCAACCTTTTCGATGCCTTCATCGCACCGGAGCTTACTTGCCCCCGAGGCAAAGGCTTGTCGTAGATTAGTTTTCCCAAAAAAGGGCCGAAGAACCCCAACCAGTGAGGTGGAACTACTGCCTTCATGTCTGCAGGACTGCTGCTGATATAAGCTGATTTCCTCTTCATCAATTAGTACAAGGTCTTGAGCTTCTGTCGACGTCTGATTTACATCTGTGCACACATAATCTGCCAACTTGGACTGGTGTTTCCACGACCTGCCTGTGAACCGTCAGTAGATTTCAGGATGTGTTTGCAGCCAGTCGGAAGTCGCGGAAAGCCCACCAAAGGGGAAGATGTGAAGCCCTGATCGAGGAGATGTTGCCTTGACGAGCTTCACCTGTTGATCAGGTGATGTTTTGCTTGTGTCTTCCGCCGCTATGCCTTTCTCTGAGAGGCCAAGCTCCTTTGTAAACCGGCGAAGTCTTTCAACCTTGACCGGGCCCACCACACCAACGTGTAGATCTTCTTCTCTTACGAAAACACCACCGTTCTGTTTCAGCCAATTTTCGAGGTCACCGTCATCACAACAAAACTGGGTGATGAGCTTCAGATGGAGACCTGAGTCCTCACAGGCTTTCACCTGTTCAAGACAGAAGCAGGTTCTATCTCAGGGTTCGAGCTCTTTAGGAAACACTTTAGAGCACAGATGCAAACCTTCTTTCTAAGAGCTTCCAGTTCATCGTCCTCCGAGCTCCCATGCCGTGGTTGGGGAAACGCAGACATGAAGACTCTCTGGATTCCGTTCTTCTGCAACAGCATCGAGCTGATGAACTCGGTGCTACTCGAGCACATGGAGGAAGAACTTGAAGGCGTCACCTGGTGATCGCCGCTAATCAACAGGGCCTGTTCAACGGAGATACGCTTCGTCAAATCACGAAGTGCATCACCGGCCTCCACAAATGTCCTGAATCGTCTCGTTGCAATGTGAGGAACTGGGTTCATTCCCATGTTTGCTAACTCGACAGAGGCTTCGATAATCTCCGAGTACGGCGCACTCGCGAGGTGTGGAATGAAGACGGACATTCCCTCAGGAAGCAGTTGTCTAACTTTCTCGCCTGCTTTCTTTATCATCGTCGGAGTTAACTCCACGCTCACTCGCATGGAATCCGTCGTCGACGTCGAGCATGCTCTTTGAAGGAGTCCTCTTCCAAGCCGTCGCGGAATTAAAACCGCCGCACTCGAGAACGCGGACACCATCCTCACTCAGCTTCCTCCTAAGGAACAAGTCCGCTGCTCCTGCTTCAGATCGTCTTCCTAAGAACGTCTATAGTTTTCTTGAGACCTATGGAAGACCAATACTACATTCCGAGGTTTCGTTGCCGAGGAAGAAGGTAGGGATCCATCTCTTACATTCCTCGCCGATCTAGAGCTTCTATACTTCTTGAGGAGGGGCGAGTAAAGGAAGGTAAACATGCGATAGTAGCCTCTTCTGTATTAGAGAATATTGGCCTGATCGTCAACGGAAGAATGTGCTAGCGTAGCACATATCAAGAATATTACCTTCAAAGGTAGCGAGCCTTCGACTAGGTTTCTTGTGCGCTCTTAGACTGAGCATCTGCCGCATGTACGACGCAGTGATTGTGCTTGAAAACGAAGCCAACAGCGCTTAGGAGACAAATATTTCACTATCATGCCAGTGTGTTGGGGGGTTTGTCAGAATCGCAAAGGAGGACGGGGAGAGGGTTGGGGATGTCACTTGGCAGTGGACTATGGGTGTGACTGTCCCTCATTACTTTCTACGTCGTTGAGGAATACACGTCTCCGATAAAAAAGACTGGATAGAATAAAGAGGAGCCCCCGCACGACGCCCCTAAAATGCGCCCCCAAAATCCAGACCAGAGGGGACCTTCTGACCCACGGGATGCAGTTGTTCTGTATGAAAAGTTCGGAGGCATTTCCAGTCCTACACCGGTTGTAGCTTCCCAACGGAACAGTCGCTAGCTGTAGGGATCCATACGAGAGGCTATGGTAGCGGGTTGAGCGATGAATTGGGAGGAGAGCTATTTGCAAGCATGGGCCTCAGCCGGGGAAACTCCAGACTAATGCAAGCATGGGTCTCACACCCGGGGTAACTCCAGACTAATTCAAGCATGGTCTCATTGTTGTTATATCTCACGTATCCTTAGTATCCTTAGTATCCTTAGTGATCCTTGGTGTTGGGAGTTAGACATCATAGTAAACGACAAGGAGGGTAATTACCACCGCTTTCGGCATCCGAAGACCGGTAATTATTCTGAGAATAAATACCGTATTCTATATTACTAGAAGTGCACACTTCGAAATCAGTGAGTGTAAGTGGCGGAAAAGCGGGGACGGTCATGAGCCACTGAGAGCTAATACACCCCCCAAGCCTACGCAGGCAGGCCGATTTGCACGGATGCGTTGCTAAACCCCCTTTCTTGGGACTTGCACCGTGCTGCCTATGGCCCACTTCTCGCGCAGATGGTCTCATCTTCCCGAGATCGCGCCCGCCTGCGTAGTCCTGGAGGGCGTATTAGCTCTCAGTGGCTCATGACCGTCCCCGCTTGTCCGCCGATCACACTCACAGATTTCGAACCGCGCTTCTCTGCGCTTATACCTCGGCTTGCATCAGCCGCTCTGGCCTTCCAAGATGGGTTCGCCGTGCCCTCTATGCTCTCAGATCGAAGACACCGCGGTTTTTGGGACCCACCTGCTCGCCAGCTGCCCCGCTGTGAAAGGCGGCCGAACCCGACGACATACGCTGATCTTGAACCGGTTATACCGCGAACTTCGGCCTATCGTACGGCAAGCCGGTCTTGAAATTGAAAGTGCGAAGCCAGACTACCAAAATGATGAACGCCGCGCAGCTGACCTCGTGGTCACATTTGACGATAGTCGCCGTCACGACGTACATTGATCTTTCTGCTCCTAATCCTCAGGCTAGTCGTTATTTGCCGACTGCGGGAGAGCGCCGTGGATTTGCCGCTGCCAGTATGAGACGTCGCAAAGAGCTGAAATATGCAGGGGCTTTGTCTCCCTCAGGCATTCATGCTTCGGCTCTGGCTCATCGCCTGGTACCTCCTGTCATTGAGTGCTTTGAGTTCATGGATTCCGTTGGTTCTCGGTGCCTTCGGGAATTGTTCCGCGAACGCCCCGACCGTCTGTCGTCGTTGTTTACCCATTAAGTTTCTTGCTGTGGCGTATGAACGCTGCTTTGATGCTGGAGGCGCACGATCTTCGCCGCGCTGTGTCTTTTTTCCCCCTCCGGGTTTTTTCTTTCAGTCTCCGATGAAACAAATTCATCCATTAGTACTAACAATTCGGAGAAAATATATTTACGAACAGTATTAGTAATATATGAACTATTACCGATTTGATTTAGTTGTTAAACGGAGGTTTTTGAACTTCTCGGCGGCATGACCAACGGAAACGATGCTGGACTACTCCCACAGGGACACTGTCAGATTAAATGGGATGCGGACATTGCTCCGTTCGATTTCTCGAGGAGGGTCTTCGCGGAGACAGTCGACCGTGGTATGTTCTGTTTTCGGTAAGGACAATAAAGTCGCGGAGAGCGGACCGGGACCAGGAGGTTCTCCACCATCAACCATACCGAATCGAAGACCTGCAAGGCCTTCTTCAAGAAGCGACGCCGCCTCACCCCTCTTGGGCGTTGGGTTTGTGGGCTTTTCCTTCGTTAACTCAGAAGCTAGGGTTTAACAGTAGTTAGGCTCTGAATAGAACTGATGACGATGGTTTAACTCGAAACGACCGGATTACCTCAGAATCCCGCGTTTCCGTTTTTATTTTGTTTGGTTAATATTTTCAAGGTCTATATTTACTTTGTGACTGAGTACCTTGTGAGTCAATGAAGTGAGTGATTCGGCGCTAGGTTCCGTGAACCTCGCGCGAGAGGGCCACTGAGCCAAATTAATCTGAACTTCTTGTTCTTTCAACTGTACATTGGACGCTTTCAGCAAAGGAAGGACTTCAAGGACTACCTGTTACGTGAGGAGCATCACCCCGGACATGGGGTCTTTTCGGGTGCCGAGACAAGCATAAGATAAGCTTTTCTGCTGTAGAGGACTAACCAGCGATTCAAAGACAGTTCCGTGAGGAGGCTGTCGAGACTCCCTGTGGATCTGCGAAAGAGTTCACGAAGTCAACGAGAACCTGCACTATCAATTAAGCGGGTGTGTGTATCATCCTGTGGTAGGGCAGGAGTTTCGGGAAGTAGCTAGCAACTTATTGGGCGAGCACCTGTCTGTCAATGCGATTGAATGCGTTTTGCAGGTCCGGGCGTAGAAGCGCGGGTTCCGGAGAGGCACTCAGGGACGCTCGAATGGTGCGCACAATCTGCTTACACACAGAATGAACTTAAGCTTAAATAACAGAAGGCCTCGTTCACTTGAGCGTACGGGATGATCGCGGAGGCTTGGATGCCCAGCTGTACTGGTACGAACAGATCTCTCGCACAGTTTCGGAGTCACTGAGAGAGTACTAGCAACGTCATCTTCTCAGGGTCTCAGGAATTGTAATGGGTTGGAGCTTTGGGTGGTCGGGAGCGGAGCCCCTCCTTTGGCAGGGGAATCACACGTGACACCCCGAACAAACATCGGAACTCCTCCATTAATTGACTAGGCCGAGAGTCTATTCGGCGCAACAGCTTCGAGACCAACCTCAGAGTCGGGACCGGGAGGACTTGCAACTGCTCCGCCGCTTGGCCCTGCGGCCCTGGCGCACTTCAGGTTATCAATACCGTCCAGTAGCTCCTTATCAAAAGCATCAGCGCGAAGAGTATTTGGTTTGGCAGGGTCGGGTAGGTGCTGTAGACCCGAGGTGAACATCAGGGGCTGATCGCTTTTGCTGACTCCAAGAACAGCGGAGTATGAACTCTCATCTAATTATTATTTTGATATTCACTGAATCAGAACCATGAAAAAAAATAAAATCTGCAAAATTCCAAAATTATCATTGATACATTAAATATTTTCAAGTATATTATAACAAATACAAAAACATGGATCAAAAGGGTATTTTTTGTAATCCAAAACATTTTTCAGTTCATGAAAAGATAATAGTTTCTAGATCAGTATATTTATACTCTAAAACGATTTCGTGCAAATATATGAATAATAAATATATTTGGAGATATACCAAAAATATTATTAATACTTTATTAAACAATGAATAGAATAAATATTTCGAGATTCCTTCGTATTACTTTTAAAAACCAGTAGAGCGTGGACAGTATGGATTATATTTTTGGATTGTTAATTATTTGTTTATTTGTTTATATTTACGACCTCTTTGCTCCATGCGAAAAATGTACACAGTTGGCATGAGGTTTTTGGTTGGGAATCATCAGGGTTGTCTGGTGTGGTAGCAAGTGTCTTCTTGAATCAAGATCAGAGCCTTTGTATGAATTTCTAGGTAACATAACAGAGCAATTATAGGCTCTGGATGGTGCAGTCAGCCACTCCCATTAAACACTTGAATGACGAAACGGCGCACATCCGCGAATCCTCAACTATTGGGGTAGGGCTCTGGAGATCTGGCAGGAATGGATTCTGCGCGGGAGCGTGCGAGAGGGACGAAGGGTTTGTAAGACACGATTCTACGCTTTGCTTTCATATTTCTGGATCTATTTGATAGTCAGCAATGGCGTTTGTGGGATATCTCCAAGTCAAAGTCTTTCGATCTGGATGTAGAGTTCAGGGACGATGTTACCGGCAGTTATCGAATTTGAGGAGGAACTCGGAGGCCTTCGATAGAATGGAGGAGATTGTGGATAAGCTTGGGAAGGAATGTCCATGGACGAAATCTCAAAGTTCTGATTCGATTATCAAGCATATTAGAGAGGAAGTTGAGGAGGTGGAGGATGAGATAGAGAGGAACGAGGAGTTGAGTTTGATCGAGGAAGAGCTGGGAGATGTGGTTTTCAACATTCTGCTCCTGTCGGAGGTGCTGCAGAAGGAGAGCAAGGGAGGCTTCAAACTGGAGAGAGGTATTTTAAAAACTGCAGACAAGGTGATGCGAAGATCCCCCCACGTTTTTGGCGGAGAAAAGGCCACAACGGTGCAAGAGGCGATGGACCTATGGCAACGGGAAAAGAAGAGGGAAAAGGGAATTCTTCCGTGAAACTCAGATAACTGGGTTCATGCAACTCCCAAGTTAGCTGCTTTGATCGGGTACCGTGATCTCAAAAAAAATCCGACCAACTATATCCCACGAACATGAACAATCAGATTCCCACGCGATGAAATCTGGACCTGAAAGATCGAGCTCGGATTCAGAACTTTGACAAACGCGAAGGGCTATAGACGAGCCCTCCTGCTCAGGAGGGGCTTGTTTCAATCTACCTGACCTAGGTCGGGAGGCTGGGCATCCCATTTTCCTCCCTTGTGCGAAGATCCTGTGTGACATTGGATTAATTATGCATCGCATGCTTAGAAATAGGGTTTGAACTTTGTAGAAAAAATAGTAGAACAGTGATGATCATCCGTAGTTCTGGTTGCGGGAAAGCGGCCCGGTGAATCCGCCACCTTGTGAAAGCAAGTTCGGCGATATGTTAGCGCTGTCGATAATAGCTTGTACAATGATCGAAGCAGACTCTACTTCAATAAAAAAGTAGTAAACACTTGATTCAATGAGACCTGCGGCCTTCACAATTAGCTCTGAGCTCTTAGTCTTGAAGCTCCCAGAAACAGTGGACTCACTCAATGACTCAGCTCGGACATAAACCAAGCACTCTGTATAAGGCTCAGGAGGTAGAACCTTTAAGATCCTAATGAAAGATACCTAACGGACCTCAGATCAAATCCCTTCAGGAAGTGATGACATCGCATCGCTCCTGCCCAGGACTTGATAGATGAGATCGAGCTTTCCTTCCACCACATCCAAAGATGCAAGCAGTACCAAGACCCTGAAGCAAGCAAGAGCCTAGCTCCTGACACTGCGATATTCTTCCATTAAGTGGGAAACACATTTTTAAGTGTCATCTTGAATAAAAAATTAAAAATACTTTTGACTAGTTAAAGAACTTTTAGAAGAATAAAAAAGCAGATCAATCTTTTATAGTGATTGCTTATAGATGACACTTAAAACTGAAAAGTAAGGAATATGCACTATTTCTAGAATGCAGTTGATCGTCACCAACACTATCAGTCCGTTTTTTATATTGACTATAAGTATACTTAATTAACGAAATTAATTCGGAGTTCAATCTTTTATGTTGATTGTTCTACGTGACACTTTTGATGTTTTGTAATGGAGTCTGCACCAGATATGTTCTTGGAAGAGTTTTGGGATGGAAGGGTCCTGAGGAAGATGACGAGGAAGCAGATGGATAGCTCGTCACGTTTCGACTATACATAAGGAATAATGCGATCCATTGGAAGATTGAATCATGTGGCCGTTGCTGTGAAGAACTGTGACAGTGCGGCCAAGCTGTGGCGGACGCTGGGTTTGGAAGTGAACAAGGTGGACAGGTTACCTGAGCACGGTGTGAAGGTGGCGTTTGTAGAGCTGGAAAATAGTAAAGTAGAGCTCCTCGAACCCATTGGCAAGAATTCTCCTATTAATGGGTTTCTTGATAGGAGCCCGGTGGGTGGAATTCACCATATCTGTGTGGAGGTGGACAATGTTCGGGAAATGATGAAGAAGGTACAGACGCATGGTATCAGGGTCCTTTCTGACGAACCTAAAATTGGTGCACACGGAAAGCCAGTAGTATTTCTGCATCCAAAGGATTGCAATGGTGTTCTTCTTGAGCTTGAAGAGAGATAGATTAGAGAGCGAAATCCTTATCAGTACTTAGCGGACTTTCGAGCGGGGACTTTTCCTTCATTCTAGCGAAAGCCGGGCCAGGCAGTTTCCATGGAATACGTAGGATTCTCTTCCCATGCAAGTTCTAATAAAAGAGAGCACACACTACCCACACAGTCAGCAGCTCTGTGTTTTCGCTGCCCGCAGATGATGTGTAGACTACAACGGGTATTTGGTCCGTTTCGATTGTGATAATATTCTAAGGATTTGATCGGATGCTGGGCGAGCAGCCAATCAAAGGATCCTGATAAGCTTCAATTTCAAGCCGCGCCTGTCCCGTAGATGCACTCATCCGATTCTATTGAATGCGTTGAATGGTTGATGCCCGGAGCGGGAACTGAACATTTGTCATCTACGCCACCTCCGGTGCGAGCGCGCTCTGCTTGCTGAGGCTGCAGTCATATCGCTTTTTCTCAGCGCTACAATCTGTTTCCAAAGAGCACGCAGCGACAACGAAAGAAACAATATAGAGCAAATGGTTTCAAACGCTTCGCCCGCGATGGCTTCTCTCTGTCTTCGAGCACATTAATTTTGGACTTGAATGTTCTGTTTCTCTGCAATAGCTTGTTTGAGAAACCTACGACCCTGGAATCCCACAAAAACGGAATCCAGTCGAAGGGGCTCTCAGTGCTTTTCGAGATTGGTCCTCCTGTAGCAATGTTTAACATCTGGTCGCGGCCGACCCTCTCCTCGGTGGTGGATAGGAGGAGCCACTGCCTCTCTGCCTGCTCTTCTTCTCTACATCAATCTAAAGTCATCCACAGCATTCTATGCGGGGGGAGAAGACCACCGTTCCGGATTGCCTTTCTCCCCAGAACAGACGAGTTGAGCTGTCTCGGTATGTCATTGTGCTCCAATACCAGAGCTTCCTCGTCCCATCTCAATCGTCCGCAATCCAGTCTCAATCGAAAGTTTCAGGACAGACAACTCCTCCGAATAATCTGGATCCATGAAGCCACCTATCTGCTCCTTTTCTTCTACATTAGTGCTCCTGATCGCCTGCCAAATCGATCCATAGTTGAGAAAAGCCGCCCGCAGGGAGCGGATTCAGCAGTATAGTCTTGGATCAGAGGAGCCCTCTACTGAATATTATTCCGAGAAACTCTGACAGCTCCTTTTCTTCAGATCAAGTTCCTTGTCCGGTCAAGGATCGATCCATGTTCATCCGATCTCACCGCTTTTGAGATTATCCTTTAAAGAGGATGAAAACCGTTGGATTAGATGCAATGGGAACGGTGAAGGTGAGGGGTGCAGCAAGGATATGTGGAATAGACTGCTGAGGTTTTTGACGGTCAAAAGGATGGAGCATAAGGGACTCTTTATCATCCTGCTGTCTCTAAGTATTGTTCTTGGACCTGTGGGATCGATCACTGGCGCTCCGGAAGATTTTGAGCAGCGTTTGAGATCGGCTAAGGTGATCTGTGGAGAAGCTGGGAGTTTTGTGCAAGCTAGGACGGTTTTAACTGAGGATATTGTCAACGATAACTTTTGTGATTGTGAGGATGGATCCGATGAGCCTGGAACCTCTGCTTGTTCTAACGGGAGGTTTTTTTGCAGATTCGATGGCGTGAACGGAAGGTATTTGAAAGCTTCTGGGTGAGCGAATAGCTGATCGTCTCGTGCTTTTATGAAACTCTAAAATGAGCTGCTTAAGAATTGAATCTCGTGTGTGATCAGAGTAAACGACGGCGTATGTGACTGCTGTGATGGATCCGATGAGTACGATCATCCAATACAGTGCAAAGACCACTGCGAAGCGGATCGCGCGAATCGGATCAAAGAGCTTGAAGAGAAGATTGAACTTACAAAGAACGGTAGGTCCAGCGTAGTAACCTCGCACGAGTAGCGAATCTATTCCGAACGTGCTGACGAGCCTTTGCAACATCCGAAGGTCTGAAAGCTCTGGAGGAGCTCGAGAAGCAGAAAGATGAACACCGTGCAAACCTTCACAGGAGCATGCAGAGAATCAACTTCACGATCGATGGTAGTTACGTGAAGTACTTGAAAAACAATGTCGCAATGAATAGAATGCGGGGGTTGAGATGGGCAGTCCCAGGTAAGCCAAAGTCACTCGTTTTCACGGTTTCACAAGGTGTGCTTTCAATATCCTTCCTTAAAACCTAGATTACTGTTGTTTCTGCACTGCATACCTGATCTAGATCACAAGTACAGGAAATTAGAAACCGACGAGAAACGGAAGCTCCCTGCGAGCCTCATATCAAACACTGCAGATGATAGCAAAGAGAACGAACACCGGGCCTTTCCTGTAGATCAAATGTGCGTAGAGTTGTACCAACGAACGAAGATTACGAATTATCCGTTCCTTTGGTTCGAAGCCGTGGCCGTCAGACTGTTCTCGGTCCTGGCCCTTGGACCGATCTGGGAGATGGTGCATCCCACTGGCATTTCCAGCACTTTAGACAACGACCTGATCGATGAATGTTTCAACAAGTTTAAGATAGCTTCTTCCAAGCTCCTTGAACTGAAGGAATCGTTTTCCTCTCAGAGAAATGATCTCCGGAAACTTCAGAAGACCCTTTTCGAGGAGCCGGTGAGGCCAAACCCATCTAGGACCGGTCGTTTTGTTAGAAAGAGAGAGCTCAGCGACTATGGTCTCTCCCTCTTGCAATGGACAGGAGGAAGAAACGACAGATGGATTGGTTGGTATGTCAGCAGAATGTTACCAGTTCAATGACAAGGTCTACTTGTACGAAGTCTGTCCGTTCACATCGATAAAGCAGTTCGAGAGCGGTAGCTTTGTGGGCTATCTCGGGAAGTGGGATAGGTGGGAAAATGGAATCCAGTTGTATTCAGACGGAATGACCTGTTTGCAAGGGTCCATTGCTCAGAGTAGTATCAAACTATCGTGTGGACTGAGCAACTCAATAGTATCAGTTCAAGAGGTGATTTTGCAACATCACGCCCAACCCTACTCTAAGTACGTCTCTGATATTCGTTTTCATTTTTGCGGCATGACAGACTGTGAAATGTGTATGGGAGTTCTCTATGACAACCCCTGCAGCATGTACGACCAGTATGCTGGCTGAGCTCGAGGATCTGCTCAAAGTTACTTCCGGTTCTTCCTAGTTCCGCGATTCTCTAAATTGGCAGGAGTGTGTTTATTTCTTCGGCTGGAAACAAATCAAGCGACTCTGTCGAGAGCTGGTACACAGAAAACCTGGAGAGCACCTCGAACCAAGGCTTGGTAGAATATCTAGGCCGGTATCCTTCGAAGCAGCCAAGCGACAAAGACTCCCAGATATTGGCGAAAACTGGCATTCAGCCAACATGCGCACCACTTCGGAGGTTGGAGAGCGATAGCTCCCTGCTTTATATGATCACGTGGGGGAACACTGGTGTCAGGAGCTAGACATAGTCTTTGTGATCGTTTATCAACGTACGAAAAACATCACCATATCGGGACCAGCGGAAGTAAAAAGAAAAGTGTTCGTTCCTCAGTTTATATATCACTGTTGGACCTTCAAGCAACGAGCTCGCATTTCTTGAACAAGAGCTTCCTGATCAGTGCAGTTGCAAGGCTTACAAGGCAGTAAATCATTGGAACAAAACGTCTCAGTCCAATCCATCACTGTCAATACAGACAAATCCGGCCCATACCACATTTCTAGTTATATATATTTTTTATAAAATACTAAGTTTTGCAAGGGTTGTCGTGGCCGAGTGGTTAAGGCGACAGACTAGAAATCTGTTGGGCTCTGCCCGCGCAGGTTCGAATCCTGCCGACAACGTTCCTTTTTCAACGGAAAATATATATACGTTTTCATATAGAAATGAGTTTTATTAAAAAACATAATCGAAAAGTTCCGTTTTTCATTTTTGTTGTTCTGGGTGTCAGGAGCCGTTGATGAGGTCCGAGATTTGGCCGTAATTTTTTTCTGGTAAATTTGACTTAGTCGATTTTGGATCGGATTAAGTGGATTTGATGGCCTCCTAGGGACTTGGTCCTGGTTGGCAAAGGGGAAAGAGACAGAAGAGCAAAGGATGGTTTTGGAATTGAGGAGGATTTTCAACATCTTCCTTTGTAGACTAGGTTCCTTTTCTTGTCGTTGAGGACCGATCTTCGGGCATTTTTGGTGGAGCCTGAGCTTTGACGGGGGCCTTCTTTTCCCTGATAGAGTCAAAGACAAGGGTTTAGTGGAAATGGCGGACTGGAAAAGCATCCTTGTGGGAGGGGTTAAGAACGAGCTGGAGGTAGCTCAGGTTACTTCAAGGTATTCGCGCTTGACCCCATCGGTGAGGAATAACATAGTTGTAGTCTTTCGAGGAGAATCTCGAACTTACTTGACAGCTGTACGGCATAGTACTCGAGCACACGGCAGTGGAAACGAGATCTATAGCAAGAAAACCAACGGTAACGCGTTTCACAGCTAGTAGAGGTCGAAAATAGGAGCAGTAACACAAAACTGACGGCGTTGTCGGCCTCGTATACCTTTCGGTCTAGAATGGAAAAGGTTTATCCTTGAGGATCGCTGGAACAAAACTCCACTGGACATCAGTCCTGAAGAATCGCTTGAATTAGGAAGAGGGGGGAGGAAATCTAAAGCGCAGAAGCCACTCCGCAAAGTCCATATCAGGAAACGCAGCAGTTCGCGAACTTTTTCTGCCACTCGTTTGCGAATAGTCAGCAAAGATGACGAACCCCTCAGCTCGTCGTCGGAACACGGAGACCGGTACATAGAGCTGGAAAAGGCGGTTAGATCTCGGGCACGGGTGAGCTTCCGAGCAGTGTACACCAAACAGGGCGGAAATTTTTTTTTTTTAACGGACATCTTTTTTTATTCGCTTCATGGACAAGCTAGATGGAGAAACGGAAGGTCACTGCGCAAGCTATTCAAAAAAAGAAAGGCACGTCCCTATAAGTTTGACTCGATGACTATGTAGAATCCAGGGGTACTTCATTGCGCGAGACGTACCGGCTAATCGCCCAGCATCTCCGGACCTCGATCACAGCATTGGAACAACGCGTGAGCGAGGCCGAAACTGAACTTGTGTCCAAATTCAGGGCCAGCGAAGCACAGACGATGAAAAGCTTGAAAACATCTGAAGATGACCAGGATAGTCTCATGAGAGAAGTCCAGCGCGACCTCTTGAGCATGGAGGTGTGAGCACCATGCTGTCTCTAGTTCACATGCGATTGGCCTGGCTAACAGCTCCCTCTCCCTCCAGAATGCGGACAAACTGTTGAACGAAATCGTAGAGCTAAGGCAGGTAGTCGAACATAGACTCGAAGAGGCAGTTAGCCACGAACTCAGAAAGGCTAGGCAAGTTTCTCAATTCCAACAAAAACGAAAAAAAGAGGCAATGGCTTTCAACAGGTGGCGAATTCTGAAACTTTAAGCTTATCGATATGCAGGGAACTCCTCAGCAATGAGGATCGAAAGCTTCAAGAGTCTCTATTGAGTATTTCAAGGAAATTTCAAGAAAAAATCATCAGAAGCGTAAGGCGAAAGAATGCACTGGCAGGAGCTGCGCTGCTGCTCGAGGAGACGCAAAATTTCGTACATTTCGAGGACGGCGGAGGACACTTGGCTCCCGCGGCAGGCGAGAAGCCATCAACGTTATCCCGAACAAAAATGTCCGGGATGGAAAGCAACAAGCGGCCTTGAAGTGACACTCGTGGGATGATAGCATCCGCTTCGTCACTTTGTTTTAGGTTTAAATTTGTTTTAATCCGTTGGTTGGAGTCTTTGAAACCAGTTTCCTCTGGAATCGAATCATCGCCGAAAACTTGATGAATGGCTCGCAGTTTCCCTAGCTCTATACAATACTATTTACAAGAACGCACTTCTAATACGCAACGCCAAGATACTCTCCACCGATCCCATGCTTGGGGAGGTAATCGCATGGACGGGGGGGGTCATCGCCCCTATGTTCCGTTAGGTACCGTGCAGTGGTGAACAGGAGCGTAACTGAGGACGGGTCAGGACCGTCCCCCATGTTGGATGTGGACGGTTGCTTCCCTCGAAACGTCCGCATCGCCTTCTCCTTGAAGTTGAACATGTTAACGGACATGTCACCATCTGAGTTTCCTGAATGTACACTCAAACACGGGCTGTAAGCATGTATGACGCTATCGACAAAGGTCATAACGTCCGATTTCGTATTCAGAGGAATTTGCTCCACTTCGAAATCTGTCAGGAACACTTCAACACCGTTCACGCTCTCACTCGACAACCTGATTACTGCTTCTGCTCTTCCAGAAAACCCAGTCAAAACTGCCGTCCCACACCCTCGGTACAAAACAGCACGCCCAACAATCCTTCCACGAATATTCCTCATAACAAACTCAATCCTCTCTCCATCCTTTTTCTTCTGCATTGTGTATCTAAGCGATCCAGTCTTGTCCAAGCATTTCCACCACCGCCTGAACGAACCGCGTTTCACCTGAAGGACATTCGGCTTCCGCTCAAGGTAAGTCAACCTCGTCAGATCCATCTTCAAATTTCAGAATTGAAAACGATACCACCGCCTCACCATCAACATCTTACGCACAAGTGGAACCAACCAGAAGGTATACCAAACCATCTTCCCCTTCAGCCTCTAGCACCTCACCCGCTACTTCTCAGTCTCCATGCACATATACCTTTCTTTTTACGCAAAGGTGGGCAACTCTATTTGTCCCCTCCATAACCCAATATGAACTCCTATGCCACCACATTCGCCAACGTCCATACTGACAACTACTTTAACCAATCATATCTCCGTTCACAACGGTGCTATTAAATTCTATCTATTTAAACTATAATTTAGCCAATCATACCTCGTTTCACAACAGATGCGCTACATTTTATTGTATTTACAAATTTTCGAGAATCCAACAGATCGCGATTGTTTTTGGTATTTTTCCGTTATTCCTTTTCGAAGCGAAAATCAAACATCCAATAGAATCGTGTTATTCACCGCTCGTTCCGCAAAGACCGATTTTAATAACTAAAAAAGAGAACAAACTGCCTTGTTTACAGTATCGAAGAAATCACTGTTCTCCTGACAGTAGCTGGCAAACCACAAAACCCCTTGGAAAACATGGAAAGCTACAAACTGTCAATCCCTAACTCCCCTAGACGATTTTCAACCAAATCGCATTTTAGCTAATAAAATAAAACAAATAAAGTTTTCGAGAAATTAATTCCAGCCCTTGTTGAAGACGGACAAAAACTTGTACTTTATCTTACCCCCTCCCCTGTAGAGTACTGTAAAGGCTTTCTAGAAAGCTTCCTTACGGGTCTATCGATGCGTTAGGAAATCTCTAGTGGGTTGTGCTGCTAGGCGACGCCATGGAAAAGATATCAGCTTGAGTCGCGAGGAGTGCATTCACCTTCCACAGAGCGCGGTTGAGCACCACTCTGCGGTGACTTACTTCGTTGAACTGTTCTCTGCGGGTATATAGCCATTGGTTTGCTTGCGTAGTCGGCCTAATGCCTCCCGTAGAATCGCACAAACACGCCGTCAGTGTGGTCTGCCATGGCAGCTCGATACTCTTGACTTCTTGAACATCTCAGCCTTGTTGGCTGCATTCCCGGTCTCCCAGGACGCCTTGTATATGCAAGTCTTCTGAAGCAGTGGGCCACATGCACTTCATTCACGTCGAGTTCCCCGGTCCATGGTTGGTGAGCGATGCCGTGCCGGGTGTAGGCTGTTTCCAGGCTACTGGTCAGCAGGTTCGGCCTTCACTCGTAGTCTCCATTGGCATAGTTGGATAGCCAGAGAGTCACAGATGATGTTGTGCGGTAGAGCCCAGCTCCCAGTGGAGCTGATGCAGTGATGAAGGCTTTGAGTGCCTTGTGGATCAAGGGTTAGAGAACAAACAGTATACATACTGACCGGTCCTACATTTCTTTCCGTCTGTCCGACATTTGATAGCACCACCTCAATTGCACGGTTGTCCACAGATGACAACAAGCACAGGCGACGCTTGATGTCAAGCTGTGCTACTGGTCTGCATAATTTCGTTCTCCGAGTTGAATTAGCTAGAAGCAAGTTTGACTCAGACCATCTATATCCTTTATCCTTCTTACGCTACTCTCCCATACCTCCTTCGGATGAGTCATAATTTTTTTGTTTGTACCAGCTCCTCTTGAGGTACTTATGTGTACTCAGGTACTCTTGATGGGCCCGTGGGGAAAGAGGGTATGAGGCTTGGGGCATTGGGGGCATGCCCCAAACAAGATACTCATAAAAAAAAAATCACCGATGTAGTATCCTGGATTTGGGAAGCTAAAAGGGGCATTGAGAAAATGGGACAAGCCGTTTCTCGTCTTGATTGTTTTAGTTTATTCATGAAAAAGTTGTCCCATTACTATATGATGTAATACAACTAAAATACAATATATTGTATTGTAGTGCATTTGAATGATGAAAATAAAACGAATGCCCCTTCGCAAAGTGATGATTGAACTGAACTTCATTTTAAAGATGGACCTCTCTCTTGACAGGCCGCAGGCTTTCTCAAGGTCCCGCTAGACTAGCTCCTCACCTTCTTTATGCAACCAACGAAACCACCACATCAAGCAGATGGGCAAGGATTGAGCGCGCATTGGGGCATAAAACTCCGGATGCTTGCTGGTTGGAATCGCCGATATGAATGGCAATTGAGGCATCGAAAACGTTGAAATCCTTGCCATTCTTGAAATGGGACAACTGAGGCCTGCCCGAGGCCCACCTGACTAAGGGTCTTGAGGTCCTCAGGTACTCAAGAGGAGACGGTACAAGCTAGACTGATCCGAAGGGCATCTGGGGGAATAGAGTAAGATGGAAAGAGGCTATAGTTGGTCCGGCTCAGACCTGCTTTTAAGTTATCAGCCCAATGCCGATATCCTCCATGTGCTTTATAGGTCTGAAAGAACTTCCAGTTTCAATAACATTCACCTAATCCGCCTGGATAGGGCTCCTGATATGTCCAAATGGTGCGCCTAAGAAGGGCCCTTGGCAAGCACGGGACTCTGCGGGGAACAGAACTTGCTTATTGATCTAGCCCATTCCAACAGGGAAGTATACTTGGACCATGGGGGAGGTTCTTTCTTTTTCCTAGCATTTTATAGATCATTTATGGTCTCGAACCAACTGGCGCCTTTCAAAAAAATGCGCTGCAGCGGACATACCCCGCTCACCAGCCCGCGAACCATATCAAACTTGCTTGTACGATTGTACTATCGAACAGCTCAACTGACTTTTTAAGGAACCGAGTTAGAATTAAAATACAATAGAAACTTCCAACCCCAACGCCGGTCGATGCATAATCCAATTAAGACTTACCACCTGTTGTATCCACGAGAATCAATTGGATAATTAAAGACTGATATTCAATCTTTATTATTCATACGGATTGAGTTTTCTGATGCTTGAATTTAAGGGGGAGAGGCAGAAACACTTTTGGCAGTAGAAGACCTTATTAAAGATAAAATTATAAATAATAAATATTCCCCAAAATAATTTACCCCTCTTCTCGCCGAATCCATGTTTTTTTTGCGACGTGAGAACTAAAAAACTAAAAATAAAGAAGAAAAAAAGGATGAACCTTTTGATGGGAAAATGAATTTTCGTTGTTTTTGATGTCTTTTGAGCGGTAGGGACAATCATTTTTGTAGAATATCCTAAAAATAAACAGAACTGTCATATAACCCCAGAAAGTAGTGTTTTTGAGGGGGTTGACGTTTTTACGTCAGAAGGGGAAGGGGGGGAAGAGTTTTATGTCTACTGGGAGTTCTACATCAAGCTCTTGGATATAAATATAAATATAAAAAGCGATCGAGTGACGAAGGGGAGGACGAATAGAGGTAGAGCGGGGGGAGGGAGGAGGGGAGAGAGAGAGTGTGTAGGGGTGGTTTGGGAGGGGTGAGTGGGTGGAAAGGTATTTTAAGGAGTTTTTTGTTGTTGTTGAAGTAGGGAAGGATGGTTTTGAAGGTACACTCTTACCCGAACAATGACCGGGTGATGCGTGTGAAGATCGCAGCTTTGTACGTTGGTGCGGAGTTGGAGGAGGTCCCGGTGAGTCTTCCGTTGAGTGGGGATGTGAAGGAGAGGGTTCCGCTCGGAAAAGTTCCTTACCTGGAGACGGAAGATGGGTCCATCGTTTTTGAGTCGATCGCGGTCCTCTACTACGTCGGTGGGTTGAGGGCGGACGTTGACCTCCTCGGAAGATCGCATCTTGAGAAGGCGAGAGTGGTGCAGTGGTTGTCCTACGTGGAGTCTTATCTATCGAAGACTTTCCCCACGCTGCTGTACCCACATTTCAGACCGGAAAATTTCAAGACGAACCCGTTGGAAGAGAAATCCAATGAGGAGCAGCTTCTGAGGGTTCTGAAAGCGTTGAATGCCCACTTGACTGACCATACGTATCTTGCATCAGAGAGAGTAACAGTTGCTGATATTGCAGTAATGCCGACTCTCAAGAGAGTTTTCGAGAACATTGCCGGGGACGATGTCCGCTCTCAGATACCGCATGTTATGCGTTACTTCAATACCTGCATGGGTAAGACCAACTTTGCTGCCGTTCTCGGTGAGGTTACCCTCTGCGAGAAGAGCTTGCGTCAGAAAAGGGACGAGCAGGTAAAGGCCAAGAAGGCCGCTGAGAAGGCTGAGAAGGCAAAGGCAAAGGAAGCCACAGCTGCACAGCCGGCCGCTGCCCCGCCCGCTGAGAAGAAGGAGAAGCCGAAGAACCCATTGGACTTGCTCCCGCCTACGCCGTTTGTTATGGACGAGTGGAAGAGGCAGTACTCAAACAACGACACTCGCCCGGTAGCACTCCCCTGGCTCTGGGAGAATATCGATAAGGAGGGGTACACCTTTTGGTTCTGCAAATACAAGTACAACGATGAGCTGCAAAAAACATTCATGGCCGCCAACTTGATCACTGGCTGGTTTCAGCGCATTGAGCACGTCCGAAAATTCTTGTTCGGAAACGTGCACGTGTTCGGTAAAAGCGGAGAAGGCGTTGAGATCTCGGGTGTATGGATCATCCGAGGAACCATGGATCCAACTGATGACAACCTGATGGGCAAAGACGATGCAGCGTACTATGACTGGAGGAAGATGTGCAGCGATGACCCCGCTGACAAGGCCCTGATTGAGGACTACTGCGCTTGGGACGGCGATTTCAAGGGTGCATCCGAGCTTGAATTCAATCAAGGTAAAACTTTCAAATAAAGTGGGAAAATGACTATCCGAACTCTACACAAGATCCATGTTGGAAGCGAGTATGGCGCTCCGTTCCGTCCAGTTGCCATCCACCCCACCCGTCACTTGGACCTCATACGCGCTTGGTCGACCCCTGAATCCTAGTACTCTACCGCAGAGTTAAAGAGTACGTCACTATCGTGAACATAATAGCACAATGTAACGCTGAACGCGCACCTGTGAATGTGGCCGAATATGTGCTCTTGTAGGAGGTGGGTTTGTGTGTATCGGACAGTTTTGGCTACCTTTACTAATGCGACGCAGCTCCTGGCAGACCAGACCGGTCCAGAGGGGAGGGAAATAATTCTATACTTTATACGACAAAAGTTAGTAAAGATAAGAAACGGAGTCGATAAATAAGCTAATCATCAAGTGCGAAAATTCTTGGCGCTATGGTAACCATCCAGACGGTGTCAGGTAAGCGTATATGATACAAAAGAAAAGATCTACAGAAACAGCTGTGGAGAGGGCAAACAAACTACTGAGTCCACTCTGGTGTCAGTCTTGCTAAGCAGGATGTAAGGTGCAACGAATTTTCCTCAGTCCTGTTGCTCTCCCGACGACACCAACGGCATAGTCAACGCGTTGTAGTAGGATCGAAGATCAGTCGCAACATTGGCTACCTCGTCATTTGACTTGCCAAAGTTGCCAACCGCATTTACGAGTTCCAACACAATCTCTTGGTGGCCAGACCTCACTAAGGAATCCACAATCGTTTGCAGAGCGTCCGTACAGGGCGCCCTGTTCATTGGTGTTACATCGTGCACAATCAGTCCAACCAGGCATACCGCGCCGTGTCTCGAACATGCGTTCAGAATAACACCCGACGCAATCTCCAGCTTCACATTGTGTTTCGCCTCGCAAACTCTCTTCAAAGTCGTTACAAACCCGTGGGGGGTACCTGCAAGCGATTGCAGCTCAAGGAGGGCCAGAAGTGAAGGTCGCTCACCCCGAGATTCCATACGTGTCACAGCCTTTCTCAGCATCTCCGGATCAGCTCTCTTCGAGCGCACAACTTCGTCAAACAGCTGCTTCTGGAATGGAAACTCTGCTCTCACAAGCTCCGACATTTCCTCAGCACTGGCACCAGGAGACTGCAGCATGAGTACGAAGGTGTCCACGCTTGGAATCTTTCGATTATCTTTAAGCTCTGCGAGCGCGTTCCTGGGAGTGATCGCGCCGCACCGCATAAGAGTATTGACGTCTTGCGTTAATAGTCGTCTTCCCGCTGTTCGCAACCAGGACACATGATGCAACGCCTTTTGACGCTTGTCTGTACGCGAGTACACATCTGCTAGGCTTGATACATAGATAGCCTTCACGTCCTCACCGCCTTCTCCATCAAAGAACGCGCTCAGGTTTTCTAGCGTCCGCCAGTCCCTGTCTACCGCCAGCCGTCTGCTAGCATGTTTATGAGCCTTCAACGACATTTGTTTTTCAAGGACTTCCATTATCCACACGACAAACACGCTTCGCCGATGCTTCGCATACACAGGAAGGAGACCTACTAGAGCCCGCTGACTCTCGCCGGATCCCTCTTCACAAACGAGCTCGAGAAGCTTGTTTTCCATCTCGGTCATGTTCTCCCGTATCGCCAGGCCAATAAGCTCAACTATGCTTTCCAGATTGACTTTAACGCCAAGCCGCTCCATAACATCAATCGCAACCTGCGCATCACCTATGTCCTTCGCGAAACTGATCATCTTATTGCAAAAGGTTACGTCGACGCCTTTGCTGTACTTCCCCACATCCAGCAGGACGGTAAAGGCTCCTCTGACGTCCCCGGATCTGGCGAGTTCCTGAACAAGCATGAGTAGAATTCTATCGTTACCGCCCGCGTCCATTGTTTTTCTCACTGCTGCTATTGCGGAGCTCAAGCCTCCATGACGAGCAGTCGCTCTAATCACGAGCCGTGCCATTTCAAGGTCCGGCTTGAAGCCTTTGCTCAGCGCCACATCGAACATTTTCAGCGCTTCATCAGGCATGCCAATCTTGACGTACAGGCTCATGAGCGTAGAATACGTGACTATAGTTGGCCTTACACCAACCTTGCTCATTTCATCCACTACAAGAAGGGCTTCGACGACGTTGTCATTCCTCCCATGTGCGAAAGTCAACAAGTTGTAAGTAACATGATTTGGGCGCAATCCTCTAACTCTCATTTCTTTCATAAGCTCCAATACTCTCTCGACTACGCCTCTCTTCGCATACAAATTAATCACTTGATTGTACAAAGGCAAATCCACTAGTCCCCTCCTGGAAGCCATCTCGAACGTTTTCAGCGCCAAGCGATCCCAGCCACAGGCAGAATAACATCTCACTTGAGCAGTGACTGAAAGAGCGGTTTCTCGAAAACCTCGCTCCTTCATCTCCTGAAAGGTCGCGTGGAACATATCCACATCACGCAACTGCGCGTACGCTTCGAGAATGGTATGATAGACGTAGCCATCCAGCTCCATAGTCCCTTTCCGCCGTACCTTCTCAAAAACGTCAATCGCTCCGGTGAAGTCCCTCGCCTCTATGAATGTTGCAAGTAGCGCGGAGAGTGAAAAGGCATTCGGCTCTATGCCATGGCTCTCCATACTATTAAACACTCGTAACGCTCCTTCCTTATCACCACGGCTCCGACATTCAGATAGCATCGTCGTAAACCCGTACCTTCCCAAGTGTCTTTTTTCTGGTGGGACACTCTGAATCATGGCGACGAGAACCTTCTCCGCTTCATTCAGATCTCCACTTTTGAAAGCAGATTTCACAGCGGCGCAGAACAAGTCCCCCCGCACCGCTTGTTGCAAGCATGGCAAATGCGATGGAAGCGACTGGAGGTTGATCAAGTTGATCAAGTTGATCCGCTCACCGTGTTCCGCGAATTCCTGTACTGCAGAATTCAGAACTCTTCCAGGATCTGTACTCATCCGTAGAGCTTTCTGAGCACGCAGTAATTCATCGGCACGGACGTAAGCAATCAACATGGACGATTCTACTCCCAACGTGGGCCGTATTTGGAAATCCGCCATGGAACGGCACACGTCCTCGGCCTCCCGCAACCTCCCTCCAGCACCTAAAGCCCTAACCAACTCCTCGAACAGCGCTCTAGATGGTGGTGTCTCCGGGACATGGAAGATTGATCGAAAAGCTTCAAGCGCCTCATCAAATCGACCCGACTTGGCCAAATACAGAACGTCCAACTTCTCCGACGCTCCCTTCCCATTCAAGCCTCCCTCAATCTTCCATGCCCTCCGGAGAGTCGTATCCGTAAGTCGCATTCCAAATCCTCAAGCGGCAAGCCGCTACAAGGTCCTCCAAAATCTTACCATCGATACCTTTTTTCGCGACTTTCACTCCGTAAAACTCATCTAATTCCAACAGCAAACAACTCAAGAAAAAAGGGACCTTCCTCAACCCAAACCTAGCTCGTACAGGAGCGAATCCTACATTATTCTAGGACCTCATTTTCCTCTATCTTACGCCGCCCCCCAAGAGAGATGTATTCCACCCCATACCAAGTCCAGCTCGCTTCTTACAACCGTTCTCCATCCACCTCCCTCTATGTGAAGAAGCCTCCAAAACACAACTTCGTTTTGTGTATCTCCAGCGCAAATGACAAGAACCAGAATTATGAAACAAATCTCAATGCCAAACTCGCGAAAACGATTATGGCGAATGATACCAAAAAAAGTCCAAATGATTCTATTTTTTCTTTGGCCAAGTTGTCCCAGCCCCGTACTGCTCGGTACATAGGACAACCATGTAATTGTAACTGAGACTTTTTTGGCCGATCAGCGTTTAAACTCTCTCATTGATTGTTGACGAAACCGGAATATATGCATGGCTATATTTAAAGACATACTAGGTAACAATCTGGAAAATGAAAATCGATTTCAACCAAGTGTCTGCCGAGAAAAATCTCAATAAGAACAGACCACAAACAAAGAAAGGATCAAGTACATATTATATTAAAATTATACTATTTACAGTGTATTCTGAAGAGGACACCCCTTCGGATCAGAATCGCCTCACCTTCTTTCATTGCGGTGCGACTGGGGGGTGCAAAAAAAAAATAATATTGAACTCGCTGTTGGGTATTTGTTAGCATCAAGCTAAATATGAGACAATATCCTACCCAGTTTGACGTTCTCGAGCTGAACGCTTTTCATGTTTAGTGGAAACTTATTTAATACTTTTTCCTATTGTTCAAGCGTTCGGGTAAGGGGTGGTGCATAATGCAATAAAACTACAACCTCTAGTTGTATGTCAATCAATATTTTATTAGATGACTGACTTCAATCATTTAAGTAGTGTCAGCTTTTCTTTTTTTTTGGGGGGGGTGGGTCGGTCCTCCTTGTTAGACGAACAACGTCTCTCCCTTTCGAGAGGCCTTTGCGTGTTGTTCACTAGCTCAGCTCATAAACGAGCGGTGATTTGGTTAGTAAATTATCATATCAGTTGTTTCTACTGCTCGAAGGAACCATTCAGCAGTGACTTGCGCTCAAATACGACCCGATCAGGAGTCCCCTGAGGAAGGATTTCGTGGGGAACTAGCCGTCTTCGGTTTTTGGACCTGCTTAGATGGTGCTTCCTTACTAGTACTACCCTCGTCATCAACAGGCTCTGCAGTCGCACCGGTCAGATTCAGATCGGATGGCAGCGATTTCTGATCGTCAGCAGGTGCCTCTGCCCTTCCGCTGTCCGTAGCTTCGGAGTCTGCTCGTTCAGTCTCCGCCTTGCTGGCATCTTCGACCTTGCTATCCTTGGACTTGGTTTTCCTAGAAGCTTTCTTCTCAATCTTGATATCGATCTTCTTGATTCCTTCCGCATCTAGCTCCTCCTCGACTTGCTGGACCTTTGCCTGAATCATATCCCTCTCAACATCAAAGTTTTCCCCAAACTCGGGTACTTCCTCAGACCCCGCCACCTTCTGCCTCTCTACAATTTCCACTATTCTTCGTTTCTCTCGCTCCTCGGCTACAAGTTTCCACTGCTCCTCAGCTCGTTTCAAGCGATCCTGGAAGTCCTCCTCCCCTTCCTTCATCACTCCCTTCAGGCGATCACTTATACTCTTCTTGAAAAGAGTTCGATGCAACGCGACGCGCGGGTGAACATACAATACATCCTCAGCCCTATCTATGTACCTGAAAGCTTGTCCGTTCTCATCTCTTTCCGTATAAAAGAACTTGTATGCGTCTTTCGGTTCGGCCTGAAATATGAGTAGCAAAATGGAATTAGTAAAGTTAGACTCATGGTGAGGCTATCCAATGCGATCCGCCATCTAAGTCCGAAAAAGCCTGGTGAACTGGATTCGCTCGATTGCTGTCCAGAGCGTTTCCGTTTTCACTATCGAACAGGTTCGATTGTGGATTCTCCACGAGAACTTACGGGTTTTGGAACAGGCAAGTTCTGCTTTGTCCAGCGCTCTGGTCGGAGGTGAACTTTAAGCCCATGCCTCGTGTAATAAACCAGCGTCAGCTTTCCACCGTTGGCTAATATTGCCTGTGCTGCTTGGTACGACGCCAGTGGCACCTCAATGTCAATCTTGGCGGAGAAATATTCCCTGCCCTATCGTGTGGAAAGAAACAGTGTCAGTGCATACGAGCGAACATCTTTGACGAAATTGGCAGAGGATGTTGCTGTGGGCAGGCTAAAATCGCACCTTCGCGGTTAACTTCATGCCCCCTGGGTATCGGTTGACGTGCGGCTTCCATTGCTTCATGTCAAACAGCTTCTTCATGGTAATCTTCTCGTTTGGGTTGAGTTTTCCCGTGTCGATCAACCATTGAATTTGGTTAAGGTTAAAAGCTCTCATAGTACGTTCATTCCTAACAAACAAAAAAACCAAAGCCGAGAGTGAGCATAGTTATAGATCCATAGATTCAATTCCAGGATTTTGAAACAAAGCTTTTGGTGACAGACGTACGGCTTAGTATTCGCCCATGTTTTCGGGAATTGCATGTGGTAGGGAGTTCCCGCCGCGAATCTCGCGGGCAACTTGCTCCCGGATTGCTTATAAAACGTATTCTGTCCCCTTCCGTAGTTCCTCGATCCACCGCCAAACCCTCTCCTCTTAAGAACCTGTGCGTTCGTCAAAACGGATCAACAAGAACACCAATTGAAACTGTCAGGTACCCTACGTAGAATCAAAAGGCATCTCATTCAAAAACTGAAATGCGCTCTGACTTTTTTTCTCGATCCAGGGTTGATCCTCAGCCGATCCAAAGCCACCAGCTCCGTTTCTGCAACCTCATGAAACCACCGCCGCGGCGCTACACCTAACGATTCTCTACGGGTTCCTCCAGACCATACCGTCCGTAACAAGGACATTGTGAATGACTATCTTATACAAATAAAACGCAAGGAGAGACCAAGAAAATGCCACTCTTTGCCTCTATTCCATGCTCTTCAATGACCCCCAAAACCCATATCATCAACCCCAGCCGCTAACCTCAATAAAACAAATCAATCCTGACCGCGTACGTGAACGAATTAGAATTTTAGTAAACGTACTATTAGCTACAAGCGTACATTTTAGTATGATTGTACATATTTGAAATGTACATCATACTAACTTGGTACTAAGGTGATCTTAAGTTTCTGAGTAGTCTTTGCGTGTTTGCTAAGGAGGCTAAGATATGATCAGTTCAGTCCCGAGCGAAACTACGGAGTCCTTTTTATTGCCCGCCACGAGCCACAGAGGGCGGCGCTAAGCAGAGATAAAAACTTTGGGGAGATGGTAGCGAGGACCCCTCTAGCTAAACATTACTGTGGGAGGCTGAGAAGAAAACCAAGACGGTAACCAGGGAAGCCCGGCAGCTGAGATCTGCAAAGGACAGACCCTAGGGAGGCGGCCTGGCGCGCTCCTGAATAACTAGGGCAGGGTTATACTCCCAGCGGGTCAGGCTCATGGAATTATGCAGGCGAGAAAGAGCATCATTAGGGTCACAGAAGTACTCCCTCACTACCTGGAAAAATCCCAAAGACTTCCATAGATAACGGATCAAACCGAAGAGCCCACTGGCTTTATTTCACGTTGTATGCGCTATGATCGGATGGCTAGATCCCCATCGTTCCGAGGCTCCAGGTGAAGCCGAACCCACTGACAAGGAGAGCCGGTTAACGATGAGACAAGGCGCTTCTTCGTATCTGGTTTTTACAATTCGGAGTCGACGAGATGCCACTTCAAGCATCAGACAACACGGAAAGGTCGAGTTCGCTGTATCTTTCCAGAAATGGCTTCAAAGTTGAGAGTATCGCTTGAGTGCCTCCCTCCATTTCGCTCTCAATGTTCAATGGAAGCAACGGATCATGGAGGCTTTGTCTTAATAGGAACCAACCGGCCTTCCCTCCTTCCTCGGCAACTGAGAAACGGAATCCTTCATAATTAACCTTCTCCAGCTCCCACTCGGAAACACCCTTTCCGTATTCAGCAAGGTCAGCGAGAAGCTTGGAACCATAAGATTTAAAGTCGAATTCGGAACTCTTGAACTTGATACGATGCTCCACAGCCTCCTTTGGCTCGCCAAGTCCTTCATACAATACCTCTACGCCCTGTTCGCTGTTTCTCCTCTTTATCCTCACAAGCTCAATGATGATCTTCACTGCAAGGTACGCGCCATCATCTAGCATGTAGTTTTCCTTCATTGCGCCATGACCAGACGTTTCAATAGACAACTGGGAATCCTGGCCTTTGATGTTGAGCTCAATGCCCTGATCAATAACATTCTTGTACCCCCTCTTGAAGCGAAAATGGACTCCGCCCTTCGACTCGATGAAAGCACTAAGTCCATTCGATGTGACTGAGTCAGTAACTATCGTCGTTCCCTGGTGTTCTTGTAGGACTATGCTCGCAACTACAGCGATCAACCTATACAGCAGCAAGGGCGCGATGGTTAGCTGAGAACCTCAGGAATCCCCGCTGAAGACTACACGAACGTACCTGTTCTTGTTGACTTCGTTCCCTTGAGCATCCACCACACCACTTCGATCAACATCAGTGTCGAACACAACGCCAAGGTCTGCGGTATTCTCGATGACAGCCTCCGATGTCATTTTCATTGCAATTTTATCCTCGGGGTTGGGTACGTGGTTTGGAAAAGACCCGTCTGGGTCCAGGAATTGGCTCCCTGTGGTATCTGCACCGAGCTCATTCAGAACTCGATGGACAAAGAACCCCCCTGCTCCGTTTCCGGCATCAACCAGGATCTTAGTACCAGTCAGCGGACGGTCATAGTCGTCGGGATCATTGCACTCCCTTCGGATTATGTTCACCAAGTGCTCAGAATAAGTGGCCATAAAGTCTTGCTTTTCAATAGTTGCCTGAATACCGATCAAGAAATCCGCTTAAGTCCGAACGGAGGCGTGTATAAAAGGAGCCGCTAGCTTCCTATCAGTGGTTCGTACCTCGGAGTACGGAATAGATTCGCCGCCTCTGGCATCCATTGCATCCGCTGCATCCAAGAGAATCGCCTTGACGTCAGCTTTTCCAGTTCCTCCCTGACTGGTGAAAAACTTGAGCCCATTTCTGTTCTTTGGGAGATGACTGGCCGTGAGCATGATGGCACCATCAAAAGGGACTTCACCAAGAATTGTAGACATGAACATGGCCGGAGTTGTCGCCAACTCAAAGTCCGTTGCGGATGCTCCAGTAGAGGAAATAGCGTCCGCAGATATTTGCAGCAGCTCGGGGCCCGACAACCTTGAGTCTCTATGACAAAGGATGGTGCAATGTAATTGCCGAGCGGTTAACAGCTCTGAATGCAAGGCTTACGTCTAATGTGTTGATCAATCGAAACCAGGTTTGGTACTTTGATTTTACCTGCCAAGGCTGATTCGTACATCGCGGATGTCCTTCCCTTTCACGGTTGCCACCCATCGGGCAAAAGACGAAGCGATCTCTGCTACGTACTCTTTTTTCAGAGTTACCGGTTCTTCTGGAAAAGTATCCATAGCAACGCCCCTAACGTCGCTTCCATTCTGTACCTTGATGAACGCATCCACCACGGACGACTTTGCCCTGTCCCTTTCGACGGACGATACTTTCATAACCAGACGACATCTTCGTGCAAGCGCATGCAGCTGAGCACCGGAATCAGGTCCCAGTCTTCTGATGGCCCGTACAGACTGATTCTCTACCACTCTACCAGCGCCCACGACAAACCCTAGACCCTCCATACTCCCCATCCAGAAAGCGCTTCGCAGGGAGCAGAACGTTCACGGCCAAATCCCCAGCCAGCTTCGATACGGATAGCGAATTGATACAAGCTCAACCCTCCCAAGTGGCCACAAAGCCACCAACGAAACAACCCAGACACCGCAACCTCTTCAACAACCAACTCCCTCCAGAAACCCACGATGAGCTCACACAGATCTAATAAGAAAACCAACAAAACCTTCAGACGATGAAAAAGGAAATTATCTCATCCTTCAGAAGAACCCACCTTCTACCCTACCAAGTACATCCATCCCCACACTAGCCCTGTCGTCATCCCCAATACGACGCCTTTATATACCCTTCTCTCACTTTAGAGCACTCAGTCAATAGAGCGTTGAACGCAAACTCTTTCGCAAAGATTTTAAGATATCATACTTTTATAAATGACATGACGTGAGAACAGATCTTCAAAAACCTAACAAAATACACCTATTTTTATCGTTTTTATAAAATATTTTTATTGTAATATACTATATTTGGATGGTATAAAAGCATATTTATCAAATCACAAAAATATATGTACTGATATTTTATGTACGTTGTAATATGTCATATATGGAGAAGTTTGGTCGTTGAGCAGTCAACCAATGATACGGATACGGAATACGATTTGACCAATTGATCGTCGACAAAGGTGAAACTTATGAATAATATGAGTGAAAGTTTTTGTTTTTTTCTCTTGATTTCGGCTGTGTTTGAGTGCAGGATGTGAAATGGTAGAAAGGTTCGTAGATCGCTCGGAGTCCGAGCGTGGTAGGTCAGGTTAAGACAACCACAAGGGGTCAGTTTTCCACAGAGGTGGGTCCATCTCGAACACAGAATACAGAATTCCCTCTCCCGTTGGAGCATCTGTTTGAGAGTCTCTACCCTTTGGGTAGCTTCGCGAGGAGCGATCCGAAATCCCGCTCTATGGGTCTCACTGTCACACAAATAGTACCCTTCTCTTGCCATGGGAACTTGTATGTACCGCTACTCCGCAGCACCGAGCGTCATCGAGCGTACGGTTCGCACTCAAACCCAACGGGTCTTCGTGCAAACCAGAAAAAAAACTAAATACCCAAAAATGCCCCAAACCGCGATGGACACACGTCACAACTTAATTCGACATGAAACCGCCATTTAGATTTTTCCTATATTTTAGACCCGACCTAACAACACCACGAAATTACGTCAAAAATACTTTATTTTTATAAAATTCAACCTCAATGCAGCGTATTTACGGAAAAACTGCATCGTAAATTTGTTTTTGAAATTGAACATTCCGTAATTACATAGTGAATGACGCGTCGTCTTTAATGGATCATCAATAGTTGGTAGGGTTTTTCATAGTAAAATATTCCGTTTTTCGAGAAATGATAGTGTAAGCCGACGGGGTAGAGTAGTAGGTTTGGGCGTCGGGATGGTTTGGGAGGGTTTCGGCAGGGGGAAGGCAGAGAGGAGTGGACAGGGGTCTGGGTGAGACTATGAGGAAGAAATAGACTCTTGATGTTTTTCGAGTAGAGGAGGAAATCATAACCATACTGGAGGTTTTGGTTTCTGGACGGTATTCGTTGGTATTGTAGAGGAAAACTGGCCTCGTTTTTTTTCAGGGTTGGGGGGTGCTTTTTTCGTTCGTTTACGACGGGGCATGTAGAGCACAAACATGGTTGATTTAGGTGATCTAGAGCTTGAGTTGGATGTTGCCGAGGAGTCAGGGGAGTCAACAGAAGCTCTTGCTGCTGAGCAGGAGATTCTATCAGAGTTTGCGAAACCCCGGAGATCGATTTATGATTTGACGGTGCTCAAGGAGAAGACTCTCGATGCTGCAATGGACTGTTTTCACAAGTACGACGAAGACAGTGACGGATTGCTGACTCTTCTTGAAATGAGTGCGGTTTTTGAAAAGCTTAATCTCTCCGAGAATGATATCGTCAAAGAAGTCCTGGCGGAGATGCCAGCGCCATCTTCTGGAGGCGGGATTGTCGACTTGGGCGGTAGGGTGGTTCCATAGCACGAACGCACGTGGCCTAGTTAACGCAATACCTGCGGAAGAGGAGCTTCTTCAAGCTTACCATCCCTAAGTCGATCTCCTGTTTTGGTTTTGTCATTGGACACAGAGTTTCTGACAATTTTGAGAATGGCGGTTGCGTCGGAGGACCCAGATGATGATGAGACGAGGTTTAGAAAAGCCTTCAGATCCTTCGACAAGGACGGTAACGGGTTCCTGGATGTGAAGGAGCTTCATCACGTATTAAACATGTTGGACAGCAAGTATTCTGATGAAGACGTGAGTTGCTCGGCTCTTTTAAGGCTGGATTGGTGGCATCTCCGCAGAATCCATGCGGGTTTTTGCTGAGCCCTGTTCGTGTTCTCGACTCGTAGGTCGCCAAGGTTTTCATAGAGATGGACAAAGACGGCGATGGGCGAGTGGATTATAAGGAGTTTGTAAAGTTCCTCGCTCTCCGAAAAGATCATAAACCCGGCAGCCGACATAGCCAATGACTTGCAGTTGGATTTGTGAAGCAGCTCCTTTGCTCATTTCCTTGTTTGTGCATTCTACAGTGACTCGAAGATGGGGGGTTGTTAACCTAGCAATATATTTGACATTCTCTCAAAAGGGCTGGATAAGAAACTTTCATTTGCCTAAATGTGGCATACTCATTAATAACACATGGCAAGTGCTACGGACGATGACAAAAAAAGCATCATGGTCAGAGGCAGAATTTTCTGCCTTCATTATCTCGCAGGACGTATTGATCTTTCCTTCCAAGTGTCCTTTGCACAGTAACGTTGTCAAGCCCCGCCTCAAGGAAGGGGCCTTAGCCACCGATCTCGATGTCTTCTCTTATCGCGGCGGTCGTGTTCTTCCTACTTGGTGGAGCCCTCCCGTCCATCTGGGACCTGGATGAAAACCATAGGCCTGTCGCTCATTCCGCGGAAAACGGCGTCCAGAATATAGTAACCCCGTCGCTCGAACTGAATGACTTCGCCCTCTTGAAGCAACTTGACGTTCACGTCGCACATTACCAGCTCTTCGCTCTGTGGGATTTACATTGCAATTCGTATGAGCGAAACGTAATAAACTGAGCGCACGGCTGTGTTTGCTTATTTCTTCGGAAAGCTTCTTCCTACCTTGCTCTCCATGTTCACGAAGTCCTCAAGCTTTTCTTCCTCTTCGAGCTTTTCCTTCGTTATCAGATGACGATAGGTCACCAGCGTTGCCTTTGATACGTAGACGAACGTTCACGAAGATGTTTCCATGTCGGTTCAGTTTCGAAACTGGAACGTTTCGAGGGGCGGGCAAGGAGAGCTTTCTTACCGGAGCCAAATCGGGAATCTCAGCGAGCCATGTGAACTTCTGCGTCTTTCTAAAGTCCTTATTGTCTGGGAGGAACTCTCCGTGTAACTCTCCGTCTGAAACTGTGGTGATCTGTACCTGTTGCAGAAAAAAAAAGGAGGGTGCTTGGGAAGTCAGTGACGAATCGGATGGCACGTTCTTAGTCTTGGCAACAGCAACAAGAGCGCAGCAGTTGCATTTGCAACAACTTACATTTCCCCAGTCCATGAGAGTAACAATCTCCCCCTCCTTCACGCCCTTAACGTCTTGCTCCTCGAGTAATACGCGCTTGCCGTAAATGACGTTCTTCTTCCCCAGATCAGGATTTTTCTTGTGTTTTGGAACCGTCCTCACTTCGTCAACACCATTGCTAACGATAAGGACCCGGCTAGCCTTCCCGATTGCCGTGTGCCTTGCAGCGACAGGGTCAATGACCCGCTTGTTTACCGTCCAAATCTTATCCCATTCCTACGTTAATCGAGGACCGGGATTCACCATTGAGATCATCTCCCACGTACAGGAGAGGACATGCGTAGCACAAGGCGCCATACCATGAGATTGGTGTTCTTCGAAGCCCCTTGTGATAGAATGAAAGCCCTGAGGGCTTGGATGGTCATCCCACGACGTCGAATGCCCTTTTTTCCCAAACAGAGAGACGTTGGGGAAGTCAGACACAAGTTTCTTGGATGAAGTGCTCGCAAGACAGTAGCAGTAGGGTCAAGCTTTCTATGAGAGGGTTACCTGGACCGTTGGAAATCTTGGATCCGCCCATCCCTCCACAATTTTGTTGTCCACAAACCACTGGAGTTTTCTTTTGCTGAGAACGGCGTACTTGAAGTTGAGCCGCGAAAAGTCCCACATGTAGGGCCTACGAAGCTTCGCTGTGTCACACATCCAGTAGTACTGAACCTAAGCAGAGATACACAGTCGTGACATACACTGCAGGTGTCAAGAAAATCGCTGAGAGATATGTCAACGTAACGCGAGACGTACCTCTCTGTCGATATACTCGTTCGATCTCAGCGCGTGCGTTACTCCTTCCAGGGAATCCACAATTGGGCATGAAAAATCGTAGCTTGGGTAGAGCTTGTACTTGGTTCCGGTACGATGATGGACTGCGCCCTCAATACAGCGGTAGATAATTGGATCTCGCATCGTCCCGTTCTTCGACTGCATGTCGATCTTAGCCCTAACACAGCACTGGGTTGCATATGCGAAGAACACAAAGCTATGAGCGAAACAATCCGGACGGAGCCCGCAGGGGTGAAATGAGCTTACTGTCAATCCGATTTCGCTTCCCTTCTTCATCTCCTCCCAGAGTTTGAGGTTGTCCTCTAGAGGTGCTGTACGATACTCGTTCTCCTCGCACGCCATACGCTGGCGACGCATCTCTTCCACTGGGGTTTTATCCACGTAAGCGTAGCCTTGCTTGATCCAGTCAGTCGCCATCTCCAGCAGCTTGTCAAAGTAGTCCGACGTGTATTCTAAAGTGTCCGGTTTGATTCCCAACCTCTCCAGATCGGCCATTATGTTCTCCTCAAACTCCGATTTCTCCTTTATCGGGTTCGTATCATCAAACCGCAGGATGAGCTTACCTGTTCAGAAGGGAAACGGTTGTGTTTTTTATGTTTCTTGGCTCAGTTTGGAGTTGGCATCACTAGGGGTCCTTAGGGGTCCATACCGTTGTAGCTGCGGGCAAGAAAGTCGTTCAGAAGAGCCGCCTTTGCGTGTCCAATATGCAGATACCCGCTGGGCTCTGGTGGGAATCTCGTGCAGACTTTTCCTGCCTCAACTCCCTGAATTGATGAAGTCCCGCCAGTCATGGACGGGCAGTGGTTTTTCAGTTGCAAAGCCAGCCTAAAGCTGTTTCTGGTCGTGATTTGCCTAGAAAAGATATTCGCGCTTACCGGCAAATTGAATACATGAAAGTTTCCCTGCGATTTGACAAGTCTCATGACTTCCGCCCAGTCGCCCGCTGTCCCACTGTGCTCTAGCTTATTCGAAAAACGGAGCGAAATTCGTTGAGGGCCCCTACTGGAGAGACAGTGGCCGAGCGTTCACCTACCTGTTAGGAACGCTTTTGACTTTTCAATGGCCGGAAGGCGTTCCATATGTGAAAACCATCGAGCAAGGTTGACCGCCTTAACTGGAGCCCCGGACTTGAATATTCTTGACCACATGAAGACGTCCGCAAGAGAGATGGAATAGCCAACCAGGAACGATCTTGTCCACAGCCTTGCGTTGATTTTCTCCAACAGTTCCGAATCTGGTACAGATGTGGACGTTGCGAGCGTACAATACTCTATCACCTCAGCGTTTAGCGCCGGATCTTCGGTTGCAAGCAGTGTTCCTACGGAAGGACACCCAGCAATAGACCAGGGATGGTGCACTTAGAAAACAACGAAAACGAAGGTTCCTCGTATACCTCTTCTTTTAGCCATATCAAATGCCCTACCACCAGAACAAGCCGCGACTAATCTTGCAGCCTCGTAGTCCAAACAATCTGTTGAAGCCCCGTTGTCTTCAATGACAGAGTAGGTTCCGCTCCGTTCACCTGCAACAACCTCAACGTCACCTTCCAACAAGTAACAGACAGCCACGGTCGCGGAGACGCTCTCTCCAATCGGGGCCTCAACCTTCCGAAAACAAAAAGACACAAAAAAACCTCATCAGTCTCCTGCTCAAAGCAAACCAACCAAGCATTCATTCTATATGCAGCAACTTCAAAGTACACCTCATCAAAATACGACCTTGCTTAATATCTGATCCAATACTTACCTTAATCTTCCCCATCACAGTAACAGGTTCTTTCAGAAATCTTCTGATTCTTTCCTAAGCGTTCGGATTTCTTCAAAATCCTATAGTTTGTGATCAATATCGATCGCTCTCAGTCCTTCCCACCACTCCACCATTCTCATCCTCCTGATCGGGTTCCGGATATCTTTAAGAGACCCCTGATCGACGTCGATTGATGGAGAGAGGGAACGTGGAGTTCGGTACTCAGGATCTGAACAGTTTTTCAGTGTGATTTATCATACAGATAAGATACTGCGATGATAAGCATCGATTTGCTCTCAATCCTACTCCAGCAGTCGTCCTGTTTGGGCAAGTTGCATCTAGCTTCTCTTATATGAGCGACCACGACGTCGATTTGATGTGGAGGGAGAGTGTGGAGTGAGATACTCGGGATGGGACAGTCTGCCAGTGTGATTTATCATACAGATCAGATGTTGCGATGATAAGCATCGATTTCTCTTGGTCCGATTCTAACGGTCGTCCTGTTGGGCAAGTTGCACCTAGCTCTCTTATGTGAGCGCTCGTCGACGTCGATTGGTGTGGTAGGGGGAACATGGAGTGAGATACTCGGGATCTGGACAGTCTGTCAGTGTAGTTTATCATTGAGATAAGAAGCTGCGATAATCGTCATTGATTTGCTCTCAGTGCCACTCCAGCGGTCGTCCTGTTGGTCATTTGGAGCCAGCCCTCTTACGAAGGCGCTGATCGACGCCGATTGGCGTCGAAGGGCGAAGTGGAGTGAGCTGCTCGGGATCTGAACAGTTATTTAGTAGATTTTACCTTACAAAGAAGAGGCTGCGATCAAGAATATAGATTGCTCTCAGTCCCAATCCAGCAGTCGTCCTGCACATCGCTTAAGAGGAGCTTACCGCGGTCCATTTGACGTACGAATTCTCTCTTGACAGTTCATCTTCGCTTGGCTATCCCAACAAAACCAAACGTTCTATAGAAGATACAGACAGGAATTGAATCCGTCCCTATTCAACCTTCCTGATCCATATCAAGCACCGTCGATCCCAAGCCGGAGATTGAAATCTAGGGGCCAAGCAGCTCGAAGTCTACTCAGCAAAGCCGTACTAGCCTGGCTACGTTGAAATAGCCTGAGGAAATTTGACATCACATAGAAAACTAGTACAGACAGCTATTGATTCAGTCCCTATTGGGACCTTTTCTCCCGGCGATCGATCGATATGAACTACTCCGTCCCCACGGTGACAAGCCGAAAATTGAGATGACGAAGAAGATGTTTGCTAAGTTTCGCTTCCTTCCGACTGCGATCAGAGAAAGATGGGAGGGAAACGTTATCAAAGCCAGGAATTTTGAGAGTAGATTGAAGAAGCTATCTTGTCTTTTGGTATCGCTCTTTCCATTCCGTTTGATTTGCGGATATTTAGTATGGGATACTGAGGTAGAGAGCTTTTGGTAGGTGGTGCGCGACCCTGTAACTGGTTTTTGAAAAACTTTTTGTTATAGTTTCAGTTGAGATGTTAGGTATTTAGGATGGTTGTAAACGTGCCTGTGACTTGGATAATGAGGGCAGCTGATGCTTCAGCTGAAGCCTCGCCTCTACAAGTTCTTCCGATTTGGTCTCTGTACCTTTTGGCGATGGGATGTTTGTCACTGGCTGCGGTTGTGGCTGGGTTGACGCTTGGGCTGATGTCTTTGGACATGGTAGGTGGTTTGGGGATTGGAGATGTGTCTATTTTCTCGAAGTAAGGAGATGTTTTCTGATCTTTCGCGTCTTCTCATGGATGAATCTTTGTCCAGGTTGGACTGGAGATCCTTCAGTCTAGCAAAGAACCAAAGGAGCGAGAGCAAGCCACTCAGATTGCGGAAATTCGACGTGATGGAAACCTCTTGCTCGTTACGCTGCTCCTTACCAACACAATCGCAATGGAACTTCTCCCTCTTGTCCTCGACGCCATATTTCCAGGATCGATGCTTTCTCTCGTCCTTGCCGTTATTCTCGTCATGCTCTTTGGTGAAATCATTCCGCAGGTAGGATCACGTTCTCGCGAAAACCAACACCCGAGATGTGGTTAAACGTCTAACCCATTCAGTGCTTCCTTTCTCACAGGCGGTCTGCTCGCGACACGCCCTCGAGATCGGCGCAATGTTCGTTGGACTCGTCAAGATCTTAAGATTTCTACTGTACCCGATCGCAAAGCCTATTGCAATATGCTTGGACGTCTTCCTCGGTATGCTTTACTATCAACACGTAGAACGCGTGAATATTGATTCGATGATCTAACACAGTTTCCGAATGTTTTTTTGAACCCAAGGCCAAGAAATGGGACAGATATACACCAGAGAGGAGCTAAAGGGTCTAGTAGACGTTCACAATCGAAACAAATATGGTGTTCTCACTTCAGATGAAGCGTCAATTCTAAAGGTAGACGTGAAACATCAGCCGAAACCGCCTTCTCTTGAAGAAGGGCACCTTGACTAAACCCTCCTGTCCAACACCTCCCCCCAAACCCCAGGGCACACTCGATCTGGAATCCAAAAACGTCGCTCAGATCATGACAAAAGCAGAAAATGTCTTCATGCTGGACGTCGATGGTAAACTTGGACGAGATAACCTTAAGAGTATTCTGCATTATGGTAAGGACAGAACCCCTATCAAAGACAAAGACACACAATGTCTCTGCGTCACTTCCAAAGGCACGGTTGTCATGCCCCGAGTCAACCAGAGGCTCCTGGTAGAGGAGAACGGGGTAGTAAGGCTATGCTTGGCTTTGGTTTCTGGTGCTCTTCCAGATTGAAGCTTGTCAGCGGGATGACGTACTCAATACCATGAGCTTGAGTTCTTGCTCTGATCAAACTTTCCCGGGCTGCCCGGACTGTTTTATGCTATTCCAGGTCACTCTAGGGTACCCTTGTACCACGGGCAAAGATCGAACGTGGTTGGTCTGCTTCTTACGAAGCAGTTGATCCTGATTGATCCTGATGATGAGATTCCAGTAAGAGTATTCTTCACTTGTTCTTCTCGGGAGAGTGGGTCACCTAACCCGATTGAAAACTACCTTTTTAGATTCGAGCGATCTTCAACAAGAAGAAGAGGGCTCATAAGATCAAGGTAGCTCCTCCGGTTTGCGTATCAGCGGATTGTAAGATTCATGAGCTTCTGAATGAGTTCCAAATAGGAAGGTCTCATCTGGCGATTGTGTACGACGACGTCTTGAAAGATGCAGGTACACGATGGACTCTTCTTGAAATCTTGCAGTGCCTTGTTTCTTGGAAAAGTAGCTAAGCGTGGTTGGCTTTGTTTCCGATGTTTTGAACAGACTCGAGAAAGTTGCAGGGAATCGTCACTTTGGAGGATATTATTGAGGAGATCTTACAGGTAGCAAACGTCTTTGTCGCGGTCGTTTCGAGGTCGTGGTGTCTAAGAGCTTGGAACCTTTTTTTTGCTTTTGGCTTGCTTTCTTTACCCTAGGAGGAGATTGTGGATGAGACTGACGTGTATCAAGACAACCAGTCTAGGAAGCCAGTTCTGACGAGGAACAAGGACGGTAAGCGTGGAGTTCAATCTCCTCAGGACGTAGCGCTGGTGTTTCGGTGCCTAAAACGAGGATTGCCGGTTTTCCACACTTTTGCACAGGCCGACTGGTTCGCTCAACTCCACAGGCAGAAATCCTTGCCGCGCAAAGGCTCAAGGGAACGAATCATATCATAATTCGCGAGATTGATGTACAGGAGATGCAGCAGCCACTGCGGCAGATGCTGGACAGTAGCTACGGAGCAACTTCGTAAGTAGTTCCTGTGTTCCCTGTGCACGTTGAGCCGTTGGAAACAGTTGTTCACGTGTTTCTCCATTCGCGTGTACTTATCTTCTCAACCGAACAGATCAAGCACATCTCGAGCTCCTCCCGCATGGACCCCGACCAAGTCTCAGAGAGTAATCCAGCTAGAAATTCCCCACCACCTCGCCGACGACCTGTCTTTGGACGGCGCTCAGAGCGCTGCTCGAGCATCTCAACCAGGCTTCGCCGAGCTAGTATGTAAGCTACTCTTTCAGGAACGTTTAGCTCGAGCTCGTGCCTGCAAAGTTCGACGAAGGGCTCATCGCGCTCTCCGCGTTTTCCTTTACTTTCTGCAATTCTGCAGCTTCAGGTGCCGAAGGACAAACGGGTGATGTGGTCCTGGACATGACGATGTCGGAGGAGCTTGAAATGGAAGAATCGACTTCTTCGAAGCAAAGTACTTGGGTTAGTACAGCTTGATGCCACTCACTAGACCAGGATCGCGGACTAAGGCTGGTCTCCTACTTTGTAAAATGCTACAGAAATCGGCGTTAAAACCGGAAACATCCAGCACAATGGACGGGGACCCAACGTGGCGTCCTACAACAGCTCCTCCTCGGGTAGAGTACGACGAGGAAGATTGGGCGCCGACACAGATAGGAGCCAGTGGAAAATCTTCCTCAGCGATCCACGATATTCTTATGCCGCCGACGCCCCGACCAGGCACGGAAGCAGCGAAGAGGATGGAAGCCGAAGCCGCAAAGAATTTGCAAGACAAGGAGCGCTTTTCATTGGACAGTGCTAGTACCCAGCCTCAACCTGATGCACAAGATCCAAACGCACAAATCAGCCTGGGGCCCTTGTCAGGAGCGAGTGTGGGTGGTCAACCAAGCGTGAAAAAGGTACCCTCTAAACGACCTAAAAAGGGTAAGAAACGTGGAAAGAAAAACTAAAGAGGAGACTTCGACGTGGGCATACTGAAGAAACCATCCCTATCAAGTGAGAATGAACGACGGAAGATGCACTTAGCCATCATGCTTGAAGAGCGAGATGCCTTGTTCAGGCTAAACAGCTCGAGCCCAAGCAAAATCTTCTCTGGATCAATTGGTTGTTTGGTATATTTACTTTTCAATCTACTCTTCTGTACATGTATAAGTAGCCTAGATCCCTCGGTGGGTTCTTAGTTACGGCCACGTGATCGTCATTGTACAATATCCACTTGCCGCTCTTTTTCACGTGTGCGACGTAGTGTCCTACTTGGGTGTGCTTTCCAATATGGCTAATGAAGCCAACGAGCTCATAGCTTCCTTTCCCATCTGAAAGGCCTGAAGACATGTCGCAGAGAGAAGATTGTCATGAGCACTTGTTCACTTTCTCGATCGGTTTTTCATCGAAGAGGTTGTGAACAGAACTCGGATCCCTACCATTGGCGTCCTGCTCCGAGCTCTGTTCCTGAGCTTCCTGATCAGAGTTTTTCAATTCTGCAATTGCTTGGTCCAGGTTGTCCATGCGACTGAATAACCAATCCGCGGCGCGTTCAATATTTCCGTCAGTTGCACCGAGAGCAGCTTCCGCTTGGATTGCCGTAAAGCCCATCGCCTCAAGATTAGAAACGTGCTCCTGGTCGATAGCTGGTTTCAATGGTACTTCTGGCGTTGCTTGCTCTACGATGGGGTTATTGAAGTCTGCATCGTTCATGTGTTCTAGTACCCAATTCATTCCCTCTTCAGTTCCAGCGTTCTTGGTCGCGACAGCTGCTCGCTTCGCTCCATTCTCAGAGAATCCCATTTCCGTCAGCTGCGCTACTATGGCAGCGTCAGGGACGATTGCCGGTGGTGCGGATGCTGATATTGCAGATAGTCCAGGTCAGTTGGAAGCTCGAAAGGCCTTCACCTCCGGGCAATCAAAAGCCTGATCGTGCAATCATACCTGTGTTTTCCGGGAGCTCTAATTCACCTTCCTGGATGCCAGCTCCCCTGTATGGCTCAAGTTCGAGTCTCTCAGGCGCCTCAACCAAAACGTCAAGCTTCACCGGAGTCCAATCCTCCGCAAACTGGAATCTCATCATTTGAAGGACGAGGTACTTGGGGAAGCTCGAAATGCGTAGACTAGTCAACGCAGTTCCCTTCTTCTCGGTCACAGGCGAGGTGAAGTCAGCTATTTCCCGTTGTCTGAAGAAATGCTTCAGACAAGCTTCGAAGGGTACTTGGAGCTGTACTGGCTCTATTTCCTCTTGGTCATCTGCCGCCCCCGTTTCCAGTAGCTTCGCTCGCTTCTGCTTCCTCATCTCGTATTCCTCAACCACCTGTCCATGAAGAAAAAAGTGACCGGCCAAAGCATTTGGACTTCAAGTGAGCAAACGGAACAATATGTAGCGTGCCGTAGCACCATCGCCCAGCGCAAAAACCTACCTCCTTGTTGACTGCCGCATCGGTTGTGATGAAAATCGGTAGCACATTGTCTGATCTCTTCCTATACTGCACCTGTTTGCTTTGGGTGTCCTCCAGCCTTTCCTCAAGCTCAAGTTTGAATAGATCAGAGGTTAAACCTGAATCCTCACTCCACCTTGAAGATCCCACACGCTCAGCCTTTAAGATCTGGTCGAGCAGGTGCTGGTAAAACTCCATCGCGTCCTGCTGCCCGCCAGTTGAGAACTCAGGGTGGTTTCGTCCGATAAGGCTCTTGAACATTCGGGGCCTCGGGCGAGGGAATAAACCCTCGAGATTCTGATTCGGAATGAGGTGGTCGAAGGGATGAGAGACAAAATCAGCTGGGGTGAGCAAGTCGGCAGCGGCTCGCTACCACAACCGTGCTCTGATCCTACCTTGTCCGCGACAGATTTGTCCAGATACCGATTGGACGAAAGCGCGACGGCAACCTTGGCAAGCTGTGTTATCAGGTCTTCCTCAGGGTTCTCTTGCGAGCTCGCAAACAGAAGATTCGCGCTGCCAAAGTACCTCCTCTCGAGTTCTGGCGCCGAGAACATCACTTGCAGTACGGAGTTCATATAACACGAGTTTCCAAGGTTCTCCAAGCCGACTAGACCGGCCCCAGTCACAGGCTCAAGCGTTTCATCGCCCTCCAGAATATGCTTGAACTCAAAACTCTGGTTCAAGTCCACCTCCATCTCGGACATCGTCCTGTCCGTCTTCTCCATTATCTAAAAAAAGCCAGATCATAATCAACCACAAGCGAGCCGGAGATCAGAGCCTCCATCCTCACCCAGTTGACACCTAACTAGAGGATTCCGCTAACGGAGTCCTCGACTACTATAAGAATCCAATAACTGAATGCGGTAAATTGGATTCTGCTAAAATCCTGCAGGAAACCAGTGATTTCTGGTCCAAAGCTGAAAGACGCCGTTAAGCTAGAACGCCGTTAATACGTACTTGCATGTTGATTCCCCAGTGAGCAAGGTGTTCAGCAAGTAAAGGATCAGCAACCATGTCATTTTCGTCTTCGGCGTAAGAGAAAACGTCTGCGCCGTGCGAGGTGATTGTCCCCAGCTTCACGCAGAGAGGATACCTTCCGTGAGGAAGAACAAGGACAGCAAGGGTCTGTCAGATCCAGCACTGCCTCGGCTATCATATTTGGACAGTCGGTAGCTTACATTTTTCCTGTTTCTTCGAAGTGCTTTAGAGCAGCCCCGCTTCCGCCAGTTCCGTCCCAGTTCTTCCTACCAGATCCGATGTATCCTGTCGAGAGGTTCAACCAGAGGTTCTCGGTCTTACCGCTGTCTTGGCATCGCCATGAAGATGGGTCTGGTGATATTCTGATGCCGTTGTCCAGCTGGATGAGGTTCTTCGCATATTTAGATTCTTGTCTTGTCTCCTCCCAATCAGCTCCTCCGGCATCAGCGACCAGATCGTTTTCCGGAGCAGCTATTACTGCCGATGCGGCCGCCCGGACTATTTCTGGTAGCCTTTCGTTTGAAAACGGGATGGAGATTCTCTCCGGCATCAGAAAGATTGAAAACGACGTCGTTTCGTCAAAAACATCATCCTTCAACTGAAGCTTCACGCCGCCCGTGGAGTTCTGAGTCATGGTCGGTCCATTATCACCCTCATCCTGTTGGTCTTTTCTCCGCCTGACCAGCTTCGTCTGCAGATACAATCTTGATCCAGTTTTTCTCAAGTACAAATCAAGGTAATCATACCCAACAGATTGAAACGTAGATAGGGACGTAAACAATCCATTCTCACTCAAAGGAGAATCAAACGAAAACAGGCACTCAGATTTCAGCACTCTAATCCGTGCATCGGGAATCTCAACTCCTCCAATTGCCTCCCGGACCTTCTCAACATCCTCCATCCCACCTCACCAGACCTCTCCGAACCCTAAAAGATCCAAAACCCCCACAGATCCGCGATTCTCAGAAACGAAGGAAGCAGCCTGGTCGATCCTGACCACAAAAACAAACAAAAAGCAAACCAAACTAAAACGCTTCTATACAAATACTCTCACAAAGCAAAAAGAGTGCCACCCAGCTCCCGCGAAAGCTTCTCCGCACCCCCACTCCCCCCTCAACCAATGGCAAACAGCACCCAAAAGACCTCCATCGATACAACCAATGGACGAAACGCTTTTTAAAAAAATAAAAATGGTTATCAATCTAAATATCAATCTATAACTCGTATAATGATTGTATTCAATCGGTTTCATATGGATTGTATTCAGTCATTTATTGAAGGCCGTTTCTGGGCTGAATGAATATGGTTTTGTTAACGTTCGACTAGGTCATGTTCCCAGTGGTGTATGTTGTCGCCGTTCTCTGTAGTGGTTGTTTTACCAAACTTTTCAGGTCTCGCTCTCTTGATCTCCATCATATTCTGTCGAAGGAGAGCTCTTGTTCAATCGTTCTTTATCCGAGGGAAACCCTGTTCAACTGAGGTGCGTGATGGAGAAATCCTCTGATTCATTTCAGCCAACCTACTAAATCTCCTTTGCGGAAACGATTTAGACTTCAGGGTCCACCTTGAAAGGTCCACCTTGAGGAGTTGTCGATAAAGGGAGTCGCTGATGACACGCGTTCAACAAGCATGTGGAGTTAAGGCGCATGAGTGTCAAAAACAGCTCCGTCACGAGGCTGTCAAGACTTTGGGCGGCATTATGAGACACACGACAAGGCCAGCGAGAACCAAGACGTCTAAACGGCCAAACTAGACCATGATTGGAACTCAGGCATACATCTTCTCTCCGCCGCCCGATCAAACATGATTGTTCGCCCGCTAAAGTAAGTACTATTACGCGTTGACAGCCTGTCACAAAATGAAACTCTAGAATTTATTATGAAATTCTCCAGATCTTGAAGCCTTCTCGACAAGAAACGTGGATTCTTGCAGGAGACTGTGCGTCCTCGGTTTTTTTTTTGTATTAAATACGGATAACCGTTGGAAGAAAAATTGAATAGGATGGATAGCTTCAGGGTCGTTTGACGATTTTGAGGGGAGGGGCTTGTCCGGGTCACACACTTGCTAGCGTACTTCGGAGGTCGCTTAGGGTTTCTGGATGGTTTTACGTCAAAGTTGTCGTCAGCTGAAATGACCCCCCCCTCCCCCTTGCAATGTAGTAGATTATGTGCGCTCGAGCTCTGCGACTGTAACGCGTTCTAAAAGTGAGAAGTGGTCGTTGCTCCCTTGTTCAAACTCTCGCCTCAGAGAAGACAAGCTGGGAATACAGCTTGATGCGTGGAACTACTGAGGATCAGGTAGGTTTGTCAATTATCTCTTTCAGATTGTACTTTACTCTACGAACTTGTCTGCTGTACCATAAATAATGGGAAAAACCTATTGAAACCGCTCATTGAAATATCGAGCAAACGGCATTATGAACGAACAGCTGCTAATTCCATACGATTTGCCACCTCGACTTTAGGGCGCAAGTGTCTCGGTACATACCTCCGGTCGAGGTACTCATCGTGATGTTCGGCTTCCAAAAGCTCTTCCGTATAGTTGCACTTGAGGTAGGCATATACTTCCGTGACATTGTCTCCATTGTGTACTTTCACAACCTTTCTAGTGTAGTTCACTCCGACACGCTCTAGCTCGTCCATCCTCGAAAGCATCTTGTCATCGACTCGAAACACTTCTCCCTTGACCTGGCTGCCTTCTCCCGGCCTGTGAAGGAGGTACGGGCTGAAAAATTCCCCGCCAATCACCAGAGGAAACTTCTCGTCGGTACGGAAAGTACCTTCGTAGTTCGCCTCTCGAAGAAGGTGATGGTTAGGAAACCCCCTCTTCAGGGTCCCATATACAAACACATGATGTCTCTTCTCCTTCATTTTACCCATGCCAACCTTTCCAATATCTCTTCCCGTACAAACCACAGCCTCTCGAGCCCCGCCAGTGCTATAACCGGTCACAACGAATCCACATCCACTGAACTCAGACATATCAAAATTCTAAACCGATATAAGTTATTTCAACTTGAGACAGTTGCTAGCATCGACATCCAGCCTAGTCCCACATTAAGTCCCACCCTCCCGCAATCCTTGCCGCTATCATACCTTTATATACCCCCTCACGCTACCTTCCATATTTCTCACGCTACCTCTATATGCCCTGTCGCTACCTCGCTCCAAATTCCCATTTGAACCAACAGAAAGTCTAAGACAAACCTCAAAAATCATAACAAAAAATCCCCACGGCAGATCCATCCAGGCCAACCTCACGGCAAAATCCAAACAGCAGATCCTTCCAATATCCAATTAATTAAGAGACAAAAAAGACTAACAACCACTAAAATTTCTTCGAAAACAAATATTATCAATCACTATAAACCTCATTCTTAGACCCTCTTCAAAAGTATCCGCTCCTACATGTCAAATTTCAAGATACCCAGTACGGCGGATAATGACTGAGGTACTTTTTCTCCAATATTTTTGTTATGTCTCTTACTTAAACATAGTTTGGGGTTGTTCATGAGACTGGTGTCAAAACTTCATTGGGTATTCACACCAGCAGGACGTGAAACCATCTGATTGGTTGACCGATGTGGGCGAGCGACCTCAGGAAATATGACGTTCTTCGCTATTGATTGAAAATGGGAATAAAAATGATTGAAAAGGATTTTTGTCGGAATTCTTGCTCTAGAATTGAATAGTGATTATTTTTGAATCTGACAAACTGCTGTAAACAATTTAATGAATTTTCTATATTCACGATATTCGTTTGCAACCGTCCGTTAGCGGACTTCAGCATATTCGAACTGATGTTCAATATCAGCACAAATTCTTTCCCAAAGGAATAAACCCCATTATTTTAGGTTGGTCTAACTTTAGAACCATCTAGACGAAAACGTTTAAATCTACTCCCCATCAACCTTGTTCTCCTTCTCCCTCCGCTCAGGATGTTGTGGTTCCGCCTGCGATGAAATCGGTGGGATCGTCGGACAGACTGTCGAATTTGCGCCAGCGGTCCTGACTCGGTTTGAATGTTGATTTGACTAGAAGCCATTGCTAGATCAGGACCGCGCAGGCCGCTTGGGGAGGTACAAACAAGAATGGACTGATACCAGACCTGGCTGGGTTTCGTTCAGTGGGCCCTGCCTTTGAGAGTCTTGTCAGACAGCCAGTTGCGACAATTGGTGAGATTTCTTCATGTGGTCTCATCGCTTGGGCGTGAGTTTTTGAGGATTAAGGGTTGATTAACGGGTGTGAGGTTAAGGTCCACTACCGGAGGAAACTCGATTGGAAGAATTCCTTCGGGAGCTACAGGGGCAGGGCCAGGCACAGATGGCGGCGTATTGGTGGAAAGCTTACAGGTCCTGTTGACAGAGCTGCTGGGTGCTCAGGACAAGCAAATCGAACAGATGCGGACTGCGATAGCAAACCCAGCTCAGCGACCAGGGGTTGCCAAAGCTTGTGACGTGACATTCCACTGCGCCCCCTGTGATCGACGGGTACCTCCTTTCACCTCTGGTACCGACAACAACCCCGGCGGTGAGGTCTCCACCTTCCCACTATCTCCTAACCCTAAGGTGAAAATCGTATCTACGGTATTTATCAACCCTTTGCTCCGGTTAAGTGTAGAAAATTGACCAATGTTGTAACCGTAAGCTTTACTGGGCAGCTGCCTACTGCAGTAACCATTTCCCAAACATCGGTGCCTTCCTTTATTCGTACCCTGACCCCGAGCAACGACGGAGACCGGCGCCACAATATCCACTACCCACGTAAGGTGGGCATCTGTCCCCCCGAGCGCTGTACGAACAGTTGAGGTCCCGATATTATTGAAGAACCCTGAGGAGAGAAGTTCATGAAGCAGTCAGGAGGTGTCCGGGTCGCCAACTGCACCAGGGGCCGGCTCCCCGACGGAGACTGGCGCCACAACAGCCACTACCCACGGTCGCCTTGTTTTTCAGATGGCACGTCTACTTCATCAGGCGATTATCAACGACGCCACGGGGTTTGGATCATGTACTTCTTTTTCTATTCGATGCGAGCGAAGAAAATACGTCGGTTCGAGCCCGATGAAGTCGACGTGCCATCTGAAAAACAAGGCCACCGTGGGTAGTGGATGTTGTGGCGCCAGTCTCGGTCGGGGAGCCGGCACCTGGTGCAAGTTGACGACCCGGACACTCCTGACTGCTTCATGAACTTCTCTCCTCAGGGTTCTCCAATAATATCGGGACCTCAACTGTTCGTACAGCGCCCGGGGGACAGATGTCTTACCGCTTTATGAGCGTCCGCCAGTAGGTCGTTTCGGTCCTCCGGCACTACCCTGTAAGTCAGTCTTCCGTCAGTTTCCTGATACAGAAGTCCTGTCCCTGCATCATGGACGACTCCGTCCATTTCCTGTTGGACGAACTTTTTCTCTGCTTTCGTTAGCTTGTTGGATACTTGCCTTCAATACTTGCGTCGTGACTACTGCAACCTCTAGGCTTTCTTGCCTATCTATCTCGATACGGCATCTGCTACGACGTTCATTCGACCCGGTAAGTGTTTGATTTCGTAGTCAAAATTAGTCATATTCTCGCGTCATCCTTCTCGACGGGTTGTGCATCGTCTGGAGATAGGTGCGCACGCTGTTATCTACGGAGATGGTGAATTTAGTCCCCTCGACGTAGTGTCGCCACCTTTCAACACAATATACTACCGCGAACATTTCTCGTTCGTGCGTAGCCAATGCCTGACGCGTCTGTAGTAACTTCAGAATTCAGGTCTTCTAGGTGCGGGAATGCCAGCACTGGTCCCGATGTCACCAGTATCTCAAAATCTTTCGATGGCCGGAATGGCGGCCGGAGTGACAACGAAGGGGCGTCCTTACTTCGGGAGGTCCGTCAACGGTGCTGCTATACAAGAGAAGGCGCGGATAAAGCGAGAAAGTATGGGCAGCCCCATAATGGACTTTACCCCTTTTAAAGTGTTCGGAAATTTGAGTTTCCGCACCGCAGCTACCTTGGCGTCGTCTGTGCAGAAAGTGCCTTCTGAGATCTTGAAGCCTAGGTATTCCACCTCTGTCATCCCAAAAGACGCCGTTGCCCTGAGGAGCAGGGCAGAGGCGAGGAGGAGACGCCCACCAGAAAGTTTCACGCGGGCACGGTCACGCACATGAACAAGGAGAAGTTCATTCTTGATTCGGGAGCAACTGATCACGTCTGCATAGTGGACGGTGCGTTTCAGAGTCCCAAGCGAACGATTGACACGGAGTTACATTAGGGGACGGAAACACCAAGACTCTCAGCTAGGTGGGTGCCTTGGAATTGGACACACATGGAGGAGACACCCTGTGCTTGGCTGATACAATTTGCCTCCCACGAGGTGCGCTCAACGTCATCAGCTTTAGCAGACTTATGGAAAAGGGTTTTAGAGTTGGATCCGCAGGAAGAAGGGATTGAGTCGTAACCAAAGACGATATAGAGATTTTTAAAGCTACAAGCAAATTCTGGTCTTTACTAGACGGACTTGGAAATTAATTCGCGACGTAGAACGGTAGCGGTAGCGAGGAGAGAGGACAGGACAACGGATGCCATTCACTTCCACGACTCCATCCTTTTGCAGTTGCCTGATCGCACCTGTCCCTGGATGACTTGTGTTCAAGGGCATATGCCCGGAGACATCCGGTGGCTTCTCCGGGCAGTTTGGAGAAATACAACGGAGGTGAACCCGGGTCAACAACTTCCGTGTATTTCTAGTAGTTCAAAGAAAGTCCTAAATCTAGCAGTTGGCTTCCAGAAGGTTTTACACTTGAGAGACAGGTTGTCACCTGGTCGCTTCAAAAGCAGACTTCCTCTCCATTGTAAATATATAAAAACACAGTTCCATACTGGCAATCGGTATTTTTTCGAAAACACCCCCGGTTTCCAAGTAGTATATATTTTGTTAGGGTTTGCACAGGATTTTTCTTGTCGAACGAGCCGCTTCTCGTTCTTTTTGGATCGAGAAGTTTTATCAGATACTTTACTCAAAGGATCCAATTTAATAAGCTCATGGGCAATTTGGTCAGGAATGAGGTCGTATCAAATCACCGCCTTTACAACAGGATTAAGAAAGAGTGTTGTGGTCATGAGATTGGAACACTTGAATGCGCTTAAACTTATTGCCTCTCCAAAGTATGGTGTTTACAGATGGTCTAGTAGTCAGTCACACACTTGTGACTCCCCTTTCGCCCTCGTAGGACAGTCACCCGGGGTTGTTAAATTTCCGGAAACCAAAGTATGGTGTGGCCACTGGGTTACTTTGGCAGTCGCCCCGATTGATACCAATTAGTATTATTTGCTAGTGAGATACAATAACCTATTGGCTAGGTCGCAGCAACGGTTGTCCATGTATTCTTCTTGATGCATCGCGTTTGTAAGCTGGGCAAGTTCTTCTTGTTGAAGTGACGTCGCGTAGCTAGACAACCTGTCTTATTCGGATACAAGAACAACGCTGTTTTCAGTGTTTTCGTAAGAGTTTCTCCATTCCGGCCGGATTTATCGCCATGACTGTTGGACATCCTTGTGAGACCAGGGACTGGCCGGCGATCGGCAAATTGTGGTCTTCATTCTCAGTTGGAGGACTGGATAATAGAAGTTTTGCGAGATGGCTCCGTTTCTATCTGATGTGGCAGTGACAAATACTGCGTCTCAATTAAATATCGCGTGGACTCTTGGACATCCTTGTGAGAGCAGGGACTGGCCGGCGATCGGCAAATTGTGGTCTTGATTTTCACTTGGAGGACTGGATAATAGAAGTTTTGCGAGATGGCTCGTTTCTATCTGATGTGGCAGTGACAAACACTGCGTCTCAAGTAAAGATCGCGAGGACTGTTGGACGTCCTTGTAAGAGCAGGGACTGGCAGGCGATCGGCAAATTGCGGTCTTGCATTTTCACTTGGAGGACTGGATAATAGGAGTTTTGCGAGATGCCTCCGTTTCTATCTGATGTGGCAGTTACAAACACCGCGTCTCAATTAAATCACCGCAGGGCAATGAATGATTTTCCGTTGTGTTCCATGTAAACCGGCCCCTGCCTGATGGAGCCACGGGTTGAATCTTCACAAGTCAGCATCGAGATCGAAGCCGGGAAGAGTCAAACGTATCAACATCGGTCACGCTTCCACCCATCCCTTCTTTGCTCCGAATCTCCTCAGCCTGCAAGCAAATGCTTTCAAGGATTTGCGTGGATGCGTGTTTCCATTCCATGTGCTCTGAGATATGAAATCTGCCAATCACGAAGTCCACGTTCATCAAGCTTCGAAATGAACGTTTCGCCGGTACGGAAAACCTCTGCTTATTCAAAGAAAAAGCAAACCGCAAGAGACAGTCTGGATAAGACCGAAGAGTTGGAGGGTGCTGGTCAGGGGCTTTCTCTAATCAATTGTACTGTCACACTTCTATGCAGCGTCCGACAAAGGCTTGCCTAGGCCCATTAGGAAATATTTTCTGAGAGTGCCAAGCATACCTGGCCTCGTTCGCTGATCCAAGAAGGGGTTGTTAGCCCTCGAATAGAGGTCTCGATCAAAGAAGATCAGACTTCCGAAAACAAAATAGTTAACATGATGGTCCTCCGCTTGCGGTGTCTTGGTTCCTTTTCTTCTGCATCTTTGCTCCCACCCTCGTCCGCGGAGTAATGTTCCAGGGCACCCTAAAGTTTGTTCAAGTAGCAGGCTACCAGATACTCATCAAACTCTTGATGTCCTGGAGATTCAAGATGCCTAGACATCTAAGTAGAGCAAGGGCAGGCCAAGCTCCCAAGTCAGCCAGCGCCAAGTCCGTGCGGTCGTTGGCCACAGCAAACTGAGCGGTCTGCGCACAGCGCAACTCTGATCCGTTCCTTGGACGATTTCATTCTCCACAGGGTTCGCAACCATATGCGGCCGATACGCGCCGTCCCGTACCCGCGCTGTCGAAGCCAGTGCCACAACCAGGCCACTGAGGAAAAGATGTTCAAATCACGCAAAAAGATACGCCCCGACCCAAACAAGCCTAATCTCGCTGGATACTCTACATTTAAAAAACGCGAAAACCTCTTAATTATTTGTATATTCAACAAATAGTGAACACCTGTCACCCGAAACGGCAATATTCTCCTAATTAAGTAGGATTCCCAGTGGATTAAGGAAGGATTACCCTAAAAACAAAACCAGCCGAATCAGATCGGGTTCGACCAATTTCTAGATTTAGACATAAATAAGAACTACCGGTGTGATAGATATGGACAAAGAAGTTCTTGATTCAATACTTAAACGACAGCTGTCTAATTCAACGAAGTCTTAGGCATTATTAGGAATTATGCAGCTAAATTAAGAACAGGCTCAGAACCCCAAATGCGATAGTCTTAGCATTGATGATGAGTGCGGTGAAGAGGGTTGGGGATGGGGATATTGGGGGAGGGCTGACGTAGATGACGTTGAGGCTGCATTGAAATTTTTGAGGTTGCAGACAACATATTGAAGAATGGGGAAGGGAAATCCGCTTCAGAAGTATAGGGAGGAGACTTTCCCGCATCACTACCCGGAAGGGGATAGATGTAGGTGCAGTTCAACGGAAGCCGATGATGTGTTGAGTTTACAGTTTTAGCTCTTTGCTCTCCTTGCGCTTGCTGCTCTTCTAAATTGATTTCTTCGTTTCGATTCTCGCAGCAAAAATGCAACTTTCTCTGGAGGAGTGTGAGTGGGCGCAAATACCACCGTATAGGCAGAATTATTGCTCTCACTTGAAGGTGCCGTTGAAGAAATGCATGGTAGACAATTACTCTCTGCCTTGGAAGTGCAAGTATCAAATGCATACATTGGAGAAGTGCGAAATTGATTTGTAAGCCTGACTGCAAACTGCAAATGCACTAGTTCCGTTGAGTGTCTGTTTTTTTTCGGACGATTCTTTCAAGAGAATTGTTCACTGAACCAAAGCCGCGTCCGCTTCCTTACTTGACACCCAATAACGAACGACAGGCTGCAGAAAAAAATGCGGGAGGTCCACGAGTGGAGGCAGGAAAAGCTCCGACAAGAAGCTATGTCCACTTTCGAGTAATAAATCATCCCCTACTTTTTTATTTGTCATAAACGATGCAGATATTTTGCCATACCCACTTTCCCATTTTCCCTCTTTGGATGAGGATGACGATACGTTACGGATAGCGTGCGCTGCAGCAGGAACGCAGTCGGGTCCCGGCGAAACAGAACACCAACCACACCGGAAGAGAACGTCTACCCCCACCCCCCGTCGTTGACTGCATTCGGCCAGGAACAGCGCTGCATAAAGATAGAATCAGCCTTTAGATGACGAGAAGACAGGACCTCGAAGATCTGTGAAGAACTCCGCTCAAATTTTCGAGGCATAGCTCAACTAGTCAAGCCGCCAACTGGCCGTTGCGAGTCAAGAATAGTTCTAGTCAATGAAACAGGTCGCGTTGCTGATGTGTTGGTTTTCCTTAGTCTTGATCTTGCTCTAATATCGAAATCTTTTCGACCATCTGGAAGAGGTTGACGATCCTAAATCCGAGAGTAGAACCCAGCGCTCGATTGAATCATCTCACATTCGGAAGGGGCGAAATGATTTCGGGTCTCTCCGTTGACCGAACCACCCCCGCAATCCAATCGAGTCTGTCAAGGGCTAAGCTCCCAAGTCTTCACAACGCACCAGTTTTCTTCTATACTATACTATCCCATCATCCACTGAAACAGTGGCACAGAGGTATGAAGGATTCGAACAGGTCAGAGCTCTTGGTCTGTAAAGGACTGATCAAGTTCGGTTTGACCAACGTCCTCATCTGTGTCCAAGTCTAGCCTTTAGTCATTGAAGGACGTCGACGGGGATCTGCATTAAGGGTTTATCTTTCCTCTTAGAGCTGGAGTGCTTAGGAGCGGAAGTGAAGGAGCTCTTTGATCTTGTAACGATCATGTTCGTGGTATTTGGATCCTGAAGGAATTAGCGTGAACTTGACGACGGATGTACGGTTGAGTTGAATCGGAGAGGTGATATAGTAGACCGGGGAACCTCAGGGAGCGATGTCTGGTGGCGAGGAAAGGCACAAAGTTTATCAGACGTCTCCCGAGGGTGACGAGAAGCTGTTGACGCAATGTATGAAGTGGAGAGATCAGGCTCTAAGGAAGTATGCAAATACACCGATACTTGATGCCTTTGACCGCTTGGAAATGCGCAACTCTAAAGACGCCGTTTTGTGATCTGGATTGACAGAGACAGGACCGTCCAGTTTATGTTTCAGAGCCTCGCTAGAGCGGGCTGTACGATGCGTGAGCCCTTGCGAAGAACCAATTGATGTTCTGTATCATGTGTAGTTTCCCTGAAGCTTTCGTCCTTCCAATCGCCGTTGTTTCTCGCCTATCCGCCGCTTCGTTCTTGTTCAAACAGCGACTGAACGCGTGTGGTGCGAGCACTGTTCTCCCAGTCTCAGCGGAGGATATCGACCAGATGGGAGCGTCACGCTTTGTTCGAACAATGTTTTCTCCCAGGTGAGCTGTCTCATCCAACAAGCCCATGTGTTTCAAGGGGAGAATACATCCCGCTGAAGTACTCAGCCTCATGTCAAAACATTATAGAAGCACGTCGCTGAGACGATGGTACATGAGCTGATTCATGCCTTTGACGATTGTCGTGCACACATCGAATGGAATAACTGCGAGCACCTTGCTTGTAGCGAAGTCCGCGCAGCTGCTCTGAGTGGTAAACCAGTCCATCAACTCCTGATAGGCGTCTTTCGCGTCACCGCCTGAGGAAGACGGAAGACACTTTGCTCTTCGAAACTTCCTGATTCTGTTGGGAGGCCGACTCGCGATCAATGGGCATTAACGTGTTGAACTCGTGGTGACAGACCTGAGTGTTGTTGTCCCTTAGGTGACTGTCGATTCCTCAACGAGATTCAACGGGGAAACATTTCGATTGCAGGCCAGTTTAAGCGCTGCGTTAGGCGCCGCGCTGAACTATCTATTAAGATGAGCCCCGCTTGCAAGGCTACAACGGTGCGAAAATCAGTTCACTTTCCAAAGATTCCGCGGATGATCTCCCACTAGCCGTGGGACCAGTTGCTTTCTGCTGTTCATTACCCTAATCGCAACCTGCGCGACTGGCCGCTGTTATCACGACTGATGTTCTTGCTTAACTTTCTCATACAGACTGTCGCGACTGTTGACAAAGTCTTCAATGCGTGCCTCAAAGACACAGAGCCCTTTGAGAGAATACCCTAATGGATCAACCTTTTTGTCGCGCTTCGTTGAATGTCGAATGAGACTCAGATGTTAACAATGGCGCCACCCGTCGTCGGGTTGCTACGGCCAGCAGAGCTCGACTGCCACTCTCCCGCACACAGCAGATGCTTTGTAGCATCTCTCAGCATGCACTACTGCCCTATCATACATAACTCGCAAGATCGTTGAGCAGCTTTTTGCACTGCTCTCTCGACGACAGGAATCTCTGGCATGCAAAGGGCACGAAAGTTTGCTCTGCACGACCTTTTTGATGTCATTCGTTTGTGCTCGCATAATTTCTTCCGGAGGTTTAGCTTCGATCTGTGGTAGAAAAGTAGGAGCAAGCTCAATTTCGAGCAGTGCTACACTGCTCCAAAAGCCGTCGAAAACGCTTTTTTTGCATTTTTTTGCCGAATAAAATTGACAATGCACAAAACAACTTCCACAATATGAATGTGCTTCATCCAATCAATGTGAAGAGGTTTGAGCTATTCCAATGTTTTTAGGTATCTAAAATATATTATATTATTACAACTATTTTGTTTTCATTAAATGAATACAGATATTGATTTTCATACAATTTAGACAGGTGGAACAGTATCGTTATACTATTGGATAAAAATAATCACATCTAAGGAATTGTATTCTAATTATAATACAATTCCCAAGCGGTTGTCAAGATCGCCGTTTCGAAGGACAAGACTTCAACTCCACAAGTTATGTTCACTTTTCAGAGTCTGAAGCAACTGTGCGAGTTGTTATCTGAACAACAACGGGCTACCGCCATGTCAAGAGCCGTTGCCTACGTGAGGAGAAACCCTCCCCCCCCAAAAGAGGACGTGACGTCAAGGAAAGCCATTACAGAACCAATCTGAAGGTGGACCCAAAAGGATAGCCTGTTTGTCGTGGAAAACGGATCTTCCCTTGCTAGATTGCGCAAAAGAATCCATGTCTTGGAAACCGCGTTTCTCATACGGAAGAAGTTATTTCAATGCGCTAGTTCCTCGGGTTTCTGCAGCTGCAGCAGTGAACATTCTACTCCTACTTAGTGCAGTACCGTATTCTCTGTGTATTCTCCACCAGAAGATCCGTACTCATTCCCGACCTGGGCCTCTCTACAATTGTTCCTGGTCGAAGAGAAAGTGAAACAACCTACGTCTTGTTATCCCGCACAAGACTTTATCGCAACCACGGCCGTTGAGCGTAGGGTGGTCCTACCAAAGAACAGAGCCGTAAGGGTCTAGCACGATCTCCTAGTACCTACCTAGCACCAGCAGCGCAACCGCTCCTCATCATGCGGATCATAACTGGCTAGATTTGTGCTGACGCAGCCAAAAACAGTAACCACCAAAAGAATTATGAATTTCCCTGAATCCCGTCGGAATTCAGTGGGTTCCATCTCTTGAAAAGCGACATTAAAGACGGACGCCTTTTTCCATTGGACCCGGTTCTATTAAAATTGTTCGATTATATGGAAACAGTACTGCCCACAATCGAGTGCCTAAATCTTCACAAAGAACCCAAAAACCAACTTTCATCCTATTATCGGTAAACATATAGTATTACGTCGGGGAACTGTGAAATAAAATTTAGAACCCGAAAGCATACATTCCAAAAACTAGGGCAGGTACGGCTATGGAAGGAAAAAAACTGACACAAGGATTGTCGTCTATGCGTCATCCCATATCCAACAAATTCATCCAATAGGGGTAATATAAATTCACCTGAAAATCAATAATTGGATGCAGCTTAACAGTTTCCGATGACGTCCGCCATTCAACTTACCCCTTCGAACAAAGTAGACAAGTGCCGTAAACAATCTATAAATAAGAAAGCTAAGAAAGATCACCACCATCTTTCTTATTTATAGTAGTTTGTAAAGCATAGTACCAGTTTACACTAAGGGGGGGAGAATATGAAGAACTATCTCCACGAAAAATCCCCCCCCCCCTCGATGAGATTCGTTGATACTAGTTTCCTAATATTAAATCATGGATTTGGGGGTTGATATTTGGACATCGAACATACATGGCTTGTTAAGAACTCCGTTTCCAGTAGGAAACAAACCCTGACCGCCAACTGCCAGTAGTAGAAAGGAAAGATGAAAAACCTATAAAAAAGGGTATTTGAGTCTGACACACAAGCTGACCGACCAACAAAAGTGCAGGGGGGAGAGATCGACGCATTTTTCATCGATGGTTATTGTTTTGTAAGTATTTAGTACAATCGGTTGATCATATTCACCTTCAGCTGGGGGGGGGGTGTAAATTTTTTGTTTAGTAGAAGTTTCAATGTTTTGTCAACACCACACCACCGGGTTTTTCTGCACCTTCAAAAAATACTCCGAAAAGGACAAAAGCACTAAATATCTTCGTTCATAGCAAGAAAAAAGCTGTTAGTCTGAAGCACAGAAAGTACGCTCATATGGACTGAAGAGGATTGTCGGCGGAGTTGATATGGAGCTGGAAATTAGCTATTTATAATATATGCATTAAGGGCGGAAACTGTGAGAATTAAGTTATAAATATTTTAATGCAAAATTGCTCGTTATTTATATATTTGGGTTTTTCTTTGGGGGGGGTGGGGGGCGGGGTAAGGGGTGGACCCAACGGGCTGAGTTCTGGACTGGGTATATTGAGGTATATTCATTTGTACGAAAAGTTGGGAAAGGAATGAAAGTGGGGGAAGTGAAAGAGGATGAGACGGAGAGAAGGAGGGAGAAGAAAGATTTAGAGGGGCTGATGATTAGTTTGTAGGTTTTCTGTTTGTCGAGGAAAAGAGTAATTGGATGGGTTTGGTTACTGTGCTTGGGGAGCTTGGAAGTGGGTAGTTTTACGGTGTTTGGGGATGTGAGGCAGCTGGCTGGCTTGTGTAGACGTGTGCACTTGTCTTTTTCCTTTCTTCTGTGTTATCTATTGTAATGGGGAGTGTATTTAAGCGTGAGAGAGAGCTTTGGATTGGGTGATGAGCCAGCTTGGCCTGGCCCATGGCGGAAAAGTGGAAGAAGTATTTGATGGGGAGTGGTGTGAGTCGAAAGGTTCTATTCGGACAGAACGGCTCGTTGACCACGACCAAAAGCAGATGGCGGTTGTATGTTGCCTTACTCCTGTGGGTTGCTGGGTTCTCGGTGGTACAGTACAGAAACGTGTATCAGACAGGGTTGACTCACGTGGAGAATCACCTTGATCTCCTTTATGGGAAAGAGCATTTGGAAATCTACCCCTATGACACCCAACCCGTTACCGCTGATGATGTCCAGTGTACATTCTGGAATTCGGTACAGCACGGATATCAGCCCTGCTCGTACATGGTTCGCAACGACGATATAGGGTACTGCTTGGTTCGCAGAACAAAGGACAATCGACTATTTAAGGTGAGCCGTGAAAAATGGGGTTTCGAGTCTTTGCTGTGGCTGTTGGTATTTCTGCAAGTTCCTCAGGTTTTCCGTCTCTGTCTTGACCACGCCAGGTTATGGAAACATCTCCGGGTACATTCTACCAGAGGAAGGAGTTCGCCTGTGCAGATGTGTACTTGGATTTTATGAATTTTAGGATTGGAGCCAATCGTGTTGCGTTGGAGTCCAGGAACCGCTTAGTACGAGCGCACGCAAGCACGAAGACGCGCCGTCCAACGCGTGGCATTGTAATGGCGGCCTACACTAGCATTCTGCCGTCTACTGCAGCAGCCGTGATGCAACTCAGGTACACTGGATGCCAGCTGCCGGTGGAGGTGTGGAGCATGAAAGGGGAAATCAGCGAATCGTCGGAGCTCGTGGCTGAGTTGAAATCCAAGTACAACGTCTCGTTCAGAGTATTGGATGACCCATCAGTATCTGGTTTCATGGTTAAGATCTACGCAGTAGCGAACAGCGGCTTTGATCGGCTGCTGTTCCTCGACTCGGACAACTTTGCTGTTCGGGATCCGACATATCTGTTCGATACCGAGGAATTTGAAAGGTCTGGAGCTTTGTTCTGGCCTGATCACTGGCACCCCGCGCATTCAATCTTCGATACGGGCCCTGGGGGTCTCGCGTGGGAGTTGTTTGGGATCGACTACAAGTACGAAATGGAGCAGGAGAGCGGGCAACTACTCGTGGACAAACGAATTGGCTCAAATGCACTGACGCTGATGAAGTATTATGTGCAAAGTTTTCAGATCGTCGAGAAGCTGAAAGCGGTTTGGGGTGATAAGGATTTATTCCGATTTGCATATAGAGGAACAGGAACACCTTTCGCCATGATACAAACCCTGCCAGCACTTGTTGGTAGGTACGTCGCGATCAACCAAACCAACCTCAGCTCGATGGATTTCTGTGGACAGACTATGCTGCAGCACGGTCCCAGAGGGGAGGCCTTGTTCCTCCACAGGAATACTCTCAAGTTGAGCCTAGAGCGAGGTAAGAGGATGGTTTGGGAGAAGGTTCAGCGCTTCAAAGGCAAGGATAGTCACGACTACAAAGTCACAATTGGGCCTGAACGCCAAGAGGATACCTGCTGGTATATCGCAGATTGGGGATTAGGACAGGGGGAAAATGCTCCAACGGAGTCTGCTTCTGTGGAAGACTCTGAGAGTGCGCATGTACAGATTGAGCGCATGTTGATCGAGAACGTGAAGAGAGCGGAGAAACTTCTGGTGTCGGAAGTAGCTAAAACCGTGAAAAACGTCCAGTGATGCAACCAACGCAGCTGCGTAGGCTTTGGTAGAGCTCCGCGCTGCGATCCCGTGCGGTATTGTATTACGAGCGTGAGGGAGCTGAGCAGGATCTCAGACAATGTAGATTCGGGGTGAGTGGGGTGCCGTGCTACTGTGAAAAGTTACGTGTATGGTTTGTTTTATATAATTCTGCCCTAGGCCATGTTTCCATAAAGCTTATGTCGAGCAGGGACCATAACAAATTGTTTTGTATCTGGGAACTCCAATCGCCTTTGCGCTTGACTTGGCCGCTAACGTAGCTAGCTTGCAGGCTGGTTGGTCTCGTCTGGACAGGGAAACGCGTTCTGGTGAGAGTTTCCTAATATGCTGGAATTAACCACTTCTCTCCGAGAGAATCAGCGCCTGCCCTTGAGCTTCTTCCTCCGGGAAAATCGCTTGGAGGCGGAAACGCTTTGCCTCGATTGTCTGGATATCCGCGCACGCTCGTCGTCCCCAGCAGGACCGACCTATTGTTCAGCAACGATGGGGATTCCCGTGAGGATGTGCAGCAGGCTAGGACATGTAGAGGTCGGGGTTACTCGCCTCTGTGCTTCCTCTCGGAGGTGTTCCAGGAAATGGGAGCTTCTCTAGTGGAGTTAGGTTCTCTTTCTCTACTTGTGGAGAAGATCCCCCTAGTTCCAGTTCTCGGTCATCAGGTTCCTCGGCAATCGGTTTAAAAGTTTTCAAAAGCATTGCGCGCCCACTTCCATTCTGAACGACGGGGGGATTAAGGCTCGGCGTCGTGTTCGGAAGTCGCAGGCGAAGCGGTTTCTTGCTGGGAACTCCCTCTCGGAATTTTCTTATCTCCTCTGCCATTTGCTTGTTCTACAGTGCATGACCAAGGAGAGAAGGAGGTTTTGATGTTCGGGCTAAATAACAGCAAACGCATTCTGGATCTCTGTGAATACCGCCACCCTGTACTGATCAAGATACTTGTTCTTGGCCGCAAGCTCCTTTCGGAATTCTTCAACTGTTCGCTTGAGCTGAGCTATCTCCTCATCACGGTCCTCAACCACAATCACAGCCTCTGCCGCAAGGCGACGATATTTACGAATTTTTTCGTCCTCCTCCATCACTAGCTCTTTGAAGCAGGCTATCGCTCCTGGAACACGCTACCCCCATACACCCAACACAGCCCGGGCTTTTAACGCATCCCCCTCGACAATTAAAACCGTTCGGGCTCAGCGGCGTCTAATGTCCAAGACGAGGGTGTTTCCCGTCATCCTATTGAGCGGTCCTCTATCAAGCGGAAGCGACTCGCGGCGAGGAATCGGAAAACTAGCGGACTCTGGGCAAGGGATGCTGGTCAAGAGCCAGTCGAATATCACCGCGGAGACCGTCGAGCAAGGCAGCGGGGATGCGAGAGCTCGCCAACGGGGCTTCTTGGCGGGGAAGGAGGTGAGCTGACTCATCGATACAGGCACAATCACAGAGGAGCGCGAAAAGGGTCATCATCGCCGACGTATCTGCGAGCCCATATTCGCTTTTTTCCCTTTCATATGCGAATACGTCGATGATCATGACCGTTTCAGTAGGTCCGTATCGGACCGATTATCGGCTGGAGGCTTGTATTTATTTTCTATTCAGGCTCTATAAGCATATATCGGACGGGAGTCGTCAGTAAATGAACTATATTATTTCTCAATTCAGGTCCGATAAGATTTTTATCAGACCGTCTGATATATCGGACGGAGATAAAACCCGAATTTCATTCAAAAAAGGTGGCTGGAGTTTCATGTTAACTGCTTGGAAATATCTCGGCGAAGCGTCTTACATCAATTTCCAAACGGCAAAGCAGAAGTGCTTGCAGACGCGCACATCTTAGTAGTGCCCAGGCAACACGCAACACGGAAGAAACGAGCAACAAAAAAAGTAGATGGGAATGTATCCATTTCCTGGACGAGGTCGGGGGGGTATAGTCAGTCCAAGCTCATAGATGCCTGAGTTTGTCGCCTACATGCGAAAACTCCGTGTGAAGGTGGGATCAATCGCGACCCCCCGACGCATTCAACTGTCGCATAAACCATCCCTCTAAAGTCGCCACCAAGCCAGATCCATCGTTTGGAACCATCGACCCATTTCAAAGATCTTCACGTACGCCTGCAGTTGCAAACTAGCTGATCCGAAGCACTCAAAACTGGCTCTCGGAAAAGCCACCTAAAACCCCACCAAAGAATTACAAACTGGAGATGGGGTTTGCTGGCGCAATCGTTCTACGAAAGACGTTAAGATCTATACTGATTCATCATGGGCAGCTAGAACGGAGAAGACTTCAAGCGGAACACATTGCAAGGACCTCATGACTTCTGCAAAATGTATTCCGCTTCTGATGATGGAGTAGCAATCGTTTTTTGCTTTTCAGGCTGTAGCAAATTACCATTGATCTATATAAGAACACAGCCACTCCCACTACCGAAGTCCTCGAAGTTGTAGCTGCCCATGATGAATCAGTATAGACCCCAACGTCTTTCGCCGAACCCTTGCTCCCCCTCCCACCCATTCTCCAGTTTGTATCAAAATAACAGCAAATGGATTGAACTGGATGAGGCGTCCAGCATCAGATATAAAACTCGTGTACGAGTTTTACGTCATGAAAATAGCTCAAAGCGTTCAATTTCAGAAGCTCTCTAATTGTATATAAACAGCTTTTCGATCGGGCTCATAGGTGCAGAGGTCTGGGTCAATGGAAGACCTATGGCAGTCACGAGTCACCAGCCACAAGTCCCCAGCCACAAGTCCCCAGCCAAACCCGCTCATCGCTTTCTGTTGGATGGTTCATCTGTTTTCCACCAATTTTTGTATGAGGCTGTTTGGGGACCAGTGGGTCAGGGGCGAGAACAGGGTCAGGGGCGAGAACAGGGTCAGGGGCGAGAACAGGGTCAAGGGTTTTTCGTTTTGGTAGTTAGTCTCTCTGTTGCTCTTCGAAAGGCAAAGTCTTTGAGGAAGGAACGGGTGTCCCTTTCTTGTGCTTCGTTTTGGAAAGGTGGCGGCTAGGAACGTGAGTTGAAAAACTAGGCGAGTTTGGGCTGGCGGATTCTCGAGGAAAGATGTCGATTGCCGGCCCCGCGCTTGACGAGGAAGAGCTTGTGAATGGAAGCCCCCCTGCTGAGTATTCGATTGAGGATATGAAGAGCCCTCAGGCAATGATTCAGAAGTATAAGACGTATTCACATTTGGCAGCGATTGGCGAAGCGACTTTTGACAATGAAGATGGCCCAGGGTCGAAAATCTCAGCAGGCGGTGGTGTACCGACTGCGTCTGGCGAGGGCAACCTCAGCAAAAGATTCACAACAATGCACTTGATGGCTGCGCAGCTGCCCACGATGGACACCGACACCAGGCAGAAAGTAGCAACTTCGAAGCTTCTCAAGGTCAGAATTGATGAAGATTTTGAAAGTGGTGAGCTCCCTTTACAGAACGCCTGTGGTTTTAGAGCGGTAGACTTGTGTCATTCACATGTCGCTCCCTCTTCTGGCCTTAAGGAGCTGAGCTGGAAGAACGGGCCCTTATACGTGAGGGCATCCAACTGCGTGAAAAGTGGCTGTTCCGCAGATCAGTACCAGAGCACGTCAACCATGCTCCGGCGAAGCAGTCCCGTTATACAACCTTCAGTGCTCCTCCGTACGAACCATTCTGCACGGACCTGCCAGAACCCAGTGAGCACGTATGTCACTGGGACAATGGGGTCATGACGATCTACAACTCTAGCAAGGATCTGATGCATAGAAAACCCAGCGTTCAGGTTCGGCTACGGGATCCCGAAAGAGGAATATCGCACGGAGACGAAACCTGGAACTCACTTCTTGATGACCGTGGTTGTGTACACGCAGTTTATGAGCTGGAAGCTGTTCTCAAAGGACCTGGATCGACTCATGCAGATAATCAACACGCCAACAGTCCGGTCGTTTTGTCACACGAGATTGTTGCTACTCCTTGAGAGGTTCAAAATCCACCTGATTCTAAACGCTGGAAATGAGAGGCTTGAGCAGATTGCCGTGCCACATCGGGACTTTTACAACGTACGAAAGGTTGATACTCATGTTCACCATTCGAGTTGCATGAACCAGAAGCACCTTTTGAGGTTTATTAAGCACAAGCTAACCAACAAGCGAGATGAGGAAGTACTTCTGGACCAGTCCACAGGAAAGCCGTTGACACTCAGAGAGGTACACCTGCCTTGCAGCCCGAGGCAATCGCTTCCAGACTTCCATTTGTGAAAAATGACTTGCGCCCGAATCACCTCTTAACGACTGAGCTCGTGTTTGCCTACGGTGCTTTCCTCGCAATTTTGCTCAGGTCTTCGAAAAGCTCAATCTGAGTATCTATGACTTGTCCGTGGATACATTGGATGTACATGCGGATAGCACCACTTTCCATCGCTTCGATCGATTCAATCTCAAGTACAACCCGTAAGTTGATGCAAAGCTTTTTTTGCGTCGAAGGGTAATCTGGTAGATTCTTCGGCTTCGTTGCGCTGAACGGATTGTATCGTTTGGCACGCTCGGTTTCAGGATTGGAGATTCTCATCTGCGCGATATCTTCATGAAGACCGACAACTACTTGAACGGCAAGTATCTCGCAGATATCACGAAGGAGGTGATGAGCGACCTTCAGGACACTAAATACCAAAATGCCGAGTATCGAATATCTGTCTACGGGAGGAAAGCTGACGAATGGGAAAGCCTGGGTCAGTGGTTTGTCCAGAACGAGATTTATAGCGACAACGTGAGGTGGCTGATACAGATTCCCAGGCTGTTCCAGGCGTACAAGCGGGCTGGAATCCTAGAAAATTTTCAGCAGATGCTTGACAATGTAATCCAGCTGCCCTTATATCAGTATAAGACGCTAGCTCGCGCGCGAAGGCTAAGCCATTCAGCTTTTGTCTTTCGCAAAAAACAGATTTTCACGCCCTTGTTCGCGGCTACTGTCGACCCTAGCTCGCACCCTCAAGTCCACGCAATGCTGAAGCAGGGTACGGTTTCTAGTATGCGTACGGAGAAACTTCGTTTGCGGTCTTCCTAACACTCAACCTATTTATTTGTTCGATCAGTTGTTGGATTCGATTCCGTGGACGATGAGAGTATCCCTCAGCCACGCGTGGACTTTTCACAGTTTGGGCCTCCCGTTGAGTGGACACAGGAAGAAAACCCTCCCTATGCTTACTACTCCTTCTACATTAGTGCTAACCTATGCGTTTTGAACAAGTACGTCTTCACCCGGAACTCGGTTCTTTTCCCGATAGTGCGAACTTTTCTCGAGTCTATGGCTCTGACACCTTTTTTCTTGCAGGTTGCGCGAGAAGAGAGGCTTCAACTGCTTCGAATATCGGCCTCACGCTGGCGAGGCAGGGGAAATTGAACATTTGGCTGTGACCTTCCTGCTTGCCCACGGGATTAACCATGGTCTTAATTTGCGCAAGTCCCCCGTGTTGCAGTACCTGTACTACCTCACGCAGATAGGAATCGCGATGAGCCCGTTGAGCAACAACCATCTTTTCCTGGAGTACGCGAACGGATTTTGCATTGCATAGCTGCTCGCTGCTCTCCGGACTGAGTTTGTTTTCTCCTTTACTTTCACGTAGATACCCTAGAAACCCGCTACCGACCTACTTCATGCGCGGCCTGAACGTTTCGCTCTCGACGGATGATCCGCTCCAGTTCCACTTCACAAGGGAGCCGCTGATTGAAGAATACAGTGTGGCTACGCAGGTAGGACGCCAGGTAGAGAACCTCCCACAACAAAACTATACTATGGAAAATAACCAGCAAATGGCTTCCTCCAGGTTTGGAAGCTGTCTGCGGTGGATATCTGCGAGCTTGCTCGAAACTCTGTGCTGCAGAGTGGGTTTGAGCCGTGTATAAAGTCCAACTGGATTGGTGATTATTGGTAAGGCCAAGGGATGCTCAATGGCAACGCAGCGGGTCATCGACTTCAATCATCTATCTCGCTGCCTGTTTAATGTCAATTTTCCCCCATACGCAATCTTAGGAAAAGCCCTTCGCCGGAAGGTAACGACATAAGCAAAACAAACGTTCCAGACGTTCGCCTTCAATATCGGTCAAGCACTTTGGAACATGAGCTTAACGTAGTCTACAGTGGGAAGATTCCTTGCGACCTGAGGACGCTTCCATTCTACAACCACAGAAATTATCCATCCGAAAAGTCCTCCTTGAGGAGGTCAGATTCTGACTCAGAGATCTCCACTTGACGAGTGCGTATCCCAGAGTCTGTTAATATTTGTGCAGATTTTGATTTTGTGTAAACCCTGGAGCACTTTCTTATGTTTAGACAATAGGATCCAGTCCTATGGCAAGCTAGGACGGTGTTGAATAGCACAACACCTGCCCCGCTTTCCTGACCATGCGCAACAAATGTACAAGCCAAAAGCAGATTAACAGGCTCCAGGTTCTCGTCTGCCCGCAAATTGTTGTGGCATCTTCACATCAAGGTCAGGTATTCGCTAACGCCTTTCTTCAGGAGGGTCCACGTCATTACTAGAAACCCCATTTGTTCTTTCACGGACAGAGCTGTAGGTGATCAAGTTGACAAACGTATGCTGTCATCAGCATTACTTGTTATGAGGATCGATACGAATACCAGAGAGCACGTATCCGCCAGTTGATCCAAAGTTATCTCTCATAAGTGGATGGGTTCGTCCTGGCAGTACCTACGACGAGAGCACGTCGACATGCTCTTCAGGAAAATTAGTTTCGAGGATAACAACTCAATCGATGGCATCACTAGTCTATAGTGTATATAGCCACTTCGTTTGAGCCGAACAAACCTGATGGTGCAGGATAGAGACTTCTGAAAGTTGAACTCTGGACGCTGTGTTGGTTTGTGAGAGCGCGTACTGGATCTCAGTTAATGGCTGCAGGAATGGATTATATATGGCGAAGCTTGCAGAGGGGCGGAGCAGCGGAAGCAGTCTGGACAGATTCTCTAAGGAGTTTTCTCTGCTGGCGATCAGCAATGAGTCTGATCCATCCTTCAACCACCTCTTAAGCGCGGCGTTCTTCGGCCTTTTGTTTCGAAGCTCTAGTCTCCGTCTCTTTCTCCCTTGAAGACCCTCAGCAGACAATTCTTCGTCTGGGGGAAGACCTAGTCATTGGAAGGATCCTCGATGTTTCAGCGACAAGAAGAGGCGAAAAGTCAGGACGTTGATACTCCTCCATACCATCATCGACCTCCTTCTCCCCGCTCTCGGTATTATAGTAAGTAAGCGGCTCGTCGTCATCAGCCTCTACCTGATCAATACGATCAAGAAACCTAAAAGGCACGTGTATCATCGATCTATTCTCCGCCTCGGAGAAGTTGAACCATCTCGTCACGTCTACTCCAGCTGGACATCTCCCGGGGAAAAAGTTTAAGATCCTTCCGAATCCACCAAGTCGCTCAGCCGTCGCACTAAGAATCAATCCGTTGCAGTTGTCTACCACCATTACCTGGTGAGGAGGACACAAGTCATTTTCTCAGAAATAGAAGTCGGCAATGGCGATGTTTTCAAATATAGACACAATGCTAATGCTTCAGAGGGAGTATATTGACAACCAAATCAGAACAGAAGCTATGACTTTGTCTGATCCTTAAGCTCTGATCCAAGGGTCTGGAGACGTGCTGAAATCCCAGGGTTCGCGTTGCCTTCGAAGGTGCAACAGCCGGCAGGTCGGGGCCAAGCTCTGATCGATTAACTGGAGATGCTTGTCTGATGGCGTGCAGGAGGGTCTTTACCTGAGTACAAGCTCTGATATCTGCATAGTTCAACATGAGGCTCAGAACGTCACATCGAATGTGCATAATTTTTTCTGGGCTTTTTAGGAAGTATGCATGACAGACTGTCCTCGCGGTAGGTTTCTTTGCTTTGACGCGAAAGCGGTACCGTTTGTTCTTCCTCTGCAGGTATTTTTGTTTCGCAAACTTTGTCTTTGTATCGAAGGCCGTATTGCCTTGGGCAAGCTTCTGAACCAATTCCTCCGGCTTTGAACCAGAAGCCTTGAGGTCCTCGATCTGTTCATGGGTAAGCAGCTGACCGCGCCCAGGTTCACCGTTCGAGTTCGTCCCACCGTTCTCAGCAACGAGCTCACTTTCCAGTTCATTCATCGCTGCCTCGGTCGGGGATTCCTCACAGGCAACCAGCTCACGACCATCAATCTCAAACATACCGCCCCATGGCGTTCCAACCAAAGCTCCAAGGTTCACTTTTCGACCTTTCCTTCCTATTCTCGCTTGTTCACCAGACAGAGCTTTACCCAGGCACCAGTTTCCATCTGAGGAAGCCAGAACAACATACTCGCCTTTTCCGATCTTCGAAACTTCCTTCTTAACCAGGCCAAAATCCATGCTTCCCCAGTCTAAGCTCTCAGCAGCAATCCATTCCCGTCCTATGCCGAGTTCCTGATCATGGCGGTTGACTCTCGTCGCGCTAACCTCCTGACTCTCGCCTTCACCGACGCATCAGGCCTCACCTCATCCCTCCACTCCTAGCTCACAATTATCAAGCTCTGAGCAAACTTGATCACTGGCGACGGTGATCGGTCTGTAGTTACCGAGGCGATATCCTCATACTGGGTGTCGTGCTCGTCGCCATGCAGACGAAGGTGCATCTCGAAGTTGATTTTGAGATCTGCGCCTGTGTAGGATGGCTCGTGCTCATTCAAAGGAGCCGAACTGCTGTCGGCGGTTGCCCCGCCATATCAGAGACATCTGCGGTAAGGCCCAATCCTCTTGCTTGGAAACGGTTCGAAACGATCTGGGAGATGGGCCATAGCCAGGGATTGAGTAAACGCGACTGAGAAACGGAAGTCGGACAAGATCCGAAAGGATGAGTTGAATCGGTTGGACTCCTGACGAGACTATGCTCGCAGTCGATCCGTTGGAGGATTGCTCCACGATCCACACTGCCAGAGGGCATAACTCGGGACGACCATGACATCCAGCATCGAATAGAGAATCACACGAGCGAATACAACCAGACTGACCGCAAGGTACGGTAAACGAATACGACTGCTCAGCGCATTCCAAAAGCTACAAGCTTTTGATCTATGTACAGAGATGTCTCTACAGACGGTTTGTGATCCTCTTCCTGGTCTCTACCCAGCAAGCTAGTGACGAACAGCACTGTTCTGACATGAAACCACAAGCCGGAGCCCTTTCTCGGTCGGTTTTGGGCCCACGCGCGGTATTCTCCTTTTCCAACCAGAGCCTGTCAAGAAGTCCCTGCCGCCGTCGTGGTGTTCACATAGCTCGACTGAAAGTGAGGATCGACGTGCTATCCATTCCGCGGTTTCTGACAGTCTGATTGTGAGAAGTTGGGTTGTTCTTTTAGTTCCTTTTCTGTCTTTTCTTGAAGAGATTAAACATCCACCTCCTTGAGGAAGACGGGCCTGTTCTCTGCTGCTGATAGTTTGCATGCCATAGCAGCCAAGATTGGCGCACGCCCATCGTAACCGCCGACAGATGGTTCCTTCTGATTCACGATCATGTCGACAAACTCGGTCATGATATCTCTGTATCCCTCGGTGTATCGGTCCATGAAGAAGGAGAAGGGAAGTCCAGAAGTAATTCCTTCGCCGTTGCTCAGGACAACTTCACTCGGGCCCCTGTTGTTCCCAGTGAGCGTTCCTTTGGATCCGAACACCTCGATTCGCTGATCGTATCCAAAAGCGCACGAGCGGCTGTTCTCAATTGTTCCAAAGCTTCCATTTTTCATTCGCAGCATGGTAACTACTGAATCAAAGTCCTCTGCCTCGGCGGCCTCCGGGTCGAAAGCCTTACCAGTCACAAACACTTCATCGATCTCGCTCTGACTGACAAATCTCGCCATGTCAAAGTCGTGGGAGATCATGTCCAAGAAGATTCCTCCAGACTTCTTCAAGTACTCTGCCGGTGGAGGCGCGGGATCTCTCGACGTGATATGGAACATTCTAACGTCTCCAATAGCGCCGTTGACGATCTCCTGCTTCACCTTCCTGAAGTTCGGGTCGAACCTGCGCTGGAATCCAGTGAGCAGACGGACGCCCTTGTCCTCAACCACCTTGAGGCACTTGTCGATCACTTCCAGGTCGTTCGAGATCGGCTTCTCGCAAAAGATGTCCTTTCCGGCTTCTGCACTCGCGATGATCTGCTCAGCATGGTACGGAGTGGGAGATCCAATCACCACTCCTTGAACGCGAGGGTCGTTAACGAGGTCCTTGTAGTCCGCAACGAAATCAGCCCCGAAGGACTTTGCTACCGGCTCAGCAAAGTCCACTATCGGATCCGCCATCACCACCAACTTAGCATCCATAGAAGCGGCAAGCGTCTTAGCATGAACCTGTCCGATCCTTCCACATCCAATAACCCCAATCCCAACCGGCTCAGCGCTCATCCGAATAGCCCGACGGGCTCCCGGCTTACCACCAAATCCGCCCGATAGAACGAAACAAACCATATTCTCGGTTTTGCCTTTACTTAACAACTTTGCTATCTCCCTTTCCAAAGATCTAAGATCCCAATTCAATCCTCTAAACTCACAAAAACCCCAAAACTCTACGTCTGGCTCCTCTCCATCCCCTCAATTCCACCCGCATTCCAACCAATGTCCTTAATAACTTTCCGTCAACGGATCCGCTTGCGACGTCGATATTTATCTAGATAATAAATTTCATCTCTACCCTCATAATTTATATATTTGAACAATAATATAGTCCTATCTATATTATTTTAAGATATTTCATTGCATAATAAAATTACTATTTAGCCAATTATTAGAACCTAAACGTGATAAGAAAGTTTTAGACTCTCTGGTTGGACGATCGATCAGGTGCGATATAAGGCTCTTCTGGATAATCATTGGATAATCCTATGATAGTTGGCCAATTGAAGGTGCTTGCTGACAGTAGAGCGGAGACTTTGGAATAATCATTGGATATATATTTAACAGTTTTTGTGAAATAAAATTTTATATTCAGGTAATATTATTAGGTTAGATAAGGTTCATTGGATGGGCATAGATATACTGTAATCCAATGAAACTGTCTGATTTGATCGCTCTCCTGATGACGCCGAGTTGGCCGGACGGGTTGGGTACGCATAGGAGGTAGCGAACCACTCCACGGAGATCAATCCCGCTGCCTAGTGCATCCCATTCTCCATCAAAAGAATTCCACAGTGACAGGGCGAATCCATAGGAGCGCAGGTTGCGTTCGCATATGGGATACGAACCACTCCACGGAGGAGTCAATCCCGCTGCCTTGTACTGCCCATTCTCCGTCTAAAGAATTCCACAGTGGCAGCGCGAATCCATAGGAGGGAAAGTGACGAGCAGACCTGGAGCAGGGGTTGTTTTTTCATCGCTATCCCCATTGCGTCGCCATCACGGACGCCAGTCTCTGTTCGCTCTCTTGAAGAGTCCTCCCTGAAACGCGTTTCCACTGAGCAGCACGTCGAACCGGTTGTTCCCACCACGTCTTCAGGCTCTCGGCTGCATCGTTTGCTACTCTAGGAATAGTCTGCTCCAAAAACTCAGCTGTCTGAGCCAGGTGAGGCGAGAATTCGTCGACCTGCTCATCTCGGAGCTTGTTCAGTCTCCTGAGAGTTTCGGTCGAGCTGCTAATCGCTATGGGCGCCTCAATTCTCTCCAATTCCGCAGCCCTGGTTTCCAGCTTGCTCCCGTCGTCCCTCGCCCTAAATGCTTTGGCAACCCGGAGGAGGAATCGATCTCCTCCTACCCCCTCGATTGCTGGCTGAGATCCTTGTCCATGGGGCTGAGTACAGAGGTCGTCGTTCACCATGGTGCTCGTAACGTACAGTGAGCTTCGCGGTACTCGTCCGATTGATAGCTGGACCCGGGCGTGCTTTGCAAGGTCAAGACACTGTGCACGAGATATCCGCATCCTCGCGAGGTCTTGCTGTTCCTGTGTATGAGCCTTACTTTCCTCAAGCTGTGCTATGAGCTCTCGCTGAAATGAATATTCTATTCTTTGATTCATCTGTTTCACAGAATCCCACGTGCTAATAGCCGTCGTCCGCGTCTCCAGTGCAAGTTGGCGCTGCTGGCGCAGTTCGCCCATCATATTTGCTAGGGTGGAGATGGATTCAACCGAATCCGACAGGGTCATTGCCAGCTCGTTTATTCTGCTGCAGACAATCTCCCCCGACGAGCGAAGAACTTTCAGCGCAGCGATTTCTCCTCGCGCGATTACCTCGAGAATTGCAATGGGATCATGCTGCACAGACTTGACGCGTTCAACGATTTCATTCTCCGCATTTTCACGTTCAACCTTAAGCTGTTGGCAAGCCAGTGCCTCGTGGACGTGCCACAGTTGAAGATCCTTGAGCAGTTGCTTCCGCGCTCCTGATAGCTCGGTGACCAGCTCTGTCTCCAAATTACCAGCGTCGGTCAGTCTCACGTCAGCGGCTGGACTTCGTATGGTTTCCAAATCCTAGAGGCAGTCACAGCAAGCACAGCTCAGATTAAAGTCCAGACGGATTCAAGAGGATTCCCGTTTTCGAAGAGGCTACCGTTGACGCCTTCTCCACCGTATAAGAAAGTTCTTCGAGGATATTTTCCATCTGCTTGGACTCATTCTGAATCTGAACTCTTTGCAACTCCATGAGAGCCTGCTTCTTCCCCGTCTGACGCAATCTGTAGAATGAGCACTTGAGTTGAGCGTAAATCGAACACGCGGAAAAAGAAGAAAAGGGGCGTAAAGCGACACGAATGGGCTTGAATAATGTCGTACTTTCCATGAGTCTGAACCAACTTGTGCCCGCAGAAGGATAGTTCTGTCTGCAGCTTATTGATATCGTTTTGCAAGGATTCCAACTTATCTCTGTACTGAAGTCGTCTCTTCAACAGGGCAGTCTTCCTTTCTGATCTAGATTGGCCAGACCCTTTTGTTTCCACTCCATTTAGTCTCAAGTTGGCTCGAATGAGATCAGCGTGCTCCTTTGATTTAAGGCGCTCCACGAGAAACTGCATGATCTCCGCCCCACGACCCCGACAGATGTGCTTCAGGACCTCCCTTTCCGGAACCTTCTTCATGCCCAGACATGACGTCGCCCATTCTGAGACCTTTTCAGGCAATTCCATTAATCCAGCCGCAGCTCAAAGCTGAACGGGACAAAATCTTAAGTAGTCGCTGACCACTACGCCTCCCGCGGACTAGAATAAAACCGACATCGTTTTCGTGCTCCAACAGAGGCTCATAGCTCAGCATAAACCCACCCTATAGCGCGACATGCCCTTCTTCAGTAAACCGGGAGTTCCGGGGGAGGACACAATCCCCCCCCCACCTGAGCAGGTCAGGAGCTGACCACGAAGCAGTCCGATCGGGTAGTCGCCAAAATTTGAATTTTTAAAAAACGCCAATAATAATTTAGTAATAATTTAGTACAAGCAACTTGTACGAATACGCTCTATACAAAATATTGACTAGATCAATCATTATAAACATATACTATTAATACATAATTGAAGAGTTTATTCGGTTTAACGTAACCCCAGACTCCGCACATAGTAGAATTCGTGAATATTTCGTACAGGATAGATTGTGTATTCTTATCGATTACTGTATATGACTACTTGGTTGGATGCCGCTCGTTTGCCGAAAGCGAAAAGGTCGGTCGCGAGGACATCAGTGACCAATAAGAACAATACAACTCAACACCATCTAGACGACTTTTGGACCACTACGACTACGTTTAGAAGTATATTGTTGAAGTGTTTCTTACTCTCCTACAGTTTCAAATACATTATATTTAGCCTTAAATATATTCTGGATTGTCTCATATTTGGAGATTGGCTAGGATCTTCACCTCCTCGCAAGAACAAGTCCAAGTCTACAGTATTTCATCAATTTTTAATTTGATAACCAATTATATACGAACATCGAAGACATCATCCAATGGAGTCTGATCATCAGGCTATCCTACCAAAACGTGCACAAGAATCACCCTACCCCTAGAAAAAAAATACGAACCGCTTATTATAGAAGTGACAATGCCCTTGGTGAAAGGGGGGGTTAGGATTTAAAATTCATGTAGTTCGTACATGATGAAAAACAACTAATAAAGGAAAATAGGTTGTACTTTTTCGAATCTCTCAGGGGAAATTACAAAATTCCTTTTGTCCGGAGGGTACTGACGGCAAGGGTAAAGGGAAAGGAGTTTTGTAACCGCCGGTGCACCCGCTCAAAAACACGAAAATAGCGAAACAAAATCAAGCCTATGAAAAAAGGAATAAATCTCAAAAACTCCGGAGCATTAATAAACCTTCTTCCCCCTCCCCCCCCCTCTCCCCGCTCGTCTATTCTATTCCCCTTTCCAAAGACGTTCAGAGTTTCTCCCCTGTACGAATATCTTTATGAGATAATACCCAATATAATGGATAAACGCACTGGGAAGAGACCAAGTTGCCACCTAAATAACCAGCAAAACGGTAACCCTTTTTTCTATCGACGTTGGCGGGGGGCACGGCCACCAATCGATATCCGATAAATTTAATTATTTCAAAATTCAATGACACAATTGCCTATGGAAATCCACCGTTTATTGATTTCGATAGATCGACGATCCACCGGTTTTCTATCGACGTTGGCGGGGGGCACGGGCAGAGGCCCGGGGGGTTTGGAGTGCTGTCATTGTTTTTCTGGCCGCAAAACGACACTAAATTATGGAAAGTGGTAGTGATGTTTGCTGAGCGTCCGTTTTTTCTTTTGGTTTTAGAAGGGAGGAGGGGTGGTGGGGGTGGGTAGGATAGGATTGTCCTTGTTAAGTCCTTTCCTGTGATAACAGGATTTTTAAGTATTTGGTTGAGTTTTAGAAACGGGAGAGTTTCGGCGGGCGGGCGTTAAGTGTGTAGGGAGGCTTGGATGGGAGGGGGTAGGCCGGGACTCATCTTTGTTTGGCTTTGTGTATTGATGATGAGCCTGGTGTAAAGGCTTTGTTTTGTAGTTGTGGGAAGGATGGCGTTGTCTTTGAGCGGGGAGAAGAGGGTGGGAAGTTCGAGTACATTGAGTGATGGGTCTTCGCAGGATTGTTTTGGGACCCGAGCTCATGAGCTTTTAACAGATGCGGATGTGGTAGATTTCCTGACCGCTGTGGATGCGCAAGTGAGGCACCAGAGGAGATGGCTTGATGCCACCCAGCAGAGAAGATTGGAGGCTTTGCACCTTCAGGCTGCCACTGACGAGTGTATGGAACTCTCCGATGTGGTGGAGTACTTGGAGGAGCAGAATGGAAAGCTGGTATCCAACCTGTCGTCCGGATCCCGATCTGATCTCTCCCGATAAACGTGACGCCCCATCCTGTCCCACTTCAAGGGCGTCTTCGTCGAGACCCCATTATTCGTTTCTCTAAATTATTATGGATAAATTATTCTGCGCAATGTTACTTCCGCTTTTTCTTTTTGCGCGTCTTTTTCCTCATCTGGCACAACTCCAGGCTGCGCAGCAGCCTGTGAGGAATAAAGTTTTGATGCAGGTGAGCCGTGGTGCAAGTCATCCGCATGGTGTGGGCTCCGTGATCAGCGTATGCCACGGTTCTCTTTTTGTTTTGTTTCTTAGAAAGAGATTGAAGTAAAAAACGAAACTCGAGTTCAAATCAGAGCTGTTGCGCGAGAGGGCGGTGAATTTGTAAGAGGCGGTCTCCGCAGGCTTCTGTTCATCAATTCAATAAAGGTAGGAACTTTGAGGAAGGTAAAAAGTAATACTTGAACTCCCGCGGAGCAGTCCGTGCGGGTTAGAGTTATCTTCCGAGACCTGTCTCGGTTTTTTTTTTCAGTCCACAAATTCTCATTTCTAAGCCGTTTTCTGGGCCGCTGGAAGTTTCCTCAACTTCGATTCACTAAAAGCTCGGCCCTGTCGGCTGCTGCCTATCACGCCTCAAGTTTCCAGCACGTAGGGCGTTGAGTTGCCTGGTTGCTTGCCAATAGTTGAACCCTAGGATTGCTGCGCGGATGAGAATATCCTTCCAGAAGTTCCTATTTCTGTACCACGGAACTCGTATCACAGCATCAGGTCCGAGCACAATCTCATCAACCTGCTTGCGCTCGCGCACAAGATCGTCCATTCGAGCGCTCAATGCATCGCTCATCCTCGCTGCCATCTCCTCCACGTCATCCCCTTCCAATGCACACATTGTCACTGTAATGTGAAACTCCGACAGCTGCTGATCACGTAGTCGCTTCACTCGTCGATCAAAATCACTACTTCCTTGGACGATCCCGCCCATTTGCGTCTCAAGCGCCTGGAAAACATGCGATATCCGCACGTGAGTCCGACTATATCCTCCTACTGGCAACGAACCAAACCATGCAGGCGCGACCCAGTTTGACGTACCCGAAGAGACTTGTCAGCTGCAGTATTAAACAAGAGTACGCGGTCCGATTTGGCTCGCTCCAGTAACGCTGCGTCCAGTTCGTTTCGTTTGATGTCGAACGAATTACAGCGGCCTCTATATTTACCAACGTCGGCTTCATACACATTCAGTGCTTTTCGCCGTAGAACGGAAAATCGCTCTACAAAGTCCGCCATGGGCTCCCTCCACGCAACTTCCAGCTAAGCAATGACAGAGTCGTGTGCAGTACCAGGTCCAAGCATTGAACGAGAAAACCGAAAAGCAGACGCAAAAGCAAGTTAGTTCCCCTAGTCACTGTCGCTGGATGCTTCGCAAGGATTCTTGGATGCCTACGCTATATCGAAGGTCAAGGAACTCTTCCTCAACTGATCTCAGGGCCACGCTTCTGGCACCATCGCAAGTAACTCGAAGAATCATTTCTACATGTTCGGGTAGATCCAATGTCCAGCCATCCGCATTGATATTTCTACCTATTGAATTCCAAACAGATACACAGTAGTCCTCAAATCTATTCAAAGAAACCTTCTTCGTACACCACGGACCAGCGCCTGATTTCAGTTGTGTTATTCAAGCAAGTTGAAGTTTCCAGATTAGCTCTTCATGATTGAAAATTCGGGGCTCGTTCCGCATCTGAGAGAACTGCATCGAAGAGCACTGCTCCTTTTTGTTCGTCGTACCTTGTCGGAACGACTGCACCGCCTCGTTAAATCCGTCCATGTCATATTTCGGATGCGGGAACGATCGAAATTCCAGTGAAAACACATCACCCAACAACGGGCTTCCGTTTCCATTAGTTTCGTTCCATATTCGAACCAAATCCTTTGTCAGGATGTTCTCGACTTCGTCCAGGTTCGCAACTTCAGCGTCAAAATCCCTCACCGCAACTACAATTCGTTTCTAACCAACCAAATAAGCGAACAATCCATGTCAATCTAATTTGTTCTTCAAACAATTTATCAAAAGCAATCTATATTATTAAGCAAAACAAAATGAACTTCAAATAATAAAAATATACAATAGAAATACGTATTGGATTTTGCTAAAAAATAGATTCAGAGGATTGAGGACGAATCTGTATTGTATTGTTTTGAAAATAGATTGAGTGCAAAGTTTTCTTTGGTTTGCCTTCTCCCCATACCTTCTCTGCTCCCAACTGACCTATGCCAGCTTGTTTTCTCTGTGAGAAGACGACCTCGAAGAGATCATAGTTTGCTGCTTGGTGTCTCCCGACATCATGGAGCCACATATTGACAACAATAACATCTGCCAGCGCCATTGAGAAGAGCGCAGTTCTCGCCTCGAAACTCTGCATTCCTTCTCCTCGCTCACGACTGTCCGAACCTTCGACATCCAGAAGTACCACAGGAGAACCATCGTTCCTAGCCACAGCTCCCCATACTCCTAATAGCAGAAACCAGTCGAAGAAGACGATGGAAAAGCACCGGACATCAGCGAACGCGCAACTTCGACAACGGCCGGGAGGCAGTAGAAACACACAGTACCTGTAGTGGTTCTTCTTCTCCCGGCTTTGTTCACGTCAAGCACAGGAAAATCAGTTCCAAATACTTTATTCAACAAAGTAGATTTTCCACTCGACTGACATCCAATCACAGCTACTACTCCATAATCCAAAACATCTCTATAGCCAATTCGACCTCTTCCCAATCTTCCCTCCCAACACTTCCCATCCTCGTCTATCAACTGTGCTCCATTCATGTTTCTTCTACAAAACCCAAAGGACACTATATCTCAATCCATTCTTCAAACCTAAACCCAAACAACTTAACTAGACTAGCCTTCCAGAGCAACATCCGCAAACAATTTTCCACGGCCCGCGCGGTCCGCGTCCAACGCTCGGCCTTATGAACGATGACAATTTTACCCGCCCTCTCGCTCCATCTTCGCCAATCAAATGGAATTTTCTCTCGTCTGATGGGATCCCTTCTTTTTGGTTCCTTTTCAAAGCCTTTTACATTTATTGGGCTTGGTGGGGGAGGGTAACTGTCTCAACTGATTTACTCATCCTCAACCAGTAGACTAGCTGAGCGAGCGCGTCCTACCGTCGGTGTCCTGCGCTCGTGCACAAGGATGACAGTTTTACCCGTGCTCGCGCTCTATCCTCGTCAATCAAATGGAATCGCTGCTCGTCCGTTTGGGATCCCCTCGTTTTTTGGGGGCTTCCGCTTTGAAGCTTTTTGCGTTTATTGGGATTGGTGGGGCCGTCTTTGTGTAAGAGAAGGTTACTGTCTCAACTGATTTATACATCCTCGACCACCTAGACTAACTAAGCGAGCGCATTGAGAGTGAACAAAAAAAATAAACCGTGCTAATTCCACTAGCGCGAATCAAAAGGAATCGTGGTCCCCTGTGATCGGTTTGTTTCATCTAAAGATTCTGGCTCTGAAATACTCTCTTTGGCAGATACGATGGGGTTCAGGTGTGCTAAGACCGATCGTTAGAGGACATGGATAGATCTCCGCACGCTTGAACCCGAGCGTATTCACCAACCACCAAAGCTTCTGACAGATCAAGGATAGGTCCAAGCAAATGTTTACTCGGCGGGGTGAGGGCTGCTGTCTCAGCCTGTTTCTTCACCCTCCGCAGCCCACAACGCTCACTGAGGATCACAAAAATTACCCGCGCTCGATCCATCCTCGCCGACCAGGTGGAATCGTCTTTCATCTGTGTGTCCCATCCAAAGCTCTTGCGTTTATTGAGCGCGATGAGGACTCCGTGGGGCCAGAAGTGGGTTTCTGTGAGCCACATATATTGGCCTCAGTTGCTCGGCGTTATGAGTGTCGTCCTGTTCCACTAGGATGTCCCCTTCCCGAAACTAAATTTTTGCGCATCTAGTCATTTCCTCCCATTGTCTATGGATCTCAGAGCGACATGGTTATGATGTGCTCAGAGAGCGATTCCACTAGGGAGGTTGGAATTAGCCTCCCAACTCTTGGAGTTATCTTCCGTGAAGCGTTGATGCTCGCTTACCGATTGGCATATGCGCCAATGAATGATGTTAGCTTTTATTTAAGTTGCCCTCTTTCACCAGGCCATTCATTTCAATTCACGCAGCTCCGATGGGATTCGCTTCCTCATTCTCAAGGGTCGTTGATCGTTCACAACATCAAAGCGCCCCCTCTGCATGACCTCCCCCCTAACCGCCTGGGGATGAACTCCGTCCTGAGGATCCTTTGTGCTTAAGAGCAGCGGCTATCTCGGTTGGCATTGAGGCGTCGAACAACTTGCGTGCCAATAAGAGTTTTCTAAAGTGTTTTTCGAATGCTTTGCGAAGGTTTGCAGGTTTCGAGGGGCTTTGTCTACATTGAAAAGAGAGAGAGATAGAGAAAGAGAGATCTAACAAGGAGATTCAGTGGGCTGATAAGATTGAAGTTTCGGTGAGAGAGGATGAGTGGTTTTGCCTTTTTGGGTGCTCGGTGAGTATGGAGGACGTTCGGACTGAAGCGGAGCGTCGTTGTAAGAAACGTGCGTGTGAAATACAGGCTTGCCTCAAAAGGAATAAATACCAGCAGGACCAATGTAAACGGGAGCTGGACGATTACTTCTCCTGCGTGAAGAAGGCGGAAAAGCAGCTCTCGGAATCTTCGTTGAAATAAGTTTTGGACGCGGTGGCTCTCCTTCGCTTTGCTTTTTTGGTTTACGCATTGTTATGTACTTGAACAGCTGTTAGAATTCAATATCAGAGTCTTCTTCTCCTTCGCCGGCTTGATCGACCGCATTGGCCAACTCAGTGCCATCACCCTCCACGGTATCCTCTTTCGCAGGATTATCCCCTTCCTGGTCTCCCACTCGCTGCCTAACTAGTTCGAGTATTGAGCGCTGAGTTCTTCGCTCTAGCTTTTCTAGTTTGCTAGATAAGTCTCGTTTCAAATCCCAGTTTGGCTTCTTCGGAGCAAGTTTGTTCTACATAAGAGTTCGTTCGTTGGAGTCGACAGATGGATATCATAGTATTAAAACACAAAGACATGGTTTTCAGAAGTTGCATTTCGTCTGGAAAGTTTTGCGGCGCTATACGACTCACCAAATCCTTCGACGCGACCAGCAGTTTCTCATTACACTCCATGATGATCTTCTCCTGTGCAGATAACACCTCTTGCACAATTTCCTCGGGATCCTTTGGCTTTTCGTAAACTTACATTAAAACAAATAAGAGACGATCAAAGAAAAGTAAATTTAGCAACCAAAAGAAAACACTTGATATATTAGCACCTCAGTCCATTGGGTTCTACACTCACGTTTCCTCAGGCCCTCGTCCCGCGGTAAATAAGTCCGAAATCTCAATCGCTTCGGCGGACTAGACTCCATAGCAGTAGACATTCCAGTTCAGCCAGAGGTAGGAAGATCCGTCTGCCTCGTCATTCCCCCCCATCCACTTCAAACCGTTTGCTACGAAGCACGAGAGCGTATGTCTCTTTTCCCGCTGGACATCTCCTCATTGTAAAAATCCGGAGAGGAAGCTCCATCGTTGTTACTTTTTGAGCTGGGGGGTTTGTCAAACTGCAGAGGCAGAACTGTCAGATGCAGTGTTGGGAGGAAAACGCTTCTGATACTTTCTCTGGAAGGTAATTTTCGACGAGAAAGTCGTCTCCGTATGCCTGGCATGGAAGATGTGGAAAGATTCGTTGAACTGTAGGATGCATTGTAGATATCGGGCTGCGTTTCTTTGGCTTTTAGAGGATCTTCCTTACAGAAAGTGCCTCGAGCTCTAACTTCTGGGCCGATTCATGGAAGAAAGCGATCGCAGACTTGATTGCGTCTCTACCAGTCGTTACAAGTCTCTGATCCTGTTCGGGGGTTGTTTTGAGTTCAAAAAACTCGTCTGGTGGCGTTTCTGGTTAATGCATTCGTTTTCTTTGGTTCCATCCATACGCTGAAAAAGCTCTCCAGGCTCTTGACTAGCTGTTTCTCGCGCTCGGTGATGTGTAGCCAGAATTGACTGCCGAGATCTTGATGTTCTATGGGATTGACTCCGAGCCAGATTATCCTGCCGAGTTTCGGACATCTCTATCAGCAAAATAGTCACGATCGAAAACCGTTCTCCAGCCTGAACATACTGCGATCCAAGGAATGGCGGCATAAAACACCGTGCTATGTCGAGTCCATGCGGATCTCCATCCGTAAGGAGAAAGAAGGGAAGCCTGTGTCCTCTTCTCTCGGTCTCGTCCCTTATGAGTCTCAGGAGCTCCAATGTGGAAACATTGGGATAGCCTTGCTTGGATGCAACAAAGGGAAACTGAGCAGACCGAAATCAATGAATCGACCAGACCTTCAGCAGCTAGTACCTTTGGCCGTGACAAGCACCGCTCCATGCTGCACGTCAAATCTTGATCTTGCTAACTTGACAAATATGGTTTCCTTCTCAACTATCTACTCGAGGTTCATGTTATTCACACCAAGGTACTTAGCCGAAAGTAGACTAATCATCCGCACCCAGTCGAAAGCTTGGGACATTGCCGTACGAGAACATAGTTTGCGGCCAGCTGGAGCGCCCTGATCCTCAGCGGACGGGCCGGTATGAAGCACCCAAGCGAAGGAAATTTGAAAGCGTCTACAAAGTTTCCATTTTCGTCCGTCCAGGAAATGGCTCCTAGAACCCTGCCTCTGGAGCTTGCAACAATGTTCAGGTCGTTGCGCGCGAAGTTGAGCATTTTGGCGACCGTTTCAAGCGTTTGGTCGGATGCGCGCTGACACTTGAACAACTTGACGTTCGTGTAGTATAAATCCCTCTTGGTAATCGTCTGGGACTGATCGACCAGCTCAAATACAGACGCAAGGACATGCAATAAGCGAGCAAGGGATAAAGACTTGTATCCATGAAAACCCTCCTCGATCGCGCCAAGGACAAGGTTTTCAATCGCCAACATCACTCCTTGACGCCGTTCCGCAATATCTACAGACCGACTTGGAACCTTCAAAAATAACATGACTGCTCCAGGAGTCTGTAGAATCTAGTCAAGGCCTGCAGATCCTGTGCTTGTCCCATAATCTATCTTGCTCACCAAAACTTAACCCTCGAACCAGAATCTCAATCGACGGCTTCCACAAGATGGCTCCTCGGTAAGCTCCGCGTCGTCCCCATATACTTATGCGCCGCTTCTCAGAATCTCTAAGGTAACATTGGATAGCCATGAGACCCGTGCCCGGCCAAGGAGAAACTATGAAAATATTAACAGAAGCGCCTGAACAGCGGTCAACTCTGGTATCATGGGCCAAAGCACTCTTGGCCCATGAGATAAAAAAAGGAACATCAGCCTAATTTAGGAAACCGAGCTTTGGTTAGAATGAAGATGCTGCTGAGGGGATTTTTAGGCAGTAGTCGTTTTTTTCACGCAGTCCTAAGGAATCTGCTCCAATAGCCAAAAGAGTGGAACAAGAAGAACATCTTCGGCTGCCACATCGTCGTGTTGATCAAACCTCGTAGTTAGTTGTAGTAGTTTGCAAATGCGGTTCGAAACACGAAATTTCGCTACCTTTTCAAAACGGGCGAGTTTAAATCAACGCAACTCCGTTCCTCAGCTCGTTGACTCCTCGATTCCCTCCTCGAGGGAGACGGCGTTCCCCTCACGGGTCATGTAACCTTTCATCTCCGCTGGATTTCCGTATACGAGTGCAAACGGCATCACGTCCTTCGTTACCACTGACCCGGCGCCGACAAAAGCATAGCTAATGGGCAAATCGCAAGATGACATAGTTTTAGGGCTAGGCACAGCTTGGAGCTGTCGAGAATAGCGCGAAAGTCATCTACGAACCTCCCAATCTCTACACCGCATACAATTGTCGAATTTGCGCCAATGGTAGCCCCTTCGTTAACGGCAGTATGCATGAACTCATCTCTTCGGATAACCTCGCTCCGCGGGTTCTTTACGTTCGTGAAGACAACACTCGGTCCAACGAATACGTTATCAGCCAGGGACACGCCGTCGTAAACCGAAACATTGTTCTGAACTTTGACATTCTTCCCAAGAACGGCTTTGCTAGCAATATACACATTCTGACCTATATTACAGTTGTCACTGCAACCGAGAAGATCCCACAGACGTTCCTTAAGTACATATACCACTCAACGAGACCCAGCTATTCGGTCTCCACTACCGTGAGAGACCGTGCAGGCTTGCTGGCGATGTTCGTCAGCAAGTCTGCACGCTGAGGAAGTGCTGGGGAAAGTATCCTACTACTAGACAAGCCTTACCCAATAACTGCACCGGGCATCACATGCGAAAAATGCCATATCCTCGTGCCGTGACCTATGACAGCTCCTTCATCTATTACAGCTGTACTGTGGCTCTTATATCCTGGGCTCGGTAAAGAAATGTCCGTTGTTTGAGACTTCCCAACCGCAGAGTCACCACTGTTTGACGGAGGCAATCCGGTTTCAAATGTTGCAAGCGATCCTCTGGCGTTCGAGGACTTGGCCGCGTCCAGTTGTTTCTGTGCTTTCTCCAAAACCCAGAGTACATCCAGCGCCTCGTCGGAATTGGTCAGTGGCTTTTCTCTATCTTTGCAGCGGTCCAGGAAGTGCCTGACCTCAACTGCTAGCGCCCTCTCTCCGTCCGCGGAGAGCGTCGGAGTAGAATAACCATGTTCCAATTTGATCGCCACGGGACTGGGCTTGGGCTGCTCCGCAGTTGGCTGTGTTGCGGCGTATCTGAACACCTTGAGCTGTTCCTGCAACGGCTTTGCTGCATCATAGACGATGAAACCTTCCGTTCCGATGATCACCATCTCTCGGTGCAAATAAGGGTGCAGCCAGCTGACGCTGATTGTTGCCGTGCGGTCACCTGGATGACGAGGGAACCGGCGGTAAGCCTTTCAAGTCGACAGGAAACCGTGAGGCTTTGGGGAAGGAGAAAGCACACCTTCAAAGCCGAGATTGAGGGAGACAAAATCCTCTACGTTTCCCAGAAGAGCCTGTCCTGTACAGGTCACTTTTGTTGCCCTTCCACCGAAAATTCTTGAGGCTAATGAAATATCGTGAACTGCCAGGGACCACAGAGCGTTCTCATCCGCTCTGACAGTGCCAAAGTTCAGTCTGTTTGACTTCAAGTGCTTCGGATCTCCGATTGCGTTTGAAGATAACAGATCCAGGAGCTTCTGCACTGCCAGATCATAGTTTAGGATGTGTCCAACCTGAAGTACAATCGAGCAGCGACGCAGTCTCGATCAGCGATGTGCAAAGTGACGATGCTCAGAACTATGTTACGTGTTACCATTAGAATGGACCCCTTCTTCCTCTCAAGATTCTGCAGCTCAAGCCCCTCATTCTCGCTTAAGCAAAGCGGCTTCTCGACGAAGACGTCCTTTCCCAATTCGAGGGCTTCAGATGCTATCTTGAAGTGCGTTTTCGCTGGAGTCACGACTAACACTGTCTTCACTGAGTCGCTCTCCAATGCCTTGCGGTAGTGGTTCACACAAGACAACCCTTTAGCGCTCCAATCGACCAGCCGCGAATCGTCTGAATCACAGACAATCAATTGATCGCCAAAGCCCAGGTCTACCAGCGTCCTCACATGGTTCTTCCCAAACCTGCCAGCGCCGATCACAAGAATATCGCCTTCCATGCTTGTCCTTCTCAAGACCTAGAAACTCTAGTCTCTTTGTTAGGAGCCAATCGTCCCGTGAACGGATCCAGCCCATTCCCAGTTTCCCACGTGCGATCTCTTATAGACTCAACATGGGACGCTGTCCCGAAAACTGTCCCAGTTTTGTCCCATTCTCGTCCCGTTCTCGTCCCATTTTCTGCTTGGTGCACCATAAGTTCTTTCGCGGACAGGGTCGTCACACTATGGTTGTGTCACGTTGGTCTGCTTTTTCGCTGACTACGACGGTACAGAAGTGGGCAAACCGTGAAGATCCACGAGAACACACTAACGACAATAGTATCAATCACCATGGACTGTGCCAAGAAGAGTTGGTGAAGTGGTCAAAAAGGTTGTAAAGAGCTTTGCTTCGAGAGGAATATACTCGCAACCACTACACTGATGCGAGGCGCTGCAGCTCGGTCAATGCGGTAACTGAAGGGATTCCAGTGCGTTGCGGCGATGTTAGGCTCTGCGCTTCGCGATGATGCATTGCTCTACCGGTTTGGTAACCACAAATCGCAATATCCATTTCACTCCGAACTGACGACGCCCTTTTAAGTCTCTCTCTGTTAAACAATCTCGCCACCCCCACTCATCATCGAGTGCTTTGGTTTAGTTGATAGTGTAGGTTCTAGTTGGCTTCGTGGGCTCTTTCCGTACAACCCGGGGCGTCTTGACAGCCTCCTCACGGAGCTGTCCTTGACCCTCTGGCGTTCCAACGCGGCTTTATTGTTGGACGCGCGGCATCAGCGTCTTGTTTCTCGCTTCTCAGGATAGTTCGGCTCTTAATAAACGGATGACGGATGATGATGGTACATTAGATCTCCCAATGTTGGTAGAAGCAGATCCTCCCACAGAGAGTATCAGGGATCTTCTGAATCAGCGGATGATGATGACGATGATGATGATGAAGATCGGAGGCAACGCTGCTTTATTGTTGGACGCACGTCATCAGCGTCTTGTTTCTCGCTGCTCAGGGTAGTTAGGCTCTGAATAAACGGATCATCGGAATTTGTTGGGCAGCGGGGGTCTCAGTCAGGTACGTGACGCAGGCGAGTCTCCGAATTCGTGGGTTTGTCTCAGGGTTGAAGTGTCTGTGTATCACAGAGATAGCCTGTAGGATTTCTCCCTTCAGGGAGTCCGCAGAGCGGAGTAGATGTGGGTTTTGGGGCACATACGACAACTTCTCGGAGTACCGCTTGCTGATCAACCGCTGTCGGCGCGCTGCTCCACGTGCCGCACCACCCATGACGCCTACGGGTATCAACTGCTCCACCGCTGCCCGAGCTCCATACGCATGCGCGTCCATCGCCACCACGAGTTAGTGACAACCGTCGCGCGACTGTTGCGAGAGTGGTGTTGCGAGGATGTCCTCGTCGAGCCCGGCCTCATGAAAGAGGAATGAGGACCAGCCCCATCCAGCACCTGATACTCAGGCGACATACCCTAGGACGTACCGGACGCTCTTCTTCGATGCCGTGGTCACCAGTCCTTTCCGGACACACACCCTGCAAAGATCCGCCAATCGCACTGGCCATTCCGCCGACACTGCCGCTCAACGAAAAACCACAAAGATCCGCCAATCGCACTGGCCATTCCGCCGACACTGCCGCTCAACGGAAAACCAACAACTACCGCGCCGCCGTCACCGACCCGGAGGATTTCATCCCGATAGCCATGGAAACATATAGACGACTCGCCACTCACACGATGACCGAACTTCGCAGCCTCACCAGGCACCTTGACTCCGACCGCAACGTCCTCAACAGAGCCCTCGCCTCGATTAACCGGACCCTGTGGAGGGGCAATGCCTGGAGTGGCCTTAATAGCTTTAGGTAGGTAGGTGATGATCCGTAGGTAGGTAGTGTTACGAGGAGTCACCTGGCGGTGACGTCCCGTTCCCTATCGTAGGACACCCACCCGGGGTTGTTAGTTTCTCAATAAAGGGGGTGGGGTGTGTAGCATCCGCCACGGTTCTTTCTTGCCGTACACCTACCTCTCCGTCGTGCATAATCCCGGAATCGGGAGTCCTAGCAATTGTCGTATATTCAGGTGCAGGCCCTTACCACTCAATTTTAATGGCTTACAAATACCGAAGAAGTCTGGCCCGAGAAGCCGAATACATTTGGAGCGAATCATAGACTGTCTACAAACAGCCCCTACCGAAGACTTGGCAAGAAACAACCCTACATGGCAGCAGGTCGCCCTCCCCTGCAGGAGGGGAGGCCTTGGATTCTGCACTCGAAGACGTGTCAAACCCATTGCCTTCTACACGGCATAGATACACACCTTCCAGGAGAACCAAGGCTACTGGCCACACGTCAAAGCCTGCAAGAAAGAACCGTGGCGGATGCTGCACACCCCACCCCTAGAAGCCCACATCTACTCCGCTCTACGGACTCCCTGAAGGGGCAAATCTTACAGGGTAGCTCTGCGATACAGAGACACGTCAACCCTGAGACCAACCCACGGAGCTCGCCTGCGTCACGAACCTGACTGAGACCCCCTTTGTCCAACAAATTCCTAACCAGCCCTGGTGAAGCATGGTTCCATCCAAATTGTTTTCACCGGCTGGTCTCTCATTCCCTGGTCGACCCCGAGTACAGAGCTCGAATCATCATCATTCATTTATTCAGAGGTAAGAGCGAGAGACAAGACCCTCATCGCTTGCGCAGGAGGTTTTCTTTTCTTTTGGATTTCCTGCTTATGGAGGTGGCCGACCATCCTCAAGCCGCACTTGCTTGGAAGCTTTTGTTTGTTTTTCCTCGGCCAGTGCTCACGGTCTCCCAGGGGCACGATGCATGTCCAATTAGACGCAAAGTTCAATCTTTTCTGGCGGGGGACTTTGCTTTCTTAGAATCTTTATACCTCGCTAGTGTCTCTTCTTCCTCTTCGTGCGGAACTTCACCTTCTTCTCGTTCGCGTGGGCAGGTACGGGCAAAGGCAGCAGTGGCACAGGGGGATATTCGGCGTGGGGCGGCCATCCTCCAGCAAGGCGCTTCAGTCGAGCCGTATCGGACTGACCTGGCTGATCCAGTCGCCGCGTTGTTCCCTGCGCGCGACGTGAGTTGGAACTCTGAGTTCCAGCGTGTCTTAGATCCTTTTGTCGATTCCTCACGCGGTAGGGGTCGGTTGCTTGTTCGGCCGGATGAGGTTCTGGCTCTGCTTAGGCCCTCCCCGAAAGGTCGTGCACCTGGTCCCTCAGGACTCCGGGTCGAACTTTTTCACTGGTTGGGTGAAGAAGGGCTGGACGTCCTTGCGCGGGTACTGGAGGGTCTTGTCAATGGGGACGGTTTTTGCGTAGAGGCCTGGGCACTATTGTCGCGCTCTCAGCTGGTCCTCTTGCCCAAGCCTGGACATTCAGACCAGACACCTTCCCTTCGGCCAATCGGGATGTGCGAAGCATTGCGAAAGCTGGCGAGCCGCTTTCTATCGCGTCAGCTCACTAGGGAGGCCAGGGTTTTTTTTGGGTTGACCCAGGTCGGTGTCGGCTATTCAGGTGGCTGTGAACTGGTGACGCGTATCCTGCAGCTGGACGGTCTCCGCGATGAGCCCTTGGGCACGCTTTCTCTGGATTTCGCCAAGCCGTTTACCAGTGTGTCTCGTGCACACGCGCTTGAGGTAGTTCGTCAGCTTTTCCCCTCTGGCTTCCCGTTCTTACGCCGCGTATATGGTGAAGCGCCGAACGGGCCCCGATTTGTCACCTTGGGTGCCGAGAGCCACACTTTTGCGGCTCATACGGGTGTGCAGCAGGGCGATCCCTTAGGGCCGTTCCTGCACGCCTGTGGATTGCAACTGGTGCTGTTGCGGCTGAAACATCAGTTGATGATGATCAGTTCCCGCGGGTCCGTGCGGTCGTTTTCCATGACGTTGTGACGCTTCTTGGCACTCCCGACGACCGGCCTACGATTTTCTCGGCGAGGTGGCTTCCTTGGTGGGGCTGCGTATCAACCACGCCAAGTGCGACTTCTGGGCGGGGTCTCACTCTCACTGCACCGCGGACGCGGTTCCATCCAGGTTCCGAGATATTTGGCGAGCTGAGGGCTTCCTTCTGTTCGGTGTCCTCGTAGGCACTCGATATTTGTTGAACGCAGCCTTTCCGCGCTCCTGAGTCATCATGATGAGCTCCTGACTGAGCTGTGCAGTCTCCCAGAAGGGTACCTCCAGACCGCTCTGCTCACCTTCCGGTTCAGCGCGTGCCAGAGGTTGACCTATTTTTTGCGGCAGCTACCCTCCGAGTGGGGGCTTGGCTGGCGCTCCGCGCAGACCGAGGAGCGAGGGACGTGCTAGGCACGCTGATGGATGCTGAGCTATCTGTTTTGGGGGATGCAGAAAAGGACGTCCTTCACCGGCAGATCGCGTTGCCCGTGCGGCTGGGCGGGCTGGCTGTGGGATCTTACGCGGCGATCCAGCCGGCGGCTGTAGTGAGTTCGTGGGCCAATGCGCTTAATACATGGTCTACGGAGTGTGATCCGCATGTGAGTGGTTTGTTGAGTGGACTTCGGGTTGGGCGGCTGGACGGGACTCTCGCTCCACGGCTTGGGAGGGTTTTTGCGGAACTGGTGGCCGCTTTCAACAATGTACCGCCCTGCCGAGTGGTACCCAGGCTCGTTGCGATTCCTGGGCGGCAGTTCTTGACTCCCTCGGTGGCCAGCGTTCGGGAGTCTCTGCTACAGCACCGTGTGTTGGAAATGGTGTAGAAACTGCCGAGGATATTGACGCCGTGGCTGTGCCGTCGAGACCGCCAGAGGAGGGCGTTTCCCGGTCGGGTCCGGCCCCTTCGAGGACCGATGTAATCCAAAAAACCCTTTCGTGGGACATACACCGCGACTCGTATGCCACCCTTCTGAGTTGTCTCAGCTCCCTTTTCTTCGCGGTCATACCTGCGTATCCGCGGTTGGCGCTTACCGATCTCGAACTTCGTGTAAGCTTACGACTTTACCTGGGCTTGCCGCAACCCCCTTGGCCTGTTGAGCGGGATTCTAGATGCGCATTGTGCGGGGCCAATGTGCCGTGGGGTGATTACGGTGCGCATCTGTTGGCGTCTTGTGCGGAGGTTCAAGGGGCCCGGACCAGACGCCATACGCGGCTCAACCGCTTGTTGCTCCGCTACCTTCGTTCTCAATCACTCGGTACGGACCGAGAAGTGAAGTATGAGGTCGCTCTGGCGGTGGCATCGGAAATTGCTGATGAGAGTGACGCCCCAGCGGTACAGCGGGTGGCGGATCTCGTTGTGACTGACCTCAATGCGCGTCGCAGTGAGTACATTGACCTCTCCATGCCTTGCCCTCAGGCGACCAGGTACCTGCCTGCGTCGGCTCGGCGTCGAGGAGCTGCAGCTCGGTCCATGCGGCAAGTGAAAAAGTCGCAGTACGCGGCAGCGATGTCAAACCCTACCTTTCGCGATTCGGCGGTGACATACCGGTTCATCCCCCTCATTATTGAGTGCTTTGGCTTGATAGATAGTGTAGGTTCTCGCTGGCACCGAGCTCTGTTTCGCAACGACCCGGGGCGTTTAGATAGTCTGCTCACGGAGCTTTCTTTGACACTGTGGCGCTCCAATTCTGCTTTGTTTGTGGAAACGCGTCATCAGCGTCTTGTCTCTCGCTTCTCAGGGTAGTTAGCCTCTGATTAAACGGATCATCACGAACTGATGATGATGACGCGCGTCTACAAACAAAGCAGCATTTGACTGTCACAGGCAGCATTTGACTGTCACAGGCAGCATTTGACTGTCACAGGGTCAAAGAAAGCTGCGTTAGCAGACTATCTAGACGCCCTAGGTGGTTGCGAAAGATACCTCGCAGCCAGCGGAGAAATTCTCCCCCTCACTATTGAATGTTTTGGCTTGATATATAGTGTAGGTTCTCGCTGGCTGCGAGGTATCTCAACGACCCAGGGCGTCTAGATAGTCTGCTCACGGAGCTTTCTTTGACCCTGTGGCGTTCAAATGCTGCTTTGTTTGTAGACGCGCGTAATCATCATCATCATCATCAGCGCCTGTCTCTCGCTTCTAAGGGTAGTTAGCCTCTGAATAAACCTGATTGATCCTCGATGTGCATTGTGCGGGGCCAATATGCTTGGGGTGATTACGGTGCGCACTTGTTGGCGTCTTGTGCGGAGGTTCAAGGGGCCCGGATCAGACGCCTTACGCGGCTCAACCGAGGGCTTTTCCGCTACCTTCGTTCTCAATCGCTCGGTACGGACCGTGAAGTGGAGCATGAGGTCCCTCTGGCGGTGGCATCGGAAATTGCCGACGAGAGTGACGCCCTAGCGGTACAGCGGGTGGCGAATCTCGTTGTGTCCGACCTAAACGCGCGTCGCAGTGAGTACATTGACCTCTCCAACCCTTGTCCTCAAGCGACCAGGTACCTGCCAGCATCCGCTCGGGGTCGAGGAATTGCAGTTCGGTCCATGCGGCAGGCATGTGAATGAATCGCACTACGCGGCAGCGATGTCAAACCCTACTTTTCGCGATTCAGCGATAACATACCTGTTTGTTCCCCTCATTATTGAATGCCGCTTGATATATAGTAGGTTCTCGCTGGCTGCGATGTATCTTTCGCAACGACCCAGGGCGTATAGATAGTCTGCTCACGGAGCTTTGGGGGGAGTCTCAGCTCCCGTTTCTTCACGGTCATACCTGCGTATCCGCAGGCGCTTACCGATCTCGAACTTCGTGTAAGCTTACGACTTTACCTGGGCTTGCCGCAACCCCCTTGGCCTGTTGAGCGGGATTCTAGATGCGCATTGTGCGGGACCAATGTGCCGTGGGGTGATTATGGTGCGCATCTGTTGGCGTCTTGTGCGGAGGTTCAAGGGGCCCGGACCAGACGCCATACGCGGCTCAAGCGCTTGCTTTTCCGCTACCTTCGTTCTCAATCGCTCCGTACTGACCGAGAAGTGGAGTATGAGGTCGCTCTGGCGGTGGCATCGGAAATTGCCGATGAGAGTGACACTACAGCGTGTGGCGCTCCAATTCTGCTTTGTTTGTGGACGCGCGTCATCAGCGTCTTGTCTCTCGCTTCTCAGGGTAGTTAGCCTCTGAATAAACGGATCATCATCGAGCTTTCTTTGACCCTGTGGCGCTCAGATGCTGCTTTGTTACTAGACGCGCATCAAGGGCGTCTTGTCTCTCGCTTCTCAGGGTAGTTAGCCTCTAAATAAACCTGATGAGTATACGACAATTGCCAGGACTCCCGATTCCGGGAGTACGGACGCCGGAGAGGTGTACTATGTCGGTACAAACGATGATGATCCGTTTATTCAGAGGCTAACTACTCTGAGAAGCGAGAGAGTAGACGCTGATGACGCGCGTCCACAAACAAAGCAGAATTGGATCGCCACAGGGTCAAAGAATGCTCCGTGAGCAGACTATCTAAACGCCCCGGGTCGTTGCGAAACAGAGCTCGCAGCCACCGAGAACCTACACTATCTATCAAGCCAAAGCACTCAATAATGAGAGGCACGAACCGGAATGTCACCGCTGAATCGCGAAAGGTAGGGTTTGACATCGCTGCCGCGTACTGCGAATCTTTTACTTGCCGCATGGACCGAGCTGCAGCTCCTCGACGCCGAGCCGACGCAGGCAGGTACCTGGTCGCCTGAGGACAAGGCATGGAGAGGTCAATGTACTCACTGCGACGCGCATTGAGGTCAGTCACAACGAGATCCGCCACCCGCTGTACCTCTGGGGCGTCACTCTCATAAGCAATTTCCGATGCCACGGCCAGAGCGACCTCATACTCCACTTCTCGGTCCGTACCGAGATATTGGTACAAACCGCGTACAAAGATTCCACCATTCTCCGACTTCGACTGGGCTGGTGCAACGGCGACATAAAGAGATCTGCACTGAGCTGGCGCGCTGCCTCAACATCCTGCAGTTTAGGGATGTTCAGCAAGAACCTACAGATTACTTGACAAACTCGAATTTGAGACCGATCTGGTTGGTGTCGATCCACCCACGAACAGCGCAAACAAAGATTTATGATGATGATCGATGATGATGATCAGTCTAGTTTTTTTTGCGATCGATGTGACGGTGGTGTCACCCCTACTGACGAGCACCGATAATACTTCTACGCTTCCCCGAACCATGACCCTGCTAGCTGCCGAGATCTAGAACCTGCTCCGCACTGTCTCGGAGAACTTGCCCGCAGATTGCTCGCCTTCCCTAGCCCACGGCGCCACATGGGACGGACTCCTGAACCCGAGTCCTGTGCAACGCCCACTGCCGTCAACTGAGACCGCCGAAGACAACCCACCACGGCCTTTAACCCACGTGCATGCGCCTTCTCCAAAGCTCCGCATCAGACAGCGTACAGGGCGATAGTCGACAAGCCGATGGTCCCAGTCTACATGCGAGCTCTGCCTCGATCAGTAACCGGTGGCGCAAGCGGTCCCTGGCTTCGCGATATTCCAACAGTCCGCGCACTCTCCGTCACAAGGCATAAACTCATCGTGAAGATCCTTGGAATGCCGCGTTCATCAAGCGCAGCCCGCGCCCTGCCCCTCCTGCAGAACGACCCATGACATCTCCGGTTATCAACTCCTCCCTCGTTGCTCCCGCTCCCTACGACTGCGGGGGAGCGGTAGGAAGTGTGGAGGAGTCGATAACCGTAGTCGTCACGGATCCCCATCCATCGACACCACGAGCTAGTGCGGACCACCGTCTCTCGCTTCTTCACGGAGCTTTCTTTGACCCTGTGGCGCTCCAATTCTGCTTTGTTCGTGGACGCGCGTCATCAGCGTCTTGTCTCTCCCTTCTCAGGGTAGTTAGCCTCTGAATAAACGGATCTCAGGGTAGTTAGCCTCTGAATAAACGGGATGGCATGCTTTATACGCCACCCCACCAAGGAAGCCACCTCGCCAAGAAACTCGTAGGCCGGCACCAGATCGTCAGGGGTGCCAAGGAGCGTCACATCGTCATGGAAGGCGACTACACTACACGCGGCTACACTACACAAAAAAACTTTTCCTCGGACATACATCGCGACTCGTACGCCACCCTTCTAGGTGGTTCAGCTTCCTCTCCGCCTTCGACTTTGGCTCGCCTTCGTGCTTTGGGGGGTAGCCTCAGCTCTCACTTCTTTACGGTCATTCCTGCCTACCCGCGGCTAGTGATAACAGACTTCGAGATGCGCACGAGCTTACGTTTGTACTTTGGCTTGCCCCAACCGCCATGGCCCGCGGCTGGGGCCTCGAGTTGTAACCTGTGCGGTAGCCACGTGCCGTGCGGTGAATTCGGTGGACACCAGGGGTTGGCGTCCTGTCCGCAGGTCCAGGGGGCCCGGACTCGTCGGCATACGCGGCTCAACCGGTTGCTGTTTCGCTATCTTCGTTCCCAGATGCTGGGCACGGACCGGGAGGTGGAGTATGTGGTCCCTCTGCCCGTCGCCACGGCAATTACTGATACGGCTGACTCACCAGGGGTGCAGCGGGTGGCGGATCTAGTGGTAACTGATCTCAGCGCCTGTCGGAGTGAGTACGTTGACCTTTCCATTCCTTGTCCTCAGGCGACCAGATACCTACCCGCATCTGCACGCTGCCGTGGCGCTGCGGCTCGGTCAATGCGGCAACTGAAGGAGTCCCATTACGCTGCAGCTATGTTGGACTCTACGATCCGCGATTCGGCCTTGTCCTATCGGTTTGTTCCACTCATCATCGAGTGTTTTGGTTTAGTTGATTGTGTCGGCTCTCGCTGGCTTCGTGGGCTCTTTCGTCACAGCCCAAGTCGTCTTGATAGCCTCCTCACGGAGCTGTCCTTAACTTTATGGCGTTCCAACGTGGCTTTACTGTTCGACGCGCGTCATCAGCGTCTTGTTTCTCGCTTCTCAGGGTAGTTAGGCTCTGATAAACTGATCAGACCCGTGCGAACTGATGTTTCAGCCGCAACAGCACCAGTTGCAATCCACAGGCGTGCAGAAACGTCCTTAAGGGATCGCCCTGCTGCACACCCGTACGTGCCGCAACGCTGCGGCTCTCGGCACCCAGGGTGACAATGCGAGGCACGTGTGGCGCTTGGCCATATACGCGATGTAAGAGTGTGTTGGAAATGGTGTAGAAACTGCCGAGGATATTGACGCCGTGGCTGTGCCGTCGAGACCGCCAGAGGAGGGCGTTTCCCGGTCGGGTCCGGCCCCTTCGAGGACCGATGTAATCCAAAAAACCCTTGCGTGGGACATACATCGGGACTCGTATTGGCATACGAGTCCCGATGTATGTGCCACCCTTCTGAGTTTACCTTCGTACTCGGCGTCGACTTTGGCTCGCCTGCGCGGTTTCGGGGGGAGTCTCAGCTCCTGTTTCTTCACGGTCATACCTGCGTATCCGCGGTTGGCGCTTACCGATCTCGAACTTCGTGTAAGCTTACGACTTTACCTGGGCTTGCCGCAACCCCCTTGGCCTGTTGAGCGGGATTCTAGATGCGCATTGTGCGGGGCCAATGTGCCGTGGGGTGATTATGGTGCGCATCTGCTGTTCAAGGGGCCCGGTCCAGACGCCATACGCGGCTCAACCGCTTGCTGTTCCGCTACCTTCGTTCTCAATCGCTCGGTACGGACCGAGAAGTGAAGTATGAGGTCGCTCTGGCGGTGGCATCGGAAATTGACGATGAGAGTGACGCCCCAGAGGTACAGCGGGTGCCGGATCTCGTTGTGACTGACCTCAATGCGCGTCGCAGTGAGTACATTGACCTCTCCATGCCTTGCCCTCAGGCGACCAGGTACCTGCCTGCGTCGGCTCGGCGTCGAGGAGCTGCCGCTCGGTCCATGCGGCAAGTGAAAGATTCGCAACGCAGTACGCGGCAGCGATGTCAAACTCTACCTTTCGCGATTCGGCGGTGACATGCTGGTTCATCCCCCTCATTTTGAGTGCTTTGACTTGATAGATAGTGTAGGTTCTCGCTGGCTGCGAGCTCTGTTTCGCAACGACCCAGAGCGTTTGGATAGTCTGCTCATGGAGCTTTCTTTGACCCTGTGGCGCTCCAATTCTGCTTTGTTTGTGGACGCGCGTCATCAGCGTCTTGTCTCTCGCTTCTCAGGGTAGTTAGCCTCTGAATAAGCGGATCATCATGTAAGAGCTGGAAGCCGGCGCAGATGACGACCTCAAGGGCGTGTGCTCTCGACACACTCTTAAACGCGTCGGTGAAATCCACCGAAAACGTGTCCAAGGGCTCATCGCGGCGACCGTCCAACTGCAGGATGCACGTCACCAGTGCACAGACCTGAATAGCCGACACCGACCCGGGTCAACCCAAAAAAAACCCTGGCCTCCCTAGTGAGCTGACGCGATAGAAAGCGGCTCGCCGGCTTCCGCAATGCTTCGCACATCCCGATTGGGCAAAAAACAGAGTATCGCGTGTATAGTCAGTCATAGTCAGTCACGCGCTGGAGGTGGTTCATCAGCTCTTTCCAGCCGGCTTCCGTTTCTTGCGCAACCGTCATACTTCTCTGGTGAGGGGGTCAATTCTACTCGCCTTCTCACCCTGGGGTTTACTGTGAAACTAATAACCCCGGAATGGTGTGCTACGAAAGGGATAGGGGACTCACGATAAACGGATCATCGTTTGTTGTAATATGTGACGACTACCGGAGTAATCACCAACTACCTAGTACTGAGAGCACTCTCTTGGCTATTGAGGGCAACCCAGGCATTGCCTCTCCACAGCGTGCGGTTCATAGCGGCAAGGGTTCTACTGAGGGCGCTGCGGTCGGAGTCAGGTGACTCGTGAGCCGCCACCAAGGTCTGTCATCCTACGAGTCGCGAGTTTTCCATAAATCTCGAGGGCTATCAGCATAAAATCCTCTGAGTCAGCACGGCGGCGCGATATTTGCTGACTTTCCCTTGAGCGGTAGTGTGGGCAGCGAGGCCAGTTCGTGTAGCTGTATGTCGCAGGAAGGCCGCCTGGAGGGGCTGGTGACTATGACATCGAAGAATAACGGTGTGTTCGCGGGTGTTTCATCGCGTTTATTCAGAGGCTAACTACCCTGAGAAGCGAGAGACAAGACGCTGATGACGCGCGTCTACTAACCAAGCAGCATTTGAGCGCCACAGGATGAAAGAAAGCTCCGTGAGCAGACTGTCTAGACGCCCTGGGTCGTTGCGCGGAGTCACTCTCGTCAGCAATTTCCGATGCCACAGCCAGAGGGACCTCATACTCCACTTCTCGGTCCGTACCGAGCGATTGAGGACGAAGGTAGCGGAAAAGCCATCGGTTGAGCCTTGTATGGCGTCTGATCCGGGCCCCTTGAACCTCCGCACAAGACGGCAACAAGTGCTTACCATAATCACCCCAAGGCATATTGGTCCCGCACAATGCGCATCGAGAATCCCGCTCAACAGGCAAAGGGGATTGCGGCAACCCCAGGTACAGTCGCAAGCTTACACGAAGTTCGAGATCGGTAAGCGCCAACAAACTCGACGCCAGGGTTCGGCAGTCCCTGCTGCAGCCCCGTGTGTAGCAAATGGTGTAGAAACTGCCGAGGATATTGACGCCATGGCTTTGCCGTCGAGACCGCCAGAGGAGAGCGTTTCCCGGTCGGGTCCGGCCCCTTCGAGGACCGATGTAATCCAAAAAAATCTTTCATCGGACATATATCCGGATTCGTATGCCACCCTTCTGAGTTTACCTTCCTGCTCGGCGTCGACTTTGGCTTGCCTGCGCGGTTTGGGGGGGGCGTCTCAGCTTCCGCTTCTTCACGGTCCTACCGGCGTATCCGCGGTTGGCGCTTACCGATCTCGAACTTGATCATCCGTTTATTCAGAGGCTAACTACCCTGAGAAGCGAGAGACAAGACGCTGATGGCGTTCGTGCTCGGCGTCGACTTGGGCTCACCTGCGCGGTTTTGGGGGGGAGTCTCAGCTACCGCTTCTTCACGGTCATACCTGCGTATCCGCGGTTGGCGCTTACCGATCTCGAACTTGATGATGATGATCCGTTTATTCAGAGGCTAACTACCCTGAGAAGCGAGAGACAAGACGCTGATGACGCGCGTCCACAAACAAAGCAGAATTGGAGCGCCACAGGGTCAAAGAATGCTCCGTGAGCAGACTATCTAAACGCCCTGGGTCGTTGCGAAACAGAGCTCGCAGCCAGCGACAACCTACACTATCTATCAAGCCAAAGCACTCAACATGAGGGGGACGAACCGGTATGTCACCGCCGAATCGCGAAAGGTAGGGTTTGACATCGCTGCCGCGTACTGCGAATCTTTCACTTGCCGCATGGACCGAGCTGCAGCTCCTCGACGCCGAGCCGACGCAGGCAGGTACCTGGTCGCCTGTGGACAAGGCATGGAGAGGTCAATGTACTCACTGCGACGCGCATTGGGGGTCAGTCACAACGAGATCCGCTACCCGCTGTACCGCTGGGGCGTCATTCTCATCAGGAATTTCCGATGCCACCGCCAGAGCGACCTCATACTCCACTTCTCGGTCAGTACGGAGCGATTGAGAACGAAGGTAGCGGAAAAGCAAGCGGTTGAGCCGCGTATGGCGTCTGGTCCGGGCCCCTTGAACCTCCGCACAAGACACCAACAGATGCGCACCATAATCACCATTGGTTGATAGTGTAGGTTCTCGTTGGCTTCGTGAGCTCTTTCGTAACTACCCAGGTCGTCTTGATAGCCTCCTCACGGAGCTGTTCTTGACCTTGTGGCGTTGCAACGCTGCTTTATTGTTGGACTCCCGTCATCAGCATCTTGTTTCTCGCTTCTCAGGGTAATCTAGAAAACCGCAGGGTTTTGGATTGTGATTGTGGTCTGGAGTTGGGTTTGGCGCATTTTTGGGTGCCTAAGTGTTCTTTCGTGGGAGGCGCTGCTTTGAGCGGTCTTTCCCCCGCTTGTTTCTCAGTCTGTGTAAAACGGTTGGTGGTTATTAGGGGGTTTTGACGTTCTCCGGGGGTTGCGGAGGTGTTTCTCTTTTTCTTCGGGTGGGTTCGAGTGCGTTTTTGGCGGGGATTTCCCTTGGACTCAGAAGGTGCCTGGTGGTTGTGCTCTTCTACGGCGTTCTTTCGCGGTCCCCCTCGTGATGGCGGCGTCGAGCACCCCACCGTTGTCGGTGGAACTCCGGCTTGGGCGATTTGGCACGCTCGCCGCGCTGCCAGGTTGCTCCAAGGCTACCGCAGAGGTCATAGTCATTCATATTGAGCGCTGTTGATGATGATCCGTTTATTCAGAGGTAGTTATACCCTGAGAAGCAAGACGCTGACGACGCGCGTCCAAAAACAAAGCAGAATTGGAGCGCCACAGGGTCAAAGAAAGCTCCGTGAGCAGACTACCTGTTTCTTTTTCCTCGGCTAGTGCTCACTGTCTCCCAGGGGCGCCATGCCTGTCCCATTAGACGTGAAGTCCAGTCTTTTCTCGCAGGGGACTTTGCTTTCCTGGAATCTTTGTACCTTGCTAGTGTGTCTACTTCCTCTTTGAAGTCGAACGACTTCGCCTCCTCTCGTTCTCATCGCCAGGCTAGGGCAAAGGCAGCAGTGGCACAGGGGGATATTCGGCGGGGGGCGGCCATTCTACAGCAACGCGTTTCAGTCGAGCGTTATCGAACTGACTTGGCTGACACAGTTGCCGCGTTGTTTCCTGCGCACGACGCGAATTGGAACCCTGCGTTCCAGCGTGTCTTAGATCCTTATGTCGCCTCCACGATTGACACGGGCAGGTTGCTTGGTTCGGCCTGAAGAGGTTTTGGCTCTTCTTGGGTCCGCCCCGAAGGGTCGTGCACCGGATCCCTCAGGTCTCCGGGTTGAGCTTTTGCACTGGTTGGGCGAGGAGGGCCTCGACGCCCTTGCGCGAGTGGTGGAGGGTCTTGTAAATGGGGACGATTTTTGCATCGATGCCTGGGCCCTACTGTCGCGGTCGCACCTGGTGCTACTCCGTAAGCTTGGGCATTCGCGCCAGACGCAATCCCTACGCCCCATCGGGATGTGCGAGACCCTGCGCAAGTTAGCGAGCCGTTTTCTGTCTCGCACGCTCACTAATGAGGCACGGGGTTTTTTCGGCCTGACCCAGGTGGGTGTGGGCTATTCGGGCGGCTGTGAGCTGGTGACTCGCATCATGCAGTCGGACAGCCTCGGGGAGGAGCCTTTCGGTACACTTTCGGTCGATTTTGCGAACGCCTTTAACAGCGTGTCGCGTGTTCACGCGCTCGAGGTGGTTCGTCAGCTCTTCCCTTCCGGTTTCCGTTTCGTGCGCCGGGTCTACGGGGAGGGGCCAACTTGCCCTCGCCTTGTCACCTTGGGTGCAGACAGCCAGAGCTTTGTGTCACAGACGGGTGTTCAGCAGGGAGACCCCTTAGGGCCTCTTCTGCACGCACGTGGATTGCAGTTGGCGCTGTTGCGCGTGCAGCATCAGTCCCCGCGGGTCCGCGTCGTCGCCTTCCATGACGATGTGACCCTTCTCGGGACTCCTGATGATTTGGTGCAGGCGTACTCCCATCTGGGCGAGGTGGCGTCCTTGATAGGCGTACGGATCGATCACGGCAAGTGTGACTTTTGGGGAGGCCCTCAGTGTGCTACGGCCCAGGTTCCCTCTCTCTGTTCCGGGACATTTGGCGTCCCGAGGGCCTCATTCTATTCGGTGTCCCTGTGGGCACTGCGAGTTTCGTGGAGCGCAACCTTCGAGCGCGGCTGGGCCGCCACGATGAGCTCTTGAATGAGCTGTGCCGCCTACCGGAGGGGTACCTCCAGATCGCTCTGCTCCTCTTCAGGTTCAGTGCGTGTCAACGCCTGAACTATTTTCTGCGGCAGCTCCCTTCGACGTAGGGGCCTTGGCTAGCCCTTCGCGCTGATCAGCGTGCGAGGGACGTTTTGAGCACACTGGTGATAGATAGTGTACGTTCTCGCTGGCTGCGAGCTCTGTTTCGCAACGACCCAGGGCGTTTAGATAGTCTGCTCACCGAGCGGATTCGCATCCCGTAGACGCTTCCTCCGTGGTGAGGGAGCAGGATGTTTGAGTCTTTTAGGGAACATTGCGAGCATCCTGCTTTCTTTCCGAGCCCAGGTAGCTTTGAGGACTGGCGTTCTCGCCTTTTCTCTTGGTTCGAAGGTTTTGTTGGGCGTTTTCCTTCTGGGGATATCCCTCTTTGCCCTCGTTCGCCCCCAGCCTCTCTCCCTCGTCGTTTGCGCAGGAGGGTTTCTTTTCTTTTGGATTTCCTGCTTATGGATGTGGCCGACCATCCTCAAGCAGCACTTGCTTGGAAGCTTTTGTTTGTTTTTCCTCGGCTAGTGTTCACGGTCTCCCAGGGGCGCGATGCATGTCCAACTAGACGCAAAGTTCAGTCTTTTCTGGCGGGGGACTTTGCTTTCTTAGAATCTTTATACCTCGCTAGTGTCTCGTCTTCCTCTTCGTGCGGGACTTCACCTTCTTCTCGTTCCCGTAGGCAGGTATGGGCAAAGGCAGCAGTGGCACAGGGGGATATTCGGCGTGGGGCGGCCATCCTCCAGCAAGGCGCTTCAGTCGAGCCGTATCGGACTGACCTGGCTGATCCAGTCGCCGCGTTGTTCCCTGCGCGCGACGTGAGTTGGAACTCTGAGTTCCAGCGTGTCTTAGATCCTTTTGTCGATTTCTCACGCGGTAGGGTTCGGTTGCTTGTTCGGCCGGATGAGGTTCTGGCTCTGCTTAGGTGCCTCGAAAGGTCGTGCACCTGGTCCCCCCCCCGGACTCCGGGTCGAACTTTTTCACTGGTTGGGTGAAGAAGGGCTGGACGCCCTTGCGCGGGTACTGGAGAGTCTTGTCAATGGGGACGATTTTTGGGCAGAGGCCTGGGCACTATTGTCGCGCTCCGAACTGGTCCTCTTGCTGGACATTCAGGCCAGACACCTTCCCTTCGGCCAATCGGGATGTGCGAAGCATTGCGGAAGCTGGCGAGCCGCTTTCTATCGCGTCAGCTCACTAGGGAGGCCAGGGGTTTTTTTTGGGTTGACCCAGGTCGTGTCTCGAGCACACGCACTTGAGGTAGTTCGTCAGCTTTTCCCCTCTGGCTTTCCGTTCTTACGCCGCGTATATGGTGAAGCGCCGAACGGGCCCCGATTTGTCACCTTGGGTGCCGAGAGCCACACCTTTGCGGCTCATACGGGTGTGCAGCAGGGCGATCCCTTTGGGCCGTTCCTGCACGCCTGTGGATTGCAACTGGTGCTGTTGCGGCTGAACTGAAACATCAGTTCCCGCGGGTCCGTGCGGTCGCCTTCCATGACGATGTGACGCTTCTTGGCACTCCCGACGATCTGGTGCCGGCCTACGATTTTCTCGGCGAGGTGGCTTGGTGGGGCTGCGTATCAACCACGCCAAGTGCGACTTCTGGGGGGGGTCTCACTGCACCGCGGACGCGGTTCCATCCAGGTTCCGAGATATTCGGCGAGCTGAGGGCTTCCTTCTGTTCGGTGTCCCCGTAGGCACTCCGATATTTGTTGAACGCAGCCTCTCCGCGCTCCTGAGTCATCATGATGAGCTCCTGACTGAGCTGTGCAGTCTCCCAGAAGGTACCTCCAGACCGCTCTGCTCATCTTCCGGTTCAGCGCGTGCCAGAGGCTTACCTATTTTTTGCGGCAGCTACCCTCCGAGTGGGGGTCTTGGCTGGAGCTCCGCGCAGACCGAGGAGCGAGGGACGTGCTAGGCACGCTGATGGATGCTGAGCTATCTGTTTTGGGGGATGCAGAAAAGGACGTCCTTCACCGGCAGATCGCGTTGCCCGTGCGGCTGGGCGGGCTGGCTGTGGGATCTTACGCAGAAACTGCCGAGGATATTGACGCCGTGGCTTACCGATCTCGAACTTCGTGTAAGCTTACGACTTTACCTGGGCTTGTTGCAACCCCCTTGGCCTGTTGAGCGGGATTCTAGATGCGCATTGTGCGGGGCCAAGGTGCCGTGGGGTGATTATGGTGCGCATCTGTTGGCGTCTTGTGCGGAGGCTCAAGGGACCCGGACCAGACGCCATACGCGGCTCAACCGCTTGCTGTTCCGCTACCTTCGTTCTCAATCGCTCGGTACGGACCGAGAAATGGAGTATGAGGTCGCTCTGGCGGTGGCATCGGAAATTACTGATGAGAATGACGCCCCAGCAGCGGGTGGCGGATCTCGTTGTGACTGACCTCAATGCGCGTCGCAGTGAGTACATTGACCTCTCCATGCCTTGTCCTCAGGCGACCAGGTACCTGCCTGTGTCGGCTCGGCGCGAGGAGCTGCAGCTCGGTCCATGCGGCAAGTGAAAAAGTCGCAGTACGCGGCAGCGATGCCAAACCCTACCTTTCGCGATTCGGCGGTGACATACCGGTTCATCCCCCTCATTATTGAGTGTTTGGCTTGATAGATAGTGTAGGTTCTCGGTGGCTGCGAGCTCTGTTTCGCAACGACCCAGGGCGTTTAGATGGTCTGCTCACGGAGCTTTCTTTGACACTGTGGCGCTCCAATTCTGCTTTGTTTGTGGACGCGCGTCATCAGCGTCTTGTCTCTCGCTTCTCAGGGTAGTTAGCCTCTGAATAAACGGATCATCAACCAAGACTATATAAGACCTAGCTTTGCTAGATCTTGAGACCTAGAATTAAGTAAAGACAAGTTGGTTAGAAGAGTTCTAACAGGTCCAGTCGACCCGAGCTCCTGGGACAGATTCCTCGGTATCTGGCCCTGTACCCCACTAGGCTCGAGGGCGAGCTGATCCACCTCCGAATCCCCGGCATCAAAATCCATGGCAGAAGGCTCAACCACAGGCAGAGGCTCTACGCCCGCAGAGAGACCCCCCACTGGGAACACCTCAGCAAAATCGGGATGGTTCTCCAAGAGCGAAGTTTCAGAGACAAAGAAATCATGGACAGCGGAGTGGAGAAGGCCCCGAGTTGGAAGCCGGTCGAGAAGGTTCTTCTGAGCGCCTGAAAGGCGCTCAAAATGCGCCGAAATCGCCGATCGCAGAAGGTCCGCGGGGCGCGCCCCAAGGAGATCCGCAGGCGCAAGCGAGTCAGAGGAAAAACGGTCAAAATCAAGCACGAGGGACACGTGGGCGCGAGTCAGAATCTTATTCGCTAAAACCGGCCGCTGTGAGGGAGGCGTTTGCAACAGCGTAGAGAGGATTTGATAAGCGGTATCGGAGACCAGGAAGGTAGCGTGAGGGCCCGAAAAATCAACGGAGAGAAAATCGCGAGGGGACGTGCCCGGGCACGAGGCCATGGTGTCTCAAAAATCGCGAACAGGAATGCGGGCCCCGGAGCGCGAGGAGCGCTGGGGTCGCACATTGGTCATTAAGACCCAACTCAGAGGAGAGAGTGTGCGCTGAACAGAGTCAACAGCAGGCTCAGGCGGGAAAGCAAGTGCTTACCAGGGCCTCCACTCGGGCCTCAACAGCCCCACGCCGGAGGACTTGGGAATAGGAAGGATGCGCTGGGCGAGAAGGAGCAGCATGGGCACAGGGCCAGATACCGAGGAATCTGCCCCCGCAGCTCGGGTCGACTGGACCGCTGGGGCAAGGACAGCTGTCCCCGCAGCGATCGTCAGGCACGGGTGGGACAGGGGCAGTTGGGACAGCCGCCGCCACCGCCGACGGCGAGCCCGGACCCGGGGCATTGGCAAAGGCGGCAAGGGAGGAAGTCAGCTCCGGGAGGGGGTTGGCCTCGGCAGCAACAGCAACAGCGCGAGCAATATGAATGACTAGGGCCTCTGTGGTAGCCTTGGAGCAATCTGGCAGCTCGGCGAGCGTGCCAAATCGCCCAAGCCGGAGTTCCACCGACAACGGTGGGGTGCTCGACGCGGCCATCACGAGGGGGACCGCGAAAGAACGCCGTAGAAGGGCACAACCATCAGGCACCTTCTGAGTCCACGGGAAATCCCCGCCAAAAACGCACTTGAACCCACCCGAAGAAAAAGAGAAACACCTCCGCAACCCCCGGAGAACGTCAAAACCCCCTAACAACCACCAACCGTTTTACACAGACCGAGAAACAAGCGGGGGAAAGACCGCTCAAAGCAGCGCCTCCCACGAAAGAACACTTAGGCACCCAAAAATGCGCCAAACCCAACTCCAGACCACAATCACAATCCAAAACGTTGTTCCCTCCGCCATCAGCGTCTTGTTTCTCACTTCTCCTGGTAGAGAGGCTCTGAATAAACAGATGAAACCCGCTATCTTCCGAACCAAACCCCAAGAAAGTCTGTTCTTGTATTCTAATGCCTTTTCTTCTCTACTTTTTCTACCCTTCCCAGTGAACTCTTAAGCCGTTCAGTTCACTAATATCCACTATATGCTCTGTGGGGAAGATCTGCTTCTAGATCTAGTAGATCGGCCGACCTACTGGACTAGATCATCTAGTGCGACCATCCATGGTGATTGATGATACTATAGTGATTGATTCCATGGGGATTGATACTATTGTTACTATTGTCGTGTTAGTGCGGTCTCGTGGATCTTCACAGTGTGTATCTATCGGGTCAGATTCCCCGGAACAATCTATTTTCGGTTGTTTGACCTGATCTTGTTGTTGTTTCGTTTTGTGGGTCTTTAAGTAGGAAGCACAGCAAGTTGCGTTTTGAGGCTGTACCATCGGCGGATTGAGGTGGGGGAGGCGCTTTGAGGTGTAGGTTCTAGTTGTTGATTTGCTGCGGTTTAGCATTTCTCGAATGATTAATTCGTGTTTGTTGCTTAATAGCTATATTGAGAAAGATGAAGGGATTGCTTGTAATGATTGTGGTGCTGGGACTGTTAGCTGGAGATGGAGTTGTGCACGGTAGTGCGAACATTGGGGAGGAAAAGATGAATGCGCTCATTGGAAAGCATCCGGTTCTAGTATTTTCCAAGTCCTATTGCGGATTTTCTAAAATGGCGAAGCACTTGATAACAGGTCTCTACCCTCAGGCGAAGGTCGTTGAATTGGATCGAGAAGAGCATGGGACGGAGATGCAGAACGTGCTAAAGAGCAAGTACGAGCATTACACGGTTCCAGCAGTTTTTCTTGGGGATACTCTCGTCGGTGGTAACTCTGACGTTCAGAAGCTGAACGCGAACGGAGAGCTAGACCAAATGATCAATCGGGTAATTAGCGAATGGGAAGATGAGCTGTAGATTCTCATGGTTGTGTCTCACGCCATGCAACTCCCCCATTTCAGTTTCGAAATGCAGATCGCTGAGGAGCACGGCCTTAGTTGAACAGAAGCCGATCCGCTTTTGTCCTGATGAACTATGTTGAGCTAGTATTGACCTCGCGTGTTGAGCAGTTGAATTTTGCTCTAACAATCAAGTGGGCATTCGGTAAAGGTTCAATCACAAGGCACAATACTGTGTTGGGCATGTTAGTGGGGTTTTTCATACATGCTCTGACCGTGTACATGAAATGTTTGGCCTACGGGACATCCGTGCAGACCAATGCACACCGTGCGAGCCACTTGAAGGAGGATGTTGTAAGCGAGATAGGCCCGAAAACTGAGAAGGGCTCTCATGTTGTCCTCCCACCTGTATGGGGTGCGTGAATGGATATGCCAAAAATGGACACCGGATTATAAAAATACGCCCCTCAGAGTTTGCTTGCTCTGAGTAAACGATGTTGTTGTACCCACATAGGATCCAGCTATATTGGGAATGGTAGCTATCCTCGTTCAGTATCGTGCTGCAACGTCCAGCAGCCGTTTAGTTTGGTTCCTCTCAGGCTTGTGATCTGACTAAACGATGTTGTTGTTTTGGGCTGGATCACTTGAGAAAGTGTTCGGAATCAGCCCTCTGGTTGTGTTCTTCATTCTACTACCGTAGCTTTCGAAGAGCACGGTCTGAGGGCTGCATGCCCAGTCTCAACTACTGCAATTCTGCAGTTCGATCTAGCAACAGAAAGCAAACTTTCACAGGATCTTGAGAGCCCAGGATAGGCGACAAAATCCTGTGCAGGAGACGGTTGATTCCGGTGTGGCTTTAAGTTCCGGCCCCTTTCGCTGCTGGACAGCTTGCGAGCCGTGAGCCTAAAGTTTTCGAACATTTGTGGGCAATGTAGCTCACATAAACAAATCCCGTCAGTTGTCCAGCAGCGAAAGGGTTGAGAACGAGCCACCATTCACGCATCAATCGTCTCCTGTACCGAACTGTTCAGCCGATCCTTCGAGCTCGAGGTGCAGAGATTGCCATGAAACGGCCTCTCGCGGTACACAGGTCTTTGGACTTTTGACTAGCGCGTCGAGGTTCTTGGAGGAGTGTTTCCCCGCTGTCTGCGTAGCTTTGCCGCAAAAGGGGGGCATTACCTACTTCCGAGTAAACTGGAAACTCCAGGTGGGCTGTCTAATATCCCAGGTGTTTACATGGGGAGAAATACTCCATCCCTCATGACCCCGGCTCAGGAGGCTAGCACATACCAAACCAGAGCGATAATAAAGCCTGATAACATCAGAAGCCTGATGTTATCAGGCTTCTTATCGGTGATGAGGTCTGGAGAATAGACCTACTGAAGTCGTTTGCGCTGAAGATGATGCTGAAATGGACGTTGTAGCCGTGCCGTTGAGGCCGACAGAGGAGTCTGTTACCCGGTCGGGTCCGGCCCGTTCGAGGACTGATGTAGTACAAAAAAAACCTGTCTTGGGACATACACTGGGACTCGTACGCCACCCTTCTGCGTTCGCCTTCCTCTCCGCCTTCGACATTGGCAAGCGTCCGTGGTTTGGGGGGGGAGTCTGAGCTCCCGCTTCTTTACGGTCATTCCTGCCTACCCGCGTTTGGTGATGACAGACTTCGAGCTGCGTACGAGCTTGCGCTTGTACCTAGGGTTGCCAGAAACCCCATGGCCTGCGGACAGGGATTCGAGATGTAATCTGCGAGGCGGCTCAGTGCCTTGCGGTGATTTTGGTGGGCTTGTTGGCATCTTTTCCGCAGGTGCAAGGGGCCCGGACTCGACGCCATACGCGGCTCAACCGCTTGCTGTTCCGGTATCTTCGTTCTCAGGTGCTGGGCACCGGTGGAGTATAAGGTCCCCCTGCCGTTGGCAACGGCAATTACTGATGGGGCAGACGCCCCAGTGGTGCAACGGTTGGCGGACCTAGTGGTCACTGATCTGAGTGCTCGTCGGAGTGATACATCGACCTTTCTATCCCTTGTCCTCAGGCTACCAGATACCTGCCAGCCTCCGCTCGACGCCGAGGCGCTGCAGCTCGGTCAATGCGGCAACTGAAGGAATCCCAGTACGCTGCGGCAATGCTAGATGCTACTCTTCCCGATTCGGCGTTGTCCTATCGGTTTATTCCACTCATCGTCGAGTGCTTTGGTTTAGTTGATAGTGTAGGTTCTCGTTGGCTTCGTGAGCTCTTTCGAAACAACCCAGGTCGTCTTGATAGCCTCCTCACGGAGCTGTCCTTGACCTTTTGGCGTTCCGACGCTGCTTGATTGTCGGACACGCGCCATCTTCTTCTTCAAGTTTATTCAGAGGCTAACTACCCTGAGAAGCGAGAGATAAGACGCTGATGACGCGCGTCTACAAACAAAGCAGCATTTGAGCGCCACAGGGTCAAAGAAAGCTCCGTGAGCAGACTATCTAGACGCCCTGAGTCGTTGCGAAAGATACCTCGCAGCCAGCGAGAACCTACACTATCTATCAAGCCAAAGCGTTCAATAATGAGGGGGACAAACCGGTATGTCACCGCCGAGTCTCGAAAAGTAGGGTTTGACATCGCTGCCGCGTACTGCGATTCTTTCACATGCCCCAGGGACCGAGCTGCAGCTCCTCGACGCCGAGCGGCCGCAGGCAGGTACCTGGTCGCCTGAGGACAAGGCATGGAGAGGTCAATGTACTCGCTGCGACGCGCAATTAGGCCAGACACAACGAGATCCGCCAACCGCTGTACCGCTGGGGCGTCACTCTCGTCAGCAATTTCCGATGCCACCGCCAGAGGGACCTCATACTCCACTTCTCGGTCCGTACCGAGCGATTGAGAACGAAGGTAGCGGAAAAGCAACCGGTTGAGCCGCGTATGGCGTCTTGTCCGGGCCCCTTGAACCTTCGCACAAGACGCCAACAAGTGCGCACCATATTCACCCCAAGGCACAACGGTCCCGCACAATGCACATCGAGAATCCCACCCAACAGGCGAAGGGGGTTGCGGCAACCCCAGGTACAGTCGCAAGCTTACACGAAGTTCGAGATTGGTAAGCGCCAACCGCGGATACGCAGGTATGACCGTGAAGAAGCGGGAGCTGAGACTCCCCCCCAAACCGCGCAGGCGAGCCAAAGTCGACGCCGAGCAGGAAGGTGAACTCAGAAGGGTGGCATACGAGTCCCCATGCATGTCCCTTTTTTACGCCATCAGCGTCTTGTTTCTTGCTACTCATGGTAGCTAGGCTCTTGACTAAACGGATCATCGGAAACAGTAAAAGAAGGCACCGGAGTATGAATAAACGTATGCTGACGACGGACGATGGAGTATGGAGAAATACAGCAGAGGTCAAGTATTTCTTACATGGTCTCATCGCTTGGTGCGATCTAGATAAAGGAGAGTCCAGAGTGCGGGATAACGGACGTGAAGGCGATATGGTTGTTGGGACAGGGGAGTTCCTCGTACCGCGGACCGCCGACTGAAGAACTTCAAGCTACCCTCCGTGTTCAGAGGAGAGGAGGAGTCGTACCTGTCCTTTGGGCACTGGCAACTCCAGGTAGAGACCTTTCACGATTTGAAAGATCTCAGGGAGGTGATAGACAACCCCGGAGATGCCACGGACGCTGAGAGACGATACGTCTCAGCACTATTCTCGTGGGAGCTGGAAGGACCAGCATTGGATATAGCGCTATGCTCATCTAAGGAGGGAGCCCCACACGAGGTGTCGGCAGCGCTACGCCAACGATACGACCCGCCCAGTCCTGAGACGGCTGATAGATTTGGGCCCGGTTGTATAGACGGAAGCTTCACCCGTCCGAGTCACCACGAACCCTCTTCCATCAGTCTGCTAAGGCTGATGACGTTGAGCGCACCTCCTGGGAGGTAAATTTTATCAGCCAAGCACAGGGTGTCTCCTCCCCACCTGTGTCCAATTCCACCGTACCCAACTCGCTGGGGGGTCTTGGTGTTCGCGTCCCGGAATGTGACATCCGTGTCAATCGTTCGCTTGGGACCCTGAAACGCACCGTCCAAGGGCAGCCGCGATCAGTTGCACCCGAATCAAGAATGAACTTCCAAGCAACCCTCGCAGTCGAAGGGGTTTGAGGTGCTCCCCTCAGTGTCTATTTCTCCAGACCTCACCCGGCTTCCTATCGCCTCTGGGTTGGGTTGTGCCAGCCTTCTGTGCCTGGTTATGAGGGATGGAGTATTTCTTCCCATGGCAAGGCACCTGGGATATTAGACAACCCACGGGGTTTCCAGTTTACTGGGTAGGTAACGGAACAGGGAAAAGAATAGAAGAACAGAGTTTCTTGGGTTTGAGTTTTACTAGGAATCAGCCTTCCCGATTTTGGAGGCTTGTACTGCAAAGGGATGGGTTAAGATAGCGGGTTTCATCCGTACGTCTGATTTGGACTACCTTTGCCAATAGAGTCAGTGGGTTTCATCCTCGCGATCTTTCTTGTCATTGGAGAGCTTTTAGAGTGGTTTTACACAGTTCTAGGACAAACACCTTGCTTCAGAGGGCTTTATGAGAGATTAACATTGGACAGGAATAGATCGATTTGAGAGGTTTCGAGTTGAATTTCAATAGGAAGAGGGCGAAGAAAAACTACAAAGACGCACGTGAACACTAACGAGCTTTGCAATGAAGAACTTCAAATATATTGAAACTCAGATCAGACGACAATCCGAAATGATTGGAATTCAATCAATTAAGCTGGTCTTTCCTTGAGTTTCAAGAGAAGCAAAAAAAACAGAAATTGAATGACAAGTCGATCCACAAGCTTTAAGTGATCGGGAACTGTATGTGTATCAATTAGGAGCTGTTCTGCCAAATCTAAGCGAGTAGCTTTCACTGCTTGCACTGATAAATTTGTTGTGCCCCAGCTCTGCTCTTCGTAGTTCGACATGTCTGATCTTCTTCCCCGCTCTCTTCCTTCCTCCCAAAACCCCCCAACATCACGACCCAAAACAATGGCTATCCCCACACCACATGGCTTCGTCACCAAACTCCCCCCTTAAGAGAAAAACTTTTCTTTCATAAATCGATTATTATATTACATTTTTCTGTCAATAAAAACTGTCCCAAGATAATTTTTGAAATATATTGGATATTATTTTGGTAATTAATATACAAAAACAATAATGCATATATTTTAACCCCTTCGTAATGTTCTCAATTATCTGAAATAAATTTGGTATATGTTTCCATGTTTTTCATAAAATCTTGCTCCACACTGGCTTTTAGGAGCCAACCAAATTAAAAGAATGTAGAAGACTGTAAAAACTGACCGCCAAAGGACCCCTCTCTATCCTGCTGGAATCCATATAAACATTCGCATTCTGCCTTTTATTTGTTGTTTTCAAACAAGGAAATGAAAAACTGGGAGGAAAATCGGTCTTCATTGAACTTGTGCTGAGGTGGTTAGCTTTTTTATCAGTCGATAATGAATTTCATGAATATTTTGATGGGAGCAGGTACGTGGCTCCGATGGTCAAGAGCATCGAAAGGTCAAAGGCGTCAGGCAGCGTGCATGGGGAAGGATTCTTATTTAGCCTGTGGAATCCAACCCCCCTTTCCGGTCTTCCTCTTCGCATCCACTCATATTCAAGCAGATTCTGTTAAATTTTAGACAAAACAAAGGGGGGTAGTTGAATTGGATTTTTATATTTCAAGTACTGTTTTCTGAGTCGGTTTAGATATTCTTGGATATGTTGATGCAATCGGAAGGGGTAGGAGGGGGGGGAGGGGCGGTATCGGCAAAGAGGTTTGTTGGAATGGATTTTTATGTTTTTGTCTGTGTGTAGCAGTATGTTTTGGTGTTTTCGTTCGGAAGTTGTCAATAGTATTTGTGTATCAGCTGTGTAGCAGCAGCCGTAGCAGCTGTTTCAGCTGTTGAGTTGAGGAGTAATTGCGAGAGTGTTAAAGGATGGGTGCACGGAAATTTTTGATGATCTGTACATGTGTCTCCCGGTTCCTGGGGTTGAAGGTTTGAGAGGTAGGATGTTGGTTTAGGGGTACGGGGGAGGAGGAAGAGGAGGAGGAGGAGGCTTTTGGCATTGACGATATTACAATCTGGGGCTTGTGGAACGGATTTGGATTTAGGAAAATTGGGAGGGATTTGTTCGGTACGGGGTTGGTTCAGGTTCAGGGGTGAGGGAGTTTTCTGGGTATTGAGTTGATCGCGATGGAGGGAGGAAGAGGAATAGGCTTGGTTGTGCTGTTGTTGGCTGGGTTGGTGGCTGGGGAGGTTACTTTTACATCGAGGTATCCTTACATAGGGGCAATGATTGGTGGCGAAGGGGAAGATGCCGAGGTGTTTTGCTCGGCGGCGCTGTTGGCTAAGGATACTGCAATTACTGCCGCGAGATGCATCAAAGGTCACAAGTATGAGAGGACCAGGGTAAAGGTTTGTTTTGGGATGCATGATCCAGCTAGAGAACCCTCAATTTGCTCCTATGTGCGGAGGGCTGTTGTTCATCCGGACTTTAGGTTGAACAGGCCCGAAAACGATGTCGCCGTTTTCTCACTGGAATCTGCCGTGGGTTGGAGAGACGTGGAAGGATTTGGCTCCCGGTTGAGAGCCGTGAACATCTCTTTCAGCGAAGTAGGAGATGACTTGAGCCTTCAACATATTGGGTACCGCAGCAAGAGTGCTTACATCGTGGAATCAAGGCAAATGCTCTACACGTCCTCGTTCAAGCAACTGGCTCCCCAGTGCAACAAGTCGAGATTGTATCGCCCAGACTCTCCCGCTGAAAGCAAAACTGACGAATTTGCTTGCACGACGGAGCAGATGGAGGCAGAAGGCCGAACATCGCTCGCGGGCGTGAACAGGGGGGCTTTCTTGTTGCACACTGGGCCTTCGTACACGAAGGATTTCATCGTTGGGTTGTACAGTGCTAGTCACGACGGTAAGCTATTGACTGATAGTGTTTTGAGCAGGTTTAGAGACTCCGATTTCTCACCGCATATGAATTATGTCATTGTCCGCAGATTATCTTGACGGGTCCAAAGGCTTCTTCGTGCGTTTCTCCAACCATAAGCGATTCATACTGTTGGGGCTCGGTCAATTCCAACATCGGGTGCCGTTCGCGAAGCATTATTGATGCACAACAACGTCATTTTCCAACGGCGTTGTGGCTGAGCTAAGAACATCGCTTTTTGTTTTGGCCGGGGTTAATGACAACTATTTTGATCCAGACGTGTACGATCTGTTCACTACGGTCACAAAACAACTGGTGCAGCGAGAGCGATGCATGTGGTATGCTGTTTGTGTTCGACTGAGGCCCACCGAGAAGCTCTACTGCAAAGACTTTTCGATGATAGACGCCGCATTTTCTTTAATATCTTGACGCCCTCAGATAATATGACCAACCGTTCAGCTCGTCAGTGTATATCTAAATCACAGAAATGGCCCAGAATGGATTGCCCCTAGCTGCACTTCAATTAGGTTGGTTCGTTCGTTCCTTCCCTTTTCGTTCCCTGATTTCATGACCAGGTCTAGCCCAGCTCCCTACGAGTATGCTGTAATTCATAGCAAGCTACCGTGCAAGCAAGACACAAGCCCAGAGCGGAACCAGAGCATCCAATGTGGTCACTGAGGCTGGACAGGCCAGGAGCGATTCGCACCGAATAAACCCCCGTCCTCACTCATTACGCAAAGAGTGCTCAGAAAATCCAACATCAGCAAAAGGCTGTACTCGGGAGAAATTATCTACAAGACAAGAATCCTCCAATGCTCAGGATGCTGTATTCTTCTTACGCGTTCTAGTCCTCTTCACCATGCCTTCTGTGTGCACCCTAACAGTCGAGAACAAGCGGTCCTGGAATCTAGCCTCATCCTTAGCCGACACAATACAGCTTATCTTCTTCTTTTTGCCGTCCGTTGCGCGAACCAGGCACCTTGGGTCCCTTTTCTTGCTCTCAGCTTTTGATTTCTACGAAGAAGAAGAGGTTCAGCACCAGCTCTCTCGAATCACGCCACGAAAGGTGAGCATGTTATTGACTTACCGTGACACCCTTCTCCCACTTAATCGGCTTAACAGTCCGCTTTGCGCTCACCCATACAGATCCTGACCCCTTCCTGCAAAAGATTCAAGCCCGTGAAAGGGTCAGCAGATGAATTATGCTCGGACGCACTGTACAGTTACAACGTCCACCGGCAGGAAGCACTCACCTTTGATCGTAAAGCTTGGAAAGCTCCGAGAAGAACGTCTCTTGATCCAAAACCCTCATCTTGAAGCTCAAGATGATACAGTCAACGATGTTTATCCTCCAAGAAAAAATATCCTAAAAGTTACAATCAAAGCAACAAATCCCCACTGCCCAAATCTGCAAAAGCCCAAGGGCCCTACCTAAAATGCTGCTCACCAAACCACGGCAGTTTCCATCACCATCAACGAAATAAGAACAATTCCAAGCGCATCGAGCCTCTACAGTCCTCTGAACAAGCCCTGAGAAGAAATCCCCAATCCCGATCCATTCACTGCCCTTCCCCCTATCCCCCCAGAATCACATCCAATTCCCCACCCGAGCAAACAAACCCAAACCAAACCGAAAAACAAGAGAAAACGAACCAAGCACAATTGTTGATTAGTAACTTAAAACAAAGAAAGTTACTCCTACACCGACGGCGTTCCAGAAGAGGTATTTCTCCACCGTCAAGCTTTGACGGACTATGTGGGGAAAAATAGGCTCTAGTCGGTCAATCCGAAGATCAATATCGTAGAATTATGTCGTATATTGGATATGTATAGCGTAAATTTCATGTGTACGTGTAGTCATGTTGACTGATGCATTGAGATGATTGATCTCGGGATTGTGTTGGGCGATTGGGTAGATGGGCTGGATCTGTGCGCGATAGTTGTTGCAAGGGGATGAATTTCCTACGAGTTTGCAGTTCAATTTGGTTCTGTATTTGAAAGCGTCGGCACGCCCTAACCTACCCGCCCCAACTTGCACCGTAGGCGAGGTGCATGCGGTGAGCTGAGCGGGTTGGATCGTGTTGCGGTGAATTTTTTATACAGTTCATGTCCGCACGGTCGGATCATTAGACCTGCACTGCGATCTTGAGAAGAACCACAACATGGGCATCCGGCTCAAACGCGTATATCACCTGGCACTGCGCTAAATGCCGCAAGCTGGGAGGGGTTGATTCGAAAACAAAACCAAGGTAACTCCGGAAGAGAGCTAGGACGACAACCAACAACTTCATTCAGAGCCTACCTACCCTGAGGAGCGGAAAGGGAGACGCTGACGACCCCCGTCCACCAACAAAGCAGCATTCGAATGCCAGAGAGTCAGAGACAGCTCCGTGAGGAGGCTGTCAAGACTGCGGGGGGGGGTATCGGGGCAGGACTGTCTAAAACACCGAAGCACTGGATGATCAGCGGTACGAACGTCGAGACAGCGCCGATTCCCGAAAGGCTGGATGAGTTATCGCCATAGCGTCCGGAGACTCCTTCAGTCCTGCATTGTACCAGTGGGGGCACCACGACGTTGTGCAGACGTGGGAAGGTGTCTCTCAGCCTGGCGACGAGGAATAGACGAGTCAAGATACTCACACCTGCGAGCAGACAGCAGTGACTACCCAATCCGCCACACGCGATGTAGAGAGCTGCGTGAATCAACTACGGCTTCTCAGCTCTCTTGGTCCTGTTGAGAAGGGTGCTAATACACGTGGTTTTAAACGGAGACAAACGCACGAAGTTCGCTATACCCGAATGGTTGTCGTTTGCTTGAGAATGACCATTTCAATCCGTACTCTTGTTTTTGCCTGGGCAAGTTTCTGTCTGCAAACTAACGGTTTTTACATCACGAAGAAGCCAGTGAACAAAGTCTTTTTTGGCTAAAATCCTTTATTTTAAACCCAAACAATGAAAACCCTCAATTAGAACTATAAATTTCCAAATTTTAGGTCAATTTTACAGCATTTTTTACGCAACCAATCCGCCACTTAGCGCTCGGTACCAACCCCCTTCAGAGACTAACCAATAAATTTCAAAGTTCCTTTTACACCTTCTTTCCCCGACACTACGGCTTCCCCCAAAACCAACCCCCCAAAAAAAAAAACAAAATCGCCGTTGCCCATCAATCAAACAACGAAATAAAAAAAATCAATAAATCAAATCCATCCATCCAATGATCATGTACCCCTGACCAGGTAAAAATGAGTTCCCCACGACGTAAAAACTGTACTTCACTAAAAAGTACGATTCGGCAACCCAATTGATATTTTAGACAATAGGCCGTTGTACGAAAAAAAAAAAAAGAGGAAAATATCCTCGATTGTTCGGGTCCAGAAGAATAATTTTTGCAAATTTCAATGTGGCGAAATCGATGGGGGTAAAAATAGGAGCCGGATAGAAAATACAGGTATAGAGAGAGACATACATCGGACTAATGAAGAAAGGGAACGAAAAAGAGATATATCAAAGCCCGATAGAAAATACACACATAGAGAGAGACACACATCCGGACAAATGAAGAACGGCAAGGAAAAAGAGATATATATATAAAATCCTCAAAATGTCAAACGAAACGAAACCAAAACCGATTCCCACGCCACTTCCGCGGCAAGTCTAAAATAGACGAAGATTTTTGGGGAGGGGGAATGGGGGTTTTGTGTTAGGGGGGGGGAAATGGAGAAGGTGAGGTAGCTGTATGATATATTTTAGTACTACCTCAATTAGTACAGTTTTGATTACAGGAGAAGTGGGGAGGGGAGATAGATGTATGACGTATATTTTGTATTGCTATGATAAGTACAGATTTCATATTAAACGAAAAAGGAGTGAAGGAGGGGGGTAGATGTTTGGTATTTTTTTATTGCTAGGATTAGTACAATTTTGTTGCCTGAAGAATTGGCTGGAGTGAAATGAGTTTGCCGTGGGAGGGGGGTGGGTTGGGGGAGGGTGGGAGAAAAGTGCGTTGAGGATGAAGCAGCTGATGGTTGGAAGGCTACATCGAGGAGGAGGGGGCAGAGACGTACAAGCCGGGGATTTTGGAAGGTGAAGGAGGGGGAGTGGATGGGAGGGTTAGGAGCAATGTTGTTGTACATAGTCTAGCACTGTTAGTTGATATTGTCGAGATTAGGGCGGTGCAGTTGGACAGGATCTTGAGAGTGTTTTTTGTTTTTCGTGAGGGTTGTCTGTTTTGGAGTAGATATTTATCTGGGTTTGTTCTCTCCTCACATTGGGCGCGTGTAGAGATGGATTACCAAGGAGGAGGGGAGTCGGATGATCGCGTGGCTGACTTTGTGAAGACGGCTACGGTGCGGTTGACAAAGCTCAAAAAGGTTGTATCTCCGTATTTCCCAATTATGGCTCGTTTCCTGCTGATTCTTACATTCCTTGAAGATGGAATTCGGGTTTTGTTCGAGTTCAGTGCGCAGGTAAGGTACCTCATCCACATAAGCGTTAAACGGGGTTTTTGTGATATTCTTATGTATTCAGTATGCTGACATCTGTCTTATAATACGATGAAAAAGGTCTACTTCTTGAAAAGTCACTACGGATTGCCGAAATGGCTTGCTGGGTTTATTCTGATCGTCACTGTGTTATTGTCGTTCGTTGGAGCGGGCCTGGTGATGACGAAAAAGTATGAGGTTTACGGCTCGTACGTCCTTCTCGGTTTTCTGCTGTACCAGCAGATAATGTACGGCCACATTAGCCCCGTGAATAGCGGCGGATTCGGTTTTCTTTTCCGAAACTTGAGTTTGGCTGGAGCATTCTTCCTTCTTATAGCTCTGAAGAGACTGCGGGAGGGTAAGCCCTCCGCTTACAGAAACAGTGTCTCCCTTTGTTGCGCTATGAGTACCGTTCTGAAGCCTTACGAGAGTGTTTTCGGGATTTTCTAGGTCGGTCAGCTCTTCCAGGATTGCCTGATCCAGGAAATCGAGCGACGCTTTTCACGTATTTCCAGCTGACCTCGCGAATTCTCATGGTTCTGTTAGCCGCAGAGTTCATTCCTGCATGGGGAGGTTTTTGGTTCGTTGTCACCATTCCTGTCATTCTGTGTGTGCTAGTCGGGTACAAAATGCCCCATACCGGGATTGTCCTCATCTTCATCTACTTCCTTCATAACGTTCTCAACTCGGCATTCTGGAGCATTGGCGGTGGTTCGTCGGAGGACGAGTACAAGCGAGAGATTTTGAAGTATGAATTTGTCCAGACGCTTTCGATCATGGGTGGTCTTATGCTGCTGGTAAGCTCTGGTCCTGGGATGCTGAGCGTTGACGAGAGGATAAGGCGCAAAAACTTTTAGGCAAACGATGCTCCACATCTTCGATTGTGCGGTTCGAGGTCGGGGAGTTTGGATCGCGTTAAGCCGCTACTTCACGGAGAATCTGAGGGATTGTTCTGTTGGCGCGTTCCCGGTAGTTATATCTCGTGCCTCGTTCTGGGGGTGATTCCTCTTCGTTAGCTCTCGAGAGGCGTCGTCCTTCAGCGATTAACTTTGACAACCTTTTGGATGTGCCGCTGGTACAAAAGGCATACCGTCGACTAAATTGAAAAGCAAAGGCTACAGAGCGAAAACGAGGCCAGAGCCTCCGAATAGAAAGTGTCGCATTCCTAGAACTGTTTCTTACTTTGTTCTCTTCTGTTTGCATCCTTTTGTGCTGACTTTCCGGCTCAGTCTGCAAAGCAAAGTTAAACTTTATTGACCACACCGCCCGTTCACGGAATATAGGCATGTGAGAAGGTCCGTTGAAACAAATCCCAGCCTGATGGCTGGACGAGCATTCACCTGTGCAGAAAACGGGAAATTACTCTCAGGTTGGAAGCGCAACTCTGTCCAGACTCGTCGAAAGTGCAATATTCACGATTGGCAGTGGCGAGTGAAGGAAGGAACCAACGACTGCTCTCTCTCCGCGGCTACTGGAACCTGTTTGGGAATTCCAATGAAGTTGGAGGGATGACGTTTCAGTAATTTCAAATATTGCAGCAGGCGTAGCTGCACTTGTTCTCTCCGTCCTAATCGCGTTCATTCTAGAGGACCATGGGCCGGCACGTGTATATTCGGTTGAGGAGCTTGCCAGGTAGGTCGCTCTCAACACCCGAAAAAGAAGCCAGGTTGTTTACCTTGACCTGACCGCTTCTATAACTCTGGATACGAAAACTAGGTACGATGGAGGCAACCTAAGAGGCAAGATCTATTTGGCCGTTCGTGGACGGATCTACGATGTTTCAAGCGGGAAGCAGTTCTATGGACATGGGATGACCTATGCCCATTTTGCGGGTACGGACGCCTCACGAGCTTTCATTGGAAACTTTGAGGAACCTCTTGACCGTGTTGACGATCTGTCAGAGGCAGATCTCGAGGGAATTACAGAGTGGATGAACCTCTATGACCACCACGAACAGTATCGGTTGGGTATTCCCTCAGGCACGTTCTTCTCGCCAACGTCGACAAAGGCTCAATATTCCGATCGTTTTGCGACAATAAAAGGTATCGCGGATGGCTGCAAGACGGCCTTCATTGGGGGTTTTGGAACAGAATTGCAAAAGTTGAGTGCATCACCCGCGAGATCCACGGGGGGCAGCTATTTCAAAAATCGGTTAACAACCTTCAAGTGAGTCCAGCAACACCCCGTCAGAGAGAATCAAACGTGGTACCTTGCCACAATTTGCTGAGCTGTCTTCTTGAAGTAGAGACTGAACGTGTCGGTGGAGAACGTTCGCGACACGGAATCTGTGTCATTCGGAAAGGTAGATGAGTACTCCTCCCCGAGCTTGTCGATGCGACGAGGGGAAATCGACTCCTGTCATTTTGTATCATTTCGTCTTGACGAAGGTAGGAAATAGATGATGATAGCCCATGGGTCAATACGGAAAAGCTGATCCTGGGCAGCTCTGGTTCCTTCTCATCATCATAGAAACTCGAGCAATCACGCAGTTCTCCATCCCTGTAAAGGACGGCTCCAGAGCCTACGCCTTCTACCGAGACGCCCTTGGGCTCCAACCTCAGTAAGCACGAGCTCAGTCATAGCAAAACGCTCACTAACTTAGAGAAAGAATCTGCTTTCATCCTTGTCATTCAGGGATGACCAAACGCTCTGTGGACACGGATCACAAGTCTGCCTGGTTCTACGGAATATTCAAGACCATCTTGATGAATTCGTACCGTTCGTAGTCGTCACCATTCATGTTCTCGACATCTTTCGGGCCGCTAGGGCTCTCAGGGTGAGATCCTTATAGCTTTTGCAGCAAAACTTAGTAAGAATTCTTTCTACATTCCAGTCGACTCACCAAAAACAAAAACACGATCCGGTTTTCTGAAACGGAGCTAGAAAAGACCGGAGAAGATCAAACTGTATGAAAACGGAGGAGACGTGTGGAGTATAGCTGTCTTTGATCCATTTGGTATCAAGGTTTGTCAGCACCTACAGCTTGGTTTGGCATGAGAGAGATGCCTGATCTAGGCCGGGAGGTCCCGATTCTTTTGCTCCTCCACGTCTTCAGGTTTTGCTTCTTAGCATGGCAGATGTTCGATTATCTGTTAACCAACTGGCGCGACAAAGGAAGAAGCTTAAGAAGTGAGACAAGAGGTCTCCTAGTTGGCGTGGTCAATGAACAAAAGTGAGAATCGGAATAACGTCGAGGGTTTTAATAGTAGATATCCGGACTATGGGTGATAGGGAAACTCTCAAGCGTTGGCCTCCGCCTCCAGCCTAAGCGCGACGCTCTCTGCAAGCCTTCTCCATAGGATGGAGACATGCTCCGGAACTGGACTATCTCGAACGGAACTTGATGAACTGCGGCGGGAGGAGGTAGATGCGCGTTCTGACTTGCCCAGGAATTCCATCGAGGCCCGGTCCTCGGAGAGTTGGAAGAGCCCCTTGGAGCTACCGTCCTTGACTGGAAAGGCCAGGAATGTAGGCATGTAGAGGTCCCCGTGCTGTTTTTCGCACCAACTTTTTAGGGCGATTAAATAGGATGACTGCGCATGATATAAACGGGTAAAGTGAAGCTCAGAACGGTGTCCTCTCGCGGCATTTGTGGATATGACTTGTCCGAGTGTTGCTGGGCTACTATACCTTCTTATGAGAGCGGAGGAGAGCTCTTTTTTGCTGGTTGATGTGAACGTCCAAATGGCTCGGGTCTAGTAGCAGATCGTTGCTTTCAGTAATAAGAGCCTGCTTCCCGACGTGCACGTAGGGTGCTAGAGGTAGGCGTGTAATCATATCTGGTGCAAGCTCCACCCGCCAGTGAGAGCGAACTCGATCGTCGTACATCTTTCGAAAGTACTTGTTGCCGACCTTTGGGGACCCGAACGTTGTTACTGACAGCCTCTTGCCGACTGGAGAACAGCAATAGAAAATATTTCAGCATTGATAAACTTGCCATCTTTTTGCTAGGACGGGGTACAATCTTTTGTAGCACTAACCGTCGGGATCATCCAGAACCAAATCAAACGCGAAGAGCGTTGCCAGTGCTCCACCAAGGGAATGTCCAGTCACCAGGATTGGAAGAGACTTCGTGTCGCCGGAAGCCAACAACTTTGACTTCAGCTCTGATGAAATTCCCTTGTATGCCTTGGAGAAACCACTGTGTACCTGTCATGCAGTAGAGGAAGTGATTCCTACAAGCCATTAGGTCAAAAGCTCTGTAGACCAAACTATCTTTGCAGCCCCTCATCATCACCTTGGCTCGTTTGCAATTATGCGTAGTACTATCTTCGAGAACCTTGAACACATTTCCCACCATAGACCACGAGATCTTCGCACAGAACCAATACACACGAAGGGGCATCAACAGCTCATCGTCAGTAGTGGGGGTGGTGGTTTTACAAGCGCTTCACCGATCGATTCAAAGGCCCCAAAAAGGGCAAAAACAAGCCTGAACTCAATCCACGAGAATAAGTTTTTAGCTTATCGATACCTTCACATCAAGCTTCACGTTCCTCAACGTCTTAGTTCCTCGAAACGCCACCACCAACCTCGTAGCAGTCTTCCCCACCATGGCCTGAATGTCCCTCGAACCATCACAAACCAATCCCAGAATCTCACATTCCTAATGAGTGGTTTTTCATTAAAAACAGAGCAGTGTCAGCTAATTCCGGTAACAGAAAATATCATGTGGACAGCTGTCCAAAGCAGAATCGATTGGGTTATTTTAGGTACTCTTACGTTGAGGTCTACAGTGTTAATCTTTTCCGAACCAGCGTAGTAAGCGAGCCAGGCAAAGTTGAAGGCTAGCACCTGAGGGGTATAAGCGAGTTGAAGATATCATAGGAGCTACTATAAGGCCATTCTTAGTTTTTGGTGTTTCTTTCCAGCGGCTTTTTTAAATTACCTGAGTATCCATGACGAAGCAGTTGAAGTCGTTTTCTTTATCGCCTGTGGTTTTGTAGGCTATGGGCTGTTCGTCGCGTGGGATAGCTCCATAGCCAGGTTTCGCTCTTGTGGGTACCGACGTTGTGCTTGGAAGCATTAGGTAGGCTGTTATTGTCATCCACGCGAGCAAGAATGTGTCTACCGTTGCAACTCTAAGCGGGTACCAGTATGCCAGATCGTCGTCATGTCCAGCGATCAATGAACTTCTATAGCCGCCTATGCATGGTGTTAAAAACATTCTCCTTAGGACGCACGTATCGTCAATTATAATGTTTCGAGTCGACTCACACACCAATGGGCTGGCAAAGCGCAACGAGAAGTCCGCTTGTGATCAGGAGAACGAAGAACCGGGTCGATATCCAGCGAAAGAGCGCAAACCCGACATGCCTGGTTCGGTACCTGTGCATTCAGAAAGAAGGCTTCTGTTTTGCATATGCTAGTCCACGGGAGTTCGGATCGAAACTGGTAGTTTGTAGCTTACTGGACGTAGCTCGTGTCGCGAAGCTTTGCTTCCGTTTTCAGCATTGACATGGTCATGAGCACTAGGGTGGCCATTTCGATCGCAGCAGTGACTATGCCCACAACAAGAAACCTTGCGTGCGGCACGTTTACATAGATGCGCACGCAGAAGACAAGTGTCGTGAACGGCAGTAGCGCAATATTCACTTTGAAAACAGTCGCGCAGATTATTAGCCACGCGACGTAGACGGCGAGTGTCCCAAGCTTTGCCCGATAGAATTTCCATCGGTTGGGCTCCAACAGTCGGTATGAGTGCATCAAGGCCCACGGAAAAAAGAAAAGTGCAGTGTAGCAGGCAGCAACACGTATATTTTCAAGAATCACGGAGGCCGTGGAAAGGGCCTCAAAGCCTTCGTCGGTAACTGCGTTTGAAACGAGAATATTTGGTGCATGAGTACGGAATCCACGAGCTCTGCCCCAGAATTCCCCCCGACATACAATCGACAACCAAGACAGCGAAAACGGGTTCGATCGGAATCAAGAAGAAGACTACCGCCACAAGGAAAACAATTATCCAGCCCTGCTCCCTCAGGATTCTGCACTTCATCTTGAAAACGCTGTATATGAACACCGCCAAGGTCAAGATCTAGTAACGGAATAATCGTATCAGTAAGATCTCCGTCCATACTGAATTTGTACGTTGCTTATGATGCTTACTGAGTACAGGAAATAGATTGACCCGACAGTTAGTGATGCGGTAGTCATCCAAGACGGATAGGAAACAAAAGTAACTGCATTCCAAGTTGATCCCCCTGGAAGAAGTCTTCAAAACGCTGTCTCTGATTAGTAAGAGAAGTTATTTGCCCACCGTTGCGGATATTCAGTTGACTTGCTTACTCCTCATCAAACTCAAAATCTTCAGATTCGTAGCGAACACCCCATACAGTCAAGAGCAGCATGACCATTATCATCGCAATGAATGCGGCGCAGAGCAAAACCACAAGAAAGCTCTTCGTCAAGAAATTGATAGTCCGCGAGGATATCACTTCACTCTTCGTATGGAACGGCTTCTTCATCAGGAACACGGATTCGCTCTGAATCAGTCCATCATCAACCTTCTCCAAGCCATACTGATCTTCGGAAGGATGCGGCGGGATTCTGCAATATGAAAAGCTGGTTTAGACAAAGAAAAACTCCCAAAGTGTTTGCGCAATATATGGGAAAGCTGGTTTCCTACAGAACAGAACGAACATCACGTAGAGAAGAGTTGTCTTGACTGACGCTGGAAAAGCCTCGCGCTGAGAAGATAGATTCGGCATCCGAAAGCCGAGAACTTTGAGTATCCGAGTTGTGCGCAAAACCCTACGTAGCGATATCCCATTCAGTATCACGAACCCGGCCCTGCACACGCAGCAGCTCCTTACCTCAGCGCTCTGGAATTTGTTTCCCCCGCAGGTGTCCGGCATTCTGATTTTTAAATGTAAATGTACCCGTTTCAACTGCTTGGAATGAGAAATGACCTTCACGACACAATATGTACCCACTTCGTCTACCCTTCTCAATCTGGAACCGGTTGTCTCATCCCTGGCTCATCCGGATGCTTGCTAACACTTGTACTCTCTTATGCAGGAGTTTTCTGGCCTCTATCATAGTACTTGCTCTATGGTTACGCGATGTTACCCTTCGCGCATGCGAGCATATCCTCTTCTTGATGCACGGAGTTCCAACCTCTACAGTCTCTATAACCTCTTCCAACTTGCAACTGGGAATGCAATCACAGAACAAACCAGCACCCGGGGGGGTTAACGAGTACACGGTTCTCTCTTCTTTCCACAGTTTCTGGCTGTTCCGATCTGTTTTTGAATTCTTCTGCGCATCTGAAGGGTCTGCCCAAGGAGTACCGCTGAGACTAGGAATGGTCAGCCCTTGATGGTCAGGCTACCCCCCTTGACTTCCCCAGTCTCCCCTTACAAAATTTTACATATTTTGAGGGGACGGAGTTGCAATAGCCTGATACCCTCTATTTATAAAGAAAACACTTGATAAGCAAGAGTGGGGGAAGGGGGTTGAACATTCGGAAAAGGATTTCTAATTTTCGAAACTTAAAATACCCAGCCAAAAATTATCTTTTTTAACTAAATATTTAAGTTTTTGTAAATATTTCAGCCTATCAGTCATTATCGGATCGTTCGCGACCCTTTAGCAAAACTTTGATTGATTATCTGGGACTTCTTTCAGAATAACGTTGCTAAAGGCCTGAACCGGGCTTCGTACGATTTTGTGTTAGAGAGTATTTCTAGACCTACTGTTGATTGAGGAATTCTGCATGATTTAAGCTCAACGAGGACGAGAGGCAGCACACCTACACCCCCACCCCCCCCCCCCTTCGCTCCTCGGGAGCCACTTCCCATGGCAAACGATGTTCTCTGGTGCTATGAGAGGATGAATAGGACCGGACTTAAATGCTGCGATAGATCGATAAGTTAAAAGAAGACAAATAGTTCAGATATCGTCGTTGGCACTGCAGAGGCTGCTTCTATCTCATGTCGCTTCCCAATCGTTAGAGCATACCGTAATTCGCACTTGGGGTCTTCTTCACTCTGCTATTCACCGTCATTATATATTTGCGTCAGATATCGTAAACGGTCTCGAACATGCCAATCAGGGCTTCGCCATGCACTTCAGTCGTTCCCAAGCCATGACCACCAGCTCTCGAAAAAAACCATCACGATTAACCAACATCCATATGGCGAAACGTGGTAAACATCAATTTGTTCAATGACAAACTTACCGGGAAAAAAATGATAGAGCATGCATCCAAGTTCTTCAGTGTCCATGTCCTTGATGACCAAAACCGAAGAAAGAATATCTCCACTCACCCTATAGGAAATTAATTAAATACATTTCCTGGAAGGCGTTGAAAAGTGACACTTCTCGTGGTATTTCGAAATTGACTGATAAACAATCTGTGATGGTTCTTATTCGTCATCGAACTATGTATTGACTGATATGGTTTTTGAATTAAATTACGTTGGCCAAAAATTTAGCGCTGGGAATCGTAATATTTGGTTTTGCGGTCATGGGTTGGGGTTTCATTCCTCTAGTGCAGGACGGCAAGCAGGAAGGCTGTTGAGCTGAACGAGACTGGTCTAACTTTTTCATGATATTTAGAAATGATCAATATAGGCCTGTTCCCTCTGGGTATCTTTTCTCCTAATGAACGTGCGCGCGTCAGTTTTCAGAAGGTTACAAGCGCGGTTCGGTTGGTAGATTGAGACGTGTTTCCACGATGTGCATAAGGTGAGAGGGATGAGAAGCTGAAATCTGATGCTTTTATACTTTTAAGAAGTCGAGGCGGGCCCTGTTCACATCCGCTAAGCCCGCGAGATCTCTTTTCTCCTCGTAGTGAAGAGGATGAAGCGGGCGCCAGGGCAGATAAGATAGTCGAGCTGTTTCTGTCAAAAGAAAACGATCAGAAAGCTCTTCGTAGCCAAATTTCGGGGACTTCCAAGGAAAAACATCTTTCTAGACTCATCGCCCGTGGCAGCTCGTACATGAGCGCAGTGCTAGCGCCTGGACTGGATATAGAAGACAGGGTTTCCGCAGTTCATGCAGGCATTCAGTTTCTGGAGCATGGGAGGCTTGGGTCAAGAGCAAGGGTCACCGGTATGTAGAGAGAAATGCATGAATCCGAGGTGCTTGGTACAACTGACCGGCTCGACTCGGGGTGATTTAAGCTTCTTCGAGGCAATGCAGTCAAAACAATCGATCAGCGCTTTCCATCACGTTGAACGTCGAGGGCCAGCACTTCGCGAGCACTATGTCATCGCTTCTTGATGAAAGCTATCCTGTAAGTGTGACTCGTTCCCCGTTCAGAGTTGGCTTCACATAGGACTAACGATCTCCCGGATTTTTTTGTGACTGGAGGTGGAAGTGCTTACCGAAGTGGCGAATGTTTCGCGAAAGCTGAGAATCCTATCCCTGTTTGTGAGATCACTTCAAATTCTGACGAAAAGAAGGAAGCAGATCGTCCTCGACTCTGCCGACGAAGAGTTCAAGAGTGGAGACGAGTTTGTAGAGAATCTGATTTACGGCATGGCCTCTGACGAAGGTTTGACAGCTCAGGAGAACGCATATTTTTTGATGCTTGGGCTCTCTGCAGGAGGTTTAAACAGTAGTTTATATTCTTTCTCCTCTTGTGCGCATGAAATCAGAGTCCTTCACCGAGGCTGACAACGGAATATTCATTGCAAACGCTGCCAAGGAGGCTGTATCCTCTCCAGAAGCGGTCGGGAAGATTGCGTCGAAACTTATCGAAATGCTCGGGCTTGTACGTCTAGAAACCATGCCCTCCTTTGTCTACCAGGTTCGCGAATCAATTGCCCTGTTTTAATGGCGAGAAAACCGCAGGCCTTCCTAACTTGAGCGCACGAACATCGTGCTGCAGGTGCTTTTGATGGTCTCCGCCAAGGCCAGCCAAAAGATCAAGCAGAATGTACTCGCTGAACTGGTGGCGCAGATAGCAGTACTGGAGAAAGCGGCGACTGCAACGGTTCATGACGTTGGCGAACTTGACTTTGACTCTGTTTCGCAGCGGGATGTAATCACATCACAGGCTTTGGACATTGGACAGCTGAGAGAGGTCTGTCGTGGAACAAACTGCTACCAGTCCACCCATGTTCATAGCCAACAAAATTCTTTCTTGTCGACCCGCAGGCGCAGGGAGCACTTCTGTCTCACCTGGCGTATCTTGTCAGGCAAGACAACTCTATTGGCGAAGAGTACATCAAGCTCGTCAGGCAGTCCTCAAGCCCACTTTCGAAAAGTGTTTTGACAACGTTTGGAACTGGGTTTGCTCTAATGCTGGCCACGATAAGCTCCTTGCGAGAAAAGGTATTTACTGACATGTGCAGCTTGATTCAGACCGACTGGAATCACATTCAAGCTCACCCGTTCCTACGATAGGTTTTCGAAGCCCTCTTGACGTGCATTGATCAATACGGAAAGCAGCTCTCGACCAGGAGTAGATCAAAATTTATCTCTGAATGGGAGGACCTGAAAACGAATCCACTGGCGTCGCTAAGACAAGCTGGGGGTTTTGGAACGCACCCTAGAGGATGGGATGTCGTTGGGCTCCCAGTTATGAATATCTGCCTGAGGTTGCCAGGGAAGATAGGACAGCCAAGCGGTTCGTCTTTCGCTTTTGTAGCACACGAAGCAGAGAGCATTGCGCTTCTCATTCTACCGAAGCTCTACAAAGTCCATGCTTTCCTTCGCGAGGAAATGTTATCGGAAATTGTGTCTCGGATCACCTCCAAGTGAGTTGTCCGAACAAATTCAACAAACCTTCCAAGCTGGCCAGCCTGACTCGTAGCGTTGCTATAGACAAGAGGAGCTACCTGTCATGATATTACATGCTCTGTGCAGGAGAAGTCTGTACGCCGTCCTGCCTCAGATCAATCAGTTGAAAAGGCTGCTCGAGTCTCTTCCGCAACTGAGCCCGCTGCAGGTGATAGGTCTCGTTGACGCTTTGGCTCCCGTCCTATCGGCGAGGCAGGATTTTAGAGATTCTGCCATTCTGGTTGCGCGGAAGGGCCTTGTTCTCAGGTAACATACTATCGATGGACAGCCCAAGACTTTCGAAGCCAACTAACTCCACACGGGTTTTTTATTTTAGGGAACCTACCCGGCGGGCAGCAGGCGCTGCAGCGATTGTGAGGATGGCCTCCTCTTGCGCGCTCGAAGAATTCGAAGTCGAGGAGCTCCTTCGCCTTGTCCACCGAGCTCTTGGACAACAAGCTGTCGTCCGGCTCACGTGCTACTATACGGTCGACCTCGTCAACGAACGGACTTTCCGATCTTATATTATGCCCATTGTTGAAACGCACTTTAAAAGGTAGCCCGACGTTGGAGCGTTTCTCTTGGTTGTCCGTCGACCGCGGACAAGGCTGAAGTGACCTTTGCAACGAACTATTGCTCATCTCCTTGTTTTTCAGATATGTTGACCCGATCGAACCACCGTACGTTCGCCTTTCGAAGTGTTTCAACGCAGAGACCGCAGAGTACCTGGAGCCGTTGCCGCAGTTGATGTCTTGCTTTGCCCGGTCGGCGGGTGTCGAGCACCTGCGCATCGTTATTGACCAGGTAAGCAGAGTTCCGACCCAAGCTTGCTGGGGAGCAAAGCTCCCTGCGTCCCCCACTCATTCAAGAGTTGTTTTTGTATCAGATAACAACGGGAAATCTCATCAGGGAGTACGAACTGGATGCTGAGGACTTGGACTTGAACAGCCAAACTCCAGAGGCAGCATTTAACCGCGGCATGGTACGGTGTCTACTCGGCAGTGTTGAGAGCCTCATCGGTATCGTCCTTCCGGATATGATACGAGGCTCAGAGGTAAGTCTCACACAGAAATTCTGCGTGCTCTGGGCCCCACAATCCATCTTAGAATGGACATTGGGGGGGAACAGGGATAAAACCAAACTTGACTGTGCTCCACGTCGCAGATGACGGCCGAGGTCTTGCAACTTCTAGCTGCTCACCGAAATTTGCGAACGCTGTGCCGAGGATCTTCTATATCCACCAAACACGAGACGCCGCAACAAGGAAACGATGCCGAGGTAGCTACCATAACAAATCTGTTCTTGGATTCTTGACAGCGACTCAAGAGCCAACATCAACTTCTGCACCAACAGTTGGACAGGAACTCGACGAGAGATGCGAAGATCGCCAATCGAAAAAGGACTGAGACTAGGACAGAACCAACCACGCTCGAACTTGCAGGTTGGACTGTTGATGGTCCATTCATTGCTTTGGAGGAGTGTATCGAGGCTCTCAAATGGCTTCAAGGTTGGTCGACAAGCCATAACTGGAGAATGAGGGTGCCCGAGCTGAAAACCACACTGAACGTGAAAGCTTTTCTGACTGCAGGGCATCGAGAGAAGTCAATCCTTGAGAGCAGGCAGCACTTAAGGGAGTTGCTCATGAGCAACTTGAGCAAGCACAAGTACTCCTTCAAGCTCAACTCTGAGTCAACCAAGCAGTCGGTAATGTGATCAGCGCTCCCTGATGTTCATCACTACAGCTTGGGCTCCGACTTAGCAACCTTCTTTCCCATCGTTAGTTGACGTCACTCTTGGGCTGCTTTATCTCCGAGCTCTCCGCAGGAAGAAGGGAAACGGGAAGTTTCCAGCACTCTGGTGAACTCGGCGCTGTCGTGCAGATCATTGAATCCCTCGGGAAAGATCAGTTCGACGACGCCTGCATCGCATTTCGAAAGCTAGCTTGCGACGCTACTACCCGGGAGGAAGGTGGGAACTACTGAACCAGTCTGACTTTTAGTCCTCCAATCCATGCTGAAAATTCACTTTTTGCTCGATTTCCGTTCATTGATTGTCCAGATATCCCAACTGCGTTTTCAGGAAAGGACGCCCTCCACGTGATTCTCAAGGCTTGTGATGCTTTGATCCTGGACCTCGCTTGGAAGCACGTTGAAGAGCTTGTGACGAGTGGTATCTCGTTCATTCGATACGCGGAGCGATGTTCCTTGGGTGAGTTCCAACCTGTGTGTGATCTGTCAAAGCATTAAAGGCTTTCACAGGCTAACACAGACGACTCCCGGAGCCTGCCCGTAGGACTTGGGCTGCGTGAGGACCTCGGCAAGTGGGCAAGTCGGATTCTCAGGAACACTGACGTTGAGATGTCCCGAGAGCTTACGGGTCTGCTTGTGGTCGCCGCGGTGGAGGCTTGTCCGGCTAAGGGAGTTGACATTGCAGTGGAACTCCACAAATATTTCGGCGACATAGCTGACGAAAACGACATGGACTCGGGTAGCGACAAGTAACTTTCCGCTGACATTCGCAAAGCAAGCCGACAGATTCCAAGTGATACTCATCCGGTCACATTTCTCGTCCGTGAAAGATCGAAGGGTATATGGAAAGGCGGGATCGCGAGTTCCACGGCCTCTGTTGCCATGCGCTCAATCTACGAGGCTCTCGGTCAAACCTATGACGAGATCGAATGGGGCATTACTGCGCTCCAATCCAATCCCCATCGCAAGGTATGAACGTGATCCAGTCCCCAAGCAAAAAGAGCTCTAGGCGCTCCTGCTAACCCTTCATGCGAACGCTGACTATCCAAAGGCTGAGCTTGACGGTGCTGTCTGCTCCCGTGCTAACGAAGTCATCGATGTGCTGGGCCCAATGCTCAGATGTCGAGTCCGTCAGTGGTCTTGTGGGGAAGCGATCCTACGCAGTACCATGCGGCTGTACCGTGTGCTGACGAGCTGGTGCAGAGCTGAGGTAACCTCTGCCGCGCAACTTGATCACGAGAAACGAACGCATTCAAACCTCACCCATTCGAAGACACCCGAAAATTGAACTTGAACTTTGCGTCCCTGCTGGATAGCTTTCTTCCGTCCTAACTGCCGCCGAGCAAGTCACAAAACTGGCAGAATCATCCTCCCTGCTGACCCCCAAAGTCTACAGCTTCCTGACATACCTCACAACCTTCCAGTGCTCCGGGAACGCGAAGAGCAGGACCCTCAGGGAATCCAAACTCGTCCCCAATCTGATCTTCAACATCGAGCAATACGAACGCTCCTTAATTCGCCTCAATAAGAAATTCCAGGTAACCACGTGCACTCGCAAGCTCCTCCATTTGTCCGGTTTCAAAGAACGACCTCAAGATTTTTTCGACTTGATCAAAACTGAAACAGTTCTATTGTGTTCTCTGCTTCTTCCCGGCGCCGTTCGTTAAAACCGACACTTCACCCCAAAGCTGAACTGCTTAACTTCAATGCGTCGAAGCACGGCGAGAGACTTCAAAATCCTAGAAGAGTATTTAGTAGCCGACGGTCAGGCGCAGACTGACCGTCAGCTAGAAGTGATTCGGAGAATACACAGTGGCGATGACGACGAAGTAGTCATGTCGGAACCGGGAAACGGGAAACGGAAGCGTAAATATTTCCAAACTGTTTGAAAACGGGGTGCTGTCGGTTCCCGGTGTGATGAATTGAGGTGGGAGAAGCGTTTGTCGGTGATGTGAAAAGTTTTGCGTTTGGGTTGAACTGCGCGGAGAGATGTGTAGTTCGTGAATATTTTGAAGCGGGAGTGAGCTCTTTGGGAGGGCTTTGAGGAAGGGGGAGGGGGGTTGGGGATGAGAAGATGGTAACTTTTCAGGGTCCAGTGGTGAGCTTGATTTCAAAGTAGGAAACGTGTTGTTGGATTTGGATCGGTTTGTATGAAGTTTAATTGGGTTTCTTGTTTTTGTTTTGGCTTTGTTCGAAGGTGGAGGTCCTTATCGCAAAACTGCATCGAGTGACATGTACTGAAGCGAATGTGAATTATGTGGGTTCGGTGACTGTGGATGGAGAATGGCTTGATGCTAGCGGACTATTTGAGGGACAGAAGGTGGACATTGCAAACTTGAGAAACGGAGAACGTTTTTCGACGTATATTATCCGAGGATTGGAAGGCTCTGGCATTCTCTGTACAAACGGCGCTGCAGCGCATCTAGTAATGCCTGGCGACAAGCTAATTATTATGGCGTATGGTAGGCTACAACACCAAGAAACTGGCCGAGTTTGGACCCCTTGCACTCACAATGAAAAAATTCTTGTCAACAGGATGGATGACTCGAGAAGAATACAAGGAGTTTGATCCAAAGGTGCTTGCATTCCACGACATTGCGGACTATCGAATTGTTAACGACGTCGTGGAGTTCAACTCAAAGCCGACGTACGATATTCTACGACGAGAAGTCCCGGACGACTCCAAATGAGCTGAGATAAAGTGTTCACCCAGGCATTCTTCACCCGATGAGAAGATCCGTACAGAGACTTCCGATGCTTGTCGTCTCCTAACTCAGCGTATCTCTCTCACTGCTTCTGTTCTTCCTGCCCGACGTGGATGAACGCCACATATTTTCGCTCCAAGTATTCTGTGTACCATAGGCGTCCATACAAGGCAATGGACAGAATTATCAAGCGTCGAATGCGATTGATTAAAAACAGCGTATCTCAAGATAAGACCATCTATTCCGAAACCCCTTCCCAGAAATGCGAAACCGAAAACTCTGCAACGCCGGCGACGGCTACTGAGAAAAGCAGAAGTCCAAGCTACTCAAGCTTCAAACCTACTCAAGCATATCCTAGAAACACACAACATACCAACCACAGCTGAAGCCCGCATGCCTAGATCCAAGGAGGCCATGAGGTGAGCTGACCGCGGATGGCAGTAACAAGAAACTCTCCTGGTCGGATAGGTTTGTACAGCATTGAATCCATTGCCAAAAGCTTGATTACAGTGCGAAACCAGATTCCACGGGCTTCTACAGTCCAAAGAAAGAACACTACACTGCGGCCTGATCAGAAAGACTCTTTCAGGCCTTGATTACATTTCCCGAATGAAACTTCATGAATCCAGCTCGGTGCCAGATTTTCAAAGCTCTGGATCCGTTGTACAAGACTGTCCTATACTGCGAGAGCAGATATCCGAAGGACGAAAAAAGGCAGCATGGAGCTGACAAAACCGGAAACCAGCTCCCATCAAATAGGCGAGGCTGTTACCGAACTACTCCACTATCACCCGCAGCTCGTGAAGAGCTTTGATGGGGCATGCAATGAAACGAAGATATCTACGAGACGGTGAAGCTGAAAGAACTGCTTCGATGACAGAGTGATCTGGGTGTTCAGAGGGACAAGCACTGCAACCTGCTGTTAATTTTTGATCTGAACTGATACGAATACGTTTTGGACGATGAAAGTTTGGATTCCGTTAGAATCGAATCCCGAGCTCATCACCAAATATGCTGGTGAGCTTGGCATGGGGCCTGGGTACGAGTTTCAGGAGATTCTGTCGTTAGAGTTGCTGGAGATGGTGCCTAGGCCGGTTTACGCGGTAGTCTTGTTGTTTCCTTTAACGGAAAAGATCGTCTCTGCTAGTGAAGAGCGTGAGAAGGAGAATTTGGATCAGTCCGTATCTTCGTCAGCACCTGAGCAGCCGTTCTTCTGTCGTCAAACTATCAGTTCAGTACCCTGACAACTCTTCCCCAGCGAGCCCACTACGCAGAACTGACGCCTTACTGTGATGCTGGTCCACGTTGAATTAGGTAACGCATGTGGGACCATCGCTGTTCTTCACTCCGTAACAAACAACATGGACAAACTATCGATACGACCTGACAGCTTCTTTAAGAAGTTCTTCGACGAAACGATCTCCATGAACCCATCAAAGAGGGCAGAGGCCCTTCAAAACAACGAAGAGCTGGAAGCTAGTCAAGAAAAGTTCTCCAAGGTAATACAAACGGTTGCTTTTCACACGACCTCAAAAAGTGCAACTGCTTATCAACCCATACCCTGAAACACTGATAGGAAGGAGAAACCGCTGCACCAGACCGACATGATCCACTAGACACCCATTTCATAGCTTTCGTTGAAAGCTCTAACAAGCTCGTTGAACTTGATGGAAGAAAGGCTTCACCTATTGACCATGGCGATACGTCACCTGATTCATTGCTCGAGGTAGATTCCCAACAACAACCACGCGACGACACTGCTGCGTCAATCATCTTCTGTGTAGACGTTGGATAAGGAAGATGTCCTGGTCACTGCTTGTGGAAAAGCTTAGAACAACACTGCCATGGAATCACTCATTCACTTCTTATCTGTGTTCCACATCCGCGAACAGGACGCTGCTAGAATCATCAAAGAAAAGTTTATGGCGATGGATCCATCAGAACTTCGGTTCACAATGATGGCATTGGTCTGAAGAAGCAAAACATCCCCTTCGAAGGCCCTGCAGTGGTCGCGATGAGTGACCCATGACTGTAAACGGAAAGTTTTCTTTTCTTCGCAAAAAGCAACATGCTGAATCTTGACGATGAGCATTCGATGGAGAGAGGGCCAGTGGACCAATCCAGCTACATGATGCCCGTCTCAAGTTCAAGCTGACATTGATGAAAGGTAGAGTGCGCGTCGCTGTCGAGACTGATCAGCAGAGGTTGTTTACAAAGTTTTATCCGGAAACTTGATTAGATTACAATGGATACGATGTGCACAATGGGTGACGCCTGTTCATCTTTAAGCCATGCAGAATTGCGTCTCTTGTTTTCAAAGCGAGACGACGCGGACTTGTGTCCAATTCCAACTTAAACAAAGCATCCAAACTCAGCCACAAAACGCTTCTGCGGAACGACGCAGTTTATCCTCGCATACCTCCGTAAGTTCTCTTTCTAGATCTGTAAGGCCAGGTAGATAAGAAGGGTCGCCCCATTTGCGCAAACGATACGAACAGTTGTTATGGAAAGCGTGCGAGAACAATGCACAAGAGCCAAGTAGCTCCTGGTTAGATGCAGGATAGTTTCATGTGCACAAGCTGCGACGCTATCGATAGTTCCGATCAGCCAAGTCGTCAGGGCAGCATCCCATAATAATATTAACGCAGATCTCACGACGGCATGAACTGAGGGTACTTGCTGACGAGTTGTTCGCAACAGCTATCAGCGGCTTGGCAGATCTTTTCGAATCTGACATCTCCTCTGTGCAAAGCCTACGATAAAACGGTTGCGCGGAGGGTGGGAGCGATAAGCTTATGCTCAACAGCTCAGGCAAATGAAACTTTGGTGCAGGTGTCTACCTCTTTCTCTCTGCCTTTGGAGAGCTCCAGCAGACCTTCGACTTGGTTGATTTTACCCGCCAATCTCCGTTCACCTAAAGATAGGATACGATAGACATTCGTCTCTGAGAGGGGGTGGTCTCCCAATACTGGCTGAGAACTGCTTGGGAGGCATCGTACAGATCATATCAGCGACTGCAGCTTCAGCTGTTTGCGGCGAAATATTCAACAACTCTGCAAGACTTTGAAGCTTGATGCTCGTGTACAGAACGGAAACGGCCAGCAGGTTGTGCTCTGTTGTCGCCAAATCCAGGACTTGCTGAGTTTCCTCTACCGAACAAGGAGCGAGAGGAACAATAACGTTCAATGGTCAGTCTAAGCTTGAACATGCAAGTGGAGGAGAAGGTCTTGCTGTCCCTGGGACCACGCTTACCGGATTTGATGTCCAAAAGCTTTACCCGTTCAGACAAAACTTCAATGTGTTCCTTCTTCAACAGCTTCTGAGAATGAACCCTCTCCAAAACCTTGAAGAACTCCAGGCCGCGGCATCTCTCGTCTTGGTATAGTTTTGACAACATTTTGGAGCGCTGCTCTCCAGCTGGTGCTGAAAAATATGAACGACGATAGAGGTGGGGAAAGATGTGTCTGTTCAGTTCATCGTCCAGAGACCGACTTTGCAGAATACGTCCGAGCTTTCGCATTGCGAACTTACCAAGTATCGCACAGATCACAGCTCTTGCAAGCCATTGCAATGGATCCGCAGAATACAATTTCGTGGGGCCTTGCTAAAGGAGCAATCCAATGGATTGTGTGAGATTTCTGGCGACGAAGGTGGCGTACGTGAATAGAGTGTAGTAGGGTGTCGAAGACCATCCCGGGCTTACCACGTCGGTTGTGAGTGAATAAAACTGCTGTGCGGCGTTAGAAAACGCCTTCTTTGCTTCCTGAACTCTGGCTTGGCAGATGCGATAATCTCGATTGACCTCTACCTTGACATAGCTCTTTGCGCGCATTAAGAACTGCTCTGCTCCGTCGACATCGTCGCTATTGAGATATAGAAACGCGATTCTCAACAATCTGAGATAGTGAAGGGAAGAGAGGAACTTGAGGAGCTGAGAAACGAGTGGGACTTTCGATACATCTTCATGCGTTGAGGTACCGGTCGATGTCGTCTTCCGTAGGGTCGCCCCTGTTTCCAAGCTCGGGGCTGATTGTCGAGTAAAATGCAGCTGCCTGAGACCAGTTCTGACGTTCTTCATGAATAACTGCGAGCCTCTCGCGTATAGCGTTGGCCTGGCGAAGGCGATGAGGAGTGGGCTGTGAATCGCGTTTGGTTGGTGATAGCGCAGGGATATTTTCAGCGTCCATTAACCTACCTGAACCTCAAAGTTGGCTCCACGCTGTTGAAGAATATTCAAGACTTCCTGACCTATGGTCAATTGGGTGTCCTTTTCCATCCACATAACCGCTGCAGCAATATCAAATTCATAGGCAGAACGGACTCAGGAGCAAATTCAGGCAGGGAGCGGACCAGACCATGCATAAAACAAACCTGTCTGCACAACGCTGACCAGTCTCTTCGCGACTACAGGTGGAACCATATTAACATCCGAGACGACTCTCCCCACCACTACCAGGAATCCCTCAAGGTCCCCTGATTGCGCACTCTACATAAGACAGAAAACAAATGTCATCAGAAGAGATTTCAATCAAGCAAAATCAACAGCCTCAAGCTACCTCCGCCATCCTCCAAACAAACAAAAGGATCCCGTTAAGCCACTTCATACCTCTACAAGAGTACGCCTCAAGTTCTCCTCTCGAACCATTAAATCCGGTTCCTGGACCATCATCTCTACCCTATGTTCCATCCTTCCAGGAACCGGCAAAAACGGAACACTAACGGTCTTCTTCGTATCTCCCTTAAAATTCCGTCCCAAAAAAAATTCACAATATGCACGTCCACCTCATCCAATCCACCCGAGAACAGACCGGAAGGCAGCTTCCGAGTTATCTCCGATCAACTACCTCAACAGCAGCCCCGAAAACGTTGTAGCTGCCAGCCTCCTCCTTCCTATCTCTGCTCAATTATCTCAAATCACATACACTCAACCACGAGAACTGTATGTAAACTGGTCATGGATGTTGAGTTCCCTCGGCTTCTTCTCCTCCTCAACAGGTACTGGCCACCATCCCAATTCGATAATCCTCATTTTGTTCAGAGCCAAGCTACACTTAACACAAGCATGGAAGACGACACTGATAACAGAACAGCCACAGGTAAAGTCATCGGCGCCTGATTCAGTGACATACCAAGCACGTTGCAAACCTTTGTTTTCCATCGCAACAGCTCATCGCGAACAGTCGGCAACTGGTAGGACCACACACCGATCCAGCAGCCGTCTGTGCGCTTTGTCCTTTCTGTCTCGCTACGCAGGATACAGGTGCAGTTGCTCCACTCGTTGACCCCAGGGCTACGAGAGTGTGCGTGAATACAGCGCAACAAGAGCTCGTGAAAGACCCTAGAGCGGCTGTAGTTTGAGATTGGGGTTACGAGGACGTTGTAGATGAACCAAGACCAATAAATGAGGAACTGCCGCACTGAGCACCTGATATCCAGGAGGAGCACCCACGGACGCTGTTCTTCGAAGAGCCCGTTTCAGGCCCACTACCGCGGACACACTTCTAGTCGTATTGGTAAAGAAGCTAACAACGCCCAGCAACACGTAATCGGAACGCAGAGTGCGTCGTCGCCTCCAACAGAATGGACTCTCCTACTGCCGGGGTTGCGAGGACGTTGTACTGGAACCATAACAAATGAGGAGCTGCCTCACCGAGCACCTCATATTCAGGAGCACCCACGCACACGCAGGACGTTCTTCGATGTGGTAATCAAGAGCCAGTTCCAGACCCACCACTTGGGACACACTTCCAGTCGCATTGGTAATGCAGGTGACACCGGCCCACAACGCCTAATCGCGAAACGCAGGGAACGTCATCGCCTCCAACTTAATTCGACTCTACTGCTGATGTGCAGAATCGATCTTATCAAAAGATACCGTTGAAAAGGACACTTCCAGATCGGAATCTGTATATATCTCAATAGATCTGACACCCAGTATCAACCGATTGGAGTGGTTGGGGCCGGCGCTGAAGCTTTCAAGTTAAGGAAGCAACAAGTGAATGAGAAAAGAAGTTTCTGCTTGCCTCTTGAGTTTTCTGATCGTACTGGTTGGTTTGTTCCGCGTCGTGTCACTTCTACTAGGTAAGCACTCGTCGGGTTTGTATATGTTTCTAATGTGGCTATTTTGGTGCTCTTGTTTTTTCTGTGATGTTTTGGATAAAGGAGTGAGTTGAATTGAGAGAAGATACTACGTGATGGCGTTTGTAGCGGGAGTCGTCGGGTCTACCCGAAGTTCAGAGTCTGTGATATGTGCTGCAATGGACAGGAGGGCATTCTTGGCTGCTGCTGGTGGAACGACGGCTTCAGTCCTTTTCCAGGTCTCAAATCCGAGTGGAAGTGTTTCCCATGCTGCAGACGCTGTAGAGTACACTCTACCACCTCTGCCTTATCCATACGATGCTCTTGAACCTTACATCGACGCGGAAACGATGAAAATTCACCATGACAAGCACCACAAAGCCTACATGAACAAACTCAACGGCATTGTTGATAAAGTGGATGCTATTAAAAGCCCGACAATAGAGAATCTGGAGACGGCTTTGAAAGGTATCGTGCAAGTCAAGCAAAAAGACAAGACTGAGCCCAAGCTTGATGTCTAAGTCCGCTCTTTCTCAACATCTTCCGAGCAACTACCAGATATAGGCAGCATCAAGGACGATTCTGTCAAGAAAACCCTCAGGAACAATGGTGGCGGATGTAAGTTTTTTTTTGAAACTACCATTAGTTCTTTCATCACAGAAGCTTAACATAGCGATATCATGTCATCCTCAACCTTGCTTGTCGTTCAATGTACTCCGTGCGAGTCACATCAGATTACAATCACATCCTTTACTTCGAAGAAATGTCACAGAACGGCGCTCGAGAGCCTTCTGGAAAGCTTGCCGATGAGATAACGAAAGAGTTCGGCAGTTTCACGGAATTCAAGTCCAAGTTTACGAACGCCGCTGTTGGACAATTCGGGTCTGGGTACAGTGGTCTCCTTCTCCATCCTACCAAGCCTTCTAAGATGTCATCCCCGTCTCTCATGCTGAGCAACCTTCAATCTCTGCGTGCGTCCGCGTCGCTCTTGCAAGGTGGGCTTGGCTTTACCGTGATGGAAAAACTGGAAAACTTGCGGTCAGAGGTTATGCAAACCAGGATTCACCTCTCCTCGATGGTCACAAGCCGGTCTTAGGATGTGACGTATGGGAGCATGCTTATTACTTGAAGTACAATAATCGCCGCCCGGAGTACGTCGAGGCTTGGTGGAACGTAGTTAACTGGGACGTCGTTGCGGCTAGAGCTTAAGATTGTTCCAGAAGTCAGCGACGTACAAGTTAGAAAGCAAACTTCGTTTGAGGGTCGAATCGCATTGGCAATATGCCGCGAAGATCACAATTAGTCGAGGAGGGTCAGCTCCTCATAGCATAAACGCATTGATTCATCCGTGCAGGTGGACGGAAGTAGCTTGTGGAGCGGAGCTGCGGGGTATGAAGCGTGCTATCTTAGCGTTACTCGGAGCGTCTGTTCGGCTGCTTTTCTGACACGTTCTTGCAAGACGTCGACTTCTGAATTGGTTAGGTTTCTGTCCATCGACCGATACGATACCCTATAGCAGTGAGATCTGAAAGACACGAGCGACTTCAGATTGATCTATCCACGGTATTCAGCAGGACACAGGGGTGGAGGGTCACTGCGTACTTTCCAGTCCCAGGCTTTTCGAAATCGTCAATCAATTCGACACGCTCAACTAGGTTTCCTCCAACCGTCCGCACTAGTTCATAAAAGTCGTTCTCATGGAAGCCTTGAGGGAGCCAAAACGAAACATCCTTGTAGCAAACAGGATGCTTAGAATAGGGCTTGAATGCGGTGACTTTCCCCGGTTGGAACTGCTCTACAAACCGTCTGTCATCCGACCAGAATAGTCTAATATCCGGAATTTCGAACAGGACCATGGCAAGTCGTTCAAGACCGAGTCCATAGGCCCATCCGATTTCCTCATCTTCGACACTCCCGGCTTGAAGCACACCATGTCTAAGGAGACCGCATCCAAGTAGCTCTAGCCATTCGCCGTTCCATTCTACTTCGAGCTCGAACGAAGGATCTGTGAACGGGAAGTACGCATCTATCCAGCGAGTTTTCGTGTCCGTTCCGAACAGATGAGAAACGAGGCCTTGCAGAGTCTCTTGAAGGTCCTGAACCATTGATTCACTACATACGTGCTTGAGGACTCTGACCCCATCCGTTTGGTGAAACACCGGGAAATGTGATCGATCTATGGCATCCCTTCTGAAGACGTCGCCAGTTATCACAAACTCTCTCTCTCCTTGCCGTAGTAGTTGAACGTCATGCGCAGTCATATGCGGACGGAGAACATGATTCCCATTCACGTAGTACGTATCTGATATCCTCCGAGATGGATGATCCGGCTCGACTAAGAGATCATCGAAACAGGCCTTCGTTGATGTAACGGAATCCAAATCGCTCCAGAACTTGAACCTTCTTCCGCGCAAGTTTCGATGGTAGTCCTCGATCAGCCTGCGGGTTGTGCACAGGGGATGCCCCGACCGCAGGTGCAGACCCGCAGATCGATGTTTCCAGATCTCCTCGGGAACATTTAGAGACCCTCTGGATGCAGCGCAAAGCCGTGCACTCCAACGCATCCGTAATGAACAACCACCAGTGGCTAAACAGAGCGAAACTCTGCCCCTGTCCAAACCTCCTCACTCCTGCCAATCCACCGTCAACCAAATCAAGATCCCTCCAAAACCCCTAAAAATCCCCTTTTCCTTCCACGAAAACTGAAACTTCAGTCAATATAAAATTCTAACGAATAGAAGGGTGTTCTTTTGTCAAGTCAATCATAATCTTACACCAGAATCCAATCACTCTCTACAGAAGAACATCAGAATCTGATAATTCCATATCTGGGACTGGATCTACATTTTCGTCATTCGTCAATATATACGACAAATGGTGCATATTTTTCTGAATATAGTTAATATTATGGCTATATGAATCTATATTTTCCAAAGTATGGATGGAAATGAACGGACTTTTTTCGAAATTTTTAGTAAGCCGGTTTAGTTTGGTGAGATCCTCGGGTGAGAGCAGCGTCCAACAGAGAATTTGGAAAGGTAGGTTTAACGTGCGGGGGTGGTGGACGGTAAGAGGGTGGTGGTGTGCACCGAAAGCGTGGCGTGACGATGCAACGCTGAGATTACGTATCCGCTAATGGACAGGTAGTCCAAGCAGATTTTTTTATGTTTTGAAGACGGCGGTCCGCCACCCTTGGAAGAACTTTTTTCTTCCCAATGCGCGTAGTGGATCCTGCTTTATAACTCGTTGATTGGCGCAGGCGAATTGTAACATTCAGCAATAGCAGAAGATGGAGGATTCCTCGAGAGGGTGTGAAACCTAACGACTTCCGTGAAAACTGAATTCAGAGCAAAGCTGTCGGTGAGCACTGAGGAGCGTTGGCCCACATGGAAACGTGAATAAATCATGTGTCGCAGCGCAGTCGGAGTTGAGCAGAACGTTCCAAGCCATGAGCATATATTAGATCGGCTCCGCTTGAGTTCCGACTTTTACTTAATTGTTATCGCCATCGCGATCTGCTACCATCGTCCAGTTACGCTCTCCCGATTCCAAATTACGGGGGGGGTTCTTGGAAAGGAAACCCAGACAAAACCCAGTGTCCAACCGCCTTCTGCCGTGCATATACGTACTGCCACATAGACAAAACGAGATGGGGGGGGGGGAGTAGGGGACTCATTGGTGGCTTGCGCACACCCATCCAAGGGGGTTAACTTTGCTGGCTCGTCTTTGGTGGAAGGTTGAACACACTGATGCGTCCTTAACCAACTAAAACACCCCACGGAAACAGAGCTTTGCTCGTTGAGTGACATGAAATTCGAGACAAGACGGATTGGACTCAACAGAAACCGAAACCTCCCTGAGAACATTCCAATTGCTAGAATGAGGAGCTGGAACTTGTCCGCAGATCAACGCTATGCTTGCATCAGAATGCGAATCGCGCTCTGACTGCTGGACACATCGATGAACGTCAAAAGACCAAAGCATGAAACAAGAATATTTTCAAGGCGTTATCCAGTTAGTTCGAAGACGACGAATGTATGTCTCAACGAACAGCCTCTGAAACATCCCAATTTGGGGGTTCTGAAACGTGCCAGCAGATCCTCCTCATCCTTCTCAACGCCGGCTCAGGTTTCGTCACGTTTTTATTCATATCGAATCCACAACTTATTATTTTTCTTAGGGACTAAAGAAGTTTAGATTCACATTTTGTCAGTCCCATGAAGCCTATTCACAAAAAGCGAACAACCCTTCAACCGCAATACACGTCACACACACAATAAACCAACGAAAAGCGAACAGTACCGTCTCCAATTCATCACCAACGGAGCTGTGAGGAGAGGCGCGCCGTTGAGGCGCATTAAGGCTTTCTGAGTTTGTTTTTTTTGCCCAAGCGAAGCCGAGGTGTTTCAGGTGTAGGTATCCCGCCTATTGTAAGCCCGAAAATTTTGCCCCTCTAGCTTAAATGACCCTTCTACTCGATCAACCTTCAAACCGGTCACCATCACCGGCCACGTGCTCATCCAGGAGGTCAAAAGTTTCTTTTTCCAGTGTTTCGTAACGGCTGCTCCACGTCGCCAATAGATCTGCCCGACCGTGCTCACCGTGGGAATCAATAAACCATTTCAAAGCGAACCCACTTCTCAACTACTAACAGGCCACGACTGTTTTCGTTGCGTCCAAATAAAATTTATCCAATTACAACATAGAAAGCTCTATGCTTCAAATTTTCTTCGTTATTTCACTATCTTCTGCCAAAGATCGCCCAAAGATGACGGTTCAGATTTACCTCATATCCAATATAGTTCGTCCCAATATGCTATAAGCATCAAAAACACACTTGGCAAGCCAATTAATGAGCTTTATCCACAATCTTCAAGGAAAATTGTCTTGGAGAAGGAAAAAATGTTAGGAACCGTAGTAGGGCCCCTAGGCCCCCTCGGCTTGAAGGTAAATCATGACCTCCGTCTGACTAAGTCGTCCACTAGAGATATAGAAAACCCCAATCTATTGAACAAATAGTTTTACTTTTTTTGAAAGAATTTAAACTTCGTCACTCTCCGATTTACGAATTTTGAGCCAAGGAAAAGCAAGGTCCACCTACATCTGAGCCTTGCTTTATCAGCCTCAAACGACTTTTCAATGTATTTTAAAGAAATTAACTCGAACACTTTCAAAAAGTCCTCTCTCATTTTGTCAGTGAGGACAAAAGTAGAGAATTCTTGAATTGCAAAACGTAAAAATTGGACTTACTCTGTTTCGTGGAAAACGTATAAAAATACCAGAATACATTTTATCAACATCTTGTAACGACTGTATATTAAGTAGGCTGAAAAGGGGAGGAAGGGGTGCATTTTGCCGCCAAAAAACGGTATGTGCTATTGAAAAAGGAAACAAAATGAAGAATCACCAGAAACCTGGACTGCCAACGATATCTAAAGCACACAAGAAAAAATTCAAGTAGAGCTTCAAAAATTATATATATATATAAGTTTTAAAGCACATAAAAAGGTTCAAATTTTCAACGTTCCTTTGTGCTTTCGCAAATTTCTATTCATTGAATTTTGTTCTGCAATATTGGCGGAAATTTCTATCGACCCTAAGTGTGAATAACCATTTCACACAAAAAAAATTTGTTTTTTGTCCAGTTTTTCATTTGTAAGGTGAACCAAAAACTAAGGAGTACGTACGTAATATAGAATTTTGAAACGTGCACTGATTGTATTTTCGAAAAAGGCTCTACTTTTAGACATTGTACGTTTTCGTATTTCTGGACATAGCCTTATTTTAGAACAAAGTTAGTGCCTTCGCGACAATATTTGCCAAAGAGTCTCTATTTTCCGGTTTTGGCTATTTCTATTAAAAATGGGTTTGTTGCCAAGGAAATAGTATTTGCTTCTTTGAGATCGTTGAGATCGAAAAGGAACAATTCCTGATCAACTCTTGTTGAATTCTTTTCTATGAAGGTTCTATATATATAAAACTCTTCCAGTTCTATATCATAGATAGAACTTTTTATTCCTTTAGAACGTTGCCGGGAGGTTTGCGAGCAGCGGGCGAGAAGGATCCCGACACACAGTCAGTCGCTCGGGCGATTCAGTCGGTGGTAAACGATGACGGTGAGAGACTGCGAGAGGTAAATACCAAGCACTGGGCGCGGTTTGGAAGGGGCAACGGGTCTGAATTCACATCATCCTTGAAGCTTTTGCCGTCCTGCGATTAATGGTTCCATGTACGTTCGTACAATGCTAGTCAGTCAGCTGGAGGTCCGCTTGCGAGCAGCCCTCCTCACGCAGTACAGGTGCTGATTTTACTCAGCTCGCGGGAGGGGGGTACCGTTAGGATGGTGGGACAAAAGAATTTCGTCGTTGAATCGCTAGCATCCGCGGCATTCTGGCCACGTCTTAGTAAGTTGGAGACTCAACGTCAACAGATAAGGAGAATGCGGCAAAGCGTACATCGGGGCTTTCCTTTCATCCCTACAAGAGAACTATAAATCGATGCCACTCATTGAGTGAGGATACCCGGTTCCAGTCCGAAATTCTCATGCTTAGCATCTAAAAACTGAGAACGTTCACAAAGCGATGCGATGACCTCAGGCTCGTTGCCGTCTGCCGTCCAGCCCCATGCCGTTCGCTGTTTGCGCAGCAGTCCAGCAGTCATGCGATCCACACGTTTGCCCTTCAAACCCCAACAAAATCTGAGTATGACATTCAAGAAGGGGAAGCTCCAAACCCCCTTTTTCCCTCCAAACCCATGCCGGTGGCTCTCAACCACTGTTGTTCCCAGATATCTTGGTCTCCAATACGACAATGACATACCACGTACTAACGTAACTCGCTTAAATGCCAAGAGGATCCGAGTCCGAGTTCCACCGGTTGTTTTGGCGACTGTCACCCCTCCAGAACCTCCTTTTTTTCCTGAACAACTGACACAATCTATATGGGGATCCTCAGGGTGATGAGCTCTTGCCCGCTCGCAACGCTATTCTAGCATCTTGAGCCCACATGTCGCAGATCCGCACCAGTGATGAAGTGAATTTGAACAATTTTCCAACCATCTGGACGGACAATCTGTAGCAATAAATATATTCGAAACAAGGCTCCGATGAATGGAGCGGCCGCCGACACACAGACTGAATCTTTTATTGCAAGAAACGATTTCCTCACGACCTTTTAATTCTTGTACATCGTCCATGTGCCGCTCCCTCTGATTCTCCTTCGAGGTAGGTCCCCGCTGCCGTTTAGCCTCCCCGAGCGGGTTTTAGTTCTCCAGCATTGTTGAGGTTTTAGAGGGGGGATTATGCAGGCTATTTTCAGGCCCTTGAAAGAGCGGTTGAACCAACGCTGAAGGTCTCAGGCGGGTTTCGAAGTTTTTTTTTGGTTTAGCGCAGATATCAGGACTTCCGTGATCGGAGACGTCAAAAATCCCTTAAGGAGTGAATGAACTGCTCCTTCAGCCACTTGATATGGAATAGGAGGTTGATCCCAGACAAATTTCATCGTCCTTTGGGAATCACGTTCGTAATGTCCGCTGTTTCTAGTTCCATCCGCAGCAATCGCCCACAACCTATTTGTGGTTGAGTCTCCGAATCGGGAACCTGGTTGAATCTCGAGTGCATAGTTCATCATCCTAATGCGTTTTTTCAGAGCCTGTCTATTCTGCGGAGCGTAAAAGGAGGCGCTGGTGGATCATTCGTCGCGTGTAATTCGAGCTTTCCTATCTTAGTTTGGATCTGAAGCTGCCCTCCCGACTGTGGGTGTTGTAGCCAGGACAAATTTCAGTTCGAGCAAATTAGATGCCTTCACCGGCCAGCGGTGTACTGCCCGGGGTTTCCTCTCTAATGCATTCGGAAAAACTATCTAGTGGACTATCCCCAATCGTGAATCCATTTCGACTGTCTATACCCATCCTCAATGTCAGGCTTGCTCAGGCTCCAAAGATAAATTGACCACCATATCTCCAGAGACACAGTTGCAATACGCAATTTTGGCTGGTCAACGACCATATCTCCAGAGACACAGTTCCAATACGCAATTTTGGCTGGTCAACCCGCCTGACAGGATTGTCCATCTGTTCGTGCGACGACTCTGGTGGGTAGCATGCTAGTCTCTCCCTCCCGATGCGGCCATATCCCTGTTGCTTTCGGATTTCTCTATCAGGGACTAACAAAACCCATCCCAACCCCACTGATTAATGGGCAGCCGTGTCAGCTCAAGCCGTCTAATAACAGCGGTTGTTGGTGATTTCGCGTTGTGCTTCCATACTGGATCTTCCAACAACCAGCGAGGTCTATTGGTGTGTACGAAAGCCCTCAACCTGCATGGCTAGACTGTTCCTGCTGCGAAAGAAGAACACCTTCGTCCCGACATCAGCACCCCCCGACACTAACCCCGAACTCGAAAGGGCGGGCGAGAAACAGAATAGAACTGGGCTCCGTGCAACCAAGCCCAGGATCTCTCTAAAAAAAGCGACTGCGTTCTCCTCGGGAAACCCTTTTGGGGGCCTCGCAAGACCCCCCTGCGTGCCTCCTGGGGAGAATCCCTTTTACTTTTTCATTAAATTTTGTTTCAGCTCAAATCGCTGTCAGACCACATCCCAAAATTAGTCGCTTGGCGATTGATATTTTTAGCAGCTTTGCCCTCTCGAAGATTAATATTTTCATTTATTTTTAGTTCCCGAGGCGAGCGATTAAAGTCGAAGGGATTACTTTATACTAAAATACATGTCAACCGTATTTCATATTATTAATAATTATCACTCGTTTTGCGTCTGTTCATTTTTGGAGGATAGCAGGACACCCTGCTTAACCATATCCTGATATGGTTAGTTTAAGAAAAGAGCTTGGTTTCTGAGCAATGGATAGTTTGACATTATGGCCATTGACAAGAAGTTTTCTCCGCCCCTCTCCCCCCCCGCCTCCCCCGGCTTCTCAAGGCAAATGGACATTTCTAAAATCGACTGAGGGAGAACAGCTCTAATTCAAAATAGAAAGAAAATGGGAGGGACGTACTGAAATTAGTCGAAAACGAATTCATTGCGGTGACCAACCAACAGGCGCCTTCCTACACTCACCTGCATGGTGTGTCTCTTTCTGTCATCAGCCCGAGCTTGTTCCCAGGTTTGTCCGCGTCTTTTTCCAAAACCTGGAGGTTTTATGAATGTGCTGTTTTCTTTCTTCTAGGAGAAAATCGGTTAGTTGTTTGGAACCTCTGTTACTATAGAACCCTTCCCAAGTGGTGCGAAGAGGAGGATTCTGTGGAACCCACAAGCAACCACCTTCGTTTCAGGAAAATTGACTCAATTTCTTTTGGTCCTTTTACTATTTGGCTTTCATAGACTATGAGAAAAGGAGGGTTTCGTTCCGCGCTCATGAAAACCTTGTCGTCTTATAAATCTTGCTCCAATTTTGTCGTCCATTTCCGACCATGCAGGTTCTGCGCTTTCAGCGCAAGAAATCCCGAAAAACAAAGAGTTGAAGTTTTAAAAAGGAAGGATAAACTTGATTTGAATAACCAGTGGTTGAACATTTTGATAGTATATATATGTTAAAATATACTACATTTTAATCCACTTATATAGACAAGATAATTTTATCCCCCCCCACGCAAATAGAGAATGGTCTCATCTAGTTTAACCGAAGGCCCAATAGCTCACTAAAAAAAAGAAGAAAACTCTTCGCGAACTTGTTTTCACACGCCGTACCGTTTTTCAATATTTTTTTCGTGCTTTCCTGCGGGCGAGAAAATTGTGATAAACTTTTGGAAGACTTGTATAGATTTTAAAACAATTCATAAGCCACTCTCTAAAATAAACATAAACAATATCAACCTCAAAATTTCTATTTAAAATATTTTTAAAATAAATAACAGCCGAAAATTCGTTCAAACGTGGCGGAAGCATTTCTTTCACATGTTTCGGACAAAAGAGAATTTTCTACCTTTATTGCATTATTATTAGTATTTTTGATTGTTATAAGAAAAAATACATTTTATGGCCAAAAAGAAACGGAAAAATTATGGGTGTCGTTTTCATAACTTTTTGGGGGGTGTGGGGGGGGCTGTTTGGAGTGGTTTTCCGGCAGTCAGCCCTTTCTCCCCCTTTTTTTTTCTTTTTTTCCTTTTTTTCTTTTTTTCCTTTTTTTGTTCATTAGAATAATTTTACGAATTATTGTTTTTTAATAATTTTGCGCTAGGTGTTGATTGTGTTAGGGACTCTGGATTTTATGTTTTTTTGGAACTGGACGTGGGGGGAGTTTTGGTTGTGGGTGGGCCCAGTATATAAGCATGGGATACGAGCAGAGCGTTCAGCGGGAAAGCGTTATCGGGAACAGGGAGCCGGTATGAGTTTGGAGACAGACGAGTAAGAGAATTTAGCTGTATAGCTGTTTCGATTTGGAAGAAATAGTTTACGAAGTTTTTTTTTTTGGCGAGAGAGAGAGAGAGAGAGAGAGAGAAGGGTGTGTTGAAAGGACTCTTGATGCGTTTGTAATCGGTGTTGGCGGTTTTTTTTCTGTGAAAGGACATGGATCTGAAGTTGCTGTTGTGTGAGGATGAGAATTCGATGCATGAGGAGAGAACTAGTCTCTGTACGCTGGATGAGAGTGCGGTTGAGGACACGATGGAGTCGTCGTTGACGGAGAGGAAGTCGGCGGAGTTTTTCTGTACAAAATGCTTGAGCAAGTTCACCAGGAGGAAGAATCTGAAGGAGCATATTAGAGTGGTGCATGACCAGGACCGTCCCTACGGTTGTACAGTTTGCGGGAGGTTGTTTGGTACGAGAAATAACATGCAGAGACACACGAAGATGGTGCACCTTGGGGAGAAAAAGTTCAACTGCGGAACCTGTGGGACAGGCTTTGCGACAAAGAACTGCGTGATCCGACACCAGAGGAAGGTCCACAAGGTGGAAAGTCTTGGGTGAACTGCGCGCCTTGGCAGCAGCTCGCATGAAAACCTCAATGCACAGTTATGCCTTTAGGTCCACACCTGTGATTACTATCTTAAAACCTTACTTGTACACTAGTCGACTGATTTAACTGCTAATGCTAATTAATACTAAATGAACAAGATATAAGAAAATGAGAGGGAGGAATGACTCTAGCCCCGCAGAACACGCCAAGATGGACCTCAAAAACCCGTACCGTCCCGGTCGAGAATTTTGGCATACTCAACTCTTTGTACTCGCCGGATCGTGTTAGTTTGGCTGTCCCCATATCCATTCTCACCGCCCAAACATACTCGCCCCAGAGCGCTCTCAAACACACCCCTCCGCACCATCAATCTAACAATTTGTCAGTGACAGTCTGTCCTTCGAGTCCGTTGACAGAGTCAATCGAAATTCCAATCTATACGAGAATTGAGCGAGTGAGAAGTCAGTGCCAAGCTTTTACCATAATTTCCACCAGAATCTGATCGAAATTCTGGTAGTTCTCAACGCAACTAAATTTCATCAATATTCCTCAAAAACTGTGCTCCCCATATGAATACTCAAACTAAATCGATTAGTCAATCTATATTTGATCGAAAAAAGCTCTAAATCATGATATACTACTCAAAATAGACGTGTGTATCTAATTCAAGAACAACACTCCATATTTCTAGTTTAATTCGGGAATTCATTGTCTACATTATATTCTCTGCTTTCTTTTATTTACACCGAATCATGCATAATATCCAACCAATCTTGTATGGTGGAAAACATTACTCAACCGAATGCCTAGTATAGATGTCATACTTCTATTTTGAAATGTATTATTAAAATAATTTAGTTCTATACTATAATTTGGTATTGACCTTACTGAAAATATGAATTATTGACGAGGGTGCTGTTGATGGTGTTTTTTTTTCTGTTTCTGACGGAGGAGAATTGGATTGATGAAGTTGGGGATGGTAGGGATGGGTAAGCGGATTGTGCGCTGGGGGAGGATGCGGGTAGAGGGTAAGAGTGGATTTTGAGATGGATCTAAGAACGGCTTGATTAATTTGGGATCGATGTTGAGGATTTAGGATCTGAATAGAGCAAACGTTTCAATTGTTTTGGTTGTTTGTTGGAGATTGAAAGTTAGGATTTTGAGTTGCTTCGGGGGTGGGGGAGGAGGGGAAACGGGAGGAAAGATGGCGAGAAGGTATGATTCGAGAACGACAATTTTCTCACCTGAAGGTAGGCTGTATCAGGTTGAGTATGCGATGGAGGCGATCGGGAATGCGGGAGCGGCTGTAGGTGTGAAGTCCAATGAGGGGATCGTGCTGGCGGCGGAGAAGAAGATCACTTCGAAGCTATTGGAGGTAACCAAGTCTTCGGAAAAGATGTATGTGATAGATGAGCACATTGCTTGCGCTGTAGCGGTGAGTATCAACAGGATATCAGATTGTTTCCTTTCTCAAAGCCTACGCGACGTTTGAGTGCGTGCGATGCAACCTCCACAGCAAACTAATCTTAATTCGTCCTTTTCAATCGTTTTTATCCGCGTGTCATTTGTGTCTATGAGCAGGGAATAACCGCGGACGCAAATATTCTCATCAACAAAGCTAGGTTGTCAGCTCAACAGTACATGTACAGCTATCAGGAGCCGATACCGATCGAATACCTGCTTCAGCTCATTTGTGATACTAAGCAAGGATACACTCAGTTTGGTGGACTGCGTCCTTTCGGTGTTTCGTTCTTGTTCGCTGGGTGGGATCGACACTACGGTATTGTCGTTCGATGCATGAGTTGATCCAACATGACAACGTCCATCTCACTCACTACGACAATTGTTGATGTTGTGAATTTTTTCAGGATTCCAGCTTTACCAAAGTGATCCTAGTGGAAACTTTGGCGGGTGGAAGGCTACCGCGATCGGGGCAAACTCCACAGCTGCACAGTCGATTCTGAAATCGGATTATAAGGAAGATATTTCCCTTAAGGAGGCGCTCTCTCTAGTGATCAAGGTGCTCTCGAGAACGATGGACTCAACCACATTGTCTCCCGACAAACTCGAGCTCTCCACTCTTTCTCTCAGCGACGATGGCTCGGAAATCGTTCACCATCAACTCCGAGAAGACGAACTCGAAACCTTGCTGAAGGAAGCCAACCTATTAGCACCACCAAAACCAGAGAGCTAGTCTCTGTACAGCAATTTCACTACATAGAAGCTATTCTTCGCACGAAAAAAAGGAAGTCGAAAAAATGAAATGCAGTGAAGCAAGCGAACCCAGCCTAACCCCATAGTCAACAGCGGTGTCCCCAAAACACTGCTGGTCTGGGTGCTCACTCTCTCCCAACGGCTGCCAGCCTTTGACGCTTACTTGCCAACTGCTTGGCCTATGAATACACTCTTTCGGAGACAGGCGTTAAGTTCACTCTCCAGGATACACAATGTAAAGCAGCAAGCGAGCACGGGCGTGTTGGCCAATATAGCAGTTGGGTAGGGCCACGAAGGTCCCCGTATTCAAGTGGCTGCAGAAAATAGTGAAGCGGATCGCGCGAAAGGTCATATTATCTTTTTTACTTCTCTTCTGTACAACTAAGAACATCCATTCAAGGGGGAAGGATGTTGGAGAGCATGCAACAACCATATCAAGTTACGAAAAATCCAAGTTAGCTCGGAGGACAACTCCCTGGCTCTTTTGTAAAGATACAAAAGCAAAAAAAAAACACAAAATAGTTAGGTGGTGCACCTGACGGACGCTACGGTTGCTTGCCAGTACAGACTTGCGACTGCAGCTTGGGTCAATCTTCCCAAAATCGCATTGCTCACGGCTGATGAATCACCACCACCAAAAAAGAAACAGGGCCAATAAAAAACCTGGTCCTAGAGGCTTTCGCTGTGGGGAGCCCTTCCACATCACAGCAAACAGGTACCCCAGGCACATCGGAAAGCCGGGGAACCTCCTCACTTCCAGGAACAAATAAAAATACCTATGAATTACCGTGCCTTCGAAAGGCATATGACATCGAGTAGCGTCGTCCAGCCTCTTTGACATACGCAATAGCCTCGTCTTCAATACCGCCATACTTGTCAGCGATGTGCCTGGTATTCCTATCATTAGCAATATGCCAGCAACTGCCGCAGACCCAAAAACTCGCAACCGCCTGGTACTTTGTTGAGTCACTACCGACAAACTCTTGCGCGTGCGTCCAAGTTCTCGATGATCCGTACCCTAGGAACGACTGTAGCTTAAGCGTATTCCTATGGAAGAAAAGAACATTTCCGCTCGGATCGTACTGCATCAATGTCTGTCCACAAAACCAAATTCCCATGAAATAATACCCCGCCAACCCTTCAAGAAGCAGTCCATGTTTAGAATCACCCACGACGCCGCTTCTGCAATGCAGGCCAAGATTGAAGGACAAAAACTCACCTGGTGGTTTCTGAATCATGTAGAAAGGCATTTCTGTTCTAAAAAAAGCAAACCTGAACAGATCCTTGTCACCCCAGAGCACTTGGAGTCTCTCAATGACGGCCGAGTTCTCCACATAGGGAGCCAAAAGTTCCAGAGCCTTCCAGCTCCTGATTCGGTCTACAAGCAGTTGTCCGGCCTCTACTTCGTACATTGTCCTCGGCTCAACATCGAAGAGCTCCCATGCCAAGCTGGTCTCATCGAACCGAAAGAGCGGGGAGAAGTCCGGATGCCAATGGTCCGGCCAAAAAATTGCTCCGTGCTCAATAAACTCCTTGGACTCAAAAATATACTCCGGGTTTGTCGCCACCAAGTTGTCCGAGTCCAAGAGCAGCACTTTATCGAAACTGCTGAATCTCACAGCATAAATTTTCGTGTAGTAGCGCCTATAGCTCTTGTTATCGATCTCACGCAGCTCAATATTTCCAACCTCGCTGAGTATCTCTCTGACGGCCTCGTTCGATGGATCGAGCTCTCCGGCTTGGTAGAAAATCTCGATAGGAAGCTGGCATCCGGCTTGACGGATCCTTCTCAAAGCAGCTGCCGCGGGAATCAATACTCCGTAATGCACTGACATGGCTATTCCGCGCTCGAAAGCACCACCTTTTGCGGCAGGTGCCTCCATTGCCTCTATCCGTTCCAACTTTTGATTCACTTTTATCTTGAAATTGGCAAAATCAACGGCCTCCTTTTCGCATTGAAAGGTGGTCTGCGTCAGCCCGTCCGGATGTCCTTTCATAACCCTGAACTGTCGGCCTGTAGCACGATCGCAAATTGTGCAGAAGCCTTCCTCGGAATTGGAAGCCTTATATAAACAACTTTGCTCTCCCAACCTCGTTCTCCGCATCAAACACACCCCTTCATCAATCGTTTGAGTTCCCAAGGGGCTCTCAGGTTGCAAATCACTGCCGCAACGGGACAACGCCACCGATCTCAGCAATTCACTGTCGCCCAGATGAACATCCCCGCCGGACGTGGTGTACAACACCAGTCCCAGCTGAGTCAAACCCAAAACAAAGGCAAAAGCGGCTAGACTTCCAACCGACACAAAAAACGCAGTCTTCCGTCCGAGTCTTCTCGACAAAGAGACCGGACGGTGATGTTGCGGCTTCGTCTCATCTACATGACTTTTCCTAAAAGAATCCTTTAAATACTCAAACGCGTCCACAACATCAAATTCCACACCACCTCCTTCATTAGCCTTCAACAAATACCCCTCTACCATGTTTCCTGTTGCCAACCGCGCCCAGTCAAGGCAAAATACTACAATGTCAAACCCAGTCGCACTCTTCCGCACAACCCCAACTCAAGCATCTCCCAGTACCACGCTCCCAGTAGAATCCAATCTGCCAAAACACACCGTCACTTCAAACCCAAACTTCCATCCATAGTTACATCCATTCTCTCCTTCCTTCCACGGCTAATCTTTCCATATACTCCTACACACACCCTCCCCCTGCACTCCTCCCGACCCCCGACCCCGACCCCGACCCCGACCCCGACCCCGACCCCATTCCCCACCCTCAACTATCCATCAAAAGCACCCCCTTCTTGTCCTACCAAACCAAACAAAAACAATCGTTGAAACCCATCATCACCCAAGACTAACGTCAGATTGAAAAAAAACAAAAAAAAACCTTGTAGAAAGTGCCGTACCACTCGAGTAACTTCCTACAACCGCCCAAATGCTCCCCCCTGCTCTTTAGAACTTATATTGAGCAGCTTCTTCTTCATCACTATCTGACCTCTGATGCCTCTCTCACGAAAAGGAAAACGGCCTAGGCGAACGGTGAGGAGTAGTGTAGCGGGGCAAGGGTTGGGGGGGGGGTAGGTGGAGGGCAGGAGCAATAAGGGTTGAAATCCCGATCAATTTTGTCATTGTACCCTCAAACGATGGCATTCAGCGGGCCAAAACGCCAGGGGACGAGGTGGGCCGATGATACATTCTTCGAATAAACGAACTAGATACAAAAAAAAAAACGTCTCTTGATTATTTGAAGAATCTCACGTTATGGAGGAGGAAGCACTGAAATTAGAAAACTTTTTGATCGCTCAATGTGAAACGATCGCCTTGGCATTGGGAGTCCCCGGTCAAGAATACACTCTCACTCCTACCCCCGTCCCGCGGAGAATTACAAATTTGAAAAATAGGAAAAAAAGATAAAATGGGCGAGGTCATTGAGGGGTTGTCGGAGATTGGGAGTTCGACATGTTCGTTTTTGGGTTGTTGTTTTTTTTTGGGGGGGGGGGGGAAAGGTAAACTGCACCAGAGGTGGTTCGGAAAGGGTGGGGGCTTTTAAGTGCTGAGGCAGCAATGTTGCCGTGAATTTGAGGTTGGGATGATAGATGCAGTAATTTCTTCTCTGGATGTTTGCAGGAGGATAACTAGTCCCTTATGCTTGTCCTTATATCGCTAAATTTGCGTTCTGTTCGGTGTATGGTTTTGATGACAGATGGTCTTCGATATGGAAGGGGGTCTTTTCTAAGGTCGGTGGAGCAAAACACAAGATGCCTGATAAGCCTAATGGAGAATTCATCGGCTTATTCTCCTCCGGTGAGGGGCTTTATACTTTGAATGACCTCTTTAGCAGATTCTCACAACTACTTACTTGTAAATCCATTGCCTGCCACGGCCATAGCTGGTGGAAGACTTCTTCCTAATGCAAAACAAAAGCCACTGTCGAATCTGCGAGGACATTGGGTGATGTCATTTCGGTGACAATCCTCCATCCCCTTGCCCGAACAGGACAACCAACTACAGCATGCAGAAGACTAAGTTACCGCAGTGATTTGTTTTTGATTTTTTGAGATTCTCTCTCATTCAGCAAGCAAAGCTTTACAGCTCCTTCCCCAAGAGCTAAAACGAGACCTCCAAATCCCGCGGTCCCCGCTCAAAATAACGAGACCGCAACGACCACTTTGATTTCAATCCTAACAAACAATTATTTTTAAAAACAATACACTTATCGAATTCCACAATGGCAAAAAAACTTGGGTTTCTCCACCTCCCCCCAAAAAAAATAATTTGTCAACACTGTCAGTAAATCATTCTGATCACTATTACTAGAAATCTTTTCCAAAAAAGGTTTAGACTTGAAAAACTTCTGCTCGTCGGGGAAACTTCTTAATAAGGACCAATGGGGTGGGTAAACATTGGCACAATCAACTGAAAAAACTCCGAATTTATCCTTTTTTAGAAACGAAGCAGGAATAGCTGGAATATACCGATATGGATGAAACGTTACTTGATCAAAAGTTTCAAAAACACTAGACTTATATTGTAACTGAAAGGTATATGATTGTTTTACTCGTTGTATATATCGTACATTATTATGAGCCTAATTACCCGGATTCTTGTGTGTGGATATTTGTTATAGAAAATCAGCAGCTGGATTACTAGCCAAATTGAGTTGCTTTGATGATTTTAAAGGGGTGGCTTCCTTGTCTAGTTTTAGGTCAGGCAATGCCGTTACGGAGGGCGGTGGTGCCTAAGAAGGAAGAAGTCGGCTTTTTGATTCCTTTTTGAATGGTAGCTTATTTACTGTACCTTCTCCGTGCCGTGATTTACGGTCCCCACGTCGCCGTTCTGGTTCGCGTTGCGTAAGGCGGCAGTTGCTGCGCTCTGTCAGTTTGCCGGATCTGGTACATGAATTCGATACTGTGAGGTTTTCCCGCGAATCGATACGTTTTTCGCTTTTGTTGGAGATGAATTCCTATCTCGTGCTTTGCTTTGGGGAGAAGCAGGGCGGTGTTCATCGTCACCGAATTCGATGGTGTACACTAAAAGTCTCCTTCGTGAGTCCTCACAAGGGGGGTGCGTTTTTTCTAGTAAACGAATTCGTTGTTGTCAGCTAATATTCCAACCTGGGCCCTTTCAGTAGCTTTCGGTAAGGATCACAAGATCTCTGGAGGTGGCCCCTCTACAGGAAATTTGCGGAGTCTGTGAATCTAACAAGCAGCCGCACCAGGTCAACATTAAATTCGCTTCTGTGCATCGGGCGCCCCCTGCCAAGGGTGGAAAGGCCCCACGTAGGTACGTCCTAGTGTAGGCTTCATCCATGTCGCATCTATTTATCAGTCAGCTCCAATAGTTGGACAGTCTGCGACGCCAAAGCAAATAGACCGCGGATTCGCTCAGGCCAGAATATCGGATGAATTTTGCCATGGATGAAGAGTCGGACCCCCATAACACCCGCGTTTGCTCTTCTAGTAGCAGATTTGTCACAAGTACTCTTGGAGAGCGGAATGCAGAGAACATGATGGGACCTGACTAACCGTTACCATTCACCCAGGTTGGAAACCTCCTCTTTCAAATCATTGAGATTCAGTTGAGTTCGTCGACAAAGATCACCCAGCGATGAATTTCATTGGTGTTCCACAGCAGATTGAACTCACACAAAGACGTAGATGGCCACTCCCCAGAAATTCTTGAAACCCGGGAAACTTTACCGGGCAAAACCAGACAATCAAGGTAACGGATTCACGCCACCAGCGAGTAAACTGCCTGCCTTGAATCCGTCCGTTGAATCCATAAGCAGAGAAGAAAATGTATCCCGGAACGCCCACGACAGCCCTAAGATTCTCCACATCTTATCTCCAAGCTCCCGTCCAGATGCTATTGCATCATATCTTCCTAGAGAAGGCCGATCATCACTCCGCCTCTCATCATGGAGAGCTTCAATCGCAAGTGAAGTCGGGCGTAGAATGGTTTCGGAAGTGTCTGTCACATCTGCGCTGACTACTCCAAGCGTGCCCACGCGGGGCTATACGGGTGCCAATTTTATCCCCAGATCTTGATCCCCAGCGCGCCTAGTAAACTTACTGAGACTCAAACCAAGCTAACTACTTTCACGCTAACACAGTCCCAGCGCTCTAGGCTCAAGATATAAACCGCTGGTCGCCATGATTAAGTTAGAGCTTATCGCACGACAATCAACGAAAGCCCATTCTTGGATCCGATCCAAACGCATTGAACAGGACGCGATTGTAAGTGGCAACCTGTTCAATCAATGAGGATCCAGATTTGGTCAGATATTGGATGCAGAGGGCCAGGGTGTGAAGGGGGTGGGTTATACTGTAGGTCCTGTTGTAAAAAACGAGTTGTATACAGAGAACGAGATGCCGTCCCTAAATATCTCAACCAACGTTTCCCTGCCGAAAGATGTGGAAGTGAAGGTGATGCTTGAGGCATCTCGGATAATATCAGAGGAGCTTGGAAAACCGATGAGCTACATCACTGTGAGTTACCAGACAGTGAGTATGATATGGAACGGTACAGGGGATCCGTGCGCACAGATGCGCCTCAGCAGTCTCGGGCTTCCAGTGGAAGCAAATTCTGGTATTTCTAACCGGATAGCAGCGTTGCTAGATGAGCATTGCGGTATCCCGCCGAACCGGTACTGTACGTGAATTCGTCAATGATCTATTTATTCATTGGAACCTCTTTCTCTTAAAAGTGGCCACTAACGCACGGCAGTTGTCTTCTTGTTCTCGGTCCGCTAGACCTCGAATTCGTTTCGCCTGAAAGATCGCACATGGGTTACAACGGGAAAACATTCGCTGGTTGATCCAGAGAGTACTAGCCCGCTTTGATCTTAGGAGAGGGACATCGTTAGTAAAACCTTATCAAACAGATTTTGCTCCTCCGTTTCATGACCATCAAGGCGCTGAGAGAATGTCTCCAAAACAGATGCCCTGGTTTCCTCCAAGCTCGCCCACGTCAAAATCCCGTCCGGAAGTCATATCGGCAGACCGGGGCGGACACTGTGTGGGTCCAGAACCATTACTCGAGCTAGCTCATGTAGCGCGAAACAGGAGGCAGGGCGTGATCGCACATGAGGAAATATTCCACTCAATTCCCGCGTTCACAGCAACGTTTTTTGAGAGAAGAGCGCGCGGACCCAAGAATACTCCTGTCCGAGCAAGGTAGTTCTTGCTGCTCGCGTTCGTCAGCGAATTCGATGTCAATATAGTGATGAACGGATTCCCCCAGAATCGCAGTTCCATGAGCACGAAATGAGCCCACGCCTGGGTCATTTCCAATGTGTTTGTACTCATTCCCCAAGTGACCGTCGGTGCAGTTCTGCCTTCGTCTAGATGGAAGTGCTCATACTTCTCCCGTAAGCGAGCCTATTTTTTTGTAACTTTCAGTACAAAGCCTGAATTTTCTTGTCCTTGCGAAGCGGTAGACAAGTAATTCGCGGCCCAATATCTGCACTAGTCAAACAAACGCGTAGCATATGAATATTCGCGTCGGGACATCCTTCGCATGTCCCCAAGCAGGAGATGCTATCCTTCACATAAATGAAACAACTTCCTCGAGACAACTTCTGTTGCCTATCCTTCTCCTTGATACTCCAAATCTTCTTGCTTAAACTGCTTCTCGAAGAGGGAATCGAAAGAGGTGTTCTTAGCCCCCGAAGAATCGTTGTTGAGAAACTGGAGTGGGCTGGACGATCTCGCAATAAATGGATAGTTGACCATTATGCTCTCTGACGCAACAGGAGCAGGAGGGTCCTGCGTTGGAGAGAAATGAGTGAAAGATGGTTTAGAGGCAAAGTCCTGCTACGATTCGTCTCAACGCATTCGAGGATGTGATACCCGAAATACGTTTTTGAGGAAGGCGTAGCGAACCGTTGCTGGGAACGAGCTAATCGGTTGTTGCGATTCTTGAAAAAGTTTCGTGTTGTTCATCATCATCAGGACAATCTCGGCGTCAGTTAGTAGGTCAAACTTGCTGCTGAAACAGAAATGCATCATTCTCTGGTCCTCCGTCGTCTCAAGTGAAATGTCCCCGTTGAGGGCGGACTTGACCAACGCAAATGGGAAATTCACTCTGGAAGCAAGCCTCGGCGGTGACTCACCGAGCACCAAATTCCTGTTCCGGGCTCCCAGCCTCTGAAAAGCTGTATGTTGCATTCTGAGCTCGTTTAAGATTGATCTCTTGAGTTCAATACGAGACTTAACCGCGCTGTATTCCCTCTTTGAGGATGAGCCTCTGTTCAGTTCAACCCCTTTCCATTCAATAAACTTTCCGTCCTTCGCAATAGCTCCCACCGCTACGAGGACGTTCAGTGCATCATACACACGTCTCCTGACGTTTTTATCATACCCTGGCATATCCATTGGCCTCTGACCCTCCTCAAGGATTGCGCGCAAAGGAGATGCCTCATCACCCATCTCCAAAGCCAGTTCATCCGCTACATCACTGCAGTTAACCTTTCCAAGTCCGTAAATCTTACTTACAAGAGATTTAGATAGGGCCCTCAGACCCTTCGCCCCTCCCTTAGTAGGCGTAGTTTCAACCGGGATGTTTTCAATTCGGGCCTAAATCGTGAATACCAGTGAGCACCTACAAGTATCAGTCCGTCTGGAACTGAACACTTGCACAAAATACATTAACATAGATGTGCTCACCTTCTTCCTCGGTGTGGTGCAGTGATCACCTGCCGAATGTTTGGGGTGTGTCTTTAGAAACTCACGATCTTCGTCATTAGCGACACACCTCATCAACTCTCCAGCCTTGGGGGCAGTAACCCGAGCTCCTCCACCAGCATGAATCATCCTCTTGAACGCAAAACCTCCCCCTCCCCCACAAAAACCCGACGAAAACGATGCTGCGTTATCTACCGATCCTCAAAGCTTCCTTCTTCCTCAAGCAGTCCATAACCCATCATCATCCATCCCCAACACCCAAGGTTATCCACCTACGTCTTCATCAACATGCACCTCCATACTATCTCACCAGGAGCTCCCGCCTTGAGTGCTAAGGACGGCAAACAGCCAGCCTCATCTATCCCGCGTTTCCTTTCATGACGTACAAACGTTCCGGTCGCATACACTCCAGCACACAAACAAACGGAACTTTTTTTACTAAAAAAGGAAGAAAGCCTTCTGTCGTTCTTAGTAAGTCAACGCATACGTCAACTAACCCCACTCTTTCCTTCCAGACAATTTCCCCATACTGGGTATCTAACCCTGACCCCTGAACAAGAAATTGAACAAACGTAGCAGTCCTCAATCATACCCCTTTTATTCTTTCATCCTTCCCATGATATGTATCTTTAAAATATTTACTTATTGATATTCAATTGTATGATAGGGGGTTAGTTTAGTGGTGGAGGGGGGGTATACTTGCTGGCTTTTTTTTTGTCGCGGGAAAATGTACTGCTGTTTGGAGAAGGGGGGAGGGGAAGGAGAGGGCACCAAAACAGCCAAAAAAAAGTGTGTGATCTGGGAAAGAGAGAAAATATGTACATGGAACGGTGTGTCATCGAGCTCTATTGGCTGCATTCCGATTCGTATTATTTCTGTTTCTTTTCCGTCGAATGAAAACACCGGAAACTTTTCCCGCGAAATATTCGCGCCCTTTTTATTTGACTGAATATTAGTCAAAAATATTCTTGTCTGTATTGGGGAAAATAGTTTCCGGTGGACGTGGGGGGGGGCGGGGGGAACATCAGGTAACATAGGGACGAGGCTAGTACGGAAGCTGGAGTAACGACTACTTCACTTAAAGCATTTGACAACGGATCCTAGTGGAAACGTTAAGGATCTTGGTTCCCGCTGATGTGAGTTCGATTTTGGTCATGGAATGCCCGAAAAATCCAGCTCTAATGGGTCTTTTTTTTGGATGGTGGCCCATCGATGGATTCCGTACGGTTGTAGAGGGTGGCCTGCGCTGGCAGGGCTAAGAGGTGGACCTGAATGGCATCCGTGGGAGGACTGTTTTACCGCTATGGAAATGGTTTAATCGAGGAAGCTGCCCAGGGAACCGTCTTGTCGGTGCGCTGGAACGGTTTGAACAAGAACCGCAGTGCTTGAGTTGTGAGTTCGGAAGGAACTTTGCATCTTTCATGTGGTGCTCAAGTGGTGAGGGTGATGTTGACCTCGCTTACCACTTGCGATGGGGTAGTAGCCCTTTGTGGTTCCTGCGGGCGTTGTGTGGAGACTGGGTGCGTCGGTGAGGTTTCACGCTTTCTATCTCTCGAATAGAAACCGCTTTTCCTCCGCCGAAGGAAGATATCATAGTGCACTACCGAAGGTGGAAATGTGTTATGAGTTGTGAAACAATAAGAATTCCTTGGCAGGTGCCCATCTCTAGCTCATGGTAGCTGCACGAGAACCCGTATTGGCGCTTTGCCGCGCCAACGGCTCGTTCCTAGCTTCTCCGGACTTTTTGAATGAGCAGCTTCTTATTGTGTTTGGGCCTGTCAAAACACCTGGCTCCACTGCTAACCCGATCTTCGAATTCTCATATAGTACCGCTAGGATCTATTGGGGATTGTGCCCCATTGCTCGTCGTTGCTCCCCATCGACCCCGCAATGAATGACACAAGTCTAGTAGGTTAGCACATTGAAAGGTGTCTCTTTATCAGAACTGCGAACAGGCAAGCTGGAGAGGTACCAAATTGTTAATCTAGTCCTCGCTCTTGATAGCTGTTAGAAAGTTCTTGCGGAAACTTCCGTTAACTGCGAAGAGAAACGGCCAGAACATGGCTAGCGGTATCCGATAGTCCTGAGCATCGAGTAGGAAGCAGGACATCAGTAGCGAGCACCTCGGGAAGAATTTGCCCTTGCATTACCTGTTGATAAGTAGTGGACCTGAAACCACGAGCGAATCTATACGCCATGTACCCATACCTGAGTTCGAGAGTACCGAGAACAACGCAATTGTCATTGAGCTTGGGCGATTACGAGAACGAAACAGTATCTCCTTCCTCAACTCACCCTCCAATGAGAACGAAGTTCGGAACGAACGGCACAAGGCTCATTTTCGTCGGCTTCCTCACCGAAGAAGATCTCGGGGACACCCCTCGTGTTCGGATCCCAACCGCCCTACCCGAAATACCGGGAGTGAAGGAGCTAACAAACGCAGACATGGTCGATGTTCGGGATATCCTTAAAACCAACCTACTGAAACAAAAGAATCGTTCAATACTCTCACCCAAGAAATTATGTCACAACTCCCCCGAACTGACTTCCAACCCCAAGAGTCGCTCCCAGCTCCACACACTACAATGCACGTCAGCTTTGGGATATAATACTAATATCAATGCAGACATGCTGCCAGTCTAAAGTCCAGGACCACTGCGTTTCTCAGAAACCAGTTGAGGTTCAACGGTGATGGAGCTTTCTCGGTATTTCCCAGTCTCTCTTGACGAAACTTAGGGTAGAGTTTCATTCGGTCGTGACACACCAGTTGGAAACAGACACGCTCGGGACCAGGGTCTCACCACAATCTGGAGAGCGGGAACGAGGAACAAGCAACAATACAGCGGAAACTTTCAGCCAATGTGGCCAAGAGATCCAACACGAAATCGACGCCTGAACAGAAGGGATCTCTTACGGTTTCAAAGGGAAGGGAAAAGATAGGGAGCTTACAACTTGCTCCTAGCCCAACAGGCGAACCATCATTACCTATGCAATCCCAAGCACTGGCTAAAGCAAACAGCCTCCTTCGCCCCCCCCAAAAAACTATCTTCCTTCGAAAACTGCAAGTACAAATAAAAACAATACCATAGAAGCCAATACAGTACAATTCTAAACTTTTTATACCCCCTATCCACATCGTGCGTGGAACCTTTTAATACCTTCTAATTAAAACAATTTACGATAATTCAGCTTATGCTTCTCAGATATTACCCTTTTGGTTCCTTGGCTGATACACGGTATAAACACTATCCGGTCCTATCGCTGTTTTGGCAAAAAAGATCCGATAAATGAATGGAACAGCCTCTTGAAAAGATTTAAAAATAAACATGTACTATTCTGGTATTTTTGAAGAAACAATATTTTGCTAAAACAACATTGTTTGGTGCTCACGTAAAACTTGCCTGGCTAAATTCATTGTTTCCGGAGGGATTTGTTTTTAATATATATATTTTGATGTCTACCGGGAGAAGTTTGTGCTTTTATGGACGATATCGTAGAATTTGTCGATAAACACTCAAATTTGGATCAATAGTTACCTAGATATCTTTTAGTGCTCTTGAGGGTATTTGATGACCAGATTTTTTTTTGCGTAGGAAGCCGAGGATGGAGGTGAAGAGGTGCCGGGAAAGGTATAAGAGAGAGAGCGAGAGAGAGAAGGCATTGTGAAGTGGGAATATATTGAGCTAGAGTATTCTTTAAGGAGGGAGTATGTTACTTTCTATGTAATTTTGATGATTAGTGACTTGGTCTGTTTGGTTCTTGGTATTAGTGAGAGGAAGCTGTGTCAGTGCTGTATAGGGTTTGGGGGGTTAACGGCACAGAGAGAGAGAGAGAGCGGATTCTTCAGAGGTTATTATTGGTATTTGATTGATCCTGGACTAGAGTGTGGCTTTTCAAAGGATAAGGAGTGGACAGAGGAAGCTTTGTTCGGAGAAGCGGCAGAACTGGCTGAGTGGTTTACGTTCTAGATGGAGCTGGGGACGGAGTCCTGAACCGGCTCTGCTTCCGGGCATGCGCTTTTATGGGTGCTTTGTTTGGGAAGTTTGAGGGTATAGGTTGTTATTTTCGTGAGAATACTGTATAGCAAAGATGACGGCACGAGTGGGAAAGTATCTCTTGTTTGAGACCCTTGGCACTGGGTCGTTCGGAAAGTACGCCCGTCCATCACGCCCCTCTTTGCTTTTCAGACTTTTGGATGCGGCTGGTACTTCGTGTTCTTTGAAATTTGCTGATTCTCGAGCTTCATATATCTGTGTGTGTCAGAGTCAAGCTGGGTGTTCATGAAGAGACCGGGGACAGGGTTGCTATCAAAATTATGGACAAGGGGGACATAAAGGCTCACGAGATGGCTGCAAATGTGCGCCGTGAGATCGCGATAATGAAAGCCCTGGAACACCGAAACATTGTAAATCTCCGGCAAGTTCTGACTTCTGCTAATAAGCTGTACATTGTAATGGATCTGGTGACTGGAGGAGAGCTGTTTACAAAAATCTACAAGCATGGAGCACTCCCAGAGCCGCTGGCAAGAAAATACTTCCAGGAGCTGGTGGATGGGGTTTCATACTGTCATAGCAAGGGAGTGTATCATAGGGACCTGAAACCGGAGAATCTCCTCATCGACGAGGCAACGGGATCTTTGAAGATAACTGATTTTGGTTTGTCAACAATGGTAGGGGCAAATACCGCGGATGACCTACTCCACACCATGTGTGGGAGTCCGAACTATTGCGCCCCTGAAATAATATCTGGTTCGAAGACAGTAAGGACTAGTGGAATAGCCTGGATGCATAGGATCAGAAGCTTTCGCCTTCGCTGATCGCTAATTTCCATTTGCGCAATCCCGTAGGGTTATAGTGGCGCGAAGGTAGACTCTTGGGCTTGCGGTATTGTGCTGTTTGCGCTACTTACCGGATACCTGCCGTTCTACGACGACAACCAAAAGACGTTGTATCGTATGATTGCTACTCAGCCACCAAAGTTTCCATCGAACATGTCTGAGGACGCCAAGAACTTGACTAACATGCTCTTGAACAAGGATCCAACCAGAAGGTAGGAACGCTCCTTTCTATTGACCTGTCTCGTCTCTGCTGTTGGAAGCACTCTTCGCTTGAGTGACTTCGAGTTAAACCTTTGATCACCCGACGCCCAAATTCCCCACAGGGTAACAGTCGAAGCGGTGAAGGAGCACCCGTGGTTTAAGCAGTCCAGTGGTAGCGTTGAGAACATTAGAACCTCCCTTCGCCGGGGCTCCTCGAAAGAGCAACCGCGAAAATACCACTTCAAAGCCGCGGCTGCCAAGTCCGCGAAACCCCTAACGCTGAGGAGCATTCCAGAAACTGAACATACGGTCAAAGCCATCGAGCAGTACAGTCTGACCAAAGTTGGGGACAAACTGCAGAGATACGACAATGCGGTGCAGAGGTAATGGATGGGCAAGCGGCGTACTGGCTTGATTTGCCTTGAAATTTATCGATGTCTTTTACTGGCGTGCTGAGCAAGGAAACGTTCTTGTGATTGACACTGGCTCAGGTACCGAATTGTGTTCAGTCTGAAGCCGTTTGCGTTGGAGCTCAGCCGCGACCTGAAGACCCCGAAAGATGCAAACTCGGAGACCTCCGTTGAAGCTTTGGTCGTCGCGGAGGCCATGGCAATGAAGCTGTCCTCGGAGCTCATTACCATTACCGAGAAAGGAGAAAAGCATTGTAATACCTCTGACAAGGAGTTTGCCGCATTTGAAGAGCTTGTCGGCATGTTTGGTGCTCATGCTTCTTCAAGGCGCGTTGATTGGGTCAAAAAAGTCGGAGTCTCAGCAGAAGAACGAAGACGAGTCAAGGTGCTTATCGAGTCGTTGCAGCTGGACAAGTCGGGCAGTTTATCCAATCAATCCAATAGCGGAAACAAAACAAACAGCACGCGGATGGAAAATCTGACCTCTGGGGTCGCTGCGGTAAGGGTGCCCCTCTTATTCCCGTACAAGGCCAGCCAGTGGCTAAACTTGTTTAACTTCTGCTCAGGTTTCAATGAACGGCTCTACTACTAAGCCCTTGACTGATCATTCACGTGAATCTAGTCAGCGTGGAAGCACGATGAGCGCATCCGGCTTTACCGCAAACCTATCCGGCCAGGAGTGTATTCAAATCGTTGGTCGGATTCTGACTCAGAATAGGTATAAGGTCTTCATCAAGAAAAATGAGAACAAGCTGAAATGCGAAATCCCAATCGCCGGTGGGAGTGTTGTTCAGGTAGGGTGGGCAGTGCGGGCTTCGACTAGCAGGACAAACTCAAATTGATGACATTTTCTTGTTTCAACTTGACCCCAACAAGGTCACTGTAACAGCCGTTGAAAACAACGGTTTGTGTACTTTGTCTCTGCGCAAGTCCAAGGCGGACAAGGACAAGGGGACTAAGGAATTGATGAAGTTTTCGAGGGATTTGCAAGCGATCTTTTTGTCCGAAGTAGATAAGAAACTTGATCAGGAGAGCACAGCAAAACAGCCATCGCAACCGAACTGAGCCCACGCGTCAAATCAATTGCGCGTCCGTACAAGCCTAATTGTCGGTGTTCTTTTTGGTCAGAAGACTCGGGGCAAGCTATGTTATATAATCCCGTCGGTTTGCCTCTGGTCTTGCTTGCTTTTGTTGTTGTATCTAAGCAGTGGTTTTGTTGTTGTATCTAAGCAGTGCTGTAAATTTTTCTGAGCATACTACAAACGGTGGGAGCTTCTCCTCGGCCATAAAATAAATTTTTTTTAACTTGGGTATCGACAAACGCGTAGGTAAGCCGTGCGGGAGGGGCAGGGGCGGATGAGCCGACATGCCAAGCGCCCCAGAATCTCCCGGAATTTCCAGAGTACTCTGGAAGATAAATTAAATACTTTAAAACTAGTCGACCTCAGCATCGCTGATCTTGGAACCCTCACTGTACTTGGACCCGTCACTTTGCTTAGACCCTTCATCAGTGTCTCTGCTCTCAAGTTCTTCACAGTGGTGCGCTAATCGATTTGCTAGCACGACGACCCTGATTGCAGTTTTGATGTCGGCTTGCCGGTTGTGGTTAGACAATTCTCCTTCCTCATGCTTGTAGTTCAGTGGCAGCGAAGGGAGTGATTTTGAGAACCTGATGAAACGTGACAGAAGGAACTGACTCAGCGCTTGTCCGTCCGCAGTAACCGTTAACGCCGAAAATGTTCCCGGTATACAGGAGCCGGAACGAGGTACTCACCAGTCGTGGTGTAGGGCGGATCCAGCGGGAAGCCTCTTTTTTGGATCTTTCTGGAGGAGCCCTCGCAAGAGGTTTTTGGCTTCCTCCGAGATGTCGTGCCAGTATTTATCTGGAAAAGTCACTCCCTTATGGAGGATCGAACGAAATAGTTCCTCCTTGTTAGTTGCCTTAAATGGTAACTTCCCTGACAACATCAAGTACATGATCACTCCGCAGGCCCAGACATCGATAGGGGGTCCATACTGCCGTCTCCGTATGAGTTCAGGGGCAACATATAAAGGAGTACCAACTGCGGAGCTGAAAACCAAGTCCGAATCACCCTGCTTAATCGACTTCTCCGCGATAAAGTTGGAGAGCCCAAAGTCAGCGAGCTTGCATGTATACGGTCTTTCATTCCGCAAGCATAAAATGTTGTCCGGCTTGATATCACGATGAACTACGTTGTGCGAGTGCAAGTAAGTCAGTCCACGAAAAAGGTCGTTCATGACCTCAGCGCAAGCCTCCTCTGTGAATTGTTTTTCCTTAATAATTCTGTCGAACAGTTTCCCTGAGGCAAATTCCCGACATAGAGGAGAGGTGTCAACCGGCAAGCTCTTAGTGTCTGAAATACCACGCACGTGTTCGGATTTGGACAGTGCGTGGACAGGTTGTGTCATGCCACGATTGTGCACACCTCCGGACATTTTCTCCATCACAATATACAGCTTGTTTTGAGTATCAAAGATATCCAACGTTCTAACCACGTTCGGATGGTTGACGCATTTCAGGATATCCATTTCTCTAACAAAAAACTTCTTCCAGGACTGGTTGTCCTTCTCCATAACCTTGATGGCAACCTCTTCATTTTTTCGCAGGTCTCGCCCGTTGCAAACGACCGCAAAGTTTCCCCTACCGATTTCGTTCCCAACCGAATAGTATTGTTCGATGTTCTAAGGGTCAAGCGCAAAGCGAAGCTTCAGATGCTGGAGTCATCAGAGCAAGTGGAGGAAATACCTCTGCAAAACAACACAGTCAAGCGTCCAGAAGGTGATAGAGGAGATCGTAGTCCGATGACGCCCAAAATCCATCTCGCAAGGTTCACCCCCGATAAAAGTTCAGACTGAGTTCAACCTCAGAACGTTCGAGGTTTTGAAAACGCAAAGGCCACTGTATGATCGTGCATGATTTTCAAACGTACCGCACTTGCAGAATCCTGTAGCACTCTAACCCATTCTTCGTAATCGTCGGCACGAAAGCTAAAGCGGCTCTCGTATGGCTCTCTGAGCAGACTTCTCACGAGTTCACGCTTCATAACCCTGGGAATGCTGACTGTTATCATGTTTGTTCTGTCATCGAATACGACCTTGGCGCCATTCATCGTGAGTGACCACAACTGCTTCCCACCCTAAACAAGCCGGCGCGGAAGTTAGCACGGGCGAGCATGCTTTCGAAACAGGATGCAGATATCTCTGAAAGCTCAGCATATTCCCGCTCTCACCTCTTTATCATAACCATCCAGCTTCCCGCAACTCAAAGCCAAGTATTCCTTGTCCTTATACTCGTCAATCTTGTGATGCTTTCCGAAATGACGGCCATCATGCTGGTTGGACGAACGCCTCATCGTCGCCTTTTCCACATACCCTTGTTTCTGGTTGTTCCCATACCTCAGAGAAACCTTCTTAGCAAACGTATCCATGAATCAATCCCCCTCTTGTCTCGACCTGAATCCAACTCTCCGCCTCGCACAGCGGAACCTCAAACGTTTTTTCAGCCCCTCTTCCCAAACGCCCCAACCCTTCAAAAATCAACCACTCTACCGCGGACTGCCACACCCGCAAATCTTTCCCTTAGTTCTCCTCATCATATTAATTCTCTAACACTCCCAAACACACGTCCTTTCCTACCCCTTTCCCCATCCCTCCCAGCCCATTTCATCCTCTTAAATCGCCTCTCAACTCCTACACCATCAGTTGACTTCAGTTCCTTCACCGAAACTTCTGCAAAACAACTCCATTTCATTTTAGCCATTTCGACCGAATTTCTAGTGTATTCAACCCGTATAAATCCACTGTAGCCATCCAACAGGAATCCTCTTTAAATTGAATAAATATCCTATATCGATGTTTTAGTTAGAGAGTTGTAGGGGGGGCAAAACGTACAATTATTCTTGGCACAAAGGCCAAGAATGGAACAACGGTTTTGGCCCGAAAAAAAAAGCGGAATGTGCGAAAAAAAAAGGGGGAAGAATGCGAAAATCTACTGTTTTCTAGAACTTTGGTGTGAAGAAAGTGTGTAATTTACATGAAACTTCTTTCGAGTTGGGAAGCAGGTGGCTGTTCATTGTCATGAAAGGCGAATCCCATCTTATCTGGGAGCGATCGGACGTCTGATGTCTTGATGGGAAACGAGAAAGTAATCTTTTGGGACGGTTTTAAAGGAGGGGCTTGCGGTGGGCTAGGGTTGTTAACTGAGTCGTTAGGTTTCTGGACGTTGAGAGGCGATATGTATTTAGTTTTTCTCTGTTGAATACTGTTTTAGATTGCTCGTTAACCCCACCCCCGAAACAATTGTTCTCTCGGGGTGTATATTATATTGTTTTTTGTTTTCGCGGGGTTCGATAACAATGGGTCATTTCCGTCCCCACCGCAGTCGATTGGATTCAAATCATTCTACTCCTTAAGTGATAAGAGAGCTTGTTTTACTTTTTTGTTGGTGATTCCACAAGACTCGCAATGTCCAAACCAAACTTGTCGCCGACGCCTTCTACGGCCTCCTGCAGCTCCTCGAGATGTTCGGGTTCAATATCAATAATTGCTTTCATCCTAAAGAGGTCAAATCCAGCGAAGGGCGCTGGTACAGTCTCGGTATCCTAAATCCCATAGGACCGGTCGCCGACGTGCACTATCTTAGCAATTGCTCGTCTGAAACTCTGCATGAAGTAAACGGCTCCAACAAAACTTACCAGAGATTTGATGCTGCCTCCTTTTTTCGAAAGCGCTTGCGTTATTTGGGCAACAATTCCAATCGAATCTGGACCATCAACTTCCAGAACATATTCTTTCATCCTGGTAGGTTGGGACTCGGTCGTTTCTCTGTGCATGCGGAATGAAGAACTCGTGGTTCAGCATGAGCTGGACTGAGAGGGCAGGATTTTACGGCTTTTGATTCGACTGCAGTACCTCATGGCGAGGGAGAAGTCGGAGAAAATTCCCTTTAGCTCAGAGCGCAAGTCAGCCAGCTCACTCGGACGAACGGTTACCAGCGATATCATAGCAAACTCTCCTCCGAGCTGAGCCATTCTTGACTCTTCCACATTCCCGTGGCTCTTATGCAATGCGGAAGAAAAATCCTTCACGACTCTGCGGTTGAAAAGCAGAGCAGAAAAAAACGCAGGAAACAACAATCCCGTGCACTTCATTCAGTTCCGGCGTGGAGCATTTCCAGACCTCATCAGGCACGGGTAAGCCATTTCCCTACCCAACGCGATCGGGTCCAGCCAATGATACCAAAACTTTGGACGGCTTCTCCGTCGACATCCGCCTAACCTGGCCAATCGCCCTCGACAGGCTCCTCGCATTCATTGCTCTCAAAGCCTGAACAAAGTCCAGAACCATAAACTACTCAGATCGACAAAGCAACTTGCCGCTTCATCCATGAGATCCAGTCGCATGTAAGAAAATCGGCACACTAACGACAGAAAAAGATGAGGAAGAACGATTCTCACCATCTGAGCCCCCTAACAAAAAAAATCCAACCCCGCAGAGCTCAACCACGAACAATCCAACGCAGGGTGCCTACTACCAAAATGCAACTTCAGATGATCTCTCAATACAGAAAACACATAGTCACACCTTCGATTACAAAGTCTCTCCCACTCGACTCGAAACTCTTGTCAATCTCAACCCCAAAAGAGCACTGCAGCTAGCAACCTCCGCCAGGGCGACTTCCTACTTCGCCTCGTAGTGGAGAACTCCAAAGCTCACTAGGCAATCAGCTCAATCACCAAAAATTCGACACCACTTCAACGAATTTTCAGCAATTTCAGAAATAAAAATAGCTTTTCCTATTTCATAAATGTCCTTGTCATTTATACACTAGAGAATGTGTTTTTAAATAATAATAACCGAATTTTCACGGCTATGGATGTCATCCTTGCTAGTTGACGGCAATGCAATGATCTGGGTTGGACCGTTTCCATTATTCTGCAAAATTCTTGATTCTGTTGATTGGACGGGTACGCGATAACAGGGATATAAAACATTTTTATTGGTTACAGGAGATATGTTAGGTAGTTATCAAGGACATGATTGGCTATAATCTGGACAGTTCTGATAGAAGTTACGTATGATTGGACCGTTTCTATGGACATATCAAGATTTTTTGCTATTAGCCTTTCGCGAGTAGTAAGCATTGAGCAAGCGGATATCAATCCGCATCAGGGTTGGTGGAGAATATTGAAGAAAGAAGATTCAATCAAAACCACCGAAGCTTGGATTGAATGACTTTTGACAAGCTTTTGTCGTAAGTAGTAATTGGAACGAGTTTTACGTCCTCAAATCTTCCAGTCATTCGAGGGGATATGTCTACGCGAACGCAAGGGTCTACATTTTCAGAGGCAGAGATCTCCGCTCCTATGACTCTGATAGTTGACGACGTACTGGGCCCGATCCAGTCATTGGCTCGTCCCGGGTCTGCCTCACTCCAAACTAGAGCAGGAGCTCCGTCATGCAGTTCGCCCACCGAAGAAGTTAATTTCTATTGCGGGCTTTGCTCGCTTCGGTTGCGCTGCGATTCTCGCGTATTTAGTCTCCGGTGCTTCCATGCGGCCGGAGTCTACGAGCTGACTTGTACCCGAACGGCAAAGTGGAGGTCTTGGCATTCGGCGCGAACAGCGCGCATGATCCTCTCGTATTGATAGGGTCAACGCGATTGCACGTACCCTGTCGAGCGGGCTCTTCGCCTTTTCCCAATATTTCAGCTCTCTTAAGCGCCACAGTCTGAGGTTGGAAGTGCTAGGTGATCTTCCATCTCATGGCAGACTAACAGTCACACCGGGTTTTTCGAAGTGGCAGTGCATCCTATAAACAACAGCATAGATCACTCAGAAACCACAACCCTGAGAAGAAGGAAAGCAAACCAACCAGAGGTAGACGAAGCTTGCACAGGCATATCAAAGTCTGTCGACTTCGCCATACCAACAATCCATCGTCCCACCATCCAATCAACTCAATCAGTCAAAATATAGCTAACTTAGATTGAACATTCACATCGTAAAAAAAAGGCAAAAAAACAAGGCGGAGAGGGTTTCTTGGAGTTGAAAACATTACAGTCGCCAACTTGACTCGAAACAAAAGAGGTTTTAGAGAGGCTTTTCTACGAGAACAAAATGTGCTATTGGACGAAACTGAGAAGGAAAAAGGAGATGTGGCCTTTTTACTGTGAAAACCGGGGGGGGTGGGTTGAGGGCCGTCGATACTTTGGCCATTTCCTTTTTGGTTTGTTTGGGACAAAATATCTTCATTCTTTTCTTGAAAGCATTTCTTGAGGAAGAATTTTCGTGGTTTGATCGTAAAATATTGTTAATATCAGTAACTCGTTTTGGTATTGCTTAATAAATGGATCAAGTCCGTTAAATTTTGTTTCATTGTGGTTGTGAATTCATGTGTTTTAGAAGAAATATGATGTCTCCGGGGAGGGAGTCATCTAGCGATGAGAAAGGCTTTTCTGAAGCCAAAAAGTGTTTTGGGCGCGATTCGATGAAGTAACTGGTTTGGGGTATACGGATGGCGTTTCTGGACTGAGGCGGGTCAGTAGGTGGCGGATGTAAGTCGGAGCTAATTTACTGAGGAGATTCCTGGTACCGGAAAAAAATACACAAAGAACCCACACTGCTGAAACCGAAGAGGCCGGGGCGGAACCTACCAGTGGAGAGCATGAAGACATCGCCCGTAAAACAAACCAGGCCACCCCACCCACCACCACTTCAACCAGGACAGAAGCAATCTCTGCAACCACTCTCGTCCAGCGTCACACGGACGAGCAATCCCGCGCAACAATTGTACTGCTCGCTGTTCCTTCTTGAGAATCGGATTCACTAGAGTCTTCCTTGGCGGCCTCAACCATCACCAGGATGCAAGAGCAAAAGGCACTCCAAATTTTCCACCTCCAGGGGGGAAACCCAAACCTTGCCAGTTCGGTCGTAAACGCTCGATAGTATACTGCCCATCACCCCTGGTTCCTTCAGCAGGCCTCCAATATCGTCACACTATTACCGAGCTTCTTGTTTACTCGAAAACTAACAGCTCCCGGCTAGGTGGGTGTCCTACGAGAGGGAAAGGGAGAGGGGGTAGGGGGAGGGGGCGCGGAGGGTCACCGCCAATGTGTCCCGGAAAAAAACCGCAAATCGGAATGCGTGGAAAGTACGAAGTCTGTTCAAAATTAACCAATGAAAAACCCTTACCCATCGAAAGCTTTCAAAATTACGGACGAAATTATTTGAATTTAAATTATATTCAAACACGATGCGGTGGCGTTTGAAATTTTATACTTTAAACACGAGTTTTCAATACCCTGCATCGGTTTTTGAAATCTTGAAGTTTTCTTTTCGAATCGGAGGAGAGAATCTGGATATTTAGATTTTTGCTGATTATTTTTTTTTTTGGCGCGCGAGGTGTGGAGGGGGGAGTGTTTTTTAAGTTTATTTTGAAGGGTTTAGGGGGTGATGGGGATGATGCGGGATTTTGCACAGTTTCGACAGAGGACGTCAATAAGCTATTAAGAGTCGGATTGAAAACGGAGGGGAGGGTGAGTGGGGTTGGGTGGGAGAGGTATTGGATCAGGTCTTGAGTATTGAAGATAGCTGTTTTTTGTTTTGTGAAGGTAGCTGAGAATAATTAGAAAATGGCAAAGCAGCTTTCTGTAGCGAGGGAGCCGAGGTCTCCGATGGAGTTCGATCTGCCTGATCATGTCCAAATGGACGGCTTGGAGTTGATGCAGAAGCCGGAGGAGCCGACTGGTCTGAAGCACAAGAGACTGTTGACAGATTACTGGCGTCGTTTGTGTGATCGTATCATCTCTTTGATGTCGGATATGGAGCATGAGAAGGACGAGGATATTATTCAGTTCCATGAAGAGCAGCTGAAGTTCTTGCATTGTAGAGAGGCGGAGCTTAGGAAGAGATTAGAGAATTATTAAGGGAATGCGCTCAACTCCCGTAAGGTTTCAGAATATGGATAGTCTTTGAATAAAGTTCTTTGAGCCAGTGTATCTTATCATCCTCTGCAGCGCAAAAACCAGATCGGCATAGAAGCTCATATCTAGTTGGTTAGTGCTGTTGTTGAAGCTCTCGATCTCGACAGGGATAGCGTGGATATCACCCCGAACATTTCCGAGTTGCAAGGATCCTCTTCCAGTTCGAACGCGAAGCGAGCGCGACGTAATCCCAACTATCTCTAGCAAACAAACAACCTACCCCGCCAATACGCTGCCTAAGGTTCCGATCACAGCGAAGCACTCTATCAGAATGCTTCGATCACAGTTCCGAACTGGCTACGTTCCAGAGCACCACCCGCATGGAAGAAACAGATCTCACGCTCATCGCATTGTTGATCGCCCGTTAAGAGCCGTAGCTTCTTCTGCCGGGAAGTATACTCCCTTTCAACCAAAGTAGCAGGGACCTGACCGCACGCTGGTTGAATGAATACCACCACTACAACACCTGTTGCGGTTCAACAGAGTTAAGCAAGTTTATGTGAGAAGCGACTTGAGGCCCACACTTTTCGCGCCATTTTCGTCTCCGGGCAGGCATCTGTTGGAATGCCAAGTCCTCATCCAGGAATTGAGTGTCATTTCGAGTTTCCCCCTGGTTGGCAACCAGCGAGAGCTCCGGTTGATTCCCGTTCACCCAAGCTCAGCTAGTATTGGTCTAGACCCAGCAACACACACTACAAGTCCGTTCAAACACTCAGATCTCCTCCTGAATCGAGCGGGAGGATACCCGGGGACAGAATGCTGGAGACTGAAAGTCCTTGTCCATGAGCGACGAACGATGACCCCACCTCTCCTAAGGAACAGAGAGTAACAAAAGAGATCCAACCCAGGGCTCAGCAAGGTGTACACACACGAAACCCCTGTAGTTATTCTGGCGCGATCTTGTTCGTAGAGAACCGACCGGGCGGTCGATCACATGCCAGCGACGAATTGTCCACTAGTGCTTTTTTTTTTTTTTTTGAATCATCCACTTCGCATGTGTTTTTTCTGCGCACCGTTCAAAGGTTCCAGCCACTCACCTATCGTTAGCTAGCTCGTCATGACCTACCGGATGGACGAGCGGGTTGGAATCGGCGATACAGCTTGCCAATGGGGCATCAAACCGTTGAAATCTGCGGCACGTTTCCACATCGACTACGGAAGATGCTGCAGCCCAGATCGGAGCTGATGATGCTCTGCTCTGATCACTGCCGACTTCGAGCGCACGCTCACTCTTCGGAGTGCCGGAAGCTTGTGGAGCAGATCGTCCGCGCTTTCATGCGTGGGGTTTCGGGCTTTGTATGTAACTTTGGAACAGGAGAACACGCGCGTGTTGCTCTATGCGTGACCGCTGGACGGTGTAGCGTGAAGATCCACGGCTTCACGAACCGAGGATGATCGCATTTTGAACATTTCATTCGGCGGAAGAAAAAAGAAAGCGTTGTGCTTTAAATTTGGGAATAGCTTGAGCGAGGAATTCCTCATGTTATGCAGGCGGTTTGTTCGTTTCTGTCACCGGAGCAAACCGGTCCCATCCTTCCTCTCTAATACGCTTTTGCCTATCCTCCTCCCTTTTCTGCCTCACAAGAGCCAGTCTTTCCATATCTCTACGGACTAGTTCTTGATCTTCGGCAGATAAGACTCTTCGAGCTCTCTGCTCTGGCTCCGCTCCTCGAGATCCGCCGTTAAGATCATCGTCTTCCTCCTCTTCAGACTCGTCCTCTTCTTCATCAGAACTCGGAGGCATCATTCCTGCCCTAGGATTCTGGCCCATGCCGTTAACCTCTTCATCTTCATACTCCTCCTCATCAGAACTCGGCGGCATCATCCCAGCGTTCGGATTCTGTCCCATTGGCCGGCGTCCGTCATCACTCTCTTCCTCTTCATCGGAGCTGGGAGGCATCATCCCAGCTGTAGATGACTGAGCCAAAATCCGCTCCTCCGTTTCCTCCTCGACATGTCCTCTACCCCGACCTCTACCTCGATAACCCCCTCTCTTCCTTCATCAACACAAGAAACCCAACCAAAACAGCCACATGTTAGCCCCAATCAGTAACCAACACACACAGAAAAACAACAACAGAAAGCAGTCATTTCAACCAATAAAACAAAAAAGATCAGACGCCCAGAAGCCTTACTTTCTCATCCTCAATGAACACTTGCGGACTTCGCTCCTCTAAACACACCAACAAAAACCAAAACAAAAACCTAGAATCCAATCCAAAACAATGTACACACACCCCGGAGAACAAGTCTTCTCGTCCTTCAGTTTTCACAAACAAACCACTTCTTCGACCTTTCTTCCTTAAAAATAAATCGTAACCCTATCTAACCATTTACCTCCTTTCCAAGTCCCCACCTTCCCAACCAACGCATCACCCTCCCCAACTTTTATACCAAACCTGACCCATCCGTGTGATTATCCTCAAAACCCGGAGTTCTCAGAATTCCATTAAAAAAATGCGAATTGTCCCAGTGTCCCATACCCTGTCCCAAAGTTTCCTTGTTTTCCCCCGGATTCTGTCCCAGCAAGTATGTGTGTCTGTAAATGTCAACGTTTGAATGATTGCTGCCGGAAGGGGGGGGGGTTGTCAACTATGGGCTGGCGTTCCGTACTTGTCATTAGGCGACATGTAGGGAACTTCAGCCCGTATTTGACAACTGCGAAAGCTCCTCAGTGCGTCGAGCTTTGTGAGTCATCCGAATCTAGGACACATTCATCTACCCGCGTGTTGGAGAACCTGGTACGGGCCTTTCCCGTTTGGCTTTCTCTCTCCAGACTAACGAACGGTCTGCTCTGTTCCTAAAATAGAATAGCCCGGTTCAACCTCCACGTTGATAAATGAACCGGAGCCTCTTCTGATCCGCTGGCCCTAGGAGAACTTGCGAGGTCTTGCTTTTTGACGACGTATGCAGCGAAACTTGATAAGTACCCTTTGCCGCTCCAATGCATACTGAGCATCACCTTGGATTTACGGTGCAGGATACTTCACTCGAAGCGAAAGGACTTGTACTGATCCACCAGTACAAATTGAATCATCGGTGTGCGAGGCCACCAGTCCCTTGCGTTTGCCGAGTCCTACAGGGAGAGCAGCGATGAGTCTATCCAAGGACACGACATGAAACCAGCGCATCTTCCCCAACTCTGAGGGTGTGTGTGACGAGAATTGGAAGCATCACAAAACTCCCAGGGACGGACGAGCTGCCGCAGGTGTCAACGAAGGACTGGCGTTCCGTGCAGGTTGGGCTAGCCGTAGATTACCAGTATGAAAAACAGGCCCATCGTTGATTGCTTGGAAGTTCAACCTTGACAGTGCTGTGCTTAATGATGGTTTGTGGGGATATCCGGCTGCGAGAAGAGTTCACTATGAACTTGACCTCTTACCTTGGCAAATGAGAACTGTTTACCCGAACGCCTGCCCTCCTTCACAAAATTCCAAGAGCGGTTCCTCACGTATGGCTTTGCACACTAGTGAGGGAAGTGTCGGGATGATCAGGGAGGATGAGCTTCAGACCCACCATTTGGTTAGAAATACGGGAGGGTTGGGCATATAGATGTCATTTGGCAGATAGATGTGCTTCTGTATATGTGTTGACTTGGTAGAGCCTTCTTCGCGGCGCAGGAGGCTGACGGTGATGGGAGGATGGAGCATTCGATTGAATTTTTGATCGAGGATGTAAGAGCTGGTAAGGTTAGTCATGAGGAAGTAGTGGAATGGATACGATGTGCGAAGGATGAGCTGAGGCAGATGGAAGATGCTGAGCGGGAGTTGAAGATGAAGTGCGAGGAATTGGGGAGAGAGGCGAAGGTTGCCAAGGCCCGCCTTTCCGGGACCGAAGCGGAACTAGTGAACCAGATCCTTAATTGTTCGAAGGAGGAAGATTTTCAGAGAATGGCGACCGTAATACGAGAAAGGAAAAAGGGGGCTACTAAAGACGCGCTTACCTTCTACGCAGACGCAACGCAGTCACATTCATGAAGGGTAAAGGCAAAGGCGAGGACGGAACACCGCAATCATATTCCGAACGTCTTCATCGCGCAACCGTCTTCATTGCGCAACCGTTCTCCATGACTTCCAGCTTCTGTTGAAAGAACCATCCGCTTGCTTAAAGAACTCCAATGTGACTGTCATCTCCATCAGCACATCACCGAGGCGATAGCTTATCCGTTCTCAAGGTCCTTCACCGACATCCCAACCAACAATCTCGCATGAAGAGGGTGTCAGAAGTCAACTGACAAACCGGGAATGGTTTTGAGCTTGCTAGCCTTTGTCAACCTATTATCATCCTGAGGAGTCAAAGGGCAACTTTGCTGTCGACGACGGTGCTTGAGACTCATCAGTCAGTCTTCATCAACAACTCGGCGGCACGTGACATGACCTTCTGAACTTGCTACCGATTTCGCCTCGGCCAAACGGGGTTCGCATCTGTGAAAAGCTTCTACTCGCTTGTCCATCTTCTTCACCCGTCCAGCGACGGGGAAAAGCATACTATCTGTCCATCTCCCCGACCAGGTCGGCAGGGGAAAAGCTGACCAGCTGCCCATCTTCCGCACCAGGTCGGCGGGAAAAAGCTGACTCGCTGTCCATCTCCTTCATCCGCTCGACGGGCAGTCCATCTTCTATACTAGTCCAAGGGAAAAAAGCTTATCCTTGCTTGTCCATCTTCTCCAGCTCGACAGGGAACAGCTTACTAGATGTCCATCGATCGGAAAAAAAGCTCACTAGCTCGGCCACCTTCATCAGCTCGACAGGGAAAAGCTTGCTAGCCGTCCATCGATCGGAAAAAAGCTTGGCCACCTTCGCCAGCTCGACGGGGAAGGGAGGGAGGGGGAAGGGTCTTATCGAGCAGAAAGTTTTTTCAGAACGAACGACTTTGGAGGAACGTTTGGATGTGTTTTTGTAATGTTATCGTTATGATCGGGTCTAGTTGAAAAAGCTGTTTGCGAGTGTGAGATTCTTGATCGACTTTTTGAGGAATAAAGGGTTTTTTGGAGTTTGTTTACTTGTTCCTTAAGAGTGTTTTTGTATTTGAAGAATGTCGTCATCAACGGAAGTTACGAAGGAGAGTGTAGCGGGGGCTGAGGAGGAGAAAGAGGTTGAGGAGAGTGAAAGTAAGGTTGAGAATGGGGATGCCGGGGGTGGTGAGGATCCCGAGGTGAATGCGATAACTGAAGGAGTTGAACAGACTGATGTGGATTGGGCAGAAGAGGACGAGGATGAGGAGGTGGAGGAGGAGGAGGAGGAAGTGACGGGTATTGATAAGGGTGATCGGACTGCGGAGGTTCAAGTCCTTCAGTCCAATCCGAATACACCTTATTATTCAGCTACGACATTTGAAGAACTGGGACTTTCTCCTGAACTCATGAAGGGCTTGTACGCAATGAAGTTTAACAAGCCGTCGAAGATTCAGGCGACGTCCCTCCCGATGATCTTCGGAAAGGAGAGACAGAATCTCATCGGGCAGGCTCACAACGGATCCGGAAAAACCGCATGCTTTGTCCTAGGAATGTTGAATCAAGTCGATTTCTCAAACCCAGCACCCCAAGCACTCTGCGTTGTGCCCACTCGAGAGCTCGCCAGGCAAATCCATGACGTGATTATGGCCATAGGAAAATTCACTCAAGTCAAAGTCTATGAGGCGGTTTCTCTTCCAGAGGAAGAACGTGTTCATGTAGGTTCTGCCCGCACTTCAAGCTGAAAAGGATGCAGCCGTTTGCACGGAAATCTGTTTGGCAGTTTCTTAGCCTTGGTGTTTCTGTGTATTTTTTAGAGTGTTAAGATAGACGCTCACATAGTCGTTGGAACACCTGGACGGGTGAAAGCGTGCGTTAGCCGGAGGGAGCTTAACACGCGTGCTATCAAAGTTTTCGTTTTGGACGAGGCCGATCAGATGGTTGACGAGCACAACTTTGGAGAGGACACGGTAAGAATCAAAAAATCGCTACCGAGGGATGTCCAAACGCTGCTTTTCTCGGCGACCTACGATGACGTCGTGCGAGCCCTCGCGAAGAGAGTCGCGCCGGACGCGAATATGATCACCGTCAAGCGAGAACAGCTCTCCCTCGACAGCATAAAGCAGTACTTCTTCAGATGTCAGAACGCCGACGCCAGATTCGACGTGCTCTCCGAGATCTACGCAAGCTTGTCACTTGGACAGTCTGTTATCTTCGTTCGAAAGAAGGATACAGCCAAGAGCCTTGCCGCTCAACTTCGAGCGGATGGCCATACCGTCTCCCTCCTCTATGGGAACCCAATGACCCCCGACGAGCGTGACCGAGTAGTCGATGAATTTCGTGCTGGTACAACCAAGGTACTTTTACAAAATCTATCTACTTCTCCTCGAAAGCTGTCTTTCTTAAGAATCATTTCCTCAATCAACTCTGCTTCCTGTCCAACAGGTTCTGCTCACCACCAACCTACTCGCCCGCGGAGTTGATATCCCTCAGGTTACTGTTGTCATCAACTACGATATGCCTACTGACAAGTTTGACCAGGAACCGGAGTTTGATACATACATGCATCGAATCGGTCGTACTGGAAGGTTTGGTAGAAAAGGTATTGCGATCAACTTTGTGTACAATAGCTTCTCTTTTCGAATACTGAAGGAGATAGAGACCTTCTACAAGCATACCATTGAGGAGGTTAAGGACGTTGAGGATTTGGAGGAGAAGATCAAGAATATTTAGGAGGTCGTAGGCTCTTTCCCTTCCGCGTGTGCAGAAGAGAGCCGGTATTTTTTGATTTGGGTTTCATGTGGGAGACTCTTCTGTGTAGACTTTACTGGACCACAGGGGTCAAACGGCGTTGCAGGAGAGTGGATGGTCTGCTCTGACATTGAACAGCATGTTTAACAAACTACACTATCGGATTCTGACAGAAGATTCAGCTTTCCAGACCCCCCCTCCTCATCCCCCCAAGCTCGTCCGCTCGACTGCGCGCAACACTTAAAATGCTTTCTCGAACGCACTGAGTTGGTGCTCGAGAGGCTTCGTCAGTTAAATCCTTGTTGATTGAAAAGAAGCGAACTCCCAAATCGTTAGAGTCTCACTACTGGCACTAGGGAAACTGAATGTGCTTTGTTCTTAAGCTCTTGCCATGCCGCTGCACCGTCAGCGATTGAGCGACCAGAGCACGCCGCGTCTGTTGGTGACGTTCATGAGTCCAGAGTTTGCGGGGGCATGGTAGGTAGAGACTCCGTGGATTCAGTTACTCTTGCAGCGCAGGGAATTTTACAGATACCTAAGATCATGTTCTGAGATCCGGATACCAATGAGGTTCAGCTACAGGTTTCGCGCGCTGTCGGTGTAAATCCTCCTCGTTGCACCGAAAGTCAAGCAGCTGACCTCATCCGCTCTAATCTCGGGGTGAGTTAACAAGTACCTAGCCTGGCAGTACGGTGTCTTCTGGGAGACCCGTCTGTTGTACTAATAAATCATATAGAATAAAAGCTCCGTCCACTTCTGGGAGCCGCATCTGAGAGATTCCCTAGCTGCCCCAAAACATACATCAACCACATCCTTCCCAACCAGATGACAAGATTCCGTGGTCAGATACTGCGGCAAAGACGCAGAACACGCGCCCCTGAAGCGTTCCAAGCTTAGCCCGATCAACAAGCTCTGTTCACTATCTCGAGGGAGTGCCTGGGAGAGGGGGGAGGGGAAGTGTTACCACCCAGGACGAAATACTCGTAGGATACCCTCCCACAACCTACTTGGCAAAGTTTTGTTTTTGGACATTAAATCACGATGAGAGGAAAGCGGTCTCCAAACTCCTCCTACCCCAGAGTAGTTACCCTCCTCACCCTCCTCCCTCTCAGCACCCTGACCACAAAAGTTCTAATCCTTTCCATTTTAACGGGCCATTTCTCAGCAAAAATTTCATCATCTCAAAGCGCGATGCTGATATTCCTTTTTAATATAAATAAAATGGAAGACAACCCCCAAAATTACCGACCGTTCATTGAATTTCTTCATAAAAAAAGATTGAACCATGGCAATATTATTTGAATATTTTATAAATACGAAACACAAGAATATGTCCAACCAATGGTCGTGTGAGAACTATCTTGGCCATAAAATTTCTTCAAAAACATAGGAGATCAATGTATCATGGGAATCTCTTGAGCGATCCTAGTTTTGTGTCTCGGGAATTTTGGATTTGAATTGGAGTAGAAAGCTTTTGGCCGGTTTTTTGGAGGGCCTTAAAATAATTGTTTTCTATATATATATGAGTACCTTCCTACCCCTCTCAGATTTGTTCTTTGGGTATAATTTGTTTTATAATTCTACAGAATATCCGCAAATTTGTTGTAAAATATTGTTGAGGGAAAGGGGGGGGAAGGAAAGGGCGAAGAGTGTGATTGGAGAATTGACGAGATACTGGATGATGCTCCATTTCCAGAAGAGATTCGTAAACGGTTGCGAATTAACTTTAAAAATTGAAAAAGAATAGATTACCCCTAAAACGCTTTTCAAATTCATTTTCTGACCCAAAAAATAAGGTCTGATTTATTTTTACTGCTTGAAGAACTGTCTCATATTGATACTTTTAGGGGGGGATAGATTTAGACAGAGTTAGCCTCATTTTAGTACACATGACCGGCAGCAAGAGGAATCATTTTGGCGCGGAAAATTGTCAAGTATATTCAAAATCGAATAATATTCAATCTTTATAGAAAGTAAAATACTAGATAAACAAAGCCTTCAGTCAATAAAGTATTCCTCGATGAGATTTTGTTGCGCGTTATCGAATGATTTTTATTCATTACAAAATCGAACACTCCAAAAGTTACTGCAATATAACATGTGGTGTCCTTTGTACGTGAGACGTAAGCACTAGTCAAGTCCGCCTTTTTGTGTCGTCCACGCTTTGTTTTTTTTCTTTTTTCACCCCTACCCCTCAAAATCCGCACCCAAGATTTTGCTGAGCGGAGAAAATCTACCAGACCCCAGCAAGGTTCCAAATTTTTCGTGCTCGATTGTGTTTTGTGTATTAAAAACGTCAGATGGTGAGTTTGATAGACGTTCATCTAAGGGTGTTGTACGAATGTTCGTATTTAAGTGTGCATTCCAATGCATGGGACGAAGAATTTACGAAGATGGTTTTTAAGGGGGGTAGCAGGGGAGGGGGGAGGTTGGGGGGTTAACGGAGGACTACTATTCCTTTCGGTGGGAGCTGATTTAGGGGGTTTAGGAAATTTTTGTTTGTTGAGGTTTTGGTATATTATATTGTCGTGCGTTTTGAGGGTGTTTTTTGGTAGTTGAGGTGAGTTGGAGGGGTTACGGTATGTTAGTGGTGAAAAGCTTGGTTTGTAAAAGAAGGGGCGTTTGCGCGCTGTTAGGTGGGTAGGGAACTAGAGGAAGTGGTTGGAGAAGGGCCTAACTTTTAAGCCTGAGAATGTTGCTGTAGGGCGGGGTGGGGGGGAGAAGTTTGTATTATTGTCATTTGTTAGAATAAGTAGAAGGACCATGGAACCTTGGCTCTGAGCTCTGCGCTGAGCCGCGGGGAGGGTGTTAACGAACGTGTTTTTGCGTGTCAAGGTGGTCCGGTTGGGTTTTTAGTGTTGGGTTAGTTTGGGGGGCCCCTTTTTGGTGGATTTTGAGAGCGCAAGGTTGGGATATGCTGAGTTCTCCTGTTCCCATACGCACTTTCTGAGCTGTAGAAGATGAAGTTCCTCGAACACAGTGGACTTGCCGACTTGGAAATGAAGTTGTCCGGCCTCGAGGTTGGAGACTTCGTTTTGGACTCGAAGTTTGAAGCTTACTCTTGTAGGTTGCCGCAATTCCTTCGACAAGCTTCTCTCCCTTGGGAAGATTTGATGCTGAACTCCCAAAATCCTTTTGATTTTGCAGGCAAGCTTGCGTTGGGTGACAAAGAACTCTCCAAAAGCTTGGACCGCCGGTTCAACGAGGAGATGGAACGGTCTCAGAGGTCGCCGCAGTACCTTAGTTTGTCTCCCGTCGGCCCTTTAACGGACTCAACCTCGAGGAGAACATTATTAAATTTGATATGCACCCTGAACGCTGCATATCCGGACTACGACTTCAGTACTTTGACCTTGGACTGTCTCACGCGAGAAAAAAGCGTGGAGAGCGTAGTGAGAAGAATTGACTCAAACCTTGAACAGGTGTACAAGTGCCTCGGTCAGTCTCTTCGAACAGCCCTGTGGACGGCCATTGACGAAGTGATCGCTCCGAATGACTGCGAAATATACAGTTATGTCTCTGACAACGAGGAGACTCCATTCGATATGGAGTTTGAAGTGTGGTCCACGCACTTGTTTTTCTATAACAAGCGTCAGAAGAAGGTCTTGTTGATGTCGCTCTCGGCATACAATCGTTTTGCTCTGGAGACGATTGAAGAAGAAGAAGTCGACGACATGGAGTTCGAGATGGACGGCATGGACGACACCGTCGGGTCCAGAACGCCAGCATTGGCTTACTGAGGGGCTTGGCGTAACCCCCGCGTACCGAGCATAGATCTCGGAAGTTGCAAGCTGCGAAACAAAATTTGCTTCGCACGATGGCAATACCAGCGAACGGGCTTTTCTGGTGAAGGCGTAGAGTTTTTAGCTCTGACGGATAAGCGGGTTCGATTCCCGGCGTTTGCTTTTCAATAATACTGTCCAAACATCTCGGCTGTGTAGTGTCTTGATCTTTGGGTGTCCCTATAAATAAAACAAAAAATCTTCGACGTGAGAAATGGATTGAAGGCATTAGTCTCTTCGTGCTCGCATGATTGTCCCAGTCGATCCCAGCAGTTGGCAACGTCCAATTTCACTTGCACCACTCCGTCCCTTCCCCAGCAGAGTCATCTCAGATATGAAGCTGAGGCAAACATGGACCATTTTTCCACCGAAGATAGTGACCCGAGTCCAAAACCAAGCCCTTGTAGTGCGTAGCGCTTGAAACCAACTGCCGATCCGGTGGCACGCTTTTCACCTTAGGACTAGTCCGTGCGTTGGACCCGCTTGAGCACGTGTATACTCAGCAGTCGGGTTGCCCGAAAGCGGGGACAATGAGGCATTTAACCCTCCCCAATTTTTTGACACTCACTTGAACTTGCAGTACTGTGCCAACGCGAGCTTCAGAATGTGACAGGGGTCCAGTACCTGACTTGGAACGGTCCAAACTAGAATACCCATCCGTGGCTACCACATGGCAGCCGTCAGAAAATCAACCGGCACATCCTCCAAGCGCTCAGTCGAACGTTCGCTGGTAAAACCAGAGTGTAGCCAGTCCTCACCACGACATTTTGCACTCGTCAGTCACCGACAATCATCTTCAGAAAAAAAAGAAAAAAGGAAGATCTACTCCTCATCTCCAAGGCGACACGATCCCGCTCTCAAACACAACCACAGGCAGCCAGCAATGACACATCACTCCTATACCGGACATCTGCCGACTAGATAACGACCGACTCAAAACTCAACCCAAACTAACCACCTTCACAAATCAGTCAAAACCTTCGCTATCCATCGAAATTTCTCTGATCAACGGGAAAATCCTTGCGGATCAACAATATCCACATTGAACGTTTCCCATAGGTACATCTCTCCGACCCTCCTACCCCTTCCCCAACTTAACCATCTATCAAAAGCCTATTTATACATCGACCCCAGAAAGAGTTTCCTGTTCACCCGGCCGTCAGCCGCCCGCACAGTACGGAGCGTTGAAATTATATCAAAGTTTCACATCCACGAACAAAAAAAGCTAAGCGAAAGTTATCGCAACCAAAGAAATGGGACAGTTTTGTCGGAAGCTACCAGTGGGAGTCAAATATTCATAAAATGAAAACTTTGTGAAGGCCAGTTTTCAAGTGGCCAATATTTTCGCTCCAAAAGGAAGGGGTAAGGGATTTGTCCCAAGAATTTTCGCCAACATGGGACAAGAAAATTGAAATAGATGTGAAAGTTCAATGATCAATAACGGGGATTCTTCCCTGTATGCCAAGGTTAGAAAAGGTTGCCGATACAGAAGAGACCCTTCCTCACGAAGGAGATCAGAGATATTCATCATGATATAATCCGAGACAACAACCCTGAAGGGAAGAAAGCTAGGCTAGAGAGACAGAACCGGGCTCCAAAAACTAACACGGCATCATAACGCCACAGGATAAAACTAAACGAAGAGAGGGAAACGCGAGTGATTCTCATCGCGATCGCAAAAACAGTCCCGAAACCATACCGCCCCCGGAGCTCTCAACTAAGCCGAAGACCTCGACGATCGAATAAGGTCTGCGGAACAGGGCGGTCTGACACGCCGGATTTCAGGGTGGTCCATTCGTGGTACACAAACTCCTTGTGGCGCCGTAAGATTCGAGCATCTTCACCATTCACAACGCACTCGAGTGAAAGACAACAAACAACGCGAAGCAAGAGGGCAGGGAAGAGTCAGATCAAGATCAGTTTTACAAAGACCGGCCACGTCCTGACGCAAGATCAGCAAGTCTTCCGGGGAACCAGAAGGGACTTCGAATAAAGTTCCGGATTTCAGAATCATCAGTATGGTGGTCGATGAGGCGAGGCACTGGGAGCCGCTGCTCCGTGGCAATCTCTGCACCCTGAGGTGGGCCTCAACGGGTGATATAGAAGACGATTGATTGGGGATGGTGGCGCGTTCTGGCACCTTTCACTGCCAGACAACTCGCGAGCTGGTGAGCTCCATGGTTGCCGAGGGTTTGCCCGGAACAAAACTTTGCAGTGACCATACTCAGGACCAGACCAAAGCGACAGGTCGACCCCAAGTACAGACGGAAGCATGTGCGCAACTCAAAGTCGGCGAGGTCTAACACTTGATGAGCCGGGGTGCTCGTCAGCCATAGAGTGCTCAAAACGTTCCTCGAGCTCCGCAGCCGCCACGTCTGGTCGTTACGAGATGGCTCCAAGGAGGAAAAAAGCACGGCGTTGATGTCCCTGATCTCATTTTGGGCAAGGTATTCTTCTATGTTGGCGGACGTATCGTCACCAGTTTATGCGAAAAAATTCAACCAATTCCATCAACCGAAGAGGTATCTGAACGCTCCTCACTTCTTTAAGTAAGACCTACGAAGCTTTTTGTTGCCAACTGGGGTTTTGTATCATTGATGGGATTATTATTAATTTTTTTTGTGTAACGGCAGTGAATTTTGTCTTGTTTTGAGTTAAGTTTTAGCCGATTTTTGGTTGTGAATATGAAGTTTAGATGATGAGGGTTTGAGGTTGGGATACGGACTAGGGTTGGACGGGAGTGTGGATCCGAGAGAGTAAAGAAGAAGAGTTCGAGTATCTTTCAATGCGTGTCTGGCTTCTGAGTATAGCAGACTAAATTGAAATAATGGCGTTTGCTCTCTCCAATGGAGTGGTTCGAGTGAGGAGCGGAGCGCGGGTTTGTAGAGGGCATGGAGATGCTTCCCAGTTAGCGCCACGTCCGGTTTTGAGGAGCGCCGACCTCACCCGAATGGGTGCGGAGGAGAGCGAGGGATTCCAGGGTTATCCAGAAGTTGATCCTGTGGTATCCCCTGCTCCGCCGGCTGATGTCGCAGCGGTGACTCCGGAGCAGTATGCCAACGGCCGAGCTTTGAGCAGGTTGGGATGGTTGGCGTGGTGGTTGGAACTTCCACTCTCGATGACCACCGCGGCTATTATTGCGTTTGCTCTTGTTACGAAAGGTAGCGCCGTGAGCGCTGCGGTGAGTGCAGGTCTCGTTTTTGCAGTCGCTGCTGTGGTTACGTGTTTGATTTCCATCATTGTTGCGTGGGCCTATGCAGCTATGGGCAGAAGGATAATGGCGGGCAAGAAGAGCTTCCCCGCTTCGAGATTAATTTGGTTTGGCTTGTTCCTTGCCTTCATCGGTATCATACTTTCTCTTTTAGGCGTTCAGATTATTGTCGGCACCACCCTTGGGAAGGCCCTCTCAAGTGGTTTATCCTCCTCAAACGTTGTTCAATCGGTATCGGCCGTAACTGCTATCGATCTTCTGGTCATCCAAGGTTGCGTTAATGCTCTGATGTCGCAATTTATTGCCATGACTATCGCAATGAACCTCTACACTCGATTCCATAAAGCGATTGCAACAGACTGAGTTTTAAAACTCGACCACCCTTATCTTCGATCGTCATCGTGCGCCCAAAACCTGCGTACAGATCTTATCAAATTAAAGCAAAGCGTTCTCAAGTCCTTTAGTGCATCGCCTTCATTACAGCATGACCTGTAAGTGTACAAGAGGGCGCTTGCTTTCAAGCATCGCCAGACGAGGAGAAATCAAATGATTTTGGCTGCGATCAGCATGCGAGAGGCCTGTCTCGGACACAAGAGTCGTTAGGCTATGAGCTGTATCGGTACGTTCCTCAGAAACTATGTGGAGTACTGGTCCACACCCCAAGAATGAAGCCTAATCTCCACGCAATGCTCATGAGCTCAAAAAAGTCGATGCGAACCTAAGAAAGCAGATTCGTGGATGTGTGGAGAGCTAAACAGCATCAACGATTTCCATTTTGCTAAGTCGAGTAGTGACAGGTCCTATTGCGTAGCAAAGAAGCAGGAAGCTAGCAACACGTGGCTAATGGGTTGGAAATGAGGCAAGACCCATCGAGAAAGCCAAGAACGCTGTTCAAAGCAAACGTTTCACCACGGAACTTTTGCGCGGGTAGCTCTCTCCAACCAGCTGGGTACCCAAACGCTGCTGAGAGTGCGCTGTGGACACGGAAACGACGTTATTCAAGTCACGTAGTAAGTACCTGATTGTACACACGAGACATGCACCCAACTTCACGAGTGGGTGCCTGCTGTCAACAGCCACAACCATGTCTACCGAACCCACCCTGAAGTCAAACCACTTCACTGGAAACACCAAAATAATTAGATAGATTCCCACTACTCCACCATTTTACTACATTTAAGCCAATCAAATATTCTAAGAGTAGAAAAAGAAGATCCACCGCCGTGGACCAGGCCTTAAAAATCCCTGATCTCAGTCCATCTCCATCGATTTTTCTTCCATTAAACAACATTGAGCTTGAGATTTGTATTTTTTCAAGGTTCGAAAGGAAAAAACAACGAAGAGCCGAAAGTCAGAAATTGAATATTTGATATAAATAGCCGCCTTTTTGGCTAAGATCTTTGTTTTTGGGATCAATAGTTCGTTTGGCCGTGAAGTTTGGGAACATTGGTTGGGATTGAAAAATTGAATAAAAGTTTGGGCCGAGGTTGGGTATCATAGGCCAGTCTCGTATGGGATCGCGGTCGGAAAGATTAAGAGGTTGTGGAGGTAATTAAGAGGGTGAAGGGAAGAGAGGTGAGATGGCTTTTAGGTACGGTCTGGAGTTCGGAGGGAAATGTTTGGATGGGATGGGTGGGGTTGGGTGGTGGATGGGGGTGAGGATGGTTGTGTATTGGATTTTGAGAGGAGGGTTGGAAAGGACAGATTTGTTTTAGGGTTTTGATCCGCGGTTTGGGATTTGTGGGGATGGCGTTCATAGGGGGTTTGGGATCAGTGAGTAGGGTTAGGGAGGGTTCGCTGAGGGTAAGCAGAGGGGTTGGGGTGTTTACCAGTGGTGTGAGGGTGTGCGGTGGTAGAGCAGTGATGTCAGCGTCTGAGAGAGGTCCGGAGGCAGGGCAGGAGGCAGGTGCTGATGATCGGAAATGGACAGTTTTGAAGTTTGGTGGGACCTCGCTTGGACTTGCCGAAAGGTTTGAGCAGGTTGCAGCGATACTGGAGAAACAGAGTACTCCGATTATGGTGGTGGTATCTGCGGTGGGCGGAGTCACGACTGCTTTGGGCAAGCTGGTGGAGGCGGCTCAGACCCGGGACAATAAAGATCATTATTTGGAAGGCATCGAGGAGATTAGGGAGCTCCATGAGGAACTCGCTCACAGGCTGCTTCCTGAAGATGCTCGAGATACTTTCCTTACCTCCCTGGCATCCTCTCTCCGTGACGTGCGCGATCTCCTTCGTGCAGCGTGGATTGCGCGCTCTACTTCAGAGCGCTTCCAGGATTTTGTCCTCGGGCAGGGCGAATTATGGGCTGCACAGCTTCTCTGGTCTCTCCTTCGCTCTCGCGGACGGAACTGTTCATGGATGGACACAAGAGATGTTTTAGTTGCGAGGAGATCACACGGAAGCAGTCCGCAGAAGATAGTCGACTGGGATCTGAGCCAAAAACTCCTCGACGAATGGCGAAAATCGAACCCCACTGAGATCATCATTGCCACCGGCTTTATTGCACGTGATTCTGAAAGTGTGCCAATCACCTTCGGGCGAAACGGCTCAGATTTCTCCGCCTCCGTGTTTGGGCGCCTTCTCAATGCTAAGGAAGTTCAGATCTGGACCGACGTCGACGGAATCTACACGGCCGACCCCCGTGTGGTGCAAGAGGCGGTACTACTAGAAGAGCTCAGCTACCAGGAAGCGGCTGAACTTGCGTACTTTGGCGCTTCCGTACTCCATCCAGATACAATGGCTCCGACCATGGAAGCAAACGTTCCAATATCCATCAAAAACACGTTTAAGCCCTTAGCTAGGGGAACGGTGGTTACAAACACAAGCCTGGGAAGCAGCACCAGCAGTTCCAAGAGACGCATGATGCCGTGGGGAGCGATTAACGACTCCAAAGGTGTGCGAGGTTTCAGTACTGTCAAGGATGTCGCGTTGGTGAATGTGGAAGGTACGGGTATGATCGGTGTTCCTGGCATTGCGTCCAGGCTGTTCACCGCACTGTATGAGAAGGCAATCAGTTGTATCCTCATCGCCCAGGCGAGTTCGGAGTACTCGATTTGCGCCGCAGTACCAGGACCTCAGGGAGAAGAGGCTGCGGCAGCTGTTCGACAGGCTTTTCAGATTGAATTGGACGAGGGGCTGGTCTCCGATGTGGATGTAGTCTCGAATCTCAGCATTCTTGCAATGGTCGGAGAGAATATGCAGAGGCAACCTGGAGTGAGCTCAAGGCTCTTCAGGGCCCTCGCGAATGGGGGAATCTCTGTGCGTGCGATGGCACAGGGATCCTCGGAGCACAATGTGTCAGTCGTTGTGGACTCGAAGGTTGAGATGAACGGATACTGAGAAGCACGCGAGTGGAGGAAGTGCGAAAGCATGCGTTTGCTGAATTTTTTGCTTCGCTTTTTTGTGTTTGCCTGTCTTTAGCATGAGTCGAGAGCACTCCGAACGGCGCACTCAGCGTTCTACTTGTCCGATCAGACGCTTTCCATCGGAATCATTGGATCCGGCGTTGTTGGCACCGCCCTCATGAGGCAGATTCTTCATCAGCGGAAGTCCCTAAAGGAGCGTATGGGTGTGGATCTCCGAGTGACCGGGTTAACCACTTCAAAGAAGATGTCCTTGTCTGCTGATATAGACTCTGATGACTGGTTGAAAACGGAGGACGTTTTGGATGCGGATTTGGACGCTTTCGCAGCTCATGTGAACGATCCGTCACTACCAAACGCCGTGATCGTCGATTGTACGGCTTCTGAAGTTGTCACGGAGAAGTACGAAGAGTGGTTGAACAAGGGCATTCACATTGTGACACCAAATAAGAAAGCCAACTCTGGACCGTACCCGACCTACCTCGCTCTCCGCCAGGCGATGAGCTCAGCGAATTCCCACTTCTTCTACGAGGCCAATGTTGGGGCCGGTCTCCCTATCATCACGACGATACGTGACCAGTTGCACACAGGAGACGATTTCCTTGAAATCCAAGGAATCTTTTCAGGGACTCTCAGCTATATTTTCAACGAGTTTGATGGAACTGAGCCCTTCTCCGCTGTCGTAACCAAGGCCAAGAGTCTTGGATACACGGAGCCCGATCCAAGAGATGACTTGTCCGGAATGGATGTAGCAAGGAAGGTGGTTATTCTTGCAAGGGAAATTGGGATCCAGGCAGAGCTTGATGACGTCCCAGTAGCATCCCTTGTCCCCGAAGAGCTTCAAGGATCCGATGTAAGTGAATCTACTTCAGTTTGCGCCCCGCCCGAGGTCTGGATGTTTAAAGGTCTTCGATGCTTTGGCGCTCTCCTATGCTCAGGTCTCAATCGATGAGTTCATGAAGAGGCTTCCCGATTTCGACAAGGCGCTCACTGAAATGGCGAATGAAGCAGCTGAGGATGAGGAACTCCTCCGCTACGTTGGAGTAATTGACGCAGTCAGTGAAAAGTGCAGTGTGGAGCTTCGCAGGTGAGTCCGGCAAACTCTCGGAAAAGCGAAACCCCAGTGTTCCCTGTTTCGAGATGTTTGTTTCTCGTAATCTGCTAAGCCGTTGGCTACCGTGTGGTGTACTCCTGCAGGTATTCAAAATCGCATCCGTTCGGAAGGTTGAAGGGGTCTGACAACATTGTCACCTTCCGCACCAAGAGATATGATGACCAGCCTCTGGTTGTTCAAGGTCCTGGAGCAGGAGCTGACGTAACTGCGGCCGGAGTATTCTCCGATGTTCTCAGGCTTGCGGCGCATCTTGGCTCTCCCAGTTCATACGAGTAGAAGGGAGGACAAGCAGATTGTTTGTCCTACCCATGGAGATGAGTTTGTGAATCCCAAACCGTCTCACGGACACGTTCAGCTGTACAGGCTGGGGTGGTTGTTGCCTTGAAAGTTTTGTGCACCTCGCGATCTATTTTCTGAATTGCGGCATGTAAAGAAAATTCCATTTTGTGCACGACTTCGCTCGTGATTAAGTAGAAGGTGACATCAGTGCGGCTCAAGCGTTCTGCAAGGGGTCCTCAGCGTTCTGAGAGACGCTCCTCGAGACGCATGTCAAATGGCTCCAACAAGGGCTTCCAACATACTTGTTTTAAAAAAGTACCAGAAGGGGCAGGACTCAATCCACGGAAAATTAGGACCTAGTCGCGAGTAAGTACTGTACATATTTTCACTGCAGCTTCTGTGAGCATTTTTTCGTCGTGAGCAGCCGAGACGCTGAGCCTTAGGGTTGGTTCCGGAATCTTGTGAATCATTCCCACGTACAAGGGAGCAGAAACGAACACTCCCTCATCCAAAAGCTGCTTCTGCTTCCGCAGGGTGGCTTTCTGAAGCTCAACGTCATCTTCGGTTCCCAAAAGCTTCAGGTGAACGATAGGGGAATCTCTATCGCCAAGTACTTCGACACACTTTCCGCAGCCCGTTGACAGCAGGTCGCGAAACTTGCGCGTCAACTGACGCAGTTTCCCAACTCGTGATTCTCCCTCGGAATCCAACAAGTTCATCGCTAATACGGGAAAAGAGGTTTGTAAGAAAAGAGCTGAATACGCCAAATCCCGAAAGATAAGTCAAGCTGCCTGGGTCCGTACCTTCAATGGCAGCTGTTGCCAGATAAGGTGGTTGCGAGGCTGAGAAACAATAGCCTGCGCCCGACAGGCGCTGGTGGTTGACAACTATCCTCTCGCCAACAATAAAACCTCCTATCGTTCCCAGAGCCGGTGAAAAGTCTCCACCTGATACTTCAATTTCATCCCTAGGGATAGACAGTTCTTCGCACACTCCGTGACCGCTCGCACCTGCCCAGCGACAATGCAACAGCTCGGTTTCAGATATTGGGATTGCAGCGTTTTACGGAAGAGGGGCAACGCACCGAGGACACCGATCGAGTTGCTCTCGTCGACTATCAGTCTGTACTTGTACTGATTTTTCAACATGATAATCTCCTTCAAGGGAGCGAAGTCACCATAATCAGTGTAGAGCGCTTCCAGGACTATGAATCGCCTCTGCAACAAAGGGTAAAAGGATCAGCTCAGTCACTCCCTCCTCCTTCAAAACATACTGACCGAGCAGCCGATGACGTGACCTACCTGTCGCGACGGTCGCTTCGGGTCCGCGACGTCAGCTTGATGGATATCCTCCAAAATTCGCTTAAGATCCTCAAGGTCGTTGTGCTTGAACCAATGAATCTGAGAACGACTGAGGTGACAACCCGCCTGCACTGCATAACTAACTCCTTCATCGCATATCAAGACGTCATCTCGTTTGCAGAAGGCGGGAATAACACTGGACATTGTCGCAGTCCCAAAAGAATATATGATCGCGTCCTTGGAACCACAGAATTCGGCTACTCTTTCCTCACACCGAAGGTGCACATCCGTTGTCCCGTAAAACCCGCTATCCGCAAAATTCAGAAACGAAAACGAGCATGAGCAAACGCGGACTTTGGTGGATGTCACTAGAGTGCACTTGAGAATGCAAAAAAGCCGAGGAGCTTACCGAGGCCCGCATGATCCGCAGCCGTAGTGTTTCATCGTTTCAGCACACGCCTCCTTGACCTGGTCGCTGCCTTGTAAACCACTAAAGTTGAACGACGCCAGGTTCAGTGCTCCTTTCGCATCGGCAACATCGACTGTCTCTCTGGACTCAGACTTCATAACGTAATCATACTCTGCGGCGAGTGAATTCCTTTTCCAAGCGGCCTCCGCATCGGAATGCGGTGGCTCACCTAGAGGAACACTTTTCCACTGTTTGCATGCAAGCTCGATTTCCTCCCTTGTTAACTTTTTCTTTCCCTTAGACTTTGGCTTGTACGCTCTTTGAAGCCAGAAATATATGGACAACAGCACGCACATCAACTCCAGCAAATGCTGGTATTGGTTCATCGATACCCAGGCCTTAGCCTGCTCCGTCAGAAAGTCTATCGAATAAATCCCCTGCATATTCAACAACTCAGATCAACCCCACCAACCTCTCCCTCCTCCAAAAAGCAGCCCCTCCCCCCGGCGATCCGTAAGGAGGCAGTTCAGCATTCCATGTAATTGATTAATAGTTCAAGAGCGAACAACTAGACCAGATAACTCAACTTCCCGCTTATCAACCCAAAAACAAAAGCACCCTCTGAGCTCGGATTGCTCACCCCAACCCCCGACCCCACACTCCCTCACTACGGCCCCGACCGTGTCCCTTCACAACTAAAGAAAAAATCGGAATCAAACGCAAGCACATATACGCACAACCCAGTGTTTTCAGTTTTAACTCTTATCGAAGACTAGTCTGTTGTCTACCCCTGTACAGACCTCCACCCCTCCTCCATCTCACTCCTCTCCTCCCCCTCCACACTCCTACCTCCCCAGAACAGCGTCCCATCCTGCTCCCCGCCTCTACATACCAAGCCTATTCCCATTCTCAGCTCCGGTCGGACTTCCCTCAAACTATTAGAATTCCAAAAGAAATAACCGAACCTCAACAAGTTGACAATTTTACCTGAATCCTGGCCATATAAAAACTAAAAACAAATGTGATTGATTTTAAAACATGTTTTAGGGGTAGTCTGTTTTTATCCACTTGAAGTTTAGGAAGCTACTAACCCCTTGTAAAATGGAATTCCAGATGGAAATGTTGTTACGAATTGAGTAAAATGAGGTTGTTTTTTTTTAAATCTGGGTACTTCCGAATGGGAATTCGATGGAGGTGTGCCTTCGGGGGGTTGGGAGTACGTCAAAAGTGACCAATCACAGCATCCATCAACGCTTTAAATTCGGGTTTTATATGAAAGTTTATTTGTCACCCAATAAATCTAGTTAACTGTCACTATGTGGGAAATTGCTTTGTAAATGGCTCTAAATCTCGGTTCGGTGGGACAATAGAATTATATTAATTTAAATGTTGGAGATATATTTTAAGTAGTATTGATATTTTTCTTTTATCTGTCGCTAAAATGCCTTCCTGCCTTCTGGGTTTACCTTACCTTGCACTCGGCCTCTCCCACCCCACATTGCATACTCTGAGCGATTCCATGTGGAGGTTTTGAGCTGTGGCCTTGGGGACCAGTCTCAAGGAGCGACCGTAGCTTCTTGTCACGCGCGAGTGGATCTGATCCATACCCTCTGTGAAAGTGACCTGGTTTGATTGCAGTTTTGCTCTCGGGATGCTACTACTATGCAAGCGACCTGCGCTCTGCGCAAGTAAGCGTTTCTGAGAGCACGTACCTCGATATAATGCACTGGTCTTGGGTTATCATGAAGCGTAACGTGGTGAGTCGTTCCTGGGCAGAGTACTTCCTATCTTCTTGACTCCCAGAAGAAGTTGAATTGTGAATAGCTGGTCGCTCCTTTTTCAGGGCGGGGAGGAACCGCTATAGGCATCACCAGGTGCATCACTGAGGTGCAGATGGATTGAGCTTGGAATTCTGAAAACGGGCGAATCCTGTACTCCGCACTGTTCAATCCGAACGAATCCTGCGCCTTCTATTCTTTTCAAGCACATATACCAACGTCCGTTCGCGTTACTGTTTTCGTTCGTCGAAATTTCAAAGCGTTCCCGTAAGGCGGTCTCCAACAACTCTTGCGTTACACGAGTGTTCTCACTGCATACAACCAAGATGCGCCCCAACATCTCCAAGCAAACGAACAACTGCGGCAGAGTCTGGCTACAAGGGCCGTCGAAGGGTTGAGCTCGTTAGTACAACTTGGCGTTCGTAAAGCATATCATCCAACACTAGTTGGGTCGTACGAAAATGAACCTTGGAGGGGTTTGTAGCAATTAGTTGCGACGTATACGTTGAGAGCTGGACAAAAAGCCAGTTGCCTCCCAACTTTGATAGAATCTGCAGTGAATAGAGTTCAATGAAGATGCCGCTTTCACTCACGACATGCAGATGAAAGGCCGTATATAGCCCATGAAGCCTTCTGTAAGGAACGTGCGTCTCTGCCCAAAAGGAAACCCCTTTGTCCGACAGTCGCCGTCAGAGCACACGCGGATAACACTATTGGGTAACGGCAAATCTACACGTCGACCACACTGGACCCCGGTTGCTCTCTCTTGAACACGTCGCCACTGCCCTCAACCAGGGTTTCGCGTTTTCGAACGCAAGAGCTTCAGGTGAGCGCTCTCTTTTCTCATAGATTTGTGTACTTGGAAAGTGAATGGATTCTACATCCATGGTGCCGAGAGCTTGGCCCTCAATTTCGCAACTCCAACGAACATCGTTTTGTACAGAAACGACTCCAGTTTGGTTATACACCCGCATGAGATAGGCTGAGGGAGCAAAACACAATCAAACTCTGACAACCGTAGCCACTGAATTACAAGCACGTCCTTAACCTGCAACCGAACTGATATACTATTGTTCCCTAGAAGTCGGACCTTTGCCAGCAACGCGCCCGTGGATGGAGATACAAAACAACTTGTTCCTGAAAGCCTCATCGTGGCCATTCAATGAAGTGGAAAGGCTTTCTATGAGAAGCCTCAAAAACTACCATAAGGGATCTCTCTATCAGCTTGAAGGTAACAAAAAAAAACCAGGCGAGCAAAATCTGTTCGCTTGCTCGAAAAGGACAAAATTGAGAACAGGAGAGCTCCTTCTCCATTACACAGTAGTGATTGCTCACCAAAGACATATCAGCACAATCAAACCATAACCAACGAAACCCTCTCCTTTGTCTCAGACAACTCGAGTCAATTTGACCAAAAAATAAAACAAAATGAACATACATACACGTACGTTATGCTCATTTTTTTCTTATGTCCGCTTTGTCCTCACGATTTTTGACGATACAGAAAACCATGGTATTTTTCCATCCGCGAACACAGGTGGGGATGAGGGCTCTCTGCACGACCCCAAAAACACAACGCCGGAAGTAGAACTTGCAAAGTTTTACTATTAAACAAAAACGGCCAATCGTGCCAGAATGGTCGTCTGGAGGTAAGTAAAGTCCTAAATTTTCCTTCCCTATGGTTTCCATTACTTCGCGGTATGGTTGGTCCGAAAAACATTATTATTTTATAGGCTCCAACAGTGTATTTGATTTTTGTGTATATATTTACAAAATATGTCACTGATTTTGATGGTAGTTTGTTTTTACAATTTTCAAATGGTGTGGACATGGGAAAAGCCACCGTTCGCATACGCGACCTGGGAGCGATATGTGCAAACAGCAACTAGTAGCTATTTGTAATTTTTCTTTTGATTTCGGTGGGAGGCGCCGGAGCTTCGTTCCAGCCATATTGATTGTATTCGGGGTAAAACGTTATATATTCAAATAGAAAGAAATTAAGAACCTTCGGAAATATAATCTTTAAATCTGTATTGTTGTTGTTTTGTTTTCTTCTCTGAACGACCCTGTCAAGAACTTCTGGTGAGGATCGAGAATTTGCAAAAAATTCCATCAACCACCAGCTGAGCTGAGATAGAAAACAGAATAGAAAAGAAGAGAAACAACAAGGGTGGTGTTTTCTTCCGACGCAAAAAGAGAACAAAAGGAGGGGATTCTTCCGTTTACATCGAGATTTTATCACATTGTGCATATTATTTTACTAATTGATCCCATCATCCAATCATTTCCGGGAACTTCAGCTTTGGCTACGTCTGCAGGGGTGGAGCTCGAAAAATAGTGTAATACATTTTAATATTGATAGGTCTGGATGTGTATTCTTGCTTAGGGGTTAGTGGGAATTAGGATGTACTGTATTCTCAAGGTATTAACTATATAATTAGTCCTTTTTTTGTTTCAACCGCTCTTCGTGGATCTAGCACTTTCGAAGGCCTCATAATCTTTTATTTTTTGTGCGTGCCCACCTCCAAATAAACTTTAATGATTCCACAAAAGGCGGGAAAACAGCTGGAAATGTCATTTAATTTTCACAGGATTTAAGAGGTTAGTGGCCACAAGACTAGGCCACGTCTACCACGTACAGAGCAACAGGCTCAATCTTAATAGAAGATAATTTCTGGATGGCTTCAAACGCATTTCGTTCTTCGATGAGGTATCAACTAACTGATATCCGTCCAGGGGCCCTGGAGGGTGCGCAAGGCATTCCCACTGGCCCTCCGCATTTTGAATTTCATATTAATCTAAAGCACAAACTGAAGACCGAACGTCTTTCTTGGAAGATTCATCCAAACAAATAGCCCGTACAAAATGGGTTGTGATTTGTTTGGGTGGCTCATCTAGGCGAAAGAAAATGCGAATGGGCCTCAAATTTTTATTTTTTTGATGAGGAGAGTGCTTTTTATCCGTTTTGCAGCCTATTTTTGTTCGAGGAGCGTCAGTTTATTTCTTCACCAAATCTAGAATTCGCAGAGTCTCATCAGCGCGATTATTGCCAGTTGCAATATGGAAGCCTTGGATCTCGTCCTTTTTGGTTGCGCTATGCACTCGCAATTGTAAAACAATGCATTTTCCGCTCCCAAGGTGAGAAATGGAGGTGGAAGCTTGTACGGAAGCAGAAGCGAACCCTAATGTTTACCATTATACACACAAACGGCGAAAGCGGGAATCCATCTAAAGACCCCCTTTCGAAAGGGCTGAGCAAAACCAAACAAAAAGAATTCAGTGAAATGGAAGGACACGCTGGGTGTTGCAAGAGGCTCTCGTGTTGTTGGGTAAGTTGGTTTAGTGGATTTTATTTGTGTTTTTCTTGGGTGATTTTGGCCAATGGGACGAAGCGACGTTACTATTTCCCTTCCCCACTCCAACCCCTGCCACTGTGATCGTTTGTCGCTCTATATTAGTTTTCGCCTACACGCTGGAAACGATCGATCGCGGTGGAAAGAAAGAAATTAGTGAAGGGCGGTCGTGGCTATTATTTGGGTGTGCGGATGTGCTGAATAAATTCGAACAGAATCGCCGGAGAGACCCTAAAATACGACGAGTACACTCAACCAAGGTAGCTACGTGTTAAAGTAAGAAATTCCGCAAAAAAGTGATTACAAACCCCTACATCCCGACAGTGCAAAGAAGGCAAAAGATGTAGGACGCCGTTTTACGGTGATGTGATCAGACAATCTGTGAAGTTCGTGTTTTTTTTAGTGTTGCAATTATGGACCTGTCGCTCAAGACGGAGACCATTCCAGAAAAGAGCCATGAGCCACTGCGAGGCCCCATGGGGATGGTCAATACAGATGACTACCAGCAGAAAAAACTGAACCATTCAAAATTTTCCTAAAATACGTGGATACGCACGACGTCAATCAGTCACTAGAAGCCAATTCTAAAGCTTTTAGGGCCTGATTGGGATTCGTCACAAGTCCGAGTCGCTGACACCTAGTTCCTATCTCTTTGGAATTCTACTTCTGGTTCGTTTCTCATACATACCAGTATTCGGTTCCATTGCGACAATGCGACGCTGATAGCGTGTGATATCCCCTAAGGAGGCACTCATCGGCTTGGAATGAGGGGGACTAGGCTAACAATACGTCCCGTTTGGCAGGACTCGATTCGTTTTAACGCATGGAGCTCTGACAGCCCCTTTCTTCATTTTCTTTTCTTGTCGTGGGAGGGTGAGGCCATTTCAGTTTGTCAAGGATAAACACAACGCTTTCTTTCCTTGGCGGTCTGTGTGCGAGTCTACAATGCCTGCTGTGGGCAGCAAGCTTTTTAAGGATGGCGAAGGTATGGCGTGGTTTGCGGTTATCCACAAAACAGCAGCTCAGTCCGAAATATCGTGCACAGAACATCACGAAATTCTATCAAAATACCTCCTCACCCACCCACCCACGCACTGCAAACGTTATGTACATTGCTTTCATACAAAAAAAAAAGTGACTGTTGGCGCCGCCGGTCTCCACATCTGGAATGTTGCCTTTTTGTTTCGCTTTCGTCCATCATGACTCGTAAGCCGTCGTCCGCCTCCCTGCTGCATGGCAAGATTGTTTTTCTGCTCCATTTTTTTCTAGAATTATTGGATGTTTTCGTATTGTTCCCTGGGCAACTTTTTATCACCCTGGAAACGCACGGTTTTAGTCTATGTGGGCTGTGGACCGGCATGTAAAGGCGTTCGTGATTGCAGATCGAACATGCAAAAAGCAAATTATTAATATTATTCTAATATCCAGTTTGTCGTGCCCCCCCCTTGCTCACACCCCCGGGTCATCGAATTCGTAATTCGTTGCAGCGACTCTTAGCTTTTCAGAGTCCCGGTGGAAAGACACCTAAAAACAAAGGTTTTTATCTACTCGCCAAAGATTGGATTGGTCCGTGTTTGGGAACGCACAGCTTTCATTCCTCGCTAATAGTTTTGTTTTTTCTGGTTGCATGGCATATGGGGTCGACGTAACAAAAGCGTATCATTCGTTCAAGACAAACAAGGCGACAGTAAAGGGCGTGCGAGTCCGGGAGTTTTTCCTATTTTTTTTATGTCAGCAAGCATAAATAAGCAATCTTTGGGGGAGTCTTTTTTCTTCTTTTTTTTGTCGGTACACGGACGGGAGAGGGCGGATGAAAGCACTACGAAAGGCGTCATTTGCGCTCCTCAATCTACACATCGATTGCTCTTGACGAGGCATTCCCTTGCGGCCTCGAGAATACACATACACACACAACTCTTCTTTTTGTTAAAAGTTTCAATGTGTCAAGGATATTTTTGTTTGGTTTTCCAACGACTTATTGCCTTGGACCTGATTTTCCAGGGTTTTCGTTAAGGTTTTGCAGTGGGAATACGCTCCATACAATTTTATGCAGAAAAAGGACTTTTCCTTAGCGATGAAGCAGAAGAGACTGCATGGAACGATGATTCAAAAATAGGGCAGAATTCAGCTTCTATGCGTCCTTTTGAAGGTATCAAGAATTCTTGATTTTCATGAGTATTATCTGAAAGTTTCGGTTTACAAGACGTTTTTATCCGGAAATTGAGGGGGACGTCCACGAGCACCCTCAAATATTATGGACAAACCTACTCACTAAGCAGCTTTGATGGCAACGTTTCAGCCCAGCACGGTTTCTCACCTTGCATTTCCGAATACAGGAAATATTTTGAAAAATCTTGACCTTGAACTATCAAGGCGTATGTAAAATTTATATCTCATATACACTATTCCAATCTTTTTCAGTACCCACTATCAAGGCTCCACTTGAATTTTTTTCTTCCAAATCAAATCCGGAGCCCCTTTAATGTTTTTATACCCCCCCCCACCATCACCCCTCACAAAAAGCGTTGCCCCCCGCTCCCCCCTTCCGCCCTTTAACCACCTAAATTGTTTTTAATCTTTGGACCCTCTGGTCGAGAGGGGGGCGCCTTAGTCCAGACCCGACCTTCGTTGAAAAATTTACTCTTTTGTTTATAGTTTTTCTTTTAAAACGACTGCTTTACGTCAGACTATGTGGACCCCCCACCCCCTTCCATCTCCCTCCTCAATACTCGTTTAGCGGAGAATTCATGACTAATTGAAAACCCCGTTTCTCCATTTTTGTGCGGGGGTTAGGTGGGCAAGATATGAAAATAACAAACAAATGAGTAAATTTCAGCAAGATAGATTTCCCACCAATTTGTTCGAACTCTATTCTAGGGATAGTATATATTTTAGAGCCCTTGGCTGCACGATCAGAAAAGGGGGTGGCTTCGCTTCACCGTGCTGGGATTCGGTTCTGTACTAGTTTTTATTCCCTTATTCAAAATAATATATTTATACTGTTTCCATTTTTTTCTTTTTCTAATTATCCAGCTGGATTTTGTTTAAATAAAAAACTCAGAAGTGTTTTCTTTTTGAGTTTTGTTTTTTATTTCTACGACGTTTTCTTGCTGGCGAGTGGGGGAGGAAAAAAAAATGGATACAGGGGGGAGGGGGTGATTGATAAGCTTATGAGAGAATTAATCATCTTATAGTAGAAAACACTAAGGTCTCTGTAGACCCCGGACATGTGGAAATGGATCGTCCATTTTCAGGAGAATTGCTAAGACAGGTTGCTACGTTTTTTTTTTGGATTTTCTTCCATGCCCTCACTAAAAGAAACCCGTGTTTTCGCTGTGGTATTTTTGTTGGAAGAAATATTATTGGGGTTGAGGTGGGTATAGAAATTATGTTGAAAATAATGGGGAAGGTTTTTGTTTTTTTTGGGCTGCGCAATGGGACGTTGGAGTGAAAGCGTGGGCATGTGCTTTTTAGGGTTAGTAAGCTTTTGCCTTCCAGTTTCGCAGGGAGCAGAGGGATATAAAGGGGCATGAAGTGACCACAGCCTTTGCTGCGACTTGCCCATGATGGTTGAGCGAAGACGAAGCGTAGAAGGAAGGAAGTGCCTAGATGGAGACTTGACGCGGGATGCGACGATAGGGAGAAGGCTCTGAAGGATGTATACCATTTCAAGTGTGTCGGGCAGATCGGACGGGTCTGGTCAGGCCAAGGCTGTCAAACGGCGGGCTAATTTTAACCTGGACTTTTCGAGCCCTAAGGAACCGGTGGGAGTGGAATCGGACTTTGAATGGCTGTTGGAAATGATCTTGCAGAGCACTGAGGAAGAAAGCGTCTCTATGGTCATGCCCGGCGAGGAGTGCTTCCCAGCGCCAAAGAAGATGAAGAGGTCGGCGTCGGTCACGGAGATGTCCTCTTCAGTGCCTGTCGAAGTGTTGTCTATAGATGAACAGGAGAGATGACAGTTTGCCGCTTTTTCCTAACTGATTCGTATATTAAGAAGTGAAATTAATTCGTATATTATGCAAGCACGATCCGCATGAAGACGGCGGTGTGTATGTGAATGACCTGTACATCACAGAAACTAAAGTAATAGTTCATATTTGTTTATATCTTGAGCTCCTAAATGCCCAACAGCTCCCCCTGCAGTACCATGTATCTGCAAGAGCACGTACTACCGTGAGTACCTCCCGAGATTTCCGGTAATTTTTGTTCGATGACAGGCTGTCTATCGGGATAGAGACAGTCTGTCGATTAGGTAGTGCCTTGAGTACCTCCCGAGATTTCTGGTAATTTTTTACACGATGACAGGCTGCCTACCTGGCAGAGACAGTCTGTCGCCAAACAACAGAAATTCTAAGAATTACAAATTCCGGACATAGCAATTTCCAGGCAGACTGCATTTTGTAATTCCATGTCCTTCCATATTATACGTGATTAGGGAAGCTTCATGTCACAACATCTTTTTTCGCAATAGTTTCGAATCTTTATTTCTTAGAACAAGTCTGTATTGGGACTTGATCTGGATTTTCTGTCCTAGCTTGCAAAGATGCTGTCATTGCCTCGTTGAATTACGCTGAATCCACAAAACACTCCCATCGTGTTCGGTCGTGAAATTTTGATACGTAGGCAGTAGAGATAAAGGAATCTCGCCCCAATAGACGTATCCAGACTCCATTCCATCATTCTCTCTCCATCCTTAGTGCTGGTGCTGACTGTCGCCAAAGAGTATTGGTCATCATTCGATATGGGGACAGCAGCTTTGTTGTTGTACTCAACATTGTATCCCCCCAAAATAAATATAGGAATCAAATTTTCAACACTTTCCAATCTGAATATCTTGGAAGAAATCAGTTATGGGTGTTTGGCGTACTCCCTGCCTTCAAGGGTGCTGTCATTTTCTTCTTGAATCGCCCAGAATCAGACATGCGCTCTTCGCCGCGCTTGTGGGGTGGGAGTGTCATGTTTTGATCCATTGGCCTTGCCGATAGACAGACTCCATGCCATGAATAGCGCTGGCGGTGAATGCCGCCAACGATATTCGTCTTCAATAGATGTGGGGATAGCTTTGTGCTGCTCTCATCGCGGTGGCGCTTCATCGCCATCGAGCTTGCGGGGTGGGTTTGTCATGTTTTGATACATTGGCGTGTAGAGATATCCAGACTCCAACCCATTAATAGCGCTCGCGCTGAGCCTGTCGCCAAGGATAGTCGTCTTCAATCGATGTGAGGATAGCTTTGTACTCAGTATCTCAGCCCCCGATCAAACATTTCGCCACAGCCAAGCGGCGGTGCTGACATCGTCGTACCACGGAGGCGTTGGAACATGCGCCCTTAAAAATGTAGCCCACGGGACGCACCAGCAAAACGACCCATGTCTGGACACACACCAACCTGTCCGAGAGCTTTGCTTGTCTGCGCTTTCTATAACGGCTTTCAGTTTCTCAGCATCACCCCCAGCAAAGCGAGTCCAAGAAGAAGAAGAAAAACAAAAAAAAAAACCTTCCTCGTGCTGACTGACACCAGCACTTGAATTTTGTCGCCCTGTGCGCACATGTTCATCATCGGAAGTGTGTACAAAGGAGCTTCCAAAATAAATCATATCTGTAAGGAAAACCCGGTGGTCGTCGGAACTCACGTCGCCCCGTTTGTTCTGAACGTAGAATTGTGTCTCGTCCAGTTCAGTATTTACCATATTTGGCTCGCGGGAGGACAAAAAAGTTATTTGGAAGCTAAAAAAACTTTGTTGCCAAAAAAAAGCCGCGTGCGACACACACACACCCCAAAAAAGAATAATTAACATGATCGGTGAATCGGTCCGTAGAACTGAGAAGATGTCTTCCTATTTTAGAATATCCGATCCTTTTCAACGTTAGGGTATCCTTCCTAATATTCAGTAATTTCAGTATTATCTCTATTTTATGTACGACGGATGTGCTATTCTGGAGCTTGTCTAGCATATATTTTATTCAACCCTTGTTGCTTTTATACTAAACCCCCAAATTCAAAAAAAATAATTTATCTCTGATGTGAGATTGCTAAGAAAATTTCTCTCAAAATTGGTCCAATGGGTACAGATATAGAATATCAAGTCCCCTCCAAAATGCGACCTGCCTGGGACGGAAGAGGGTCGGGGATCCTGAGAAGAATGGGTAGAGGCCAAGACTCTGTTGTGGGTGATACTCCGATGAGACGTCAAGGAAAAGCCTGCTACTTTTTGTAGAGAACTATTCCCAAGAGACCTTGACAGGAGAAGCTGGCTTACGGGGGCACCGGTTAGCACCAGTCGGTAAAGAGCAGTGGGCAAAACACTCTTGACGAGTTCCTGGCGATCGCTTCGTGCGAAAATGTTGAGAAGACACTCTGGATGCTAGTCCAGGATGGATCTTCAAGCTAAGAGCTATGTTCGCATTCTCGCATCGAGCTTCTACTTTGATTTCAACACGAGGGTGCTCCAACCTCTACAAGCTGCTTCAGTGTCCTTCGTGAAGTTTAAAAGTTAGCCTGTCTCCAACAGCTCTCGGCAGTTCTGATGCACTGAAGAGGCCGTCTTCTCGTGAGTGGCGAGTTTTGGCAGCAACACATACAAGGAGTCACTATCATTAGGACCGAACTAGAACCGGGTCAAGCGCTGGTCTCTGAAGTTCTGCGATTCTTCTTTACTATGTAGAATTGACAGCTGCCACTCTCCATGAACACCTCAATCTGAACACGATACGGTTTGACGTTGTGCACACGCGAAACGGCCTTTTGCCAGACCTGCCATGGAAGTGGTGACATGATTTGAAACCAACTTAGCGGTCTCTAGCATACGAATCGAAGTGTCTCCCATGCTCATCCTCTTGCTCGAGTTACAATGCCTAATTGAGTTTCAAGCTCAGGCAGGGAAGACTCCGTTGTTCTCGCTCCTCGGTGACAGCTTCGACAGAACATCCCCGCTCTGTCGAGACAGTGCAACGACGTCCTTGACTTGCACTACGGCCGCAAAGGTACTAGCGATCTGGCAGGGTTAATCTATCGCTCCTCCGCGCCAGATACCCCAGGATCCTCGGTACTGAAAGGCATTAACATGAATACGAAGCTAGTCCACACCATGTTCGGCAATAGTTTTCTCAAAATCGTTCCTTGCGTTGTCCATCTCCGCACTCACAAACTGTTCATATTCCTCGTTGTCACTGTCTTCATCGTCCTCCGCCGGTAAACCCTCCAAGTGATCCTTTCATTTCAACATCAGTGGCGGAAATAGTTAGAGCTCGAAAGTCTAGAATCCTGACAGCGAAAGCAGAATTCAATTTTCCTGTCTATCCTACCGCTCTGTTTCCTTCTACTGTATCAACTCCTTCATCAGGTATGTCGTCCTCATCAGAATCCTTATCCGGGGCGTCAGAACTTTTCATCAAGTAAGCCTCAAAACTGCAGTCGAAGAATTGCATACGCAAAACAGTTAGCGAACACAGACAAGCCTTCCGCGCTCGAAACCTAGCTGATATGGCTACAGTCCACCAAAGGGAAGCATGTTCCCCGAAATTTACACCACTAGCGCTTGAAGGGTAGAGCTATACAGGGAAAAAATCCGAAGTAGAGAACTACATGCTACACAAATTACGGTTTGGATGGTCTCTACTCACATTTTCATAGCATCATTGCTCTCTCCTCCAGTAAGTCCATCCATTAATTCCTCCATACCAAATACTTCTGAAATAACTTCCTCGTTCGTATTTCCTGAGTCGGATACGGATCTCGTGGGTCCTCCGGGCCTCTCTCCACCCAGTTGCTGCCGCCATGTAAATTATTATACCATAGACATGAAGAAAAGTCAGCAGACCTCGTACAAAACTTTCTCAGAGAAACACATCTACAGGCATCACCTTGCTGGTGCGTTCTTTCTCTGCGGCCAGATGCTCCTCACAAAACAGTTCAAATTCGTCTAGGACGTCTTCTCGCAAGTACTCCATCTTATTCGGTCTATAATCAAAATTCGACAAGAACTCCTCCACCTTCGAGGTAATCAAGACAATATGCCCCAAAAATCCGTTGCGATAATGCTCATCTGTCTCCTTCTGCATTGTGTCATTCGTTGTTCAGAAAAATTCCTGTCGTCAGGGGACCCTCAAAACTTGAAAATCATCAAAAAGAACGGTACTGTACCTTTCCTAGGTACTTCTTGTAGGTAGCCATGAGCTGCTTAACGAGATAAGTCCGCAACCAAGTTTTCTGGATAAAGGTATTCGTAAACTCCTCCGGGTCCAAGGCGGTAAGAATAGCGGAGGAAATAATCTGATGCAAGATGCTTCCCCACTCATAAGTGAAGAACAAATCCAGCAGCAAGTTTGGGACATCCAGGTCTGACATTGCCCCTTGCAGATCCTAAGCGTACGAGTGGATTAAGTGATATGGGTAGTGAGGATGAAACTCGGACTGCGTTTCATGAACCAAGACTCGTCCGCACCTCGCCTCCCATTTTCAAGGCTGCGACGAAAAGCTCTACTAGCTTGAGCTTGAGCGATCCAAGAGGTTGTTCTATAACGCCGGTAGTCGTCTCCAGAGGGGGGATATACGACTTCCCCTGTAGTATCTTCAACAATCTCGGGATCCTATTCTTAAGCTCCCTCTCCAGCATAAACGTGCTCACCTGAGAATCGAACCAATCAGGCAATCAGCGCTCTTGACCACGTGGCCACGAGATCGTCTCCCGCCATTGATAAATTAACCAGTCTTACCAATTGCTCCCTATTTGTGGAGCTCACAGACTTTGGGGAAGGCAAAGGAGAACTGCCCACAGGAGTTGAGCGTGGGCGGGAAGCAGTCATTGCCCTGATAATACTGTTCATTTCCTGCTGCTCGTCCTCATTTTTCGGTCGAGAGGGCGAACAAAAGTTCAACTCCGTCGTCAGGAGCTCAATAAACACATTTAGTACATGAACGAGTCCGATTCGGACTATCGGATCTGTGGAGGGTGGAACGAGCAGGAACAGCGTTTCTTTTCAGAGCCGACAGACTAGCTTGGCAAGATGCGGCGTAGCCAAGGACTCTCTTCTCACCGCTCAAATCCCCATTCAGAGCCGTATCCATAATTCTGCCAATCGTCCCAGGGTTGCTAAAAATGTTCAAATCTTCAGGCATTGTATAGTGCGCCTGAGATAACTGCAATACTCGTCTCGTGAGATCCACCATGACCAGGGACGAGTTCTCTATCCTCTCATATCGAAGCCGTTCCTCCTCCTCGTCGGATAGGGAACTTCCTTCCTGGATGGTAGCTATACACAGGTTTCCCAAACCCTCCAGGATCTCGCTCTCCGCAAGTAGTTGTACAGCTTCTGGACTAGGAGGTTCAACAATCGTGCTGAACGGTCGTTCCTGAGGCAGATACACGTGCTTCAGAGCGTATTTTCCAGCACGTCAGTGCGCACAAGCCCGAGAACGAATACTTACAGTTTCAGGGTTGTCAAGAATTCTAACAATAATATCTGTTATTGGAGCTGCATTCGCATTTCGAAGGATCCCAATCATGAAGTTTCGTCGCTGTAGAATCGCCTCCATTGTTTCGGCCTGATATACATGCACGCATCAAGCTCCTTTAGAACACAATAAATTCATGTCTCAACCCCAAAGCGCCGTCTTCAAACGATCGCACAGCTTGAGCAACTTTCCATACTTCCTAGACAGGATACTTACGTTCTTAATCCGAAGGAGGCACACAACCACCTTCGCAAAGTTCTTGGCCTGAATCGGATCTATACCCTCTTCCGAGTCCAAGAGATCAAAGACCCGCATCATCATGCTCGTATTATTAACCAACCCATCCGTGATTTTCGCCTGCTCCGCGGAGAGAACCTCAGAAGCAATATGTGGGTACTTGAATTTCAATCTCGCCTTGGTATCTTCATCCGCATCTTCTGGAATTTCCGGTTTCTCCAGGCTGCATGTGATCAACTCCTGGGCATTGGAAGGGCATTACGATCGTTATTTTACGAAACAACAATGATTCTGACCACAACCACTCCAAGCCCTTAGTCAAAGGGTGCGAGAGGTGGGGGACGGGAGCCCCGCAAATGCACAGTACTGCCCGTATCCTGCGAGTGTAATGTCGATTTTTCACGCTCTCACCTGCAGCGTCTCTTCCTGCGCGAGATAGTCTATCAGTCTCACGTTGTCTGCTCTCAACTCGGCCAAGAAATCGTCCTCATCCATAAACTGCTTGAGACCGATGACGCCCTCAAAGGGTTCCTCAACGGGTTTCCCTTCGAGCTGATCGAGCAGCTTTTCCACGGGGGAAGATGCATATCCACCACTAGAAAGGAACATGCCTCATCAATTCCTAGGTGGTGAGCAAACGAAGGGCACTCACTCCCTGGAAAGTGGTGGCAAAACGCTAATTTAGCCCATGAGGTAGCCCACCCCATGACTGTTTTTTAAAGTCGCACACCTCGTATTCTCCACCCCTACTCCTCCACTTCGAGAAGTTTTCCACTCTTTGTTCAAACCTGAGAATTCGTCAAGATAAGTAGATCTTAGAGAAGAAGCTGTTGTCGACTCTCGTCCGAGCGGAACTTGTGACACAGTGCCAGGTTTTCCATGCGAGGCCGGCCCGCACGCTCGTCTATCAGAAAGCGAAAAGTCGTATGGTCCAGTCTTTTCACCACGCATTGAATGCTTACCCGCGAAGCCAACCCAATATCTCCCACCAAACAATTACAAATGTTCTAATGTTGGCTCGTTTCCACGGTCTTTAAGAGGCCGCCCCATCACTTCTCCAACCGTTCCAGAAGAATAAACAAGAAAAGAACAACCTCACAGAAAACAACCTAAACACCACCCACTGAGCAAAACTGGTGATATGCTTCTCCTGCTCTTCTTGAAACAAAAAGTGAAAGAGAACCTCCCTTCCCCCCCCCCCAACAAGATTTCACGTCTCAAAAAAAAAAAGGAAAGGGAGGAATCAATCAAAGCCAAAACATCACCACCCTAATCGCAGTCCACTCAACGATCAACCTACTTAACCACCTGCAATTCCGCCTCCCCCCTCCTCCCTCTCCCCGCAAAAGTCGAAATCCAGATCTTCGTACTAAATCATCCTGACAACCCTTTTCCACTTCCCTCCACTTCCCCCTCCCCTTCCCGACAAACAAAAGGAACCCCAAACCCTCCTCTCAGAGCCCACAAAAACCACGAGATTAAAATGACAATCCCTTTTTTCTCCCACATTCAACCTTTCCCCCCTCAAAACCCCCTCAAAAACGCGCTCATCAAATCCTTCTCAAAATCCATCACAATGAGAAAAAAAAACAAAAAAAAACAAGCGCTTACATTACCAAAATCCACCTACCCCCTCCCCCCCATTCTTTTCCTGCTGGTTCCATGCCTTAAAGCTTCCCCTGTCAATGGTAGTCATTACCATAAAAACATTGAAAATCCCAACATCTCAGGTAACGAAATTACAGTTTATTCCTAAAACCACCCCCCTCATAAACAATCAAACAATCTACATTTCTGAATCAGATGATTGAGCCCCACCCCCTTCCCCCCCCAATCCCACACCGCTCTCTCCCCCGGGGACATCTTGTTGTCATAATTGTGCCCAAAGGAAAAACAATAAAATTACAACATCTAAAAGGCAAAAATATCTGCACCTCCTTTATAAATACAAAAACAAAATGGACAGCTGTAGAGTAGTGTTTTGTTTTTTTTTCCCGCTTTGGATTTAGTGCGGAAGCTGCATTTTTTTTTCTCTCTGTCTATTTCTCTCTATCTGTATGGCCCGAAGCTGTTGGTATTGCATTCTCTTTCCCCAGCTCTCCCCCTCCCCCCCCCTTCCCAGAGGATGCTTAAGGTCAAAATCTCATCGGATGATTTCGAAATATTCAGTTATTCAGATGATAGTGAACACCATGTGTTGGAATAGCCAACCCCTTAGAGAATGAAATGCAAGAAGTTTTGGGCAGATCTCAATATACTCTGATTTTGTGGTGGATTTTTCTAAATTATGGGCTCAATTTTTTGATGGATGGGGTAGACGGTTGGGAATTTATCACGGGATCGCGAAAAACTTGGCCAGGAGAAGCCAATAGTCTGTTGCAGGTCGAGTCATAATCTGGAAATAATCTCCTTTTGTAGGTAGAATGGTGTCATATTTTTCGGTGGAGTTGTGGATGGTGCGTTTTTGCAGGTGCTTAGTGTTCGAACGCTTGGTTGAAAGTGACATAGACCGGTACGATTGCTAGCTTTCCACTACATAGAACAGACCACTGAAAGAGTGCATTTATGTAATAAGAAAAACCCCTCCTTCAAGTCCCTGGCAACTGTTCACCCCGGTTGAGCCTTCCAGATCACCACTCCGAGGTACTGCCAAGAGGCCCTCCCCATTCGTACAGGAGCACTCAACAGTTCTGAAGGGCCCAAGCAGGACTGAACTTCCTAGGCCCACTTCATATCGTATTCCGTAACGTTTCTGGTTGCTTAACAACGTATATTGCTCCCCATGTGCTCATCCTCAGTCCGATGGAAAGCGTGTGGCTGACGACGAATATGTGATTTCCTCGGATCCTTTCTGAAGACGCTTGCGACCGTCGGGAACTCGTCGGGGGAGGACGGGTGGAGGTGTGAGGCTTAAGGAAGCGCCATCGCGTTGGATTAAAGGGACATATTTAACCGCAACCATGGCCTTCGTAGGTGGATTTTGCGCTTCGTCAAGGTCCTCCCCGAGAAAGATTTTGTCGAGAAACAGGAGGGGGGGTCGGGTAATGGTTACGGACTGGTCTGCGTTGCCGGATTTCAGAACAGATGCGGAAAAAAGAACGGGTGCAGATGGAAACGGAAGTGCAAAGGACAATGGAAATGGAACTGATAACTTGGTTCTGGTATCAATAGAGCGTCCGATGGGTATAGCCTTTGAGCAGACAAGGGGAGGAGTTATTTATGTTGCAGAAGTTGTGGACGGATCAAATGCTGAGGGAATGGTGGGACCTCTGCATTTGAAACGTTCTCCCGAGTCTATTGCTTTCTTCAATTGCTGACAAGGAATTTTCTCCTCATTAGTAGATTCCAGTTGGCGTTGAGGTGGTCTCGGTAAGCTTACCCTTTGGAGACACTGTATTCCCTATAGCGGGCAAAGGTATTGATGAGTTCGAATCGTACTTGATGGAAAGAGACGAGAAAGAGAAGTGCATAAGTTTGGAATACCGTCAGTATCCAGGGGGGCTGGAGGCTCTCTTGGAGGCATCGTACGATGGACAAGTTGGTGAGATAGGTTTCCAGGACGCAATGTACATGAAGAAGAAGATTGCGAACCTACCTTATCCAGTATTACAGGACGAAGAGAGCTTTGAGGAACCCTCGGGCGGCGAGACAGAATTAGACGCGAGCACGATGGAAATGCTTTCGAAAATGAGCGTAGAAGAGAAGCGCGATTGGTTCAAGGAAAATTACAAGCCATAATTTCGCAACTACGACAGCGGCGCAATGCGCTTAGTTTATCTCTTGATAGTGGGCTCTCTTAGGAATAATTGCGGACGCGTAGTGTCTCACAAAGAGGTATCCCATCAACATTAGGAAGACAAGGAAGGAAATGGTGGTGACATGAACCCAGTTCACGGTGAATGTTGAAAAGTACAAAGTGTACTCCAGTCCGCAGGATCCAACAAGGACATAGTCATCATCTGCGGATGAATACCCCTCGCATACGACTTGCGTGAAGCCGAAGTTTAGGTTGTCCTTGAGCTCTCCCTCGCATTTCCAAGTCACGGACGAACCGTCATATCCCATGTTCGTGCACCTGTCGGGTCAGAATCATTCAGCACATCTCCAGCCAAAAGTTTGACAAGAGTCAAAGTCAACCGTATCAGAAAAGGTCGAATTCTAGTCCTCACCTCACAAGCTTCGGGTACTTCCACCAATACCCACGCGCAGATCCACCAATACATTGTAGTTGAGGACGCGGCGACGCCCTCCTCCCGGTCGTTGTTTTCCTCTGATCAAATATCAAACTCGAAATTCCCTGCTCCAACACCTTATCACTCTTCGATCTCGTCTCTGACAAAAGCTCCAAATCATCCTCCGTCAATCCACCGACCACGAGCAAGCACGCTCCAACCCAAAACAAAACAAACCTCATCATCGTCTAATAAAAAAAAAAAAGGAGGACGATGAACACGAAGCCTCCTTCCGGATCAGCCAACCCAGCTCAGTCTCTCCCCGCAACCCGCAGTCTGTAGTACCGTCCCTAGGCCTCTTCCTGCATTCTCCTCATAAAATCCAGAATGACATTCAAAACCGTTAACAGACAACATTCCATTGGATCCCAAATCAACAGTTAGAGCGTTCTACACCTAGAAATTTCCAAAATAGAAAAACTCTCTTTGATAATATAATTATTTCTAAGCTTCTATAGGGTAGATAATCTAAATTTAGAATTATTCGGAACATATTTTGAGTTGCTCAGTCATTTTCATCTCCGATCAATCCTTTTCATCCATCACAGCTGCTCAGCACCGCGCATGCCACCAGATCCGAAGGAATGCCTTCTGATGCCAGATGACTTTCGGACGGGATTTACCTGCTCCTCTTATTGTACGCAGACGGGTCCGGGAATTTGCGGCGCAGAGTAGTGACCTCTTCTTGACATTCTTTCGCGTCGGTTCTTCACCCCAATCCCTGGACGTTGGCGCTGTTTTCTTGTGGTTTACTTTTGGGATTGAAGCCCCACAGAGCTAGCATTGAGTTTCACCGTAGTTGAGAGTGTGGCACTATCCCAAGCTAGAGTCAGTGCTTGGCCTGAAGGCTTCCCCCGCAACTATAGCTGATATGCGACTTGACGCCACAAATTCCCAAGAGATCGTGCGTGCCTTCCTTTTCCGAATAAATTTTCCAACGGGTGTGGATCCTATTATCCTATTTTGATAATTTTAGCCCTTCGAAGGAAACCATTGGAGGAGAAAAGTCGCTACTGCAAGTTGATTAGTCAAGATACTCCAAATAGGTGTTTTATTTCGATACATTTTTCATCAAAACAGAAGTTCTGTGTCAGTTTTTCATCTTTTTTGAAAAAAACAACAACAAATGGCAGTTCTGTGTTGCCCTGAGGAGTCTCACTTCTTGATGGTCGAATTCTGGAGAGTCATCCGTCAAGACGGGCGACTCTTCTCTGAGGTATATATAGAGCCGCTTAGCCAGGGCTCAGGAATCGGTTAGGGAAGTGAGCTTGGGGGGGGGGGGGGTTTGAGGACTGGGACGGGGCAGCGGATGGGTTAGAATGTAAACGAGGATGGATCGATGTATTGATTGTTCTTATGTAAGTCCTTAACTTATGGGCCTTGCGTAGTATCTGGGTTTTGGTTCCACTGATGGAATGGAAGGAGGGAAGAGGGAAGCGGGTGAGGTGCCCTCGGTTTTAGATGGTGTGGAACTCGGAGCCTGTGAGATAGAGGCTCCTTTGAGGGCGGTGTTCTGAAGTAGTCGTTTTGGCCTGGGCCCGTTCAAGGCTGGGACCTGTTGCTTTACTTAGGGTTTTTTTTCTAGCTCTCTGAGTGTGGAGTTGTTTCAACTATTTAGCGGCAGATTTTTCTCAGTATGTGTCGAGGGATAATGTTATTGTTGGTTCTTACTGTTACAGCATGTGGTATGGAATGCGTGTCAGCCGCGGTTGTTCCAGCGGCCCCGCCTCCGGCGGAGAAGGTATTCGCTGTTGTAGAAACTATTGACTATGGCTCTGGGGAGGAAACGCAGGGGTTGGGCGGCTTTCAAGGAAACGTTTCTCGAGGATCGGAAAATTATGAAAGCTCAAGTTCGACACTTCCAAGAGCCGAGAAAGACCTCTCCATAAGTGTTCTCGGTGCACTGCAAGTACCTTCGTGGAGTATTGGGTTGCTTTTAGGTTTGTTCGGATATAGCCTGGCAGGCCTGGGGATGAACTTAATTAGACTTTCCCACTTGGTTGGAGGATCGAGGAACGCCGCGGCCTTGGATAAATTGAAGGAAACCAGATTCAACAAAAAGAGCACAAAGAACAGATCCTCGGCTTTGTGGTCGATAGGATACGGGGTAAATGCGATGGGGGGCTCCATCAATTCTTTGGGTGAGCAGCGGCCTTGGCTGAAACGCTGTGGATGTATTTTGGTGGCCCGATGGCTGCGGTATGCACCGAAAGATCTGCATCTGAACAGTTCGCTGCCTTTCCCAGGTCTTCGATTTACTGCACAGAGTCTTATGGCCCCTTTGAGCAGCGTTGCACTCGTTTCTAATGCTGTCTTCGCGACGTGCCTAAATGGAGAGACCTTGAGAATTCGTCGTGATTTGGGATCCATTTTTCTCATTTTCGTTGGCAATTGTGTCACAGTCAGCACTGGAAACCATGAGGGGTTTCAGAAACTTGCGATAGAGGAGGTATTGCTGGGTCTACAATCTTCTGACTCGTTTCTAGGACAGCACACTAATGAAGAAGCTGATCTTTTTCGCACGTCTATCCACCCAGGTTTTCCAGCTCTGGACGAGGAAGCCGTTCGTCCTTTATTTAATTTTGACCACGGCGATGGTCGTTACACTGGCATACCTCTACCAGAAGACGAAACGGACAATGGAAATAGAGGGAGGAAGAGAGCGAGCTCCCGCTGGGGTGTTGGTGAGACTTGGTCTGTGTCATGCAAGCGGAGGTAAGTCCCGGTACCTCAAGTATCATCGGAGGGCGACTCTCTCAGTGAAGCTTTGGAGATTGTGGCTCATGCATTACGCTGGAACGTTTGTTTCTTCCTTCCTTACGTAACAGCTGTGATGTTGGGGGTGAACAGTGTTCTGATCGCGAAGTCGCTCATGCTAGTACTCTCAGGAGGATTCTCAAACTTCCTGCGGCCCAGTTTCATGCTGTTGACTTTTCTGTGGGCTACTGTCACTGGATTTTGGCTGTACACACTTAACAAGCTGCTCCGAGAGTACGATGCGCTTTTTATTGTCCCAGTCATTGAAGTGAGCATCCGCACATCATTGATATCGCGCTTTGCTTATCCATTGTTGAACCTAGGTTTTCTGCTTTTGTAGGTGACGTGGAGCTTGATGTCCATGATCAGCGGTGGCATTTTCTTTGATGAGTACTCGAGTATGCATGGAAGTCGTCTTGTGATTTTCTTCGTTGGTGTGAGTTTCAACGTCACAGGAATATGGCTGATTGGACACGGCAGGGAGTCCAAAGGGGAGAAGTCAAATGTCTAACGTGCTCGCACGTTTTCACGGAAGCCCTTAAAACGTGTTCCAGCGGTGCACAAGTTTTCAGTCAGAACTCAAAAAAAGGTCGGGTTTCTGAGTTTCATCACTTGGCGAATTTTCCTGAGCCGCAGGCCGCCGCGCGGAGATGGGATTTCCTGGATGGCTCATAGCGCGCTTGCACTAACTGAATTAATTTTCGTGGTTAGCCTGTAAGGATTAGGCATAACTAACATAACTGACTGTATCGTTGTTCTTACTTAGTCATTTACTTTCGGATACAACTATAAACTGTCCAGTTTGTAACTCACCTTGCCAGGGCAGCGGGTAGTTTGCTTGGACAACATTGTTTGCTACTTACATTATATATAAAGGCGTTTTTAGTTTCATAATACAAGGATAAGTTAAATTAGCGCTTAGAAAGGGCCAAGCATGCGTCGCGAAAAGTCAACGAGGGTTGTACCCATTAAGTCGAAGCTTGACATACATGTGGAACCTGGACCCCAACGAATACCATTTCCGAAATGTCTTTGAACACCGCCGGGAACTGAGTGTTTGCCTTAGGGAGGAACAGGGGTATAAAGAGCTGCTTCAAGAGGATTCCATACTCACCCACCAAGATTGGGTCGAAGGTCACCGAATGAGCTTGATCTCCGAGCTGCGATCTGCTGTCAGTATGTCCTCGAACCGCCTGAGTAGAAGGCTGAGCTGTGAGCTCAGAACTTCAAGCGTTGGATTTGGCGCGAGCTTGACTGCCTTTATACGAGCATTGGGAAGCTTCTGCTGCAGCTTGTGCGCAGCATCCAGCTCACAGCTGCCATCCCCAAGAGATACAATGTTCACCTCCTCGGTGTTCGGAAACTGTTCCCTCACGTACTTGTAAAAAGCAGTCATCTTGCAGTCGGCATCATGAGTAGCGCCAACGCCTGCAGTACAATGCTGTGCGTAGATAACCTGACCAGGGAAAACATGCTGTTTCTGTCAACCTGAGGAGCTAGACGTCCACATCCAAATAGATGCGGATTACTGGCCGGCTTTGTTACCTTGACCTTGAGACCCAGGAGAAGCGCTTTGACTTGGGGCATGAACTGGCTCGATGAGTCATCAACCCAGCCGGGTTGAGAGTTTGTGATAATTGCAATTGATCCGTACTCTGTTGCAGTTGCAATAAACTTGCAAACAGTTTTCTCCAACACAAGAAGTCCGTTCTTCAGTCCGGGAGGAATACTCATCTGGTCCCGTTTGACACCGTGCAGCCGAAGGACGGTCGACGGCAGAATAGTATCATCCCAATCCAAAAGAATAACTTTGACACCCAAGATAAACCCAGATTCCGCGAATCGTCGTAGCAATAAGAAGACGAAAAAGCTCGATGTTCAGCTCAGGTACACAAGAAAAAATAAATCATATGTATATATATATATATATATATATATCCTCGAACAACAAAAAACTCACTTGTCTTATCAAGTAACCGACTATTCGTTCTGACGGGCTGGCCATGCCTCTCGTCAGAAGAACGATAAGTCATGCTATAATAAGTCACCGAGCTCTGACCCAACTCCATCCCAAAACCCTCAAAACTCAAAAAAAGCCCACCAAAACGAAACCAACACACACAGCTTACTGCAAAACAAAACGAAAAACAACATAGGACGGTACCCTGTCCTCTTATGACCTTCCAGACGAACTCATAGTCCTGACAAGTACACCCCTCCTCAATCTCCAAATGCACTCACGAAAATATCCTCATATAACCCCCAGACCAAAGCAACTATTCTTCCGCACCTGCGAAGAAAAGGCTCCCCATCGCAGTAAAATCCCAATGCTCCCAATCCGCAACCTTCCCTGATCCCTTTCCCAAAATTCATTGATTCCCTCTGAAAATTCCTAAATCAGTTGTTTTTGAATATGACCGGTTTATCCGTCACCCCAAAAATAACAAGATAAAAACAATATGATATATCTTCAACGAAATACTCACCCTCTATATTTCCATAAGTTAAAATGTTAATTAATTAAATAATAGAACTTTTTTATCGGAATCTTTGGTCCGGAGATAAAATTCTCGGAGGGGGGTTAAGTTGACATATGGATTGTTCTAACCTTAGGTTGACTTGTATTGTATAGTAGGTATTTGTGGAGTTGGATACTTTCTGTAGTTTTGGAAATTTTTGATTGGTTTGAGTTTGAGATCGTAGATATGATAGGATAAACGGTTTTGTTTTATCGGATTAACTTTGGCAGTGAAGCTTGTTTCGAGGGATGTCTGGGGGTTCACTATTAGGGATTTGATGTGTAATGGAGGGGTGGCGACGTTGGTTGGGGTGCAATTGCAATTTTGCTGGCGATCCGGATTTTGTTCAGATTTTTGCTCGGCTAAGCTTTGTTTGAGAGATTGATTGGTCTAGTCTATATGGGCTGGGTAGCTTGTGCGGGGGATCGTCTGCTTTCTGGGACGGGTGGAGCTGATTTGTGCGCTCAAGAGAGCACTGGGGTAGCTGAGTAGAAAGCTTGCAAGGGAAAACGGAAGAAAATCGATTAATCCTCCCCCTTATGCATTTGAGTAAACACACACACACACATATCTATATATTACATATGCAACGTCCCCTATAGACGCACAAAAAGGAAGAAACCGCACTACGATTGCGTTCGTTCTTCAACTTTGCTCGTTTAGATCACGCCGTTGGACCCAATTGTACTATAATCATCCAGTAGAATACTAAAGAGGCTATATTCTGTTCCATATCTCCCCGTTCTACGACATAGACGTTCACATTCACCACAGGACTGATCACCATTCAAACAGACGGTCACCCGCACAGCGAAGGTGGGACAGTCCCACTGGGACATCCTCGGCCATGGCTTGGCCATAATTTGAAACTGATTGATATATCTCTAGAATACTATCAAAATACATTCTCGACATTGTCCAACCAGATGACGCTAAACCTCATTCGGGAAACATGATATCTTCAAAAACAAAACAAAAACATACTGACTACCAAATGTAGCCAAAATTCCGTTACTCACGCGGATGAATTTATTTGTATTTCATTGGCTTCGATTAAACGAGGAAACATAAAATCAGAATCCTCTTGGCATATTTGTTGATGAATTCCTTAAATAAGTTATATTCAATATAGAAGCAGCCAAACAGAAAACAACACACTTGTGATTTTTACTATTTTATAGAAAAATTACAGGATCACAGAAAACATCCTCTGCTTACCAGCCAAGCATTTAGCAACGCTTGACGGAAATAGGATATATTTTCTTAAGAAAAACATAATCACATTTGAGCTCCCACCCTTACTATTTTTTTGGTCTGAAAAGGAATATGAGACCAGGCAAACCAATGAGATACTCGAAAGTATATATCATTTGGCGAGGTTTTTATAGGCCATGCATGATTTGCATAGCTTGGAGAGGATTTTTCTTTTTTTTGGGTGTTTCGCTTCTTTCGTAATACCTAGGGGGATGGAAGAGGGTCGAAAGGTGACGCATGATTGATATTATTGAATTCATGTAATGTTCTGTACGTATTCTAGCCTTGCCCGGTTTGCAATTGGATATCAGTTTGGGGGTGGAAGCAGAGGGACATTCGAAGATGATTGATTTCATTCCTATTTCTGTTCGTTGATTTTAGATTAAGGAACTGTCACGGTCTAAATAGTCGTCCGCCGAGCGTCCAAGCAGTACGAACCCTGCCACGACGAGTTGACGTTGAAGGCTGAGAAAGGGCAAAGTACGCAAGTTTGTTTGAGGTGTTGGTGATCATAAAGTGGAATACGATCGGATGAATCCATCTCCTTGGTCTTTGATATTAAAGGGAAAGAAAATGATCTGATCTAGCACCCAACGACAAGACAGTTCCTGGCGGGTTAGAGTATCGAACCTTGCAGAAAGCTCGCTAGAGCAAATGTACAGCAGCCCTTGTCGCGATATTGACATAAAATTGATAAAAGACGTCCGGTTTCCTGTCAATAGGACACCAGAAAAGACTACCAGCAAGTGCCAGGAGAGCGCTCACCAGTATCACGAATTCCAGACTCTACCAAATCGCAATGCATCTGACAAAGAAAAGCGGACAATAGTCAATCTCAACGGACATAGATAGTCGCACCCAAAAACCTGATCATCGAAGGACGAAAAAGGTTCCTGTCGCAACCTCGTCTCCCTCACCCTTCTACCCGAACTAAGCACATCCACTACCCGACCACACCTGCCCTTCTTTTCGGAATAGAAACTTCCAAATTAAGCATGCGTTATCCATAAAACTCTAGTCAATAAAATATTGAATAATTGTAAATAATACGTATATTCAGTCATTTACTACTTTTTTTTTTTCATGGGTGGGGTTTCGCCAAAAGGGGTACATACTGCATGGCTTTTGGTGGTCGGATGCTGAAAAGAGGGCGGAAGGTGGTTGCGAGCGGGGGAGCTTTCATAAAGCGTACTTGAGGAGGGCGGGAAAGATTTACATTATTAAAGGTTTATGATTTGGATGTGAACTGGAAAGTGAAAGAAGGAACTGAGCGGTGAGGTTGTTCGTGTGTTTTTGTTCTGGTGGAGGTGTGAAAATGGATTATGGGGAGGTTTTAGGAATTCGGAAGGGTTGCATGTTTTCGGGAAGATGAGGAGGTTGTAGCGATTTTCTGAGGTGTGTGGTTGATTTGTTTGGTGAGCCGGGAGGAGGAGGCGAGAGATTTGCCTTTGTAGATAGGGTAATAAGAGTTTTGGGGTTTTTGGAGGGATTGTTTTTAGTTGAACATGGGCGGGAAGGGTGAAAGACCCGGGTTTTTGTGTCCCTTGGCTTGGACTGAGAATGGATTTAGTGCCAAGAGGAATGTTTGTTGCTCTTTGACAGCTGAGCTTCCGGTCGTGTTTGCGAAGACACAGGCAAAGGCGAAGGTTGTGACTGACGAGCGAGAGGTCCGGAAGGGTTCAGTTAAGAAGCGTTTGACTGAGAGGAAAAATGGGGAATTGGATGAGATTTCTGTTCGGCAGAAATTGATTACCGATCATGCGCATCTAGTACCGTTTCTTGCGAAAAAGTTAGGATGGGCCTCCTCGCCGCACTTTGATGATATTGTACAGGAGGGACTCTTGGCCCTTATTTTTGCAGCTAACAAGTATGATCGGAATATGGGCAGAGTGGCATTTAGTACGTACGCTTCGTATTGGATCAGACAGGTAAGCGTTGGGGTTTCTTGTGTTGGGTCGTTCCCGAAGTTCGATCTATTGGATAGCTGAGGTCAGAAAATCTCTTCATGTTGAACAGGCAATGAAGCGTGCGCATATTAAGTCGAGTCTGCTCAAAGTTCCATTTCGTAAATTTGAGCTCGGAAGGCAAGTGCAGAGAGCAAAGCGAGAACTACAAGTGCAGCTGGGAAGGGGTCCGTCTGAAGCTGAACTTGCCGCGCATCTGACATGGAGTGAGGAGAAGACATCTATGGGCATGGATGCTGCCTCAGAGGTTCAGGTATGCGCGTGAAAGAGGCGATTCAGTCGCGTTTGTTGAATCTCCAAGTGCCGCTCTCGTACTAAGATTTTCTTTTGGTTTCATTTGAACAGAATTCTTTTGGTTTTCTTAGTTTGGACGAGGTTAACGAGCACGATACCGATCTCAAGACCTTAGTGGAATATCGTCACCTGAAATCCATCGGCCACGCTCCAGACAATCGGGAAGCAGCGGAGGCGATGGAGGAGGTTGAACGAATTCTGGAGTAAGTAGAGGAATTCTTGTTGCACTTCTTTTCAAAGAGCAGTTCGTCGTTGGTGTAACTTTCTAACGGGAGTCCGTTGATCCGTACTTTACAGTGAGACTCTGTCGCCAGGCGAGAAGGAAATCCTGCGTTTGGAGTTTGGTTTGGGCAACTCAGAGGTGAAATCTAAGACGCAGCTTGCTAAGGAAATGAATACGTCCGTATGGTACATAAACAAAGCAAGGAACAACGCCATAGAGAAACTCCGCGAGAAGAAGGAGGATCTAGTGCCGTTATTGTCCGCTTTGTAAATAATGCGAAACCGGTAGATGAAACGAAGGCATTTGCGCGACCACTTGTATTGATATTTCCGAGTTCTACGAGCTCACAAATTGTATTGAAAGACAACCCGTAGATAAGATAAACAACACAATTTTGAAAGTTGGCAGAAATCTTGTGCTTGACATCGCGCTGAGTCGAACATGCCTTCTTCAACTCCTGAAGCGCTTCGCAAAGCTCGCAAAGCCCTTTTCGTGGCTAGTATACAGACATCAATTGCCGAACTTTGAAATGCCATAGTCGCTTCCAGTCCAGTCACACCGTCCGAAATGTGATTCATTAGAGGAACAATTTTGTGGGGAGGGCCCTTTCAGCCCCCGTATCGTACACGGGGGGTAGCCGTGTTCAGCCCTACTTGGGACGGAGCTGGTAAGTCCTGGACATGCGGTGAAAAGGGCGAGCGCGCTCAACCCGTTTAGCACCGGGATCAGGATATGGACAGTTGTTGGTGAGGATAGACATCCCAAATCGTCACAGATAGCCGATCAGACGCGGCAGCTCCCTCTGACTAACTCCACCGGCGCACGTTCTAAACCCATTAAACTACACAAGCCAAGACACACAACACAGCATCTAAAAGTAACTGACAGATGGGGTGCCCGCGAGCAGACTTCCGGAGCGATGCAGCCAGCAACAACACGGACGTACGCTCTGATCAATTTCGGGTGGAGCGATTGAGTGACTAGCAGCAAAACAAGTTTGTCGTCTCTATTGATCAGAGTGACTTCATCGCTGCAAACTCCACTTCGCAGCTCATCCGAGCCAAGTTCTCAATTGTACGGTAGTACACTCACAAAAATGTACTAAGACAATAATATCCAGAAAATAAGTGAAAATACAAGCACCCGCAAATTGTCTCTCAAAAAATGACTTTGCGTGCATCTCGAGCCCCACGTCAACTGGTGTTGTATGTCAGCAAACCGCAAAGATTGAATTTATAAAATAATAATCAAGTTTTCATGGAAATGGCGTTTCCTTTTGGACGTGAAACTCCGGGTTCGCGGAGAATGTCGAACGAAAAATCGAAAAATGGACAATTTATTTTTACTATTTGAATGTTTAGGGGAAGGAGGGCCATTTTGGATGGGCTTTGAAATGACCTTTCTTTTAGGTATAAAAATCTCTGCTCAAGGGGATTTGGTGAGGGGATGGAGGAAGAGCAGTGCGATCACAGTTTGGGTTTCTGTTTCTCACATATCCTATTGTGTGCTTGGATTTGTTGTTTTGGTAGAGGGGGTGTTGTCGTTTAAAAGAACGACCGCTTCCTGATGTAGATTGTCATCGCAGATCATCGACAAATATTGGCACTGCGTTTGCTGGCTACAATATGGCCCTCCGAGACAGAATTTTTCAGATGGTGTTTTCACCCAAGTTGCGGACCGCGAACGGCAGGCGATCACTCAAGGTGGTGAAGCAATCCCCTGGTCGTGCAAAACCAAAAAATTTAAAGATCTGGGTAGCGAAGGACTGGAAGAGCATTCCCGATATTTCGAAAGGCCCGTTGACCAAAGTCAACAGGAAAATCAAGCTCTGGGCATCACGGAAGGGCATGTGCCTTGGAGAGGTTTCGGAAAACGCGTTAACCAGAGTCAAAAAAAAGCGGCAAAAACTTGACTGGGCTGAGCAGAAGATGAGATACGAAGGTTTAGACTTTCGTCTATTGATCGAGTCCTTAAAAGCGCAGATAGATACAATCCGTTCTGAAGTGCTAATAGACCCAGAATCCGAGGAGCCACCGAGGAAACTGCAGAGCCCCAAGAGCGCACAGACATTCAAAACCCGATTGAAAAACATGTCACGTTGTAATGAAGAGATTCACCGTGAACCCATGCATCAAAAAATACAGTCTCGGTTGACAGAGGTTTTTGAAAAATTGAAGCGGGAAGGTACGACAAGTCTCCTCGATGAGGAGTACGTGCCGCTGCTAGAGTTCATGGTTGTAGAAAGAGGTCTAGTAAGATGAAAAACGAAAACTCCGCTCTCGCAAGTCTATTGCTGAACAGTGCTTTTCGATTGTATCGCAGACAGAAGAGGCCGCTGACCTCCTATACGAGTTTCCAGAATATGAGAACAGTTTGCAAAAATCGAAACATATTCACAAGCTCTTCAACTTGTTTCTTGCGCATCCATGCCCTGAGGCTATCTGCTCGCTTGCAAAAAAAATTGACGCAGAAATGATTTTACAACCATATGGGGCAGAGCTCTTACAAGCAATGAGTCAGTCGGCTGTCTTTCTCGTTGACCTCAAGTCTGCAAGGAAGCTCTTTATGCTAGCCTTGTCGCGCGCGAGGAGTAATGAATCCACGAGCTATTTTCACTCCCGACGCTTTTCTTTGAGGATTGCCATCCGTACAATCTGCTCATTTCAAATTATGCATTCTTGGACTGGAGTACAGGATATCCGAGCGAAGATGTCTCCCCGGCTGTTCGAACCGTCATTGCAGCCCACTGTGACATGGGGGATACAGCAAGAGCGCACCAACTATTTGGAATCCTACTAACTTGTTCCGCGATACAGATTCCAGCGAAGACATACGAGGGTTTGCAAATCAAGCTCATCGAGGATGGGCACTACGACAGATCTGCGAGACTGCACAACAGGCTTCTTCGCACAAGACGCATGCCCGCGGGGGATGCAATCGAATCCTTCCTTCTCGCGCTTGCTAAAACGGGTAGGCCTGCACCCACCCTTGAATAGACATGCCCAATGAGGCTTGGGGGTCTCAACGTGGGAGGAAACTGCTTAGGTAGTTTCGGAGCCTTTCACCATGTCTATAGACAAATGTTGCAGGAGCAATTCACCGACATCAAACCGTTGCACAAAGTGGTTTTAACCCTTCTCATGGACTCTCCGAGACGTGTTCGTTTGTATGCCTCCAGGATACCCCCACTAGAGCGGTCTCCTAGTCATATCAACCATTTTCTCCAATCGATCCTACTCAAGCAAGCTGGAAAAGATGCTACCAAACAATCGTATCGCTATCTTCCGTACGAAACGCTTCTTTCAGCATTCGGATACGTCGAGGACTTCGGTCGCGTATGCGACAGGAAAACCCTTGTGTTGATTGACGCTTTAATGCTTCAATCCACACGCTTTCTACCGAACCTTGTGCATGATGCCTCCGGTTCACGGTTGCTTGAAGCTATTCGGCACCTTATCAAATCATCGCACTTGGAATCGGCTTTCGAGTACCGAGATGTTCTGAAGGAGAGAAAGGGCTTGATACCCACTTGTGTATACAACAGAATGATTCGGTCCCGTCTCGAGTCAAGAAAACTCTGCTCGGCGGAAAGAGTATACTTGGAAATGCGAGATGCGCACAGTTCTGAGAACGCAAGCACTCGAGAGGTAACGTTCAGAAGCGATCGGCACCAGGTCATTGTCACAAGCTTCTGGGCTAAACCTCATATGTAACTAATCACCTGGCTCATATATATCTGGCTCCTCCAAGATGATGACGCTCGTGGCTTTGAGGAGAAAAGGTCCAGTAGCCCTATTGCCTCGGTTTAAGTCGATGATTCAAGATGGATGGGTACCAGGCGCCTCAATTTCTCACCTATTGGTTGAGGCCGGCATGGACGTCGAATCCAAGCAGAAGGTTACTGCCCTACTTCGGAGTTCTTACCCAAAGGCGCGTTACATTCCCGCAAAATTGAAGGGCAGTTGGTAGCTCGTGCCGATCCATCTGCGCGATGAAAGACATTATTTTGTTCTATTATTGAACTGAACGTCACAAAGAAGCCCTCAAGCCTCAAGTCTCAAGCACACTTTGGACTCTATTCAAGATTTAATGAACGGAAAGGTTCGCATCGATTGGGAGTTACAACACTGTTTAGTTAGTCGTTATAGTCTATAAGAAGAGGAAAAATTGTTAAATTGAGGGGTAGTCGACGAACGCATGTTCCGTCAACCCTACATTGTTTGGTCAGCAGCGTGCCTTTCTCTTTCTGTATCGTGCGGTGAGTTCTAGCTACTGCAGCTACTGTATTTTTCAATCCACATCCCAGCCACTTCCATGAAAGTTGTCCGGTAGAACTTTTCCAGGTTACTGATTGCCGCCTCCTCACACATGCGTCTGGTTACGCAAAAAGCAAGAGACGGACGTTAGCTCACAAAAGGAAAGAATGGAAGCGTGTGGTCACACTTACGATATCAACGGCAAGTTTATCCGCATCTCTCCTTCAACAGTCTGGATACAAGCATCGTCCCCATCCTCTTCCATTCTCATGCTTCCGTAGGAGTGAACAATGTCCTCAAAAGCTCGAGGTTTTGAGTCAAAATACTGAACGAAAGGCTCCTCTTCATCGTTCCACGTGTGGTGCTAAAGCAGAGGATACGGAGATAAGCTAAGCACTTGGTAATCGGCCACCATCAAGCTGAGGAGTTTTCAACCTACTTCATCAATTGTCCCGACAACGTCTTGCATCATCCCTCTGGCAATGTCCGGAATCCCGTCAAATAGCTTTGGGGTAAAGCTCTGTATTCTATGGTTGACCCCATCCTTCTCTTGCCACTCCTTCACAATTTCAATCTTCTCCAAGTGTCCAACCTCCACATATAAATTCAAATAATCGTCCTGATCTCTGATCTGACGCAGGCAAACCAGCAAACCAGGCTCAGCATACTCACTAAAACGGAAGCCTCCGCAGTAGAGTCAGCGAGAGATTCCCTGACCCCCCAAAAAACCAAGAAAGAACTCGACCTACCTCCCAAAACTGTTGGCGCGGAATCTCCACTCGCGCTTCTACGAGAAACTTCATTCCCAAAAACCCAAATAATAAACCCTCCAACTCACACCTCCCAGACCAGTCTTCAGATAACTTTTCCTAGCAGACGACACCCAAAAAAAAAGAGGATAAAGACCTCTCTCCAAAATCACCCCACACAAAAAAAAACAAAACCTATCCACACCTGACACCCCCCGCCCGCTCCCCTCCCAAAACCTCCCAAGTGGTAGGTTAACCAATCCTTAAATAACAAAAAAACAAAAACAGAAACAACACACACCACTCCTTCTCAACTACAATTCTATCCACAAGCCCCGCCTATCGTTCCCCGCCCACCCTCCCCCACCCCCAACCACACCAGTCCTACACTCCCTATCTCTCAGTTAGAATTCATGAAAACATTCCATCCCCCTCCCCGCCCACTCAAAGCAAAACAAACCCCCTGCTGGTCAACATACCCCAACTACACCTTCTCCAAACGCCCATCCAATCCAACGAAACAAAAAAAACCTAAATATATTCATAACCGTCATCACAATTATCAATCTATTCAAAAGATTAACCAGTTAAATATATATTAAATTAAATACAATATACTTATATTGACTGAATTATTAGCGACGCTTAAATATTAAGCCTCTACTTTTGCGTCATCATACTTATCAATCTATTGAAAAGATTAACCACTTAAATATATATTAAATTTAATATATTATATTTATATTGACTGAATTATTGGTGACGGTTAAATGTTAATACTCTACTCATTTTTTTCGGGGGGGGGGCGGGGGGTTGGTGTACTCTATCCGCTGATTTTGGAAGGATTAAACGGGTATTTTTGTATTTTGTATTAATTTAGTTGGATTAACCCAATGGGGGAGGCTTCTAGAAGTGGGATGATTCTTTGACGAATGAAGTTAAGAATGTTGCTATTTGATAGGTGGTGCATGGCCAATGGAAGGGAAGATATTTGATTGAAAAATGAAAACAAATTTTTGGGGGGATGGGAGGGTAAGTTTTCATAGCTTTTTATGTGATGAGTTTTTTTTGCATTAAAAACGGACGTTGTGTCTTGGAAAAAAATTGACCCTACCCTTTGTCAGCTAGGGGTGCTTATTGTTTGATGGTGGATTGCGACCACTAGTAAAAAAAAAAGGGCTTGGGATATGTTATCCTATTATGATAATTTTATGAGAGATGTGTGTTCTTTATTTTTTTGTAACGGGGGGAGGATTATGGCGTTGGGTATGTTCTCCTTGAGGGGTTTCGAAAGGTCCGGTTGGATGGCTGGTGGTCTCCACCGCATTCATTTCAATTGTATCAATGATTGCGGCAGTTCCTGTTGTTGGATGATGCAAATGGATGCATGCCGGCGGTCTTACTCCTCACTTCGCAAGGATAACGAGGATGTTCCTATTGTATACGTGCGAGCTTTTGCTCGTTACGGAGTCCTTTCATCCTGGATTAAGGGCTGTTGCTCTCGTGCAGGCAGAGATAAAAGTTTATAGACCCGAAATGCTTGGGAGTGCTTATGGGACAATATTTGAGGTTCTTAATGGTTGATGTTCCGGTTGTGGGTTTCCAGGAACTCTTTCCGCGCATATCGAGGTGTTTAGCATTTGGTATTGGCAGCCACCATGATTTTTCCGTCAGTAGCTACCGCCAGCAGTCGAGCTTAACAACGAAAATAGCATCTAAGCTATTAACAGGTCGGACACTCTTGCATACCGTAATATGGCATTGCGAGGAGATGCGCCAGAAAAAATCATCGAACGTGGAGCGCGAGTCCAGGAGTATCGCCTTCTCCTAACGGAGCCCCTCCTTCCCGGTTCCCCCTAAACCCCCAAAAAGGGAGAAAATAGTAACTCTACTAAAAACGAGCTTAGGAACCCATCCTCAAGTTGTAAAATCGGTGATTTGATCCCCCTGGCAGTAGCAATACTCGTACAGTACCACCCCCCTCCCCGGGGATTTCGATCGAAAAACGAACGATTTCGGTGATGGACCCGACTCGTCCAAACTATTTTAGAAAAATGAGTAGAACTTACATCGAAGGTAGACGACTGCCCTTTGAGATTTTTCCCGTCAAATTTGTACGCCCTGGTTACAATTTTTCATGATCATCTACAAAACTCAATTTCAAGTTTCAAGACGATGTAATATTATTCTTCCGAATAATCGTGGACCGTGGAAGCGGTTAAAATTGTACTAAACTTCACTACTCGTAGTCAAAAACTTCCAAGAATTATGTTTTGAGGATATCGTTTTTGGGGTCTGTTTTAATGGGGTTTTTCTGTAGGGCGAATTTCTGAATTTGGCAAGAAGCGTCAAGGTCTCGTAGTCGCTCCGTAGAGCTGATGTTGTAGCAAAGTTCCCTCGTCAACTTTTCATTCTTAGAACTTTCTTTTAGGAAGCTGTGTCGTCCTTCACTTTTGCCAGTGGGTTGTTCACGTGATTTTAACAACGTGAAACCCTCTTCGAGATAGCGTTCAGTCCATTTTCGTTTGCTAGTGGGTTGTTCACGTGGTCTTTCCCACGTGAAACCCTCTTTGAGGAAACAGTGCCGCCCTTTCAGCTAGTGGATTCTTAGGTTTTGTATGGAGCGTCAGGGTAGTTTGGACTGATTGAGCTCGAAGCGAATGGAGAGGTTAGATTCTTGGTAGTTAAATCAAATCTGTTTCAACAGCTTTACTTGTTTCTGGGAAACGGAACGCCATAGAGAGCTCCATGCAAACTGTACAGGCGAATCGGATCCGCAGAGGCCAGTTGCTCGCGATAACCATTACACGGTACGGCTGACCTAATCTCCCCAAAGCTCTCTCTGTCACCCGCAATCAGCATCTTCAGTAGTTGTATGCTCGGCCTTGATTTTTGAGGGGTACTGGACTGTTCGGAAGTCGCGTCCACACTATCCTCGATCGGCAAATGCTTCCAGCTGGCCATGGTTCTCTTTTAAGTCTCTAAAGGCAATCACTCACTTCGTCACTATCTAGTCCTGAGCAGCGTTCAACCACGACTCCACTGACTCATGTCGTATAGCTGCTGCTATTTATACCTGAAGAGGAGTCATGTACGTCACCCTCTTCCTGACTCGCTCTCCCCAACACCAAGTTGCTGTGGCGAATGGCCATCTGTGAGCTCGTGATAGAGTCGGAGGAATCTATTCATAAAACTAGAGAGAAATGAAATACCCCTTTCCGATCAAATTACATTGACAGTCGAAACCGCCAAAAAAATCAATCGCCACTAGATTTACCGACCACAAATACGAAGACATTCTTGTTGGGGGGACGTGCATCCTTCTTCCTCTTCTCACATCGCAACCAAGACCTCGAAATGCGCTAAATGATCGTCTGACGTCGCTCTAATCATCCGTACGAGTTTCTTCTTCTCACACGGGCTTTCTACTCCTTTGTCTTTCCTTCCCAGCAAATGAGCGAAAAGCGATTCGAGAGAAATCTCTCCAGCTGGGCACCTGCCGTTTCCTCTTGTAAAATATATAAAATACATTTGCTTTCATCACTCAGGAGCTTACATGGACTGGGCCCTCTTTGTCTATTTTAGAGTAATTTTTACGTGGATGGTTGGAGCGAAGTCAGCCGACCGCTTATAGCGTTGCGAGGTCTTGGGTGGGATGCAAGGCGACGGAGGAGGAAGAACGTATGAGGGCAAGAACATCTACGCATAAGAATCGCCTCTCCAGAGGCCCTCTCCAGGGAAGAGATTCACAGGAAACACATCATTTTCACACATGTTGGGAAGACGCGGAAACGCAACTTTTCCTCCATGGCCAAAAATGGACATGTTCCCGCGGGAGGCATTTGAAAAATGTACGCGTTGCAGCTTGTTCGTTCTCCCTATCCTACAATAAAGGAGGTGTTTGCTTTAGAGCACGATGAGACAGTCTAGCTCTCGCTCGGTGACCAACTGACACTGCTGCAAAGGGCTCGTACTTTCTAGAGTAACACCGGATGTTTGAGGGGCAGTAGTTTCAATGCCAATGAATCCTACAGGATGGTTCACGCCGAGGTTGACAGTAAGGTTCTCCGTGTCCTAATCAGCAATGGCATTGATGGAACAAGCCAACGGCTGCTGAAAAATGATAATCTCTATGGCGCTGTTTAAGATTCGGAGAGCAAGGGTTTAGCAAAAACCCACGTATTCAACTTTCGCGTCCGAAGACAATCTTTTCGTTCTGGATAAAAGTTGCCGAACGTTAAGATCCTTCCAAACTACCAACTATCCGCGAGTTGTGGGTCCGTCTCACCTCACATCCGCAGAAACGAAACTCAACCCGAAGGTCAACTGCGCACAGTGGGTGGTAGTTGAAGTTATGCCAGTAGGGCCCAAACATTCAGAGGTAACCAGGGAGGGTTGGGTGATATCTTCTAGGGCAATCCTGATAAACCCAGTTCGTGCGGGCCTGCTAGTGGACTCTGCACCTATGGCGATGCGCCTAAACGGCATCAACATATCCTACAGAGACGTCAGTTTCGAATTCGACGTGCACTATGTCTAGAGAGAGGTTTTCGTTGAGTTGTTGCGCACAAACGGCCAAGTTTCGAAAACAATCTTTTTTTTTACATAATCTTGTATAGTCGAACTACTAGGTAATAAAAATTTTACATCCAAGACTCCGAGAGAGTCTTGCTCAGACCAAATGCAACCGTTTCACTAAAAATTGCTGTTTCTTGCCAAGAACATCTGTCTGAAGTATCGCTCAGGTCCACGATTCTTGCTTGTCCTATGTTGGTTGATCCACACACTGCTCCTATCAACGTCCATACCATGTCTTCTGCTGTCCCACCAGGCACAGTCACTATCACAGCTCGAACAGGATGGTCTGATGTTTTCCGAGAACTCCGTCTCCAGCTCCGAAGCACTTGTGCGATGCAAATCCATCTGTTGCCCTCGATTGGTGTTACTTCTGTTCAAATATCCAGCTGTTTCTGTTCTCCTTCTTGTTCCCCTCTCTTTCTTATCTAGCCTCCTTCACATCATTCAATGTCCAGGCAACACAAGTGGACCAATCTTTATATATACCTCCAAATCGGTTATCGAAACATCTTGAAACCCTCCTAAAATCAACTTTCCCACAAATCCTCAATTTTGCCATTAAATTACATCACTCAAGTTGAAGGTCTGTTCCAAACTGAATAGAAAAATACGAAAAAAACAACAACAGAATCCAATCCGCGCACTCCATTTATTTTTTTTCTATCATTCAGAGTCACGTCCAATGGAGTAATTTTTCTTCGATTATTTAATCACATCACTCACCCTGACGTGTGCCGAATCCCAAGTGAGTAATCATATCTCAACTTTCACTAATTATATTTAAAATACCTGTTTTCCACTGCCAAAGGGAAATCACCTTCTGACCAATCAGGAGAGTTCTTTTTTTTTCATGGGGAGATTGAGACTATTTTTACTTTGCTGCACCTCCCTCCTAAGCAGAACTATTTATACAAAAAAGAAAACGCTGTTTTTGCAAGTGTTTTGGAGGTTTTCTTGTCGTGATGAGTAACGAGGTTGTGGTAAACGGACCATAAATCTATTTTTGCCTACGACCGATGAGGGTAGGGTTTTTGGAGTTTCCAAAAGAGATGGATTGTTCATGGTTAGTGAAGGCAGGAATAAAAGAAAATTCGACCTAGTTAGGGAGGGTGGAGTAGTTCACCAGCGAACGTGTTTGCTGTTTCTGCTGGCTTTGTAGATGGAAAACGTTAGCTCGGATTCTATTCTTGGAGGGGGGTAAGCCATATGAGGCCTTGCTGAGCTTGCTTGAAAACTATGGTACGAGAGGAGTTGATTGGGGTTCCAAGTTGATGCCATCTGGAGCAAATCACCAGACGTAAAATTAGTGCTTGCTCTTTTCTGTCCTCTGTCCAGTCTCCGTAGACTCCAACAAGTTGAGGCGCTAAAATAGTGCTCTCTATCTTCAGTCCTCCGTCCGTGGACTGTGATAAGTGGACTCCAAAATTTTGAAGGAGAAGGTACATGTGTCTCACTAAAGACCAGCCAAATTAGTATTTCCGGAGTAGTGCTCATTTTAACCCTAGCCAACGGGTTACACTTTAGAAACTGGTGTTCATGGATTCAAGTCTTGCCCTGTTCATGACCGGAGAATTCAGAACGTTGAGACATGTGAATAGCGAAATGGAGGCCTCAGCTTCCTCGTACCAGAACGATGAACTAAAGAATTGAGCTAAATCATACTATTTGAATCGTGGACACATCGTCGGTGCCTATGAGGGCGAGGGCTCACGTCCGTTTTGGAAATACAAGTTTGCCCATATCCGTAGTTGGAGGTTCGCTTACGCTTTGCAAACCGAGACACTGCACCCTCCTCAATCCAGCAATCTTGCTCGAGAGCACGAACAAGGGAGGCATCCCATGAGAACACGTTTCCATCCTCCGCTGCACATCCCGGCGACTGCAGCTCTCGCGTTTTTCACACATGGGAATCACGTTGTAGGAGAGGGAGACCTTGGAACGAGCAGGGAAAGGAGCCCTGACACAGCGGAAGATCCATCAGCCGCCAAGGTGAAATCTTCCATTTAACACCATTCATACATCAAGAACCAGTTTATCTGAACTTTGTCAACGAAAAAGGCTGGCACTTCGAAAGCGTTGAAGCGTGGGGGACAGGAACCGCTCCGCTTCAGGATTCTCACGGTCTCTGCTTCAATGGACATTCGCTAACCCAGCTCGGGAGCACACACGGATCCAACACCTAAAAGACACGTGTCCTAAACAGTAATAACAAATAATATTTGGACTAGTGTTGTTATTAGCAAATCATCCTCGATGATTTGCCAACCTGGCAGAATATTACTATTATTTCTACCTTTTGCCGTGGAGTATGTTGGGCGCTTGTGGACGTCGTGCCTTGTTGTTGAGACGTCGCCGTAAACCTGGTGTTTCAGTTGTGCGGTGCGGAGGTATTTGGATTGAGGAGGAGTGGGCTAGCGTTTTGGCTTCTAAAAGGTAAGATCTGTCCGTTGAATGCGTTCTTATTGGTTGTTCCTGTACAAGTATCTCTGTCTCCGTCCGTTCCTTAAAGCTGTTGGGGATGAACCAGACAACCTCCGAGCTTGGTATGTCTAGACTTTGCGCAGTGAAGGAGACGGGCGGAGGAGCAGCATGAAAGTTTGAAGATGATGAAATTATCAATAGACAAGCATATATCTGAAACTCGCTTTTTTAGTGCGACGTGTGATCACCATTGCTACTGATTCTACCTTTCACGTTGAAAAACGAGTTCCAAAAGTTCTCGGACTGTTTTGTGCTGCTCTCGGTTGACGATCTTCCGAAGTCGTAACCTAATAGAACTTTTTCCTGTGCACTTTTCACGTTTCCGGGTCAGCTTCTTCACAGACTGCTTTGAGGCTCCGATCATGGAGGGCGAAAAGATGGGACAGCTTATGACCATGGTTGAGAGCCAGAATCAGCTCAACATGATGGCTGAAGTGCTCGAAACCATTGCTCTTCGATGTTTTGAGAAGTGCATTTACAGCCCTGGAAAGGAAATGACGTCAAAGGAGAAAGATTGCTCTATGAAGTGCATGGACCGATTCGTTGAGACCATGAACATCGTCAGCGACACACTCCGCTCGAGGTCAAACCAGCTTCCATGAAAACTTGTCAAGCGCGACCCGTCGTACATTTTTAAAGCTCTGCTTCTAGAGCCCTTGTAACTGTTCAACATTAAAGTATTTCATGTACATACTAGAATAAAAACAAAAAACGAACGTGATTGATGGCTCTCGACGCAAGTACTCATACGCCGCACTGTTTAGCCGCGTAGGAGCGGATGCAGTCTACTTATGGAGACATTCCGCTGAATAGGAATCGCTCCGAATGTAGTGCCCGGTAAATGGAGGTTCCACGTCGGTAAAACGTCAGAAGTAGCCGCAGTAAGAACAACGCAGTTGCATGTCCTCTTTGCACACGCCCCAAGATCTTTGCCCTTCACACATTCACAGCAAGGGCAGGACAGTTTTCCCTCTTCTTCGTAGAAGAAACGCACTTCTACTCTTCTGAGGTTTAGACCGTCCTCTGAGCACCTGTAAACGGCGGGAAACCCCGAATCAGCAGATGAAAGCGAATCATGCATGCTTTCGGGAAGACTGGTAAGCTCACCTGTCGGGGGCGTTCAACTCCGGTTTGCAAACGAACAAACCGCTATTGCTGTCCACGACGTTCCACTGCATTCTCAGCAACACTCCAGATGCTTGGGATATCGACAACTTGTCGTGAGCAATCACGCCAATGGAGATCGTGCAACAGACACCAGAATCAACACGTCCATGGCTGATGCAATCGCCCATCACCCAAAATACCAGGTTCGAAGACCGGTACACCTGAACAACATCTTCGAGCACTTCCAATTCCCGATTTGCGTGAGCTTTGACTAGTGACTGAGTACAAAAGAAGAAACCGAGCACGCTAAGGAGAGAAACGGCTATGTACACGGACCAAGTCGTGGCCGTCCATGACCATCGTTTCCTAATCTTTGCTTGCTTCGATTGTTCTGCAGACGTCCGGACTTGGTCTGCGCCATCCTCATCAAGTCTTGCATCGCGCAATTCTGCCCTTCGCCGACGCATAATCTGTTTCAAAGCAAGAATCGGAGAAGCATTTGTGCGAGCATGCCAAAAATGGATTCCCGTTAGTACCCGTCCTCTTCACCACTGACTAGGTAGGTCAACTTTCTCACGATCTGGGAGATGCATGAGGGAGAGGGTCATGACAACAGAAACAGACCTGCGTCATCGGTTTATCCGAACCCGACTCTTGCTGGTTTCTGACAGAGGAACTTGGATCTGCGCAGGTTGCATACAAACCTTCTTTCGAGTTGATCAGCCTTTTTCCGAGGGAGGACGTGAAGAGATGAGACGCTGATTCTTCAAACAGAGGAGGAGATAATGTCGGGAATTATCTGATTGGTTTGATACAGACCATGTGCCCGCGTATGATCTGGGATTTGCGGTTCCTCAACAGGGGGATTGAGAGTATAGATATCCCCTGGTGGTCTCATACATCGAAAGCGCATCCGCTCGGCAGCTGGAGCAGGTTTATCCCTCTGGCCCCCTGGCTTTCCGAACACCGGACGTATACAACTGGGATGAGGGGCGATGCAGACTGAAATGAGACAGAGGCTAGAACTCCCGATCCCGGATTGCGGAAGACAGCGTACTGTACTACGTGTACTACATACGAGAAGTGTACTAGTGATGCACCTGCTAGACTTTCACAGGGCTAGGACGGCGACTTGACAGGACTTGCACACAGGGCTCGCACTGTACCACTAGCACATTGGAACATCTGCTGTCGTCACTGGGAGCGGAAATAGCAGCCTTGTTGAGTGCTTTGATGGTATAAGATAGAATCAACTCCATACCCACAGAATCGATTCATCACATGGCTAGAAAACACAACGCAGTTTATGGACACGTGCCAGATTATAATTAGTTTAATTGAACAGCTCTCGTGTCGCTTTACTTTCATTTGAAGACCCCTATCCTCGCAGAGTTCTAGTGCGTACCTAAGTTCATAATTATTCTAGATACATTAAAATATCATGTTGACAAGAGAAAAGGGGTAGCCTGAGAAATTGAGAATTGAGAAGTTACATATATATATATTAGCCTTACTTTTTTAATGCATTTGGCAAGCGGGCAAATAAATTAATGCGAAACTACTACAATTTGCTTGGTTTTGTTTAATTTCGGAATATCTTGTATCTTAAGAAACAGAGGAAGCGAAGATATGCACTTGCACAAAACCAGCATCAAATATTTATTGGTTTCAAGTAAGATCCAATTAACGCTTCCAGGTGGAGGGGGGGGGGTGGAAAAGCGCGGCTGAATTTGACACGGGTAGCGAATACAAGTTGACGCAGATGCTGGCCGCCCCGACGTGTGGTTCACGTAGAGTCCTTCCGAGGCTTGGGACGAAGTGGAGTTCGAAATTGACTGAAAAATAAAAAGAAGCAAAACTTATATCCAAAAACATAGAATCGTCAACAAATATTGAATATCGCTTTGTAGAAGATTGAATAATTGATTTTATTTACTAATTATACGATAGCATAGGACAACAGAGTTCGTTTTCTGTAGTTATCCTCAGCTACTGATATTATATTGATTGAAATGTCGTTTCCAACATACTGGGACAACAGTGCACCATAGAATTGAGCCTGTAACCCTTCCCCCCCCCCTCCTTGATCACTTATTTTGACTTCAAGCTTCCCTGTATATACATCCGTAAATGTCATCCGTCAAAAGAGGATATACTAGCGTTAAGTCCTTTGAGGATACTAATTCTTAAGACTCATATTAATTTCCCGTTAAAAAAAGGAAGACCCCAAAAACCACTGCTTCTTTTAACACACACATATATATATAGAATTTCATATATTTTAGACGTAAATTGAACTTTCACGCTTCCGAACCCGTAAACGTATATCCTCTGAGTATTTGCATAGAGCCCTTAAAAACACGGCCAAAATCATCGTCATGATTTATTCAGACCAAGAATAAAGGATATGTCTCATAGAAGACTTTACCCCAATCATAATTGAGTTAAATTTTGTTTTGACATACTACTGTTAAATTATTTCTTTGTTTTTGCTTTGGACCTCGGATGCCGTCATAAGAATTTTCTTTGAAAAATGATGGGTTTTTTGCAAAAGTTTTGTCCCGCGGGTCGGAAACCCCAATTTCTGGTAATTTTTGCATAGAAAATGATGTGGAGAGAAAAATATCGTCTATTTTCTTTAGCATTTTGATTGTTGAATGTTTGGACTCGGAGGTCTATAAGGGGTTTTAGATTTGCAAGTATTGGGGAAGATGGTGGGAAAAGGAGAGCGGAGGAATGGTCAGAAGGATGAGAGATATCAGGACAAGGCTTGAGTAGTGTTTGAAATCGAGGATCCTTTGATTCATTGATGATATTGTTGGGAGTTAAGAAATTGGAGTTGAAACATCATGGGATCCCTGCTAAACGTGAACCGATACGAGCAGGAGTTCTTGAAGAACAAATCGAATGCGGTGGAGTTGACCACCAGGGGCCGAGCAGATACTTACTTTGCGAGGTTTAAGGAAGATTCTGAGGAGCTACGAAATCAAAGAATCGCGGTGACCGATAAAGGAGCTGGCAAGGATTTGGTTCAGGAGTATTATTCTATATCAACGGACCTGTACGAGTATGGCTGGGGAGAATCTTTTCACTTTGGAATACTTTGGGCAGACAGTAGCTTTGAGGATGCTATTCGAAGGTTCGTTCGTACACTGTTCTTGAGCCTTTGTGATTTCATGTTTTTGGCTAACTGGATGCGCTGCGAAAAGTAGGTATGAGTACTTCTTGGCACTTAAGATGAAGCTGAACAAGGACGATGTGGTTCTTGACCTCGGATGTGGAGTAGGAGGACCGATGAGGAATATTGCTAGATTTTCTGGAGCGAAGATCATTGGTGAGCGCGTCGGCGTTGGAAGTCTACACGCCTCCGCGCGGGGTTGGCAAACTCCTTGTGCTCGCTGCAGAAAGATTACAATGCTGAAAGAAAAACGCGTTTTCCGTACGGTTTTTTGTGCTATTGTCAACAGGAGTCAACATTAGCGAGTATCAGGTTTATAGGACAAACTTGTTGAACGGAGAAGCTGGATTGATGAACCAATGTAGGGCCGTAACCGGTGACTTCACCAAGCTTGAGTTTGATGACTCAAGCGTGGATGGGGCATATGCCATAGAGGCGACGTGTCACACCAATGACAAGGACTCTGTCTACTCTGAGGCTTTTAGAGTCTTGAAACCTGGCGCATATTTTTCGGCGTAAGTATCCCGTCGCGAATTCTCGGGCTTGAGCTCCTATTCATCGACGTAGAATAGAATAGAGTTCGAGATGTCCTTGCTGAACCAGAGATTACAACTTGATGAAAACTATAGGTGGGAGTGGGTGACGACTGATAAGTACGATGCGAATGATCCGGAGCACCAGCGTGTTCGATTTAATCTCGAGAAAGGGAATGGACTCCCGGAGACTGCGCCATGGCATGAGGTGATCGCCTCGTTGAAGCGATGTGGATTTGAGGTGATCGAATATTTTGATGGGTGTGAACAAGGGGAGCTCCCCTGGTGGAACTCTCTAAACTCCGGATGGAGCTTGAGAGGGTTTTCTCGAACATGGTTTGGAATAAGGTTCACAGGAGCATTGCTATGGGCCCTGGAGAAGGTTGGGATGGTGTCCCCGGGGATGTACGAGGCGCAAAATAATCTTCAGTGTGGAGCTGACATGTTGGTTCTTGGTGGCAAAATGGGTATTTGTAAGTTTCGTGTCAATTGTAAAACGTGCTCGGGGAGTACTTTACAGACGTTGAACTGGAAGAGCTGACCTTGAATTTTTTGTGTTCTGTTCCTCACTTTGCAATTGCCTGTAGACTCGCCCATGTTCTTCTTTCTGGCCAGGAAACCAACCACTGCGGACGGGTCGTGACTGTAGCCACCAGCTCGTAGATTTTCAGCGTTGTGCAGGGTTTCGAGACAGGAATATATGTTAAATCTTGTTAAATTAGAGAAACGATTATCAGGCACAACAAAAGGCATCCAGCCCTACGTGTCCCCAGAACGTTGCTGCGGGAACTCTGGCAAGCCGTGAGTGCACGTCTTGCAGCACCGCGCCTGCGAAAAGTAACTTCAGCCCCGTTTGCGAGTCAAAACAGCGAACTTTCCCCCATCCTTAGGCCCTAGCGCAGCAAACATAGCCTGGGGTTACGGGGTTACGTTAGTCTGGGGTTACTTGAACACTGGACTATCTGGACTCCTAGTCGACTGAACAAACCCGACTCCTGAGACACTGCTCCGTCACGAACAGGATCCACGGGTTCAAAGGGGTATTGAATCCAACAGGCTCTCCAGATCTGCCTGTCTTACCCCAGAAAGGCCGTGGATATCTCCGATAGCTGACAATGGTTGTGATCAGAAACAGAGACCAGGCTCCACAGACGCCTCACCATCGCCGTCATTTCAGTATCACGTTCAATGGCAACGACCCTATTGGACTATTGGAAATCACTTCACAGTGTCCTGAAACTGTACATCTAAAAAGTAAGCAAAAACATATGACCACTTTGGCAACAAAAAAAGGAAAAACAACAAAAATAACGCATGTCTTAAAAAAATTTACATATAGAGTTATACTTTGATCCAAAATTAGATCTATTCTCCAGATTTCCTTCACCACGCGCCACTATTCCGCATATTGCTCTACAACTAGAGTATAATATCCCTAAAATAATATTTTACACCATGTTGATTTTGAATTATTTAAAAAAGAAGAGAGCGAATCTAGATTTTAGTATTTCTCCACCGGGCCCAAAAACATAGACAATTCTAACTCCTGCACCCTCCCCACTCACTAAAATATTTTTTTCTAAACAAAAAAATTTATGGGAGTATAAATATTGCATCTCTTTCTATATCTAGGGTGGATACACCGGCATTTTCAGAAATATTTAATAGATTCCGACAGTATGATTTAGAGTTTTCGTTTTATTTCATGTCCAAATAGTTCTAAATTTAAGGTACAGCGAGGGTTTCGAGCGGAGCTGGAGGGACAGCCAACCTTCGGACCTCGGATGACATGACGTGCGGGCAAGCAAGCTGGTAGGGGAAGGAGGAAGCCTGGGTGCACAATTTAATATAGAGTTGGTCTGTATGTAGTGGCAAAAGGATGTCCGTTCTAGATTCTTGGACTGAGACGGAGTTCTTAAGGGATAAAACCATACCTGAACCAGTACGAGGTTGGCTTTTGCACGATATCGAGCGGGTATGTGACTATCCCCAGTGGTTGGAGAAGTCGATTGGGATGTCCAAGGTGTTTCCAGAGAGCACTAGTCCCTCGGATTTGTTACGGGTAGTGGATGACAACAAGAAGCTCCTGGTGTGTGATCACGAGGATGATTTTTTCTGTCTGGGAACGGTCGTTCGAGGCTTTGTTAGTATGATACCTGTGAAACTCGGGGAAGCGGCTCAAACGAGGTTTGCCATTGCCATCAGCCCAATAGATGGCACCTTGAGAAACTTCCTATCTACGTTGCACAAATCCGGCAGAATAGCCTTCACGGAGTACTGCAGCCCCACGGCAACGAGCAAGCTTGCCAAGACCGTTATCTTCCACAGGGATCATCCCGGGAAGATCTTGGGAGCAGTCGACGTTGCGGAGGAGGGGTTCCCTGATATTTGGGAAGGTGACTCACAAGGCGAACACCCACCGTCATTTTTTCAGAGCCTGCGTCCGCAGCAACCAATTGCTGAGACACGGCTTTGGTCTGCCTTTGTCGCAATGTGCCCGTCTCAGATGCAGGGTTGGAAGACCTTACAGTACACGACAACTGTGGAAGGGACGGGGTTGCCGCCGGCAAAACAGACGTATTCTGTTCCCACATTTAGTCGGCTCTTTTTCGACGGGCAAGATATGCAAGACATTCGACAGAGCTATGTGGAGGACCTGTTTACGATGGCTCTGGGCAAACCGCGCCTAAGCGTCGAGTGTGGGGATGATAGACTAAGTATCGAATCATTGTCAGAGAACAGCGGACTGCTCGAGTCTCCTTCAGCGCCAAATTCTCCCAAGCTTGAGAAGAGTGGAGACGAGCAACTATGCAGTGAGTGTGGTGCTAGATTCAAGCGAAAGTACGAGCTCAACCGACACTTTCAAAGCGTACATGTTGGTGTGCGCAAGCATGCTTGCGATATATGTTTGAAATATTTCACCCAGGCCTCCCACGTACGTGTGCATATTGAAACTGTGCATAACAAAACCAAAACCAGCGAATGTGATCTGTGCGGTCAGAGCTTTGGTACAAAGCACAAACTGGTGCGACACAAGAGGTCAGTGCACGAGCGGTTGAGACCTCACGCGTGCACGATCTGCGGCGCCGCTTATTTTCAGAATTCAGATCTGAGGCGCCATTTAAAGAAGAGTCACGAGACAACAAGCGTTCGATGATATGCTTACTTGGCGACCGGATGCAGACGAGCTGGCGAGGACGAGCCAGCTTGCATACCAACCCCCCTTCGCCCACCTGGGAAGAGGGCGAACAGCCGTGTGGCTACTATCACACAGTGTACAATAGATCTTTTTGACCTATTAATTCATTCGTGTTCAGTATATATTTAAATTTTGGGCAATTTTCACTGACTCGACCCAACTCTGACTGTACATTTGGCTCGAGTTCCGCTTCAGCTCAACGTAGGATGCACCTACGCAGTGTACACGTTGCAGCAGTATCCAGATCCTCGTCATCCCAAGCAAAGGGACCCATAAAAGAGGTCAGGCAATCACGCAAGCTGGAGTTCTATGTGAAGTCCTCAAGTTTTGACCATCGCAGGTTGTCCTAGGGATTGTGGTTTTCTTCACGAGCAAAGCGATCCTTTAAATCTGCATAGAGCGAAGAAGTAACCGTTGAATCCTGAGCTCGCGTGTCTCTGAATAACCTGCTTATCGCCACCCCGGCAATTCTCTGTGCCAAGTGGAGCCTCGTGGGTTATGTTAGATGGACGTGAGATATATACAAAGCTATTCGTGCCTGTCAGCATGAGGATACTGACCAGAGCCAAAAGCAAACACTAAGGCTGAACCGAACCGGTTAGGCAGAGATAATCAACGACATCGACGGTCGCCCTTCGTCTTCACAGGCAACAATCCAGATGAAGTGCAGTGAGACGCTCGGTCATCGTGGTCGACTCCCTGGAGCATCCCAGTTTCCTGCTCTCAGGATTCAGTGCTCTCAAACTTCACGTTCTTACTTACATAGTCTTCAACAACTGCTTCGCACTACAATCGCAATCCAACACGAGGGGGACCTCTTTAGCTCATCAAATGGAACCATATCCTCATGAGCATGTTTTAGATCGCTTCTAGCTAGCGGTGCTAGTCTACCAGCTCAAAAGGTGAGGATATTGGCAAAAGCAAAGGTAAAAGAATACGTCCTACACTGTCACAAACGAGCCGGAAGGCAACTCAAGCTTCCACGAAGTTATCCGAAAAATCGCTCGCTCCCTCGTCAAGCGGAGGGCGCTGGCGGCAGTGACGACAACAGTGCTCGTCATCCTCATAAGGTGAAAGTGTTGAGCACATGTAACATCTTCTCCAGGAGGAAGGTCGCTGAAGAAGCTGGCGACTTTGCTTGCCAGAGAGGATTGTTTTTTGTCTTTTTCAAATGCTTGTTTTGAGCTAGAAGTAGAGTTCGTTGTAGTGCGTCATGACGTATCGGCCCCTCTTCATACTGTTAGCCTTGCGCGTGCTCGTAGTGTTTTGATTTATTAGGGTAACTGATATCGGCGTAGGTTGTGAGTGCTCAGGTTTTCTTGGTAAGAGAGAGAAAGTTGAAGGGTGGAAACATTTTTGGGGGCGAGGAAGCGTGATGTTGGGCATTTTCTTGAAGTTTTATTCGTAGACGTATGGAGTTGGCATTGTTCGATAAGGAATGCTTACTACCGAGGTTGGAAAATCATGCCCATCTTAGACTCTTGGATCGAGAGGCGGCTGTTTGGGAAGTCAAAGGTGCCTGACGCGGTCCATGCTTGGGTTCTGCATGTTTCTGAACGAACATGCGACAATCCCAATTGGTTGGAGCATTCCATTGGGATGACCAAGGTCATCCCAAAAGATGCCAAAACGGATTTGGCTATTCTGAAGGAGATGAACAGTTGTTTTCTTCTGATATGTGATCATGATGCTGAGGATTACTGCCTAGGATTTTTGTCGGATGGAGAATTCCCGCTCCTTCCTATACGGCTTGGGGTTGCCAAGCAGAGCAGGTTTGCTCTTGTTCCGGACTACAGTGACGGAACTATTTTGAGTATCCTATCCACAGAGTATGAATCTGGCCGTATAGCCATGACCCTGTACAGGACCGCACCAGCGCTAGGTGGGATGGCAAGGACCATTATCTTTCAGAAGGATGATCCAGGGAAAGTGTTGGGAGAACTCAATACCTGGGAAAGTGTGGACGAAGAATCCATGCGTCGAGGCTCGTTCGCTTATAATGTACTCCCAATAGATCCGCTTCAGACAACATCTGTCTGGCCAATTTTCACCAAATATGCCCCAGCTCTCCAGCAAGGTTGGAAAGACATGCGAGTGGTCTCTGCAGTGGGGGGGAGTACGTTCCCCGCTGCGGGGGAGGAGTTTAGTATTCCGGTCTACAGCGAGCTATTTGTTGAAGGGGATTTTCTTCACGACATTCGACGCAACTACGTACAGAGCCTGTTTAGCAATGCACTGGACAAGCCCCTGATGCTCGAGTGGGATGACGAGTACCTTTCAAATGGGTCATCAACCGGAATGAGCGTCCGTGAACCGGATGAGGCAATGTCACTTTCTGATCTCTACCTATCAGAGACGAGAGAAAAGGGCCTGCGTTGCACCGAATGTGAGGCGAAGTTCAGAAGAAGATTTGAACTCAACCGGCACTTGAACGCCGTTCACAAGGGCGTACGCAAGCATGTCTGCGACATATGCGCTAAATCTTTCACCCAAGCTGGGCACGTACGTGTGCATATTGAGACAGTGCACAACAAGTCAAAGATATGCACTTGTGAGATCTGTGGCCAGGGTTTTGGAACGAAGCACAAGCTTGTGCGGCACAAAAGGTCTGTCCATGAGCGATTAAGACCGCATGCGTGCTCCATCTGCGAGGCCGCATACTATCAGAGCTCTGACTTGAAGCGACATATGAGGAAAAAGCATGAGGTGGTCAGTGCTTGAACTAGCCCTTCTGCGCCCGAGTAAGGCGGCACAAAAGCAAATGCTCTCTAATCAGACATGCCCCAAGAGGTTTTCGAAAAGTACCCCTCTTCGCGTAATTATAATGTACTATTTAAAGAGGAAATCTATTTGATCATTTGAGTTAAAGCTATATCGGACAGCTGAAGAAGTCGATCGCGACTGGGGTACCCACACCGCGCGTACAGCAACGACAATCGGCGGTTCGTTGAGCGTGGTCACTGAAGCTATGCGCGAATCAAGTGCTTTCGGAGTTATACATGCAACACAGTAGGTTCTGAGACCAAGGTTTCCTCGCACGTAGGTATGTCTAGCTGACACCGTGCTTCGAGTGCACGTGAGTGAGACCGACAAGCCTTCTCGATTGCGCGCTCACACATTCAAGCACAATAGCGAATCGACGACTTCCAACCAAATCTAGGCTCAGAACCGTAACCAGAATCATGACTCAGAGACGAGCCCGCCAAATGATCCCACGTGCTGAATATGTGCTCACTGACCATCGATCAACTTTGAAAATGTAAATTTTTCCTCATTCGCACAACAGCTCGCCCGCATTCCACCCTGAAGCAGAGGAGCCCACACTGACAGCTACATCGTTGCTTAATAGCCGATAACATGGAACCCCTACGAAATGTGAGCATCTAAGTAAACCAGTTTTTCATATTTATGAAGTTTTACGACCGATCTACGGGATTTTCCTTATCAGTTTTCACCCCTCTATTTCCGACTTCCAAAGAGGTTTTGCCGTCATGGATTTTGCTCTAGCCCAGAATACATCTGGCAAACCTGCCGAAAATTCTCGAAGGTGGAAAATGGGGTTGGAGCACTTTGCGTGTTCCATCTCATTTTCATTATTTTCCTTAACATTTATCTACATACTCATCTGCTTCTATGGGGATAACCCAACACCGCCCCCCCCCCCTTCCCCAATCCTCCATGACATTAGACGCGCACTCAGCCTATTTTCAATTCTAGCTCATGGTTCTAACCACCCCCCTTTCTCGTTGGTCTACCGTCACGAAAGCAATCGACGCTACAATTTAATGTATTTCAAAACCCGCGTCAACCTCTCCAATTACAGCAGGACGAACAAAGGCTCCGATGAATGCTACCAACTCCCAAGAGGGACAAATCTAGAATCCAAGAGCATACTTTGTTGATTGACTTATTGATTGATAATTTTCCGAGTTGACAACAATTGAGGTGACGCATGCCAGTTTGTTCCGCAATTCAGGGATAGCTCGAATAGTGCGATTTTCGAGTGCTCACTGTTTTGCCTTCGTCTTCACAGAAGAGGAGGAGGAGGGGGGGTTGGAATTTTTTTTTTTGTGTACGTGCGTTGGGGCTTTCCAGAATCAGAGGAAAGAATATATATGACGAGGGGGGGGTTGGGTTTGAGTTCCTCAGGACTTTTGGAGCGACGAAGAAGCGAAGATTTAGGCAATCACCAATAAACACGATTTTAGGTTTGAAAAGTACCGTTTTCATGGAAAATCAATATTAACCTAGGGGGTTAAAAAACTGCTTTGTTCGGTTTTCAATTCACGAGGGTCAGGAACCTAAGGGGGTTTTCATCTCTGAACATGGCACCCGTTTCCTGTCCAAACCACAAGAAAAAAAATACATCTAGTAGAGGAGAAGGGGACGGGGGGTCGGATTGGCTTCTAAAACTAATCCACTGTTTGGACATGATGGCCAATATTGCAGATTTTTGGCCCGGTTTTGGACGAGGTCTTTTTTAGTGTTTTTTTCAGTATGATTGGGAGGGGGCACTTCACTGTCGCAGGAATGAGCAGGGCAGAAAGCCATGTGTTTGAAGGGGTAAGTCTTGGGGAAGGTGCTGGCTTGCTAGCAGCTTTTTATAAGAAGGGGGGAAATTGGCTTTTTTGTGAGGTGTTGAGGACTCGCGACCCATTGGGTAACTTTCTTTTTTTAGGGGGGAGGGAGGTAAACGTTGTTTATTGCGTCGGTGGGGTTGGGGTGGGAGAAGGAGGGAGTCAGTAGTTCTCCTTTTTTCTTTTTTTTGGTTTTTGGTACGGAGAGGCCCTTTGCGTTGGAGGAGAAGACGGGCTTGAACGGTGTACCAGGACAGGGGCGCGTGTGGAGGAGGTTGTGGAGGTAATCTATTCGCGCGTTTCTGTTTTGTCTGAGCGTGCTGTCGTTGTGTTTTTGTTTGGTTGGGGGAGTTGTTCGATATCTGAGGGTAGGAGCAGCTCGGAAAAAAAAGGAGATCGTACACTTTAGTGCGCGTTTACTGTGTGTAGGTTTTTGAGAATCAGAAATGGCGTTGAAGAGAATCAACAAGGTACTCCCTGCCGGCAAGGATTTACTCTCATTTTTTCTTGACAACGTGCAGGGGAATATCAGTTTCCGCTAATAGTCAGATTTTGTCCTCCGTATCCTTGACAAAATAGGAATTGCAAGATCTCGGGAAAGACCCACCTGCAAACTGCAGTGCGGGTCCTGTAGGTGATGACTTCTACCACTGGCAGGCGACGATTATGGGACCGGTAAGTTTTCAAGTCAAGGGGGGCCCTACTGAGAATCTTCAGCCTTTTGCTGTTCAATTAAGTTAGCAATAACGGCAGAATAGCCACGCTGAAAAGGCAACGCGTTTCACAAGTTTGCTCGAAGCGCGCCAGGCGCACAAGCTGACTTTGCTTGTGTAGAACTGCTCGGTTTATATTTTGGTCAGCTGCGTATCGCAATCACCTAACGGGATCCGTCGTTTTGCCTGGTCTCTGTTCAACTCATGTAGCCGGATTCACCTTACAGCGGAGGAGTTTTCTTCTTGAACATCCACTTTCCTACTGATTATCCATTCAAACCCCCGAAGGTAAGTGCAAGTGGTCTGGTTCATGCCATGGCTACTGGAAAGCTTAAGAAGCCTCGGTTTTGTTTTCTTTTCGTCTCTTGGATATCTACAGATTCAGTTCACGACGAAGATCTATCATCCAAACATCAATGGCAACGGAAGCATCTGTCTAGACATTCTCCGAGATCAATGGAGTCCGGCCTTGACAATTTCTAAGGTTCTTTTGTCAATTTGCTCCCTGCTAACGGATCCGAACCCGGACGATCCGCTTGTACCGGATATTGCTCAAACCTACAAGACGAACAGGGCGCGATATGATGACTTGGCTAGGGACTGGACGCGAAAGTATGCACACTGATATAGAGAACGGAATGATTTTGTCGAGTTTTATGGGAACGAACGCTTGACTGTGCAAAGTGACGTTTTGACCATCATAAGATGTTACATCCATTGTTGTGTTAATCCACCAGAAGCTGTAGAGAAAGACTTATGCAGAGAGCCCGGAGGGACATCGCAGTTGGCCTTAGGCGAATAAAGAATCTGCTGGTATAGTGCTTTGGGCTTGATAAACTGTTCATATTGAATGCATTTGGGTCTCTTTCTAGGTCGGAGTTTTTCCGCCTCTCCCTCTTAAGCCCCCAAACCGCGTCCCTGAGGCTTGGGGTCAAAGCAACCTCAAGCATGGAGCCTTTGCTGATTCACATCGTCGCGGAACTAACGCTGATGCTGTAGGTAATCTTTGTAGATAGTCTTTGTACACCGATTGAGCTCGAGGTATTCCTGGTACTGTTTTCGCTCTCGTTCATCCACTGATCCGATTGATGCGGATATAAACGAGTCCAGTGCTCGTTGGCTCTCGTCTAGTCATAGAATGCATTCCCCAAACTCCGCCCAGGCTGCTCACTCTGCCTTATGATATTCAGGGTTGCGCGCGTGAACCAACCCAAGGGTGGACTTCTCTGTCGAGACAAAAGGTCCCCATGCACACTCCGTGTTGTGTTGGTCTAAAAACATCCCTGAAAGTCTAGGCAGCATTTCAGTGGCTGAGACCGGAAGACACAATAGGCCGCAGACGTGGTGAGCCAAATGGGAAACAGAACCGCGTTACTCTGTGGGGAATAGAAAGCTTGCTTGCATGAAAAAAAAGTGAAGCAATGATCTACGGGCGCGGAGTCTCTTGCGAACCGAATCTGCACACCTTCTAGCTGCCAAACTGTTCTTGTAGGACCCCGCTAAGGGGCCCACCCATCTGGGATGACTATCGCTCAAATACTGGGAGAAAATGCCAAGACGGATGTGGACTCCGAGCTTCAAAGGAATCGTAGTGCACTCATACACCAGGGCACAATAGGAAATTGTACTCGAAAGCGTGGAGAATCCTCACAGGGTACCGAACTACAGCCTATCTAAAGGATAGCTACCGGCAGATGCCGAGCACAGCTCCCAAACCCACCACAGTAGTTCGACGTGGAGATAGAGAAGCATGCATTAATAGGAAGCCATAGTCCTATTTTTGTCGTCGCATCGCTTTGTAGAAGTTCGCCAAACCTCTCGATGCCCCGTCCTGAACGTACGCCAGGTTCATACTCAGGAATACCCTCCCGCCTCCAAGACCGCCTCGGGAACCGTCAAAACGGGAGCGTTGAAGAGACGGTAGGTTAGCTGTCAGTATGGATATGAAAAACGCTTGACATGGACTACTCTAGCAGTTCACATCCTCCTAAACAGACAACCAGGGAAACACAGTTTCCTCCCCCCAAAGAAAACACCTCCCTCAACATCCCAAAGCACCAAACCAAATTTCCTCTAAAAACGCATATCTTCTGTTGACTGAGATCTGGTAGGATCCTCCTTGGCCATTAAAATATTACAAAATTACATAACTTCCAAGTACGATTAGCCAACTTCACATTCGTAGTACCGCCCGTAGCCATAAGTGTCCATATAGATGAATTTTTATTCGATATATGGAGTCATCTATCAGAGAAATGCTGGACAGGAGAACTCCGTTCTTGGATTTGTTTTTCAGGCTTACTTGGCCTTTGCCATTTGGAATTATGTTGGGATACTGAATGTGATTGAAATTATATGGAACTTGGTGGTTTGGGTGGCCTTTTGATGATGTGAAGGAGTTTGCTTTATAGGGGAGCTTTGAGGAGGGTGGAGTTGGGGGAAGGGGTGGGGGTGGAGGGTGGGGGAGGGGGAGAGATGGGAGGATGAAGTGGGGTTTTTGATATGTAAGGGAATGAATAGGACGTGAACTTGGAAATTTTTGTTTGGTATTTTGTATACTGGTTTCAGAGAGAGGAAGAGGTTGGGAACATGACTTTATGACGAAGGTTTTTGGTTGTTTATTAATTTTTTTTGGTAGGCCGGGGGGGGCGGGGCGACGTTAGTAGATTCCGGAATGTAGAGGTTTGGTGAGGGTTGTGGAAAGGGTTTTGAACTTTGAGGGGGAGGGGGGGGGGGCTTCTTGGGGCACGGAAGAGAGACAAAGCAAGGAAGATGCAGAGGGTGACTGATGCGATTCCGGTGGAGAGCGCAGAATGGCTGCTGTTCTGGGTTGATCCACTGCAGACTTTGAGTGCTCGCAGTTTCGATAGGGAACTTGCCGTGAATAAGTCTCTTTGTGTGGGTTCTGCACCAGATCCGCTGCAGGTTGTAAACGAGGATTTTTTGAAGGTGTTGCACTTCATCGACTATGAAAGAGAGGATTATGCACTTGGCAGGCTTTACGGTGCTCCTGATATCGGGCAAGGGTCTTTTGGGAAGGTTGTTAGTGGACGGTTTTGCATTGATTGTTCAGGTTTGATGCCAGTTAGTCATGTGGTTGTCCAGCATGAGTCCGGGATCTGGGCATACATGAAGATTTCAGCAGATGATGAGGGGACCATCGTAACGAACGCCATGGCGTTTCATCCTGACAGCAAGAGTGAAACGCTTTTGGAACTCAGAACCTGTGAAGTACGTGACTGTGACTATTGCGTTACGCGAAATTGTGACTGTGAATGTATGAACCTCGTAAAGACGAGAGTAAGGAGCTGGGTGTCCATTTTCAAAAACTTGAAGTTACGGGAATACAGTTGCTGGGATCTTTTCCGGAGCATGTGTGAAGTAGCCTCTGTTGGCCGGTTTTCTACTGAAACTAGGGTCTCCGTAAGCGGTCCAGGAGGTGACACCCCGCTACCACCTGTGTACATGAAGACGTCCGTTTCGTTCCTGGGGGCTGGAGCGGAAATTGCAATGCTTCGACAAGACTATCTTAACGAAGTTGGGATGAACCGTGTATTTGATAATTTTGCCCTATTTATGGAAATGGATGAAATGTCGTTCCTTAGAGGTAACCTTGGTGAAGGGAACATCGTTGACGTGCCACTGCAGGAGCCTTCTAGGGGTGGGTCCAATGGTCGCCTCATATCTAGTGTCAGTACTTCGGAGGACGAAGAGACAACTACTTTCAGGCAAAATGTGTCAGCGCGGCTTCTAACAGAGTCGTCGGGGTCTCAGATCGATTCCCAGAGTCCAGACTTAGGGAACAGGTCGCAGGGACGGAAAAGAAACTCCCCTTATATCAAACCGGAGAGCACGAGTAGGTCAGCGTTCGAATGCTCACTCTGTCGGCGGTCCTTCCCTAGCCGCTACAAGATTGATCGTCACGTCAGAGCTGTGCATCTCCGTGAACGGTCGTTCAAGTGTGACTTGTGTAGCAGTCAATACTACCAAAAGAGTGACTTGAGGAAGCACTACCGATTACGGCATGGGAAGGATGGTTCCGTGCCTACGCCGACAGAGATAGATGTGTAAGGGGCTTCACTCCGGGTGGAATCTGGGGAAGACTACCTCCGTTCTCCGCACTAATTTCAGCGTCACCTTGCAAGCATACAACGGATGACCACAGTCCCCCTGTTTTGCGATACAAATACTGCCCTTGGTGGCCCTAGGTCATCATGTGTATTTGAAATTGGATGGAATCGATGTACATGAGAGATTATATGCCAACCAAATAAAATCTAGTCCATAGCTTGCGTAGGCGAAATTAACCAAAATGGAACGGACAAAGGAATGGACAAAGGAATCGCCCAGAACGAAGAGGTATATCCTTACCATCGTACCAGAAGCACCTCACAAAAATGGACCCGGACACAGGCAGTTTCAAGGGAAATTCCATTGTCCTGGATGCAGCTTCTATCCGAATCTCGCCGCTAAGCTTCAGCTTCAGAGCGAACAGTGGCGCGACTCCCATGATTTCGGTAGATACTCCCGAGCTGTCCCTGCAATCAGTACCGGCGCTCAAGTAGGCTTTTGACTGCTCGGGAAATCGCGTTTTCCCAGGCTCCACACAGTGAAAACCCTTACTTCCTCAAACGAGTTCCTGTCGTCTCAAAGCGGGGTTGACGAGCTCCAGTCCACAGCGATGGCAGGCCGGTGTGATCACGCGGGAAAAACTTTACTCTAGTAGTGGTACAAGAGCTTAGCGGAGGCTCTACACAACTCTGATAATCATGACCCTCGGCTACTTTCTTGCAGCCATTTACAATTCTTAAGGGCATCAACGTTTGCTCTCTTCCCTGGTTGTTTCCTCATCATTGAATTAATAACTTCCTTCAACTCCCCGGAGACCTAACAAGCAGCCAAACGCAGGAGAGTCAGCACAAAGCGTCCAATTGCTTACAATATCACTGCCCCTCTCTTCGCACCTTTGGAGTCTCAGGGAACTTCAGCTCCTCTCGACAAATAGCATCGTAGGTCTCAAAAACATTTCTTCTTTGAAACGGTAGCTTTCCAAAAACCAGAAAGAACAGCGTTGCTCCAAGCGACCATATATCAGAGGTGTACGACGTTCCCTCCGGTGGCGGAGCATACATGGATGCACAGTGCTCAGGGGCACAAAACGCTGGCGTACCTACAGCCGTTCTATCAATTGCAGGGGACAGCGGGGAGCAGTCACTGGTCAGGCTCAATCAACGAGGTCAATACTTCGATCCCCGTGGACTTACTCCTTTCCCGTCTGCACGTCGTCTTCGTATATTTTAGACGTTCCAAAGTCCGATAACTTAACCAATCCATCCGGTTGCGTTAGCAGGTTATCTGGTTTGATATCGCGATGGACGATATTATTCTTATGCAAATACTCTAGGCCGCTCAAAGCATCCATAAAGACCTGTCAACAATGGGGTAATCCGGAAACAAAGGTCAACACTTGTGTAGCAACAGGGTGCAGCGATGAGTTGTAAAATACCTTCCTCACGAGAACACCATCGCCCATCGGGGAAACTGTCCTTAGATCATCCGTGCTCATCAACGCACCATTCGGCATCAGCTCGCACACTATGAGTAGACGGTGGCGCTCTTCATCCTCCATAATATCAATCAGGCTCACAACGTTCTTGTGATCAATAATTTGCATGACTTTGGTCTCTCTCTCGTTGGATCCAGACGATTTGGAAATTTGAAAACTGTCTCCAAAGGCTTTCATTCTAAAATCCTGGCTCAGCTGGACCTGCATATACGAAAAGGCATACGCAGAGGCGGGAGGTTGATACACAGACAAGCATGTCAATTTCTCTTTCTCATCGTCCTGGTGCGACCCAACTTGACAATCCACACCTTTCTCTTAACTGCTTTTACGGCGTAGAAGAGCCGCTCCTTCGTATGCAACGCTACATAGACTTTGCCGAAGGCACCCCTTCCGATACCCTTCAACAAGACGTAATCTCCAAACACTTTCTTCTTATACACAGGTTTCTTATTGTAGTTATCCAGAAACGGGTTGTACGATGCGAGATCGTGTAAATCCCTCGCGTTGTATTTCACCTGGAGTATGTGGTAGAACCAAGAAAAACTCAAAGCTCAGAACAGGACTCGTGAAACGTCGCCCTCTTAGAAATTCCTAGGAGCTACGTTCGAATTGGGCTCTGGAGAAAAGCGTACTGTGCAGTCCCTTGACACAAGCAGGCTCAAGCCAGTGAAAAAGCTATCACAAAAGTCCTTAGACTGAAACTGGAATACAAGCTTTTGGTCTTCAGCTCTAATCTTCAGTTCGGTGCTCCCAGAACTTTTGATTTCATCAATATCCTCAACAGCAATCCTTCTCGTTCTGCGGTCTTCGTTAAAAGACAGCGTTTGTAGAAACTTGTCGACCCATATGAGATTCGTATGCCGGACTCCATTGGATTGGTGCTTCACAAGGGCTCCTATAGACAAATCCAGAAAGGACGTCGGAGTTACTATACCCAACAGGGTTCCAAGCGCGGAGGTGCTGGCTCATACCCGACAAGCAGTTCACCAAGCACTCCAAGTGCGTCATCGACTTGTGAGTCTTCTGCAGCTTGAGTGGTGCGGCGACCTCATCACGATCTGGCGCGTCGAAACTCATCATCTTCCACATTGAAACTCGCAATTCTCTTCTCCGGTCCCTGACGTCTGAGCTATAGCTTGCGCTGCTCCTTGTTACAGAACTTGTGTCACTGAGGCTGAAAGCTTCGCAAAAGTACAAAAAGACAAAGCGAAGGTGTCAGCCTATCCCTATTGGCACCATGCCAAGCCAAATCATGACCCAACTTTCATATTCGGAACGCACCATCTCGGCGGTCCATCTTCAGGTCTGTGCGCCTCGGGGTAGAGGGAGTAAGGTTACTTGCATCCAAGTTGTCCGGAGAGCATATGAAGCTGTAAGCATCGGGATACAGCCTCTCAATAAAATTCATTCTCGTGTGGTATGCTTGACCATGAGAGCTCAGTGTAAAAAATCCAGTTCCGGGCGAGGGGTCGTATGCTGAGGTTCTACTAGACTCTTCGACATTATAATTGTCACCATTCTTTGGTGTGCACAAGCTCGCAGAAGGCCTAGATGAGTCCTCTACCGGTTTCCACAACCAAACATAAAAAAAAACGAACCGAAGGAAGAAAACTTATGAGTAGCTGCTTGAAGGTCGCTGCTCAGACGGTCCAAATGAACCCAAAGGTCAAGAAATGCTTGTTTCTTTGTATGAAGAAGCAATACCTCTGGGGCTCATACCTGGCGTACCAGAACTTCTCGCGGTAAGCCGTCTCCTCTGGTCCGCAGCACCCGTAGAGGCACTCTCTTCCTTCTTCGCTTGCTCATCCTTCTTAACGAACAACGCCGAACGATCCCCCGGTTCGACAAAAAACCTACTTAAAAATCTGCTCATTCCTGTTCCATTCCAATTTATCGCGCTGCAAATACCCCTCCAACCACCCAACAAAATAATAGCCTCCTATGAGAACTTCCTAATCGTTTTCCTTCACCATTCACAAAACACCCAAAACTCAAATCGAAAAATAGCCCAAAAACCGCTTCGATTTCAATGTTTTCACAAACAAACCAGAGTCTGGTAGAGAACCCACCTGAGCCCCCCCCTCCCCACCCAGTTGCGCCCAGTTGCTCTGGGAGCAGAATCCGTATGACAACCAGATTCTCGCGATTCTATCTAATTTTACATGCTGGTAGGTGACTTATCAAATTTAGAAAATATTGGAACTGTGGACGTAAAAATGATATCCGAACGACCACAAAAAACCAGATGGCTTGAAATTCGAATTTCCGGTACTTGGTGCCTTTGTATGAAGACGAACTTGTTTCGTTTTGGTAAAGTTTTAGGATATAAAATTGATACTTGAATGGTCGACCTACCGGGATTTCAAAAATTGCACTGTAAGGGCAATAGGTCCTAAAACTATTCGTTTAGAATTGTCATTGCTCTGTTTTAGTAGTGATTCTGAGTGGAAAATCTTGACATCTTTTCGGTCGGGTTGCGGGCAGGTTGGTGGAAGTATCCTTGTTTCTAAAATTGTCATCTTTCAAGGGGGTGTTTCCGGATCGAAAAAAATGTACATAGAAGAATACTGATTATTTTTGACTCGAACCCCTCCTGACCGGTCCTTTATAAAATAGCTCTTGGGGGTTCATTGGACATATGTATGATTAGGATGGGTTTTGCAGATTCTGGTTAGTGAATAATGAAATGCAATAAATCTTAGTCGACCGAGACCCAATTTAACCAGTTGTTTCATGACATTAATAATTTATATTAGTGACATTAACAATCAAACACGAGGATTGGTTTTTTTTTTGCAGCGAAATGTCATCGACATGGCGAAGTCTTAGTCGGACACTATGGTACAGGGTAGTCCACGTTCGATTTCCCGAGCTGCACTCTACTATTGAGGGGTCCCCTTACCAAGAACTTTGCGCCCTATTGCATCACAAGCACGCCTCAAGAGTGTGTAACCTGCTCAGCTTGAGCATCGGTCTTAGGATAGTAGCAGCGCTCCGACGGGGTGTAACCCTCGGAAAGCACATTGCTCCTGCGAAGGTGGATTGCTTACCCTCCTCCGAAATTGCGTGCACTTGGAAAACTGAAGCCTATAAATTCATCAGCGATCTGAATCAGCTGGTCAGGCAGGGTATAAGCTCATTCGGAATGACTTTTGGCTTAAAAGGGATCTATTTAGGTTTGTAAATGATCAGTTCCGGTTTGGTCTCAACTGATTTCCAGTTGGGCGCGGGAAGGAAAAAGTTTAATGATCTTTGCGTTGAGCTGAGCTTCCAGTTAATTTTCGTGAAGTGTGGAGGTCGAGTTCGTACTGATGGGGCTTCCTTCCGAGTGTGAAGATCATTCTGGACGTGGTCAATCATGCTCAGCGTGATCGCCCTGTCAATGGATGACAATGACTGTTGCCTGTTTGGGTTGAATGAGTACTATGACCAGACACTAGAACCCTTAGAAGGCTACGTTGAAGAAGGCGCTGCGTACTCGCGATGCCCCCCACAAGGAGGTTGCGCTAATCTTTAAAGCGTGGAGCAATGAACGCTCTGCTCTTGGGGTGTAGCCCGCAGCGATGACAAATTCGTATTAGTCAGAGTTGGAAGAAGACAGGTCGAAAGCCCAGGATTGAGCCAGGCTTTCCGGGAGGATCCTTTCCCCAATGTGGATTGATTTGACTCTGTGCCAAGCTCTGAAAGGCGCAAGGCATAAGTTGAACTTTGCAACAACGAGCGCGCACAGTGCTAACATCGGTAGAAAGAGCGGTGTCTATGAGTCCTGGCGCAGCCATTGGGCAGCAACTCAGTCCTGAGAGATTCCACAGGCCATCCTTGAGTATTTCCATTCTCTTACACGAGGGAAGATGCAGGCGTTTGTTTTTGTTGGCTTTACACGACATCAAATGTACCAGTTCGTTCCACCCCTGCCGGAACATCTCAAAATCCTGGTTTGTTTCTGAGCGACACGAGTTTGCTCTGTACAAAATTCTCCAAGTTTCAATCATTTTACCTTTGTCTCTGCTTCCGCCACTTGTAGACTGCTGGCTCTTCAGTCCATGGATCCCTGGCCTTGACTTTTCTCTTTGCGCCTTTTCCTTTCAAGTGCTTCTCCATATTGATACTGAGTCCAAGCTTTGTCAGCCTCTGTTGGAGAACAAAACAAGAGACGATACAGCTGGTAAGGTGACGATTGACGAATATAACACCATATCTGGATCACGCTCGGACCGGATGCGAATAGCGGCACCGAAAAGTTCGTGCACATCAGACGTACCTTGGACCTCTTCATTCTGTCCGCTATTTCGGCGTAATCTCTTGCTTTCTCTTTCTCTGCAGTGGCTACGGACCCGTCACCTTTCTCCTGGAGAACGTATCTGTCCATGTCGCTCGTTCTCGGGCGGTTGAAAGACCGGTGGAGAAGCTCTCTGGGCACGTCGAAGTGTTGGGTCGCGTCAAACTCACGCTGTTCTTCTTCATCCTCAACAAAAATCGTGTGCTGTCTTGTCGATCTTGCTTCTTTAGAGCTATCAAGGAAGTGAGCGCTGCACTTGAGTTTTTCCGACCTCGACTGGTCCATCGCAGCCTTTGTGTAGACGTATGACATGTCCCGTGAGGACGCCAGCATGCTCTCCTCCGCCGTACGAACGCCGACTCCATCTTGAGTCTTCTCTCCAGCCTTTCCACGGATCATTCCGAAGTAGAACTCATCCGGGTTTTTGAACGCCGCTCGCTCTTTCAACGCGGTAAGTCTGTCCTGTTTTCGATGATAGTCCTTCGCACGCAGCTTATAATCTTTCTTCTTCTCCAACAGGCCCAGCTTCCCTCTAGAGGCGAGCTGGCTCCTCTCCCGGTGCTCTCGCCGGGGCATGGCATTTCGAAGCGAAGCCATCTCTCCCCAAACAAAAAAATCTCGCAGACCCCTTAAACCTCAGACTACCTTTAAAAAAAAAAACCCTGCCTACCGTGTACATGTACAAACCGAATTGCTCAGGAAAATTTCCAGTAGTCTGAAGAAGCCGCTTAGCAGACCCTACAGAAGACCTCTTCAATCTCCACCGGCTACCTCGTTCCTTCCCCTCTGTACTCCCCTCCCACCCGAAAACCGGATTGAAACCACGTCGGTCGATATAATATTGATTGTATTCAATCTATATAGATAACGTTGTTTATGCTTCAGGGTCACCTTCTTGTGTCGATGAGCTTGTGGGCTCTCTTGGACGACGTGAAGCACGCTGCTGCTGTGCGGGTTATACCAGGTCACGAACTTCGGGATCTCGTGAAAGTTCAGTGGAAAATATTGGAGGGACTTTCTATTTTGGCCTCGCCCTGATGTTTTGAGCCAGCCCGGAGTATATCGTCTATAGCCTGCTTTGGATGATTCGGTTCTAGGGTGAGCCAGCCATGACGGTAGCGGTCTCCATCGCGTGTCCAGCTCTCGCAGATGTGGTGCTTCTGGGTTCCCGAACTTTGGATCGATTCCTTAACCCCCTGGGCGATTTGGAGGCCTCTTACCTTCGGGAATGTAAATTCCTCGGCATCTAAGCTCTTGTCGCAGGGTCACGTTCAATAGCGTTGACGTGTTTTCCACATCTTCCCCGCTGATTCCCTGTAGGTACTAGTATGTCTCTTCTTACTCAGTGACGTTGAAGAAGCAGTTGGTCCTAAGCGCCTCCACCCAGGCATCCATCGTCAGCATTGCCATTCTATGCATGAGTCTAATGCTGTTCTAAATTTTCTCCTCTGGTTCGGTAACCGTGGTGGGTCGCACACTACTAACTAGTAGTGTGCGACTATTCGTACAAATGTTGTAAAAGCGGTGACTTGAGCCGACCATTATTCCAAACCTAAATGTCTAAAAGCTTAAATGGAATCCTTTTGGCAATATCTGATGAAACTTTCTCGTTCCAAAATCGCCGGAGAAACACCAAAAACCGATCAAAACACAAACACACACACATTCCATCCAAAAATATGAAACAAACTCATCAATTTATTCAATTCCTTTTCATTGCCGCCTTCCCGAAACTCTATGCGATTCGACGGTCAAGCTCACACCAATACGCAATAGACACAATCCACTTAAGAGCTCACCCGTCTCAAGAATTTCAATTTTTGCCTTCCATACAAAATTTCCCTCTCTTCTCTTCATCTACTTCTCGGAATCCCTTCCCACTAGTCGACGTTTTGCTAAACGTCATCATCTCGCCATATCGAAAACCGATTAAATTGAGAGTGACAGTCTGTCATGGTCAGAAATAATCACGAATCAATCTCAGACCCACAATTGTCAACAAATTCATTCATTTCATGAAAAAATATGCAGAACACATATTGATTGAATATGATGTGACACTGAACTGTTTGCGTGCCAGGGCGCAAAATGGCAACGCTAATCTCACTTTGAGTATCGTCGACAAAGTAGTCTGGACGATTCGTTAGTACGAAACACCAGCAAGGTACAATCCACAAAGAAGAAATCAGTAGCACATCTTTCTTTCCAAGCCAGTAGCAGAAACTATGAAAGTCAGCTTGCAAAAAGCTACACACTGTCGAGTCAAACGTATTTCCAACACCGCAAGAAGTCATTTTCGATGGAGGAAGCCAAACACAATAATCTTTATAAGAGTCTGGCGGAGTTCAATCAAAATATGCTTTGGATTTGAGTTTGACTAATTAATTGGAGGTATTCTGAGGTGTTAATGGACTGAATGGCATGGGTGACACTAATAAGGTTTTTTGTTTTTGACGTTCATTTCTCAACTGAAAAAGGTTGTAATTTTTTTGGCTATATATACGGGCTGACTGTGGGCGTGAGGTTGCGGGAGGTCAGGTAGAAATGGAGAGGGCGGGTGTGTGAGATGAAGTGTATAAAAACTATCTTGTTTTTGGAGTGATATGGGTCATTATTCCAGGTTTAGAGCGTCTCGGACTCCGGCGTACTTGGAGCGGATCATTCGTGAAGGTCGAAAGGACTGGTGGGAGATTCTGAGGTGGGTTTCCGCGTTCGGTGTAGGATGCATATTTGCGTTTATCGGGGCGTTTACGGCGCTTGGTTGTATAGGCCCAATTCTATACGGTGTTAGTTTTATATCTGCTCCGGATAGGACGGTGGGCGGCGTCATCAGAAATGCAGCCCTCATCTCTGTTTACTATATGCTGTATCCGCTCATAGCGTGCGCGGTCCTTGCTGTAGATGTAACATCATTGGCTGGAGCTCTTGTTCTGTACCTGGTGTTGATATGTCCGTTGGTGTACCTTAGCTATGACACGAGGCTCGGAGGTGGACCGAAGCTGGCCATCGGCTTGTCGGGACTGCTTTTCTTGAGGACTGATCGACCCGATACTGAGCAGATCGTTCGAATTCTCTGGACAAACATCGCGAATGGATGTATCGCCACAGCGACGGTGATTTTTGTCACCATACTATTCGCTCCTACAAGAGCGATCAGGCAGATGAAGGCCGTGTGCTTGGTCAACATCCGAGAAATGTCCGAGCTTCTGTCGGACGATATGTCCACCCTCCTGAAGCCAAGGAATGCACATGAAGCAGATAGGAGAGGGGATTATTATGGGCTACGGCCTATTGGGGAAGAAGAGGTTACTTCGAAAGAGTGGGATGAGCCTCCGAAGATCAAACCGTTTGGCTCCTTCAATTCGAAGTACTTGTCCAGGGTGCAAGCAGCTCGCAAGCTGCTCTCGACTTCTCTTTGGGAGCCAAACTTTCGAAACCCAAATCACCCGGATAGGTATCCGTTATGGTCTGAGTTGCTTGATCGGCTAGACGAGATTTCGATTGCCTACTCTGGGGTACGAAGTGCAATCGACTATGAGGATGTGAGGTCATGTACCGACGAAGGCGCGGAACTCTTCTTCGCGAACGAACAAGACCGACTAATCTGGGCTGAGCTAACCGCCAGCGCAGTCGCGGTCCTTATGACCCTATACGAGTGGCTCGGTGGTGACGTTGGTGGTTCTCCGTTGAGCAGGGAAGATGAAGCTCGACTGGCCGAACTTAGCGGTAGGCTAGTTGAATTGAACAAGCAGGCTACAAAGCTTATCCCAAAACGCATTATGAGCAACTGGATGGACAACAAGCAACAGAAGGTAGAACCCGGGGTTGTGCGATCCATGCTTTTTGTGGCAACGTCCCTTGTACATCTTTCGGACACTACGATTCGAGCGAAAGAAACGATGGACAACCTCAGGGATATTCACAATGACCACCGTCCTGATAATGTACTAGGATCAGTGTTCCTCTGGGTTAAGCTTACGTTGTCGGTTGAGATTAACGCAATGCGCGAGAACATCCCAGACCTGAGCTCCCCGTCGGCGATCTTTAATTTCTTTCGGAGCTTTCGATTTCTGTATTTTTTGCGATTCATGGCCATGATCATCCTGATTTGTTGCGTGGTGTTGTTCGGGATACCCGAAATCCGCGGCCTTAGAGAGACTGGGTGGGTTCTCTTTTCCGCCGTCGTCGTTCACCATCCCAGCACGGAGTCGACGTTGGTGTCATCGGCGCTCAGAATCGCCGGGACAGTGGCTGGATCGAGTTTGTCCGGGGCGTTCATGCTCTCACCCGTTGCAGCCTCGAGTCCAGTGCTAATATCTGTTTTCTTGATCGGGATGGCAACGATTTTCATGATATTGCTGGCGACAATCCAGCCGCTCCAGAAAATGCAATACGGCTTACTTCTTCTCATTCTGACCATATTCTTGGTTGCCCTGTGCCAGTATGTACCGTACTGTACGGCTGACTGCGCAGGTGACTTTGGCTATGCGTGGACGCGAATGGTTTCAGTGCTCAGTGGAGTGCTAGTCTCTTTCCTTTTCCAGATATTGGTCTTCCCACGGTTTGCAGCGGATGATATTCGGGAGGGACTGTCTGCACTGCTCACGAAGGAGTTTGCTTCTTTTCATGAGCTTGTAGGGTACTATATGCACTCCCAGTCTATGTCAATGTCGCAGATCCCTGTCTCTGCGTCAAACGAAGGGATGTCCAAATCGAGGATGCCGAAGTCCGACTCAGGGGATCAACTGTCGAAACCAATCGCAGCAAGCAAAAAATTCGATGCGAACGAGGCTCTGAAGTCACAGCGCACCGCGAGGGGAATCCTGACAGCGTCTAGCTCGGATGAAAACTTGGCTTCGTCCTCAAGTGGCAGTGGAGTTCTGAACGGCGTTTTGAACCAGTCTCTTGCGAGGCCGATGTTTACTGGCGATGAGAGGTCAAGCATGATCGTAATGGATGTCAATTCAGGGCATGATCTTGTCGACCAGTTGGATTCGGTTGCAGTGGAGCTTAGCAACATAGCCGCTCTGCTTATACAGACACCTGTGGTTACCGAACATCAATGTTTGCGCTTCGTAACTCTGGGAATATCATCCATCTTTCACAATTTGCTCAGGCTGCAGGAGTCAATATTCGTTTGCCTCGCTCTTCTTGCGATACTTCTGAGGAAGTCTGAGTTTGCGGGATCTCAGCAGCTTCTTTCAAGTATGATGCTACCAGTGTTTAGGCGTATCCAAGAAGCACAGTACAGACTCGGCCATATGGTCAAAATATGCTCCACCGCGATTCGCACGAAGCGTGTCTCAGTATTGTATCTTCAAATCTTGAAGGAAGCACAGGAATTTCTGGACGACTCAAGACTGGAGTATAGGCTCGAATTTCAGAACAGTAGCAAAAAGCTACGACAAGCGGTTGAGGATAAGCTTGCGGATGCGAAGTTTCGAAACGTCGGTAAAGCCAGCGGTGATATGCCCACTGTTGATATCGACTTTGTGCTCCTCAACTGCATCTTCTTCATGTCGTCAGCGTTGGCGGATAGCTTTGAGAGTGTTGCGCGGGAGTACTCTAAGTATGCGAAGACGGAGCTGGCAGTTTTTGCTCAATGGGGCGGCCTTCCGAAAGGTTTTGACGCCGAACGTTTTGAGTTGTAGTTTTATTTATGGAGATAAACCCGAACGTAGTCGAGAACATGTTCTGCTCATCATTCACCATCTGAAGCTGGGTCCTTCAGGTTAGACTGTGTTGAAACTAGGTCGATATCTGCGTCGAAAACAGCTGTTTTGAAACGTCCTCAAGAGCTTTGTTTAGTTTCTCTTGCTGACCTTTCATCACCCTTGCCCGCCGTTCTTGTTGCACGGAAGGTATGTGCTTCAAAACAGAATAGATGCTTCAGCGCCTTCGATGCAACCCTTCTACAAGGGACATCTTTCGAAAGCGTCCGGTTTTGGAGGTTCGCTTCCAGACTAATCAGGACTTCGAGAGCAGGGACAAAGCTTGCGAGAGTACCACCATGTACTGAGCCATATTCCCGACGCCGGGGGGGCTTCCAATCTTCATCTACTGTGCACAGAAGGTTGTAGTTTCCATGACGCACGGCAGGATAGCACAGCCAGTCTGTAGGGCAATGCTCCTAGGCACCAGGATCAGCAGATAGGTTGAAGTGTTCCATAGTCAAGTTGAGAACACTGAGTTATCTTTCAAAGGGGAGGAAGCTTTTGATTATCTCGCCTATATTTGGATGTATGTCGTACAGTGAGGCCCTAGCGAGGCACTATGAAGTAGCTCAAAGCTCTTGGCTATCAACCCAAATCCAGTGCGTCCTAGTTCCTCGGTTGTGAAGGCCTCAATTCCCCGCTGATTTTAAACCGTGCGTACGAATACCTAAGCACATCAAATTTCCTCCAAAAACATAAAGTTTCATCCAATCCAAAGATGTGAATCAACCCAAGCACAAAAAAATTCCCAAATATCAAAATTGTATACCAAGAACGGGGCATTTTGCAATAAACTAGAGAGAAGCTTCTACCCAATCAAAAGACGAGCAAATTGAGCAGATATATAATTCAAAATATTCAATAAATCGTTCGGTTCTCAAAATCGGATAATAAATCAGACTCTTTTGCCGATCATGTCCAACTAGCTAAAATATTCAAAAGTCACAACAATCGACCCCTCCAAAAAGGGGCCATGACTAGAGGTCTTCGTCGGGCGCTGTCAGACACACTTATCATTTATACGTCACGATAATACTCTAAACAATATAAATAGTGAAAAAACAAAATAATAGTATCGATATAAACGACCAAAGCATTTCCTCAGCGCCCCTAAAGGAAAATTAAATTCTCCAGGCAAAAAAAATGAGGCACAAGGGTTTTTCGGATAAATTGTTTTTATATATTTGTTCGGTTTTAGCCAAAAAAACACCGCCAACACGACAGAACCCCCGCGGGGGGTAACAGTGGCAGAAGAGCATCCCCCCTAAAACAGGGCCGGGATAAAATAAATAGAAAACACTCCCTCCAGACTTGAATTCCACTGTCCGATAGCTGAAGTGGTTGGCTGCCTTTTACGAAATCAATCACTTAAATATTTTGCTCTGTTTTTTTTCTTTTTAATTAGGATCCTTTTAAATTTACTGTTTTCTTTTTTTTTGTTAAGGATTTGGGAAAAAATAGAGTTCTCCTTCGCTTCTGTTTTTGTGGCAGTGGATTTCGGTCAGAGAGCGAGAGAGCGAGAGAGAGTATACATCTGTCCTTATGAAGTTGGGGTGCAAGAGGGTGGGTATGGGGGAGTGAGGGGGAGAGGGAGTCTGGTGGGTGAGTATGTTGAGAGGATAGTTATTTTGGTTAAGGAGGAAGGAGGGTTTATTTAGGGCAAATTTCTTGTTTCATGTGTATTTTGTGATTTTGGGAGGGGGTTGGTTGGGGAGGGTGGGGGAACGTGTGGGTGAGTTGGTGGTTTCGACGGGATTGGATTCCGATGCTGTTGAAGTGTTGTGAGGATTTTAATTATTTTTCGCCTGATTCGAGTGGACAGAGGGTGCTGGTGAGAAAGCCGATGAGGGTGTATCTGCTTTATGGTTCGGGTGGAGGAGGGCATAAGGCCTCAGCGAATGCGCTGATGGATGTGCTTTTGGTAGGGCGTCTTTTTTTTGAACGATGGTGTGGGTGGAAAGTACATCGTGCTCACCGTTTTGTCTTGGTTTTTTTGACTTTTACTAGCAAAGGAACCCAGACTGGGATATTCGGACTATTAATATATCGCCCGCGGTTGGGGCAGAAGGGGGTGATAAGTTCTACAATCTGTGTATGGAAAAAAACTGGTCTTTGATAATTCCGTTTTTGCACAAAGCGGCGACCTTCTTTGCTCCATTTGTGCAGCCCTTGATCAAGAAGAGAATGCGAGACATGTGGTCGTCGATGCCAGAGGCGGATGTGATAGTTTCACTTGTCCCGTTCTTGAACCCCTCCATAATTGAAACTCAGCCGGGAGCGATTCACTTCACATTAATAACTGACTTCACACATACAGAAGGACATCCCTGGATACAAGACCACCGCCAGCACATATTGTGCGGTACCGAGGAATGTTACAAGCAGGGTATGTGCATCTGGGACTTGATACGCTAGAAACCTGCGCCAGAACATCGTGACTGAACTTGTTTTCTCAAATCCATTTGTTCGTGTAGGGCTTCAACTAGGACTGCCGGTTGAGAAGGTCACTAGAACGTCTGGAATGGTTATCTCACCTCGTTTCTATCAGAGTCTCGATAGGGCTGAGCTGAAAGAGATCTCCATGCAGTTGGATTTTCGTGTCAATTCCATCACGTCTTTGGTTTTCTTTGGTGGAGTGCCGCCTACTCATACCACGAGGCGCCTAGTGGTCGCCCTGTTGCGGAACGGGCACAACGTGATCGTTATATGCGGTAACAACGAAGGCCTCCTTCAAGATCTTTGCAAGTTGAAGGTACTGGCTATCCAACAACTCGTTGACAACATCAGCGGGATTAACAGCAGTATTCTGACTTTTCTCGTTACTTCCGATTGCAGCTGAAATATCCGGAGCTTTGTCTCTATTTGAAAAACTTCACGCGAGATGTGTCGACATACATGCAGTTGTCTGACGTCGTAGTTGGAAAACCTGGTCCCGGTGCCATCTCCGAGGCATTGGTTTCACGTAGGCCGGTTATCATGCTTGTCGAAGGTGGGGTTATCGATGACAAATTGTTTTTGGACCCTCACACTTGATTAGAGCAGCTATAGCCGCGCTTTTCTCACATGCGATTGAATCCTTGCGTGTCTTCTCTTTAGGTGGAAAAGTTATGGATCAGGAGCGATCTGTAATGAATTGGGTGGAGGAAAACAATCTTGGAGTTTCAGCCACGAAAGCGCAGGAAGCAGCTGAGGTTTCGAAAGAGAGGATTATGGAGATGCAAAGGGCGGTGGATGCTCTACCAGAGAATCGCGCGGTGTTTGAGGTGGCGGAAATTGTCGAAAGCGCTGCAAAAAATCGCCTACGAGAAAAGATGCGAACAGAAAAGCTTGCCCACGAAGTGGAGATTGATCTAGATATACAGGACAAGAATGCTCTTACCACATAGTATGTGTGGGAACACCGGGAGAGAAAATCAACTACCAATAGTCAGGGTCACGAAGTGGAAGAGCAGAGGGGAGGCTCTGTTGTGGGCTGAGCAAGTCCCAAATGCGCCATCCTCCAAAATCGACGGGAGAGAAATACACGCGTAACTCCTTATTTAGCTCATCAGCCGCTCAGAATTCGACGGGCTTCACTGCCCGTGCTTATCGTGTCGGTTTCGTTTCCGGCACTGTGGTTACGCCATAACGATTCTAGTTCATTTTATACTCGAATACGTTTTCATTGCCGGTTTTTGTCGGGTTTTGTTCATCAACTTAATGCGAGGGCATGTCATCGCTCTGAGGAAGGAGTGCTTCTATACAATTTAAAAACTTTCGCGGACAACGACGTTCAACGCGGCTTTCACTATACATTGAGGATTTCGTTTTACCCTCATGCGTTGACGTCAACTACTGACTTCCGTGGTGTGTAGGTAATGCTCTGTTTTCTGAACTTTCATCCGGTCTTCACGAGATGCTGATCGCTTTCGGCACCAGCAAAAAAGTCCGCCACTCCCTTATCAGCATTATCAACCGAGCTGTCAATTTGGAGATACATGTTTGTGTCCTCTTTCACAGTAAAAAGACCACTGCGAGATTCACACGGAAAAGTGTCAGCCCTGAACGCGAAAGATAGGGTGCTCCATTGCTCTAAGAGTCTCTTTACCTTGCAGCGCTGTCTTTCGAATGGTCTTCATCCAGGAACCAGCTGAACGTATTCTCGGAGCCACTGTAGCTTATTTCGGTGGAGTACAAGTCGTTCACCTCTGATGGATCCTTATTGACCAAGAAACAATCTATCGGTCCACCATGGGAGCGCAAGAACATTCGATACCTGACAAGCACATGGATGCCACATCGTTAGAAAGTAGCTCCACTCTTTTGGGCCAGCTAAAAAGATATGCTGTGGGAAGAACAGCCTACCTGCTACCTCCTGTTCTTGGGCAGTCGTCCGCCTCTGGGATCTTCAGCTCTGTACCTACTGGGGCCTTGACAGTAATCAGCGCGTGTCCCTGAAGGTCTGGAATCTCCGTGAGATCCTCGAATGTGATGAACGAATACGCGGAGTTGGCTTCTCCAGAAGTTATGTCCTTGAGGGATTTCTCCAACAGAGCCATTTCGCTGTCAATCTTAACCTCCTCTTCTAGAAGCGATCTCAAACCAACCTCCATCGGTCCTGCATCAACTTGATGGATACCGTGATCCTTGGAGGCTGGACCACCTTTCTTCCACGAGATCAGATTCTTGCTCTTCTTCTCTATCAACCCTACTCCTTCAAGGACTGTCAAGAGCAACATACATTAGAGCCTATTTAGCCTATGTCTCTGGTCGTCCCTGCTCGCATCTCTCGGCATTTGGTGCATACCGTTCGTTATGTCGTAAATTCTGCGCTTCTGAACTTGCAAGTTTTCAGCGGCGAGGTTGAGGTCTACCTCACCATCAGGCGAATCATTCAGCATTTGGACAAACTTGCGCGTCAATAAGCTCAAGGAGGAGTCAAATCTGCTGGATACACTAAGACAAACCGAGACAGGAATAGATCATCAGGAGGAGTTATTCCAGATCGCGTTTTCACTGCATTTTTCATGGTTTCTTAGTAGATACCTAGTCGTTGGGTCTACCGCTAGGCCATGTTTCAGTGGTTCCGGAAGCGAGTGGCCCAAAATCCCTCCATCCTCCGTAATCGGCATTGTTGTGTAGGGAACAAGGCTCAGACAGACATCACCCAAACCGCTTAAGGAGCAATGGTCCGATCGCCCTGGCCGCAGAGCAACGCTTGCCCTAAAAATCCCGAGTATCCCACCTCTTTCGTGGCTGGGGAAAAAAACAAACCCAAACCCTTGTGTGAAATTTGTAGACGACGACGCTTGTAAAGTCTCTTCCGTTGCCTCAAAATCCCAGATCAAAGCGCCACTTACGTAACCCCAAACGCCCGCAGCACATCTCCTATCCCTCACCACCATGAAAATCCTAAAATCTCTCTCCGGCATTATATAATAAAAGAAAACTCCCCTTCCCAGCGTCATACGTCAATACGGACTCGACGTAGAACGCTAATACTCACCAAAATCATCTGAAAAGAAGTAGTCGTGCCTTCTGTCTCCGAATGTCTATTGAAAATCATCGAGAAAACCCCACCACGGCAAGGAGTTTTACCTCATGACAGTTGTCGCAGCGTAAACGCAAAACAAGAAAATGAAAAACCTACCCTCAAAATTTTCTATTTCAAAATGGAATCCCGAGGTATAGTAACCTTTGTGAATCCAAGAATTGTAAACTACTACTGTTCTGAGCTGGTTGTTTTTTTAGCCATCATCAATCAACATAAACACAGAGAACTTTGTGATTGGCTTTTATCGATTTTCGCTGATTTTGATTGGCTGTATTTTCACGAGCTCTGTCAGCTGATCGTTACCGAACGGCCGATCTATTTCACAATCATTTTTCATGACCACTTTCCCGCGAAAAGGACATTGGCGTTCCCGCGTGGGGGTCTTTTTGCCGGGAAAAGCACATGTCCAAAATATTATTAAAAGTCAGGTGAAATTGATATATTGAGCTTTGACAGGTGTCCTAGTGCGACGCCTCGCGGTTGTCACACTACACACTGGTGGCTTCTTGGCGACCTTGTATTGAGATCCAGTGGAACCCGTCGGAGAAGTACGGGTCGTGTAGTGTGCCTTTACATGCCTATCTACTGCGTATGTCTCGTGGAGATATCGATAAATTACCTTTGATCGCTTTGAGATGGCTTTTTTGGGCGATTCTAGCAGACCGGCTCGCGATTGAGTGGCTAAATAACAACTGCCCGGAGCACATCGGCTTAGTTCGGTTCTATCGCATGTAGTTGAGACTCTGACAACCTAAGGAGGCCTGGGTATCCACCATTACCATTCTATTGGTTCACGAGCATAGTCGAAGAACTTTCCTGAATCCGAAATGTCTAGCGAGTCTATCACCTGTTTCAGTAGGGCACGGGCTTCAGAAACTAGTCCTCATGGAGACTACTGTGCAGCGCGACACTTACGTCCAGGAGCTGCACAGCGGCCGTATCGACCGGAAAGAGCTTTTCAGGTCTGACGTTTCCTTGAAAAGGTTCAGAAAGATCTGTGTTCACAGTTCCTGGGTGCAGGGCAACGATAGCAGTGCCTCTTCTCTTCAGCTCAAGCGAACTGGTCCTGCTGAGCTGATTCTGCGCGGCCTTCGATATTCTGTATGAATACCTTAAACGCCAAAAGTAGAGGGTTTCAGCTTCCGTCCAAAGCTTTGCGAATTGGCGAGGTGAAAATCTCACCATCCTCCAAGTTGGTTGTCGCTAATCGAGCCAACCCGAGCTGAGATCGTGGCAAGTAGTGAAAACACTCTTCCTTCCTTTCGGGAGGTGATCATCAACGGGGTGAAATGCTTCATCACCAACGCCGGACCAACGGTGTTGATCTGGAAGGGACCGGGAAATCGAAAGAGATCCATCAGTCTACGTGCACAAGCTTCAGCCGGGGAGAGCTGCTTCTACCTTAAAGTTTTCGATCATCCAGTCCGCATCAACCTGGGAGAGGTTGCGCTCTGGCATTCGGCTAGTGCTCTTATCGTGCAAGATTCCAGCTGTATTGATCAGCAAGTCTAATCGACCACCGGATATCTCCTTCAGTTTTTCTGCCGCCTCGCTCACGCTAGCTTCTTCAGTCACATCCATCTTCAAGATAGTGAACCTTTCTGGATTGAACTGCCACAACGCGCCCAACGCTCCGGCTTCATCTGGGTTGCGACAGGCGCAAAATATTTTTCCTGGGAGTATTAGAAAGACGGAGCTTACTCAGATCTGGGAACTCACTGTCCTACTCGTAGAGTACCATCTCCTGAAGGAAGCTTGAGAAAAGCCATACCTTTGAAGCGTTTCGGCAGAACCTGGCTGATAGCTAGGCCTATGCCTCTCGAAGCGCCAACAACCAACGCCGCAGCTTCTACATCGGCGTTCCTCGCCTTAGCTGCATCGGTGGCCTGCATCGATGCCCATCGACATACAAGAAGTGCAGAGCGGGTGTTGGAGCTCAGGCTCTTCACACGTCCGCCAGAAAACGCAAAAGATATCATCTTTCCGTTCCTCTGTTGTAACGGCTGTTAGTCTTCCAGTTGTCTCTCACCCCCTCCTTCCTCAGCGCACGTTGAGATCAGGATCTCCTCATACAGGCATTTCAAACCGTAAGGACAGGCTGTCGTATAAGATCCGCGTCTTCGAGGACGCTCTTGAAAAACTTCCTAAGAGGATTAGGTTCATGTACGGACGGCAGAATTTGTCCTTGCTCTGCGTCGTTTGGGTCCTATGAGAGTCTCTCGCCGCATCCTCCTTGGAGAACTGACCACGTCCGAGAGCTTCACACGACTCCAACCTCAGTTGAACATCGGAGATCACTCTACAGGAATACTACTAATAGGCTTCCAGTCTCAGTGCAGGTGGTGCTTCTGGTCCTACATCTTAATTCTCTTAAAGAAGAAAACCTATGAGCGTTGTGCACATTCTCGAACAGGAGATCCTCAACAGAGAACCACTAAACCGTTAGCCCGGGCATCTCACGGACTGTTGATGACCCAAAAATCATAATCAAATCGATTGGTTTGTGACTCTACTAAGACGCAGGCTGTTGGAAGATGGAGCCAATGCAACTGGAGAAGCACCAAACTGAGACGCTGCTGGGCGATCAGAAGCCAACCAGCGCTACGCAAACCGTTTTTAGCCAAAATATCGCTTGGGCAGGCGTACAGACCAGTAATTCCCTTCCGAATATTCACCAGATACACAAGGACTTGTCTTTTAAAAAAAGCACATACAAAATCCGCAAGGACCCTCTCAAAAGACGACTACCGGCTGATGACCCCTCCTTCTCCATACCCCCTACCTGACATCAACCCTCCATATAGTTGCCACACCACCATCTACAATTCCACCTTTTTTATACCAAGAAAATTACCACGAAATGCTTTTTTCATGCACAAATTTTTTATCGATTTGGAAGCTTGTAAGCAAGTAAAATGTTAAAAGTCTGAAAGGGGGAAGTGGGGGGAGGAGGGGATCACAATCAGAGTTTTACAAAGAAAAATATTTTATTAGACCATCATATTCTATGTAAATACATAGCTGGGGGGTGAGAGGAGGGCGATAATTTATTCCAAGAATACCTACGAAGAAAGCTAGAGATATCGAGCAATATTCAGAACGGGGCCAAGAACTGGACATATTTGGCTGATGTTCCGATGGAACTGAATAAGCAATATTTTTGAGCGCATTCCATGGAAAAAGAAAATTCTCGGGTGGAGCTTGTGCTTTTCCTAGTCGGTAGGTTTTTGTGTTTATTGTTTATTTTTCGGGGTGTTTTGGGTTAGTGCATCTGGTGTGGTGTGTGAGGAAGGTGTTTACCATAAAGGGGTTTCACTTGTAGAGGCGGGTAAAGCTGGAGGACCTGTGCATGCAAGGATTTGCGTTTCGGACTGTTTGTAGAATTTTTGTTGGATTGGAAATGTTTACGGGAGGAAGGATGACTGATTTGTGAAGGGGGAGGGGCGGGTTTTGGATGAAACATGATGAGCTGGATGGGAAGAGAGCGGAATCTGGGGTGATGTGTTTGAGGATGGAGGTTTTGAGGAGGTCGTTGTTTAGCCGATTCTCATAGGGTTATGCAACGTTGCTGGGAAAGTAGACCTTTTTGATGGTTGCTGGAGGGTGCTGAAAGTTTTTGGACGTGGGTATGAGAGTATTGGGTGGAATGAGAAAGCGTTTGTGGTGTGTTTGCTTGGCTTTTGCTCTGCTGTGGGCTTTGTGCAATGCTCAAAATGCGTCTTGCGAACTCGTTGACCTCACACTGTCTGGAGTTGGTAATGAAGTGATTTCTCGGGATATTGAGGTGGACACGAACAACAATGACAATGTTTTCGTCAGCCTGGTCGGAAGTTTGGTTTTTGAAAGGGGCCAGGAGTGCTTTCAGCTGAAGCTGAACGCAAGCGTTGTCGCAGATGTGGTTGTTTCTACTTGCACGAGATCTACCTTCAACACAACTCTCATCATGCTCAAGGAATCTCCGACTGAAATCCAGGAACAGTTCGCGGGTGACACATTGGTGAACCGCTTTGACCCCACTTGCGGAGGGTCGGAAGGTATAATGCGGTCAACTGTTGAATATCGCACTGTGGACGAGGAAGAGTTTCTGTATCTTGTTGTTACTGGGTGGGAAGGAGCCAAAGGAGACGCGACGGTTAGTTTTAGTGTAAAAAGGGCTGAACCACTCCAGATCTCATGGGGCTTAGATAGAATTGACCAGAGGTGAACTGCTCATCTCAAAGCTTGCTTCAACGTTTTTGGTGCGCGTTTCAAAACGATCGCAAGTTGCTCAAAATCTTGCTTGTGACTACCAGGAACCTTCCAAGAGACAATATTTCATCTTTATCGAGGGGCGGCGATGGTGTATTCGTTTATGTAGTAGACTCAGGGGTTAATCCGACGCACTCGGAATTTCTGGCTACGGATTCGACAACGGGTGGCTCGCGGGCATCCGTAGGAAAGAGTTTTGTTGCGGATTCGGACCTACCAGATTGCACCGGTCACGGCACGCATGTAGCTGCTTTAATCGCAGGTAGAACTCTGGGAGTAGCACAGAGCGCCTCAATTATTGCGGTTAAAGTTTTGAGATGTGACAATAGGGTAAGTACTTCGCCGTTAGCTCGCGTGCGAGAAGGACGCTTTGAATACTCCCTCTGTAGCTAGAAGTTTCCCTTGCGAAGCGAGGTTGAAAGGCCAACAAGAGGCTCTCTCTTTACCTTGTTCAGGGGGAGAAAACGGCGCTGCTGGCAGCCATAGATTGGATCCTTGAAGATATCAAGGAAGCTCGGAAGGGAGCTGCTCTTGTTGTCATGTCTGTACTTTCGGAATTTTCAGAGGCTCTTAACGCAAAGGTCAACGAGACGTTGATTCAGAACGATGTACCTGTCGTGGCTGCGGCGGGAAATTTTATCGAACCAGATGAATCGAGTGATTCATGTTCGTCGTCGCCTGGATCCCTTGCAGGAGTGATTTCGGTCTCAGCTTCCACCACATTAGACCGCCGCGCAGTCTTCTCAAAGTACGGGAGATGTACTGATATTTATGCACCGGGTAAGGAAGGTAGAAATCTTCGGATTCGGGGTTTTCTGTTTGAGCGAGAAGCTACCTTGTGGAGTGTACTTCGCTGCACTCCCAGATATTCCTATTTCGAATTTCCCACCTTAAGATACACGTTCTCCCGATCTTTAGGGGTTGGCATTCTTTCCGCATTTCACACGGGTGACTATGCGACGCGCGTGATTGACGGAACATCCCAGGCTTCGTCGTTTGTCGCCGGAGCTGTAGCCCGTCTCCTTTCCACAAATCCAAGGATGAATGCTACGAATATTCCGCCGGCGATCCTCTCAATGTCAACAAAGGACGTACTCGACCTGAATACCGGCAGTTCTGACGCAAATCGATTGCTGTATGTTAGAGACATACCGAATTTTCCAGTGGAGGTATACTTCAGTCTTTTCGAGTTCTTGTACTTGCCTATGAACTTAGCACGCTAAGACATCCTTTGATTTTTTTGACGCTTTCTGCAGAGACCACCTCAAGGATGGTATCATATTTACTTTGGCTTCCAACTTAGTAGCCAGCGAAACTGCTCCGACGATTTCAACGCAGGGCTAGCGAGCACCCTTAGGAGATGGCTGATTGATCATGACGCGCCTTTCTCCAGGGCGCGAGTGTTCAGCTGCGCGGAGAGTTTCAACCCGCAACCCGGGACTTCTGAGTTGCTTCAGGACGAGGTGAGTTGTTTGATTCCTCCATCTCTGTGTTTACAAGGTTGAATGTATCCTCGTAACTCGAAGTGCTAAGCGCATCGCTATCGACGAGCTGTGCTGAGGATCAGCCCAGAGCTGCTTCAGGGAAAAAGCCTGACCAAAGCATTATATCTCCACCGTTTGATATTATCAGTACATGCTTGACGTCCAATTCGAAGTGGGGGTGGCTAACAAACAATCGAGCGTAACTTTCGAAACGATAAATGATACTATGGAATCAGAGGACCTGCAAGACAGTATGTCCCTGGAGAGGGAAGTAGAGATTGTAGCGGTTGCGGCGCTGCCGTGGGTGGTCGATAGCAGGATGTTTCAGTTTTGGGCGGCTCCTTTACTGCCTGGAACTTCGAACACCACATCTGTTGGGTCAATTGTCGGAATCGTTTTGGCTTCTGTGACAGCATTCATCGCGTTACTTCTTCTACTTTTGCTCGTTTTTCGATGGACGAAGCCAGCGGAAAGGGAAGACACGATTAGAAAAAGTGACAAAGAGCAGTTGTTGCTCCAGGAGTCGGGACAAAGTGATTCAGGATTTCCGCGTATGCCAACTCAAACCCAAACCAAAGTTCTCTTCGATTGCCGGTTTTCTGAAATAAGCTCTTATCGACTCGCTTCTTTTTTGTGCACTACAGCTCCAATGGAGATGTTCCACCGGTCTGGTGGAGATCCACGCCCAACTTCAGAGAACATGAACGATGGAAACACGGAGTTTGATGTTGTTTCCCTAGAGGGAGGAGAGGGGATGTTCCATAATGTTGGTAAGCCTCCACCACATTTGGACGTGTTCTTCGGATAAATTCGAAACAAAAGCGGCTTGCTCACCCATTCCACACTGCCTTCCTGACTTCAAGGTGCCAATTTCTTTGGCGCAGCGGATCTGGGAGACTCCTTTGCGAGCATTCCCCTTAGCAACAGGTCGGAGATCAGCGAGAACTCTGATACCGGTGTGATAGACGGGCCGCTCCGGACAGACTCTTTCGGAGAAGAGGCATTTTTGCTTGGAGGCGGCTTATTCCAACGTGAGTCGTTTGTAGATACAGAGGGGATTGTTGAACCGGCCGCGATCACTTCTGACTCTGCCAAGAAGGCGAGCAGCGACAACTACCCCGAACCAAGTATACGGATGGACTCGTTTGAAGTTTTTCTGGACAACGAGTTTGTGTAAATAAACTAATTGCAAAGGTGTGCTTTTCTCATGAAACACGTTATAGCCTAAAAACCAAATCATCATCGTCGTCATCGTCGTCATCGTCGTCGTGATTTGCGACGATGATTTGGTCTCCGTATCATGACTGTGGGACGCTCGTGTTGGACACTATTCTCGAGCGGTGGATTCTCGCATACTCCATCTTAGTCGTCGTCATGGAGCAAGCGAACTTTCTCCCATGGAACGAGATGGGGCGCACAGTTCTGAACCCAAGAAATGGCGTAGTGAGCGCTTGGTCAAGGATATACCGCCGATACGGGGCCCTCAGACAATGCTCTCCTTTCTGTTGTAAGCCTGCAATCCTCGACATCAGATTTGCCAGGGGGCGCTCACTGTCCTTCGCAATGATCCGCACATGCGCATGTTGAGTAGAGGAAGACTCGTATTCATCTAATTTAGCATACTTTCAGAAGTTTAGAATATTACAGAGATTTGTGCGTATCAACTACGACTCTTCTTAGAAAGACAAGCTATTGGTCATAGCCACCAATCGTAGAGTAGCCTTCCTTAACCGTTTCCATGACTGCGTTTGCACGCATTTCACGCTGCTCCTGCTTGTCTGCGTCGGCTGGGGCTAAGCTGGCCATGTCCAATTCTTCACCAAACCAAAGGTTAACGGGGACATGCGCAACAACCTAAACATGCAAGAAGCGCGAGTCTGTCAGTTGATTTTACGGTTCTATCAGTGACTGCGGACAAGAAACGTACCCTCTTCTCGCCCATGACAACGTCCACTGTCTCCGGTGGGGGGAGCAGTCGGTACGTTGCAAGCGCCATGGGGAAGAAATGAGTTGGCTTTCCGGATCGTGCAGCAACGAAGCGAATAGTCTCTATTGCGTCAGGATCAAACTTGCTGACTTCAACCTCGGAGGTCTCCTTCGATCTTCTATCACGTCCACCGCTGGGAGCGAGCCACAACACTTTGCCGCCCTTTAAAAGAAAGCCAAAACAAGGGTCAGCGCTTCTTGCGAAGGAGCTATGCCATAAAACGAAACACGCATCATGCTTACCTCGCGGAAGAGTTTGCCGACCTCTTGGATAGTCTTCTTGTTGTGGCTTTGCTTCTCAACCTTGAGCTCCGGTACATCGTCCATATGCTTCTTTGAGTAGACAGTGACAATGTTCCTGCCAAGTGTAAACGGCACCGCGAGCAGATCCTCCCTGACACGGTCACCCTGTGGCAAGCACACAGGAAACAAACTTGAGCTCAATGTTGGCAATGAACGCGTGCTGTTGGAGGGAGGCCCGTTTATGTTGATGTGTCTTACGGCCATGAATATCAGCTTCTCGCCTAGGGTGTTATCCAAGACTTGACGTAGGACACTATCAATGGCGTGAGGTTCCCCCTCAGATTGGTGATTTGAAAGAATAATCACGTTTTCGCCTTTCTCGAGATACGCCTCGATCTTTGCTATATTTTCCCTACCTGTCAATTGCGGAGGAATACCAATTTTCAGAAATAACATAGCTCAGACTTCTTGTCTTCCTAGGCTTCTATCTCACCCTCAACAATGGAATCTTCAAAATTGATGACCGGCTTCGCAAAATCCAGTCCGAACTGATAAAAGTCAAATGGTTCCCGAACGCTCTGGTGGAAGAGATCAAACTCGTATGGGGCCTGCATTTGGTTCATGCAGAGCTCCAAAAGCGTCGCAAAATACCGCAAAGTGATCTGATCAGCCGGCTCGGTGACCAACTTGGATTGCTCGACAGCCTGCAAAAGCCCACGATCAATTGCACTGGGGTCAGCCATCGCTCCGACCACTGATTCGTTGTTTCGAAGGACCATGTAGATCGAGCAGAAGAAAAAGCAGTCTTACTCACCTTAGAATACGATTCATACCACTCCCCAATAATCATTGCGTACTGCTGAGGAATGACGCCGTCCTTCACAAGTTTATTCATCAAATCAGGAAGGCTTCCCCCGGCCTCCAGAAACTTCTTTATCGAACCCGTAGACGACGTCTCAGCCACACTCCTCGTCACCGTTCGTACCCGACTCGGTCTCCTCGCACTCACAGAAGGTAGACCCCTCCTGCTACCGCCCACCCCCGCTCCAAGAGACACAAACGCGCACATCCTTCTCCTATCCAACTCACCACACACACCAAACAAAAAAGCACCTCTTTATCAAAACCTTCGAGATCAAAAGCCCTCACTCTTTCACCCAACCACGCCTCCCCCACCCACCAAAAAACTCCCTAGCACAACTAACACCCTCATACACTCTTACGATAAAACAACACAGATTCTAAAACAGCCAGTTCTACTCCCAGTCTCATTCTCACACACACTACCCCCACCGCCCTCATCCAACCACTGACGATCCCCGAAACGATCGATCGGCTGTTACTAAACCAACAAAAAAAAAAACACCCACTACAGACCCAAAAACAGCTAAATTAGAAAAAAGTTGAAAATTCGATGTATTTTTGTAAGACACGTGTCTTATAGAAGTAGGGTTTTCAAGTAAAAAGTGTATGTGGACCAATGAACGAAAGAATCAAGATTCTTAGTGACAGGTGGTAAATTTTAATTTGATATACAAAAGGAACTAATTTATGATTAGATTGATTTTGATAGGTGGGAGGATGTGGTCCACGGATACGGGGCGTGCCGGTTTTTTGATCGTTTTTTTTTTTTGTAGATGGGCGGAGGCTGTGGCCCGGGATGGCCTGGGACAGTTGGGACGGTATATCTAGTGGGACATGGCTTGGCATTTGACGGGGGTAAGGTTTTTTGGTGAGAGGCGAGATTTCTGCCTGAAACGCCTCGTCATTTGTCTGAACGTAATTTCTGCGTTTAAATAGTGCTCTTATCTCTTCATCCACTTGGGAGCCGCAATAGCGGTGTTGACATGGCCATAATCATCCTGTTTGAAATGTTGAGTTCGTTCACGTTCCCCGTGACGGACCCGGATCTGGCGCCCTGCGTCAATTAATCACAGGCTGGTTGTGTGTCTAGTCATCTCCTGGGTAGAAAAGATCCATGATCTAGAAATACTCGCTGAGCGAGAAGTGATCAAGGTGATGGTAGCTCCCTGTGCTCAACCTCTTGACCCTCGTTGTGGGTGACAGTTTCTCTCACGATGGAGTTCTGAACGCAATGCTTCGGGCTCGCGTTGTGGTCGAGTTTAAAAAGCTCTCATGCCCCTTTTCAGCAACCCAAAAAAGTGTAAAGGCGACAATTCTGAGGCTACAAAGTCTCCAGTATCCTACCACAGGGCATCAAAGATCTCCAGGTTGACAGCTTGACTAGCATCATGTCTGTTTTCGCTCACACCATCGAGACCGATATCAGTAAACTCTTTACTCTTAATCCTGTTTTTTTCTTTTTGGATAATATTTTGTTTTACGAAAGAAAAAGGGTGGGATGAGGTTGATTGCCATTGCCGATTCGATTGCGATTGCTTGACCGTAGCAGAGCCAATCTTTGAAGGCAAAGCGAGCATTTGATCGCGTTGAATGGGTGGGCTAAGCTGGGGCTCGACTGGCAATATACATTGCAAGCCAATCGTATTTGAACTTGACCGGGATATACTATGGGTGGTGGTGGGTCTGAGCCCGCAGGACCTTTTCAGGACTCAGAAAAGATGCCGTTGCTCACCCCCGTGGGGATGCGAGTGCCTGATGAGAGACAGTTTACACTTCGCGCTGTCTTCGTTGGCCTACTAATTGGAGTGGTTCTCTGCTTCAGCAATACTTATTTTGGATTGCAGACCGGTATGCATCTGTAGAAGCAGCGTAGGGTCGATGATTTAATTTGTTCCGCTGATTCCTCGTGTTAAATGGCAATCGCTCTTTCAGGATGGGTCACGACTGGCTCCCTGCCAGCTGCATTGCTGGGTTATGCAGTAATGAAGGTCATTGGAGCTAAAAGCTTTTCCGCTAAGGAGAACTTGACGCTTCAAACTGTGGCGGTCGCGACAGCTACCATGCCACTTGCGGCTGGGTTCGCCCTTCAAATCTCAAGACAACAAGTTGAACGAAGAGCTCGTATTCACTTCTACACTATGCGTCTCCTATTGCACGTATAGATTCGTCGGTGTTCTCGTTGCCTTGATGGATCTGGGTGCTATCAAAGCACCAGGAAACTTCCACCTCTTCCTCTGGACAGCCTCAGTTTGTACTCTAGGAGTCTTCGTCGCCGTTCCAATGCGTAGGCAGGTACCTTCCCAGCCATAAGAAACTTCAACGGGGTATTCCTTAGGCTAGCGAAACAAGAACATAGCCGAATGTCAACTATCGATGACATGAACCATCGACCAGAGCCCTTATCCTCGCTCTCTTGTTTCTTGTGAACGTCCTTCTCAGCTAATTGTTCGTGAAAAGCTCAAATTTCCTACTGGAACAGCAACCGCGACGATGATCAAGATGCTTCACGGACACCATAGAGGTCCTGCTTGGCAGACAACTACTTCTTATCTGCTCGTAGCGCTCACCGTCTCAGCTGGAAATTTCTTGTTGAGCTACTTCATACCGCTCCTATCCAACATGCCGATCCTAATGTACCTTTTCGGTAGTTGGGGAGTCACAGCATCGCGATGGGGCTGGACTTGGAGACCAACATTCTCCTACGTCGGTCAAGTACGAGCAAGAACAGCGAATGCTTTTTCAGACGAAAGCCAAAACTTGAACCTGACAGCGGTGTCTTTCACAACGCAGGGGATGATCATGGGCACCAATACCGCACTCTCAGCTGGACTCGGTGCCGTCATTGGATGGTCAATCCTTGGTCCACTGGCTAGGGCTCAAGGATGGGCGCCTGGAACGATTATGTCTTTTGGGGATGGTGCTCAGGTAGGTCGATCGGAAGTGTCCTACATTAGCTCACACAACAACACTGCACCGTTTTCGATCTGGTTTCCATCGATCGGCGATCCCACTGTGGTCTGACTGACTGCTATCAAATCGGACATGAGCTGGTCAATTTTTTTTTTGCTGATCTAATTTCCACCCTCCTCTTCTATCTCCTGGCACAGGGCTGGATTCTCTGGGTCTCCTTGTCCGTTATGACCTGCGAGGGTATTTCAAGCGCATTGATCTCTGGCTTGGTTGTGGATCGATCTCTAGATTCCGATGCTTTTGATAGAAATGAAGATGCTTCAGATGAGGATGAGGTTCCATCTTGGCTCTGGCGGTGGGGGATTTTAGTAAGCTCGACAATCTGCATCGCCATCAATGCCTATATTTTCAGAACGAAAATATGGCAGCTTGCATTTGCTGTTGTCATTGCGGCGTTAGTAACGCTTATCGCCCTGAGATCGATGGGCAAGACGGATTATAATCCAGTGAGTGGTATGGGCAAGATTTCTCAGATCTTGTTCCTTCTAGTAAGAAGCAGAGGTAAGCATCAGAACACTTAAGGCAGCGATGCATACCTAAAGCAAACTGAGACTAATGAGAGGCTCCTCTTTTAGGCGGACATCGTGCGGTGATCGACAACCTCGTTGCTGGGGCAGTAGCTGAAGCCGGTGCCACGCAAGCTGGAGATCTTATGCAGGACCTGAAGGCCGGGTACCTGCTAGGGGCTTCGTCGTACATTCAATTCAAGGTAGTCGCATCTACAACTGCGCTTCGATTCAGATATGCAAATCGGTTGATGTGTTTTGCTCAAAATACATTCTTTACGTTGGCAACTACAGGCTCAGATGATCGGATCGATTGCGTCCGTTTTCGTCTCCCTCTTTGCGTTTGATCTCTACCGAAGCTTGTACACGATTCCGGGAAAATCCTTTCCTGTCCCCGCGAGTGCCATCTGGCGTGATATGTCTGAGCTATTGAATGAGGGAATAGGCAGCCTCGCACCTAGTGTTCTGCCTTTCGTAGTTCTCGGTATGCGGCTGAAAACGAAGCAACCCAAACGCTCCCAAAAATTCGCTGATGGTGTTGCCTTTCTTGAATCCCAAAATCCAGGTGGAGCTCTTGGGATCCTGCTTTCCCTTGCACAGGCCAAGTTTCCCAGAAAAGCTCATCTAATTCCAAGTGGAGTCGCGCTTGCTATTGGAATGTACCTTCCTCCGTACTGGACTATTCCAAGAGTAATAGGTGGTCTGGTAAGCTGCAGAAAATCGGTCCGCAGAAATTTTCATTTCTGCTGGTTAAACGGACTCTTCTGCTTCGCTCACCGTCAAAACCTGCCCCACTGTACGAAGGTCGTTTACCACTGGAAACAGCAAAGCCCCAGGTCTCATGCGAGTTACGCCGTCGTAGTTGCCTCCGGGTTCATCGTTGGCGAGGGAGTTCTCTCAATTGTCACAGCGGCCCTACACGCAACGGGCGTTCCGCCACTAAGCTGCTGGGGCTGTAGCAAGGAGTTGATCGACCTTGGCGTCTCTTTGTGTACAGGTTGTGAGCAGGTACTTGGTTGAGGTAGGCTGTGAGAGAGGACCAAATCAAGCCTGTCGTCAGCCAAGCTCTTGGCGTTGCTATCCATTTGCTGAATGGGACACTGTGTTTATTTCTTAGTCATTTTTCGTAAGGAGCTGAATGACCATGATACGGATCTTCGACGTATCCTGGTCTGCATCTCTGGACATCGTTGTCCCGTGGCTTTTCTGTCTTCCAGAGCTTCCACAACCACCTCATCATGAACTTCCTGAGAATTAGAACTCCCAGAATGATCGCAATGATCCCAAAAATGGCGTAGAGAATGTTCTTCCAGCAGCCGTTCAGAAGGAAGCAAAAGATAGAAAAAAAGTGGGAGCAGCCGCAGAATGAAGGGTCGCTCATCGCAGAGTTCCCGTCGCCCACCTCTGAGCCAGCGTCTGGTCCATCCACGGCTCCCCCTTGTGCGCCGTAGTCCTTCTCTACTGCGGTCACATTGAATTGTGCCGAGGACCTGGAATTACATTGGAAAGGTCCTTCAGAACGGGACTAGAGTAAAGATCGCGAAAGGTGCTGAAGTCGTCTCACGTGGAGAGCGTTTGTCCGATCGCGTCTTTGAGAACCACGCTGCACTCTGAGGATTCGGAATCTAAGGATTCAGCATACAGCGGAAAGTGAACAGTTGTGATCTCTTGGGAGCTTAAGTAGACTGCCTTTCCTTTCACTGGAGAAATGGGACTCGCACATGTAACCTGCATAGAGACAGTGGTAGAAACGGAGTTAAGTCGTAGGAGGAAATCCAGAATCCTCACTGGTTTTAGACAAGGATCCTCACCTGGACACCGAATTCGGAAGTAACATTGCCGACGTTTTGTAATCTTGTGATGAGCATTCCCTCCGCAGAGAAACCGTCGAAGTTTGCTATAGTTACATTCAGGATTGCCCCGCTAGAGAGCTGAACGACATTGAAGAGTTTCTCGGCGGCAAAGTTGAGAAGGAGTTCACTGTTCTGATAGCGACTTGACACGAAACGAATTGAAGGTGATTCGCCCCTCATATCGGAGTGGGAGAATTCTCCGTAGTTCCGGACGAAGTATTCACCTACATTGTAACCACATGCAGTGTCAACGTTCGTGAGGTCTTCGGGATTGACTGGTATTGCACACCTTTTTTGCCAGCTTTTTCAGCCTCGAGGTCCGACTCGTATAGGTCTTCGAGTTGGTTGTTCAGACAGGAACCGACAGTGCGTATGCAGCGGTTTTGCTGGTTGCGGAATGCCTGGTATGAAACCCCAATCTTGTCGCACTCAGACCCTGTAGATTCGCATGGAGAAAGACCGTGAGCGGATGACTGTGTTCTACCATTCCTGTTTCTTATGGGGCGAAATCGGGTCCCAGGAAGGCCTCCGGTGTTTCTTATGTGTTGAATACACTGTTCACACCGTCTAAGGTTACTAGATGCCTATCAACAATCATCCAACGGCCAACCTCTGGACACTCCTCACAGCTTCCGTTTGGGAAACGATGATTTGGAAAGCTTTTAAGGTTAACTTGGACCCTTCGATAGAAATTTGACCATGTCGCGGACCGCTGTACTCACTCTGCAGTTCTTTTGATGCATGAGTCATCAGATTCTTTGCATGTGTCTGGCCAGAATAAGTACTTGTTGGACAGCTCCATTGTCTCCGTCCATCCCTGAAAAGTCCCAATGTCGCGTATCTGTACAAGCCCGTCTGAGGAGATTGCTGATGGGGATCCCGGACCCACAGAAACGATTTCAATGCTACAGTTCTCTTGAGAACATCTGGTAATGTTGACGTCAACTTGGTACGACATCTAGAGGCAGTAGGAAAGCAACTCTTGGTTTCCTTTGCGTGCAGGCGGTATTAAACAACTATTCTGAATCGGAGCACCTACCTGAGGGGTTCCAATGGAGAACATGGAGTACCACAAGTTGCCCCATCGCAGGCAGTGCGCAGAATGGTCAGCCGAAGCACCAAATATATTGAAAAAGGAGCACTCGAGACCTGCTCTGCTGTGGTCGGTGTCAGTTCCCAGGTAGTCGTCGAGCCCACACTCACAGCAAAAGCCTGAACAATTCCTCGGAAAGCCCGACGTCAGCCGAACAAGGCTTACGAACAGAGGACTAAGTTCTGACATGATGACCCAACCTTGACTGTCGAAGACTCGAGCATCAGATTCTCGGCTGTTAGGTGGATCATATGCAAAACCGCATGAGGCGCTGCCATCTTCCCATCCGTCACGACACCTGTTCAGGAGCACGTTGAACGGACCATGGTCGTTGTTCTGTAGCAGGACCTCCCTGGGCTTTGAATTCACCTATTCCAGAATGAGCTCGATTGCCATCAGAAAGGTAGTCCAGTGGTTCGGGATTTTTGCTTCTGTAGGTGTGCTCGACCTCTCTTTCGTACAAAATTGGATACGTGTACGAAACCTTCGATTTCTGAGCGGTAAGCACCAAAGTATCCTGAAGCTCATACATCTTGTCCGGATCTTCATCATCGACATAAACGTCCGGTTTGAAGATCTGCGTCTTCAGTGATTCAGTGGCTTCTGCTCCGTTCTGGACTGCCATAGTAACCACGAATTTCTTCTCACAGTCCAGATCGTCGGCCCTACGGCTCAGACATTGTTCCAAATGTCCAACACCTGAGATTGCACGAGACTGAGCACAAGGACATACTGCTGGAGAGGAGCATGGCTTTCATCATACCGGTGACTACTCCCATGCCTATCTGCATCAGCTGAAAAGTACACAGCATGCCGAGCTTCTTGTATATCATGTTGATGTTTGAACATTGGTCTTCTGTCTAACAATGCTTCTACCCTCTCGATGGCCGTCTGGAATACGCAATACGCAAGAAAACTTCACTGCTAGACGAAGATGTACTTAAAAGGTAGACGAGCTTTATTGTCGCAGAGGCCAACTGAAATATTGTTCGAAGAACAAGATGAAGTCCGCAACTTGTGTGAACTGAATTGAGGCCATCGTAACCTATGTCCGACACATATCACAGACAAGAAGCATGAAAACATTTTCCAGTCCTAAATGAAAGTATCATAATCGCATTGAACTATGGCAAACGAGGAAGGCCCCATCTATCATGGTTCACTTCGTGAAGCTGAAGCTAGTGGAGCCACGCTGCCCTCAACTGATTTGAAGTTAATTCCACATTGCCTCGCTCAAATCTGTGTTTAATTGGGCTGACACTACAAAAAATCCAATAATTTACATGAACGTGTCTTTCTTCCCACCGAAGACCAATCATTTAGTCCATCAATTCCGTTGTTCAACTCTCGGAATTGACCCCAGAGTGTCAGAAAAACATTTACAAAATTTGTTTGCTGGCTGTCCAACAAGAAAGGAGCGGGGGGGATAGGGCGTTGTTGGTGACCAGCTCTTGTGTGGATTTGACGCGTGAGGTTGACTTGAAGGAAAAGGCGTTCTGTTTCTACAGTCACCGCTGCCTGGAACTGGTGGACGAGGGAGGATGGAGACTGTGTATGCAGTTCATGTGGTTTGAAAGCCTTTGCTGATGACGACCGGTCCGAGAATGAAAAGGGCGTTGCCCTTGCGACTTTATTTTAGTTGTTCGCCACGTCAGCAATAGTCCAAACGTTAACCATATCGCTCAGAGACGCCTCGAAGCTTTGTCCTCTTGAGAACGGATTTTATCAAGGTTGTATCCAGAGAAAGGTTTGCCGGCCTGTTCATGCCCGATTCTGTCGAAAGGCCGCTCTTCACAAAGTTCATCTCGATCCCTAGCACCTTACAGAGCATCTTTGACAACTCGTAGCGGTTGGTTATCTGTATCAGAACATGTCAGATATTTAGCAAAAGACTCGTGGGTTTAGATCCAAACTCATATAATTGTTCTTGAGTGGTAGCACCCTGTTGCCCTCGGACATACCTCGTCCGAAACCAGATGAACGACACCTCTGAATTCACATGTCGATTCCGCGAGCTCGACAAGGCCACTTCCCAGATCATCTGAAAAGGTCATGTTTCGGAGCTCGTCTGTGAAGAGGACGATTTCTCCCATTTCTCCTCGGAGGCACTTAACGACGAACTCAATACCTTTTCCCATGGGGTGCATGGTTAGAATCTGCGAAAACAAAGAAACTGAGCATGGGGCTTCCTTTCTTGTGTTCTGATGTTCTTGCTGAAGCCCACCAGCGAAGTTCTACAAATGACAATTGGACCCGCCAGTGTCAATAATCTCTTCTCCATCACCGTCTTGTACGATGCGTAGGGGTTGGTTGGACTAATTTCGTCTGTTTCCTTGTAGCACTGCCCCTCGCTCAATTTTCCGTCGAATACCTAAACAGCACCTTCCTTGCTGAGAAGATCCCTTCATGTATATCTCCTGAGCCGAGTATCGTACCTGATCAGTAGATATCGCAATGAAACGAGCTCCGAGGATGACCGACGCTTCTGCAGCTGCAACAACGTCATCTACGATGCCACTCAGAACTTTATCACCTCCTTTGCCCGAAGCACCCCCGTGCTTTGGCACCGCGCAGTAGATCACGCCGTTAGGATTGATCTTCAAAATCGTTTCTCTGATGGCTATGTAAAATCGTATTTAGCTTGAGTTCAAATCACGTAAGTTTCCGCTCTTATTCTTGAGAAGAAACATACCCTCGTGATCTGAGCAGTCCAATTGGATCCATTGAGCAGCGTTCAGAGGCTCTTCATCGGGTAAGGTGGAGTGATAAGTCGCCCACAGACCTTCCCGACCTCCACTCCATTCTCTCGCCGCGGCCAGAACTGTAGAGCGCCCGAGCTCACCTGCTCCCCCAATGACAAGCAATTTGGACATATTTGACGACGTTACGAAAGAAGACCAAGCAAATTCCACACACCCCGACAGAACCTGCTTGTACTTCCTTCGAGGGCAACTCTAATCAAAGGGCAGACCCGGGATCTGTTATGAACCTCAGCCTTCACAGTTCGTGATGAAAGCCGGATCCTAGCACACATGAGGAACGTCTAGATAGAGCACCATAGGATTTCAATGGTTGTGGTGGTAATTCGATACCGATTTTATTCGGCTATGTTCAAGCTCCTGTTGATGTTTTATAAACCAGCTAGAATCGCGTAGAGGTTGATTTTCCCAACTGGGAGGTTTACTGCTCGCTTCAGGGTTGTGAGAACAAAACTGAGCACATTTCAGGGTTGTGTGGTGCTCTTGTCCACAGGTTTTGTACTTCAGGAGTGTAGTCCAGTTCTTGGCATGACTCAAATAGCGTCCGCCTCAGGGTTAGGGTGTCATTGTGTGTGTCTCCGACTAAGCTTGGGGAACTACTGCTGCCTCTCAGGGAAGTGGTCGTTTTCGTGATCTGGGGCTCATTCATGCCTCAGGGTCATGCTAAAGAGCCTCCAGGAGCGGTGTGTCCTTAGACCCTGGAGAAGCTCGGAGTTCGACTATTTTGATGCCTCAAGGTTGTTGTAGTGATGGCGTAGAGATTGGTCCTTTTTGCGTCAGGGTTCACAACTCGTGGGAACTACTGCTGCCTCTCAGGGAAGTGGTCGTTTTCGTGATCCGGGGCTCATGGTCCTTTTTGCTTCAGGGCTCACAACTCGAGGCTCTTCTTCTCGTTAACTTAGCGTTACGCTTCAGGGTTGTTGGTGACACCCCAAAGTGGCAATTGGATCCCCTTGCTTCTCGTCCGTACCGTGTCCTTCAGTTTATGATGTGAACTAGAGCTGTATATGTATCGCATGAACGTCCCCCAGTGGTTGCTTCCGTTTGTACAATCGATATTATACGTAGTTGTTATTTCGTCCGTGTCAAGGGCAGCGCACGCCGGGAGCGTTTGGTACATTGTTGAATTCTG